>VBSM01000361.1:7317924-7358563 GCA_008086735.1 Cheirogaleus medius
CAACCAACCCCCCAACCCCAGCCCCATGGCCCTTCAAGCCACAGCCCACGTTGACTTTCATGGGTCTCAGGTACTTTTGCCTTCACGGGTTCCTTCTTCCATAAAACACATTTTATGACTATGTTATTATAAAGACTAAGACATGAATATTATATAATAAAGCATTTTCTTTGACCTAAAAGTTCATTTCTTTCCTTCTGATTTTAAAAGAAATGCAAACATTTTCGCCGGCTCCTTGAATACGGCAGGCCCTGGACGTGCACCTGCTGCAGCTAGTCGGACAGTCAGCTTTGCTTCATGAGTTCAGCTAATGTTTCCCAGACACTTGCCCGGCTACCCCTTCCCTCTTAGCCAGCCTGACTGCTCCGTGGAGAAGCCTTCCCCGACTTCCCTGCGTCCCCATGGCCCCAGTGCATGCTTTCCTGCTTCCCTGCACCCCTGTGCTTTGTGAGAAACATCACATGGGCAATCACTATGAATTCGTGTGATTCTTTGCTTGATGTCTGTCTCTTCCACCACATTATCCCTCTGCACCCCCAGCATCTAGCCCAGGCCTGGCATGCAGTGGCGCCCAATAGTAGATATTTGCTGCCCCTAGTTAGCAACGATGCATTGCACACTTGAAAATTGCTGAGAGAGTAGATTTGAAGTGTTCTCACCACAAATACGTGATAAGGATATGAGAAAATGCCTATGTTCATTATCTTTTTTTTTTTTTTTTTTTGAGACAGAGTCTCACTCTGTTGCCCAGGCTAGAGTGAGTGCCGTGGCGTCAGCCTAGCTCACAGCAACCTCAAACTCCTGGGCTCAAGCAATCCTTCTGCCTCAGCCTCCTGAGTAGCTGGGACTACAGGCATGTGCCATCATGCCCGGCTAATTTTTTCTATATATTTTTAGTTGGCCAATTAATTTATTTCTATTTTTAGTAGAGATGGGGTCTCACTCTTGATCAGGCTGGTTTTGAACTCCTGACCTTGAGCAATCCTCCCGCCTCGGCCTCCCAGAGTGCTAGGATTACAGGCGTGAGCCACCGCGCCCGGCCTGTTCATTATCTTGATTCAGCCATTCCACAATGTGTATTTCAAAACATCGTGTTGGACACCATAAATATGTACAATTTTATCTGTCAATTAAAAAATAAATAAAATGCAAAGAAAAACACTTGCTGAATAAATAAATAAATTAGGGGTGTGAAGCGATGTTTAAAAACACTCAAATAGGAAAAAGAAAAATGTCTGGAAATACATCAAAAGGTTAACAATTTTTTTTTGGTGGGGGTTGGAGAGCAGAGAGTGGCAGACAGTGGTAGGAGTATAAGTGAGTCTTTTTTCCTTGGTTATACTTATGTGCATTTTCTAGTGTTTTCTCAGTGAGCATCTGTCATGTGTGTATTAAAATACTAAAAACCAAACACAGCAGAGCAGCGTCCTTTCCAGACAGGTGCTAATAGAAAGACCCTACTGACTAAAAGCTCTCTGAAGCGTGGTTTGTGTCTATCTTGCTCTCTGTAGTGTCCCTGGTGATGGACACTTTCTAGGTGCTCCATAAATATGTGTTGACCGATTGAATGGTGGTCCTGGAGCCGGGGTTGGAGATGGGGCTGGGGACAATAGCAGGAAGGGGACTGCTGCCTCGCCTGGGTGAAAGACAGAGGAGGGCACGTCATGGTCAGCAGAGGAGGAGGAGTTGGGGTCCTTTCACAGGGAGGACGATCAGGATTCAGAGAAAAAGTGTTCATCTTATTTGGACAACTGGGCAGATTGCCAAGTAGGGGTGAGGCAGGGAGAGCACCGCAGAGGGGCAAAGGAAATGAGCTCACCTCGGTGCTCTGGGCACACCTAGGTGGAGAAGCCCAGAGGGCAGTGGGATGAAAGACCAAGAATTCAGAAACCTGAAAGGACAGATTTGGGGGTCACCTGGGCGGTGGGTGTCTTCTCCCAGGAGGATCAAACTGCCTTGCTCCCGCTCCCAGTCTGGAACAGCCAAGGAGGTAGCGACAGTGGCTCTCTTCAGAGCTCTGGGGGAGGAGGAAGCTTCGCTGAGACAGGCATGAGACAGAAACCGGGGAGAACTGGACTAACCCTCTGGGCTGAGGACTGGAGCCGAAACAGCCATGGGTTACGTGCACTGAGTCTGAGTCCAAACTGAAGTTTAAGAAAACAAACACACAGGTATATGCAGAGAGGCAGACTGAGCCAGAATCAGGCCGTTCTGTTCAGTACGAATCACTGGCTTGGACCTACTGCATCGTCCTGCGGCTGACGCCTAGACTGGAACCACTTCTCATTCCGGGTGCGTCCTTGCTCTGAAATGGGCTATGAGTCACTGGGAAAAGAAGATTCGATTAGCAAAGATTCAGTGAGACTACAGCTGTGGCCAAAAGGTGGGGTGCGCCGCTGGGGTGGCCCCGCACCGCTGATCCCTGCTGCCTGCCGCTGTGCCCCAAGTCTCACCATCGGAAGGCCCTGGCTGCCTCCACGGTTCTTATTTCAAAATGTAAATATCCCCTCCGTGGCAGCACAACCCAGTGGCTGAGGACTTGTTGTAAATTTGTTTTTCAATTTCTTTTTTTCCTTGCCGGTTAGCTAGAATCAGGACCCTGAGAGAAAGAGGTTTCAAAGAGGGAAGGGAAGGTCAGAGGTAGTTGCATAATTTGGTGTGATGCAGGGTGTGGGGTGGGGATAGTATAGCAGGGGAGGGGTCTACATGAAGTGGAGCTGTCCCGTTCCAGACGTGCGGAGAACAGACACTGAAGGAGCCCAGCTGGGCTGACCGTGGGAGAAGCTCACATCCTCCACTCCCTGTGCACCCATAGGGACTGTTATCAGGGCCCCTGTATGCTCCACGGTTGTTCCTCAACTGTATGGGAAACCTCCGCTAGGCAGGGCCTTGCTTTATATTTCTGTATCCTTCAGATCTTTGGCATCACCCTGGACATGTACTCTGTGCTTAAATAAGACATGCCCATTGCTAGCTCAGGGAGAAAAGCCCAGAGCCAAAAGCCCAGAGCATCCAACAGGCATGCTGATCAGCTTCATCAGGCTTTGCAGACAATTGTGGTCTCTGCAAACAATGAAGAGCTCCGGACAGCTATAGTCTCTACAAACACCTATAGTCTCTAGAAATACCTGTTAGCCTTGCAAACAGCTGCATATTTTATAATAATTACAATTTAAAATTGTAATTTAAAAATTTTAAGACAATTACAAACCAGAGGCTCTGCAAATAAGGGTAGGCTCTGCAAACACTGCAGGATCTGTGAATAGGGTTTTGCAAAAAGTGACAAGCTCTGTAATAACCTGCAAGCAACTGAAGGTTCTACAAATAGCCATAGGCTCTGCAAACAACAACAATGGAAATATAATACTACTACCAAACCTCAGAACACTATTAGAGCTTTTGAAACTGATCATCACGTAGTCTTTCCACAGGAAATAATATCTTGGGTAAAGATGGGAAGGGATGAGAGAAAGACAAACATTTTAATAGATTTGATAAAGGAGGTTAGGGGTTCTGGTTGGGTTGGAAAAGTGTCAAATCAATTCAGCAAACATCGATGGAGCCACTTTTACATGTTAAAAATGGTGCCACGCGGACTGGGAAATGTGTAGAACCGTGTGCCCTTGTTGCTCATGGAAATTCCAACAGTCCCTGGGTCCTTTCTGATAGCCATCAGGAATACTTGCACACAGCTCAGAGTTACGTCCTTCTGTCTCATGATTACCGTATACATGGCTTATGCCCCTGGTTATCAACTGGAGTAATAAAACCCATGATAATCTACCTAATACTGCAACTCGAGGTGACTGGCACCTTTGCTGAAGGTTGCTGGCATCAGGGCTGGGACGGTCAGTTATCTGAGGGGACAGAGGCACTCTAAGGGCAAAGAGTGGACTGGGGCAGGACTCCATGCATGACACTGGTCTAGAACGTGATCCCCACATGCTCCTGTGTGTCCTTAAGGGCCCAAGAAGCATGGGGACGGTGCTGCAGCATTTGCTCAATCAAAGCAGGCTTCCTGCAGGAGGAGACAGCACAGGACACATACACCACCTGGATGGGGATGAGGGGTTGGAGGAGATGGCTGTTGAGTCAAGAGGAAGAGAGCAGTCCTGGGGAAATGTTGACACCAACACACGGGCACTGTCTGGCTGTGTGGCCTTGGAAGGATGATTCGGCCTTCCAAGCTTCGGTTTCATTTTCTGTGGATAAGGGCACAGTAATAGCACTACCTCATATGACTGTTGTGAGGACTAAATGAGTTCATATAAGTAAAGTGCTCAGAAGAGTGAGGGCATGTAGTTAGCTCCATCTGTGTTAGTAAGAAGAAGATGATGGTGGTGGTGGTGGTGATGATGCTGATGGCAATGATGGTAATGGAGATTATACTAGTTTCCTAGAATTTCCACAGCAAAGTACCACCAACTGGGTGGCTTAAAAAACAGAAATGTGTTGTCTCACAGTTCTGGAGGCTAGGAATCCAAGTTCAAGGTGTCAGAGGGTTGATTTCTTCTGAGTTCTATGAGGGAGAATCTGTTCTGCCTCTCTCCTTGCTTCTGGTGAGTAGCTGGCAACCTTTGGCTTGTAGACTGCTGTGGTTTGAATGTCCCCTCCAAAACTCATGTTGAAACTCAATCCCCAATGTGGCAGTATTGAGAAATGGGGCTTTTAAGAGGTGATTGGATCGTGAGGCTCTTCGCTAATGGATGGATTAATCCATTCATGGGTTAATAGGTTACCATGGAAAGGAAACTGGTGGCTTTATAAGAAGAGGAAGAAAGGCGGGCATGGTGGTGCGCACCTAGCTACTTTGGAGGCTGAGGTGAGAGGATCACTTGAGCTCAGGAGTTCAAGGGTTGCAGGGAGCTACGATGGTGCCACTGCTCTCCAGCCTGGCCCATAAAGTGAGACCCAGTCTCTAAAATAAATAAATAAATAAATAAACAAACAAATAAATAAATAAAAGGAAGGGGGGGTGGGGGGCTTGCTCAGCCCCTTGCCATGTCATGACCTGCACTTCCTTGAGACCCCGCAAAGTGTCCCTAACTATCAATAGCAAGATGGATCTCACCAAATGTGGCCCCTGGATCTTGGCTTCTCAGCCTCCACTGTGAGAAAAAAATTCTTTTTCTTTATGAATTACTGAGTTTTAGGGAATCTGTTATAAGCATAAGAAAGCAGATTAAGACGTAGACCCATCACCCTGATCTCTACCTTTATGTTCACATGGCATTCTCCCTGTTTGTGTCCCTCTGTGTCCAAATTTTCCCTTTTTTTATACAAGGACACAAGTCATATTGAATTAGGGTTCACTCTCATGACCACATCTTAACTTGATTCTGCAAAGACCCTATTTTAAGATAAGGTCACATTTTGAGGTACTGGGAGTTAGAACTTCAACATCTTCTAGGGGATATGATTGAACCCCTATCAGTGATGATGATGATGATAATGGTGGTGGTGGTGATGATGGTGGTGATGGTGGTGGTGATGGTGGTGATGATGGTGATGGCGATGGTGATGAAGGTGGTGATGTTGGTGATGATGGTGGTGGTGATGGTGGTGGTGATAGTGATGATGGTGGTGATGGTGGTGATGGTGATGATGCTAATGGTGACGATGATGATGGTTTTGGTCATGGTGGAGAAGGAGAAGGAGGATATTCTTCAAGATAGAATTCCATGTTTCACTTTGAATCCTCATATTTTCATGATAGAAGAGAACTTATGGATCTAGAATACTACCTGGAATGCTCCTATAACTACTACCATTTTTCAGCTTGTCACTCTTCCTTTCTCTCCTCCAAGGTGAGCTTCAATGTTACATCCTCAGAAAAGCCATCCATGACCAGCCCATCTGAAGCAGCTTCCTTCCTTCATTTTTCTGTCTTACGGCCTCTGTTCATTTCCTTCAGAGCCCTCTTCACAACTGCAATTATGCATCAGCTTGGCTTATCGGTTGATGTCTGTCCTTTAGAGGTCCTCAAACTATGGCCCGCGGGCCACATGCAGCCCGCCGAGGACATTTATCCGGCCTGCCGGGTATTTTTGCCGGTTTTGTTTTTTTACTTCAAAATAAGACATGTGCAGTGTGCATAGGAATTTGTTCATAGTTTTTTTTTTTAAACTATAGTCCGGCCCTCCAATGGTCTGAGGGACAGTGAACTGGTCCCCTGTTAAAAAAGTTTGAGGACTCCTGTTAGACCCTGCCTCGAGCAAAAGGACCTTGTCTGTTTTACTCACCAAAGTATATGGCACTATTGGCACTGTGGGTGGCATAGAGGAGAGGCTTAATACATGCCTGTTAAATTAACGAATGTGGGAATTACGAAGAAAACAAATGAGACTGCAAGTGCCTTGTGAGCAGGCAATCCTCATGTCTTTCCTGTTTCTTGTCTCTGTGTGCCTGGTAGTCAGTTCCATGCAGATTAGGGTTTGAAAAAATGCCAGTTCATTGCCCACTGTCAGACCTTGCCCATTTTAGGCCCATAATGAATATCGATAGCATGGAATTGCAGTCAACTCCACCCTGCCACGAGGGTGCCTTTGGGCTTGTGATTCTCTATTTCCTGGTCTGGCTCCCCACTGTAAATCCAAGACAGAGGTCCACATGGTGTGGGACTATCAGTCCAGAAGGCAGGTAGCAAGTCGTCCCAGCCAGCAGTGTATGGTTATTCCCAAGGCTCTGCACAGGCAAAGCATGAGGCCGTGTAGTTTTAGAAGTCTTTGTGTAAACAGACGGCAGGGAGTGCTCAGCTGTGACAGACGATAAGGCATAAAGAGTCATAGAGACTACAGCCTCAGCTTTCATCCCAGCTGAACCGTGTCTGGTGTTTGCTCAGGTGTGGCCCTTCCCTTGCCACAGCACAGATTGCATCACCTGTTGCCCTGGGGGAGAAGGGGTTAACCTGGGAGATGGAAAATAAATAAGCACACACGCCATGGCAACACCCCCCCACACACAGACCACATCCTCTCAGAGCAACCCCCCATGCTTAGAAAACAGATTACAACAGTCCCCTTGTACCTTCTGAGCAGTTTGCAAAGCACTTTTGGGTACACGTGTTTATTATTTTTCTAATAATGTATTTTGAAATCATTTAAAATTTACAGAAGCTTTGCGAGAACTCCCTAATCCCCTTTGCCCGCATTCTTGAACATTTCACCACATTTGCTTCGTCACCCTCTCCCTTTATACGGACCCATTCATCTTTTTTCTGAATTTGAGAGATGCACACATTACGCTCATCCATACAAGAATAATTGCCCGTGTAAATCACTCGGCAGCTCTCCAAATCAGGGAATTGATACTGGCACAAGACACCCATCCAACCCATAGACCCTGCTCAGTGTGCCCAGTGCCCCAGCAATGTCTTGGGTGAGTGCGGTCCAGGACTGAATGCAGGACCATGCATTGTATTTAGCTGTTGTATCTCACCCATCACCTTCCGTCTGGAACAATTTCTCAGTCTTTCCCTGTCTTTTGTGTCCTTAGCAGTCTTAAAGAGCTCAGGCCTTTTATTCTGTAGGACAGCCCTCAACATGAGCTCATCTGATGTTTTCTGGTGACCGGACCCAGACCATGCATGCATTCTTGACAGTAAATAAATGCCACACAAATGCTCGGGACCTCCATCCCTCAGTCAGGTTGGTGTCTGCCAGGCTGCTCCACCATAAAGTCTCCTCTCCCTTTTGTCATAAATAATTATTTTGTGGGGAGATAATATTAGGTCACACCAACATGCTGCTCTGCTCACCAGCTCTAAGATCTGTCGGCAACTCCCATCCGAATCAACACCACTATGGTGGTTGCCAATGGCGACGTCTCTGCTCCTGTCATTCCTTCTACCGTCTACTGACCCCCTTCAACTTGATTTTTTGTGTCCTTTGACATGTCCCCATCATTCTTTGAGCATTTCCTTACTTTCTGGCAGAATAAAATGTTCCAGGCTCGTTTGTACTTTCCCTGCTCCAGTCCTGCAGTAGGGACACCCGGTTCCTTTTAGTGGAGAGCTGTACTTAGAAACCAAGATCTGAGAGCTCGGTGTGCTCATTGTTCCTGGGGGGACATTACTTCCAGGCCCTAGGACACACACACGCACACAACCTATTCCCATATCTGCAGTGGTTATGTTCTATAAAGTTGCCAACACTTGGTGAATTACTGAACCTTTGCTCCTAGGGCAAACACAGGGTTAGGTTCCCGTGAGCTTCTGGTCACAGTATTTTCCTCAAACAATCAATATACAACCTCATTTTATGTGTGTTTCTGTTTAAAGACACCTTATGGAATGTATGTGTTGATTCATCAGTATTAAGCTCATGGCCACCGGGGCTGTAACTGCTGCCTGAACAGAGCTTATCTAACACACACGTTTTCTCTGTAAGACGCATCGCAACCTTCTCGTGCTGGGAACACTCGACAGCTCCGCAGCGGCACACTTGAGGTCTACTCAGACAGCCAAATCACCAACCAAAAGCACAAAAATGCAAAAAATGTGACACCAAATAGACCGCAAATAGCCTAGTTTACAGTGTGGGAACTGAAAGGAAAAGGCAGGGCGCTGCCTTGTTCGGCCTCCGCTGGGGGACCCGCACACTGGGCAACTCAAACTTTTTCATTGCTTTGCACGTGTCCGGGAACGACCGTGAAAGTGCCGTGAGTATTGATTTGAGGGTTACAAATAAATTTTAGCAAGTGGGCAAATTACCAATACAGGCTCCGTGAATAATGAGGATCAACTGCATACCCATACACATACAGAATACATACACCACACGCAGACATCTATAGCTATTTTAGTAACTATCTGTGCAAACATGCGTCCATACCAATACTTCCGATTCTGATCCCAAACTTTCTTCCCGCCTTCCCCTTTTCCAGGTGATTAAGCTCTCCTGCCGGTGAAAAACCAACCCCTGCTGTCCTCTGTACCTTAAATCATTTGCTCCCCCAGTCTGCCCTCCTCAGCCTGCAGCCTCCGGGCTGTGTCCTCCACAGTGCTGGGGTTGGGAGGGGGCCTCACCCTCACCGCCTCATCCCTGCAGCCCACTGTGCTGACACTGCACCCAGGAGAGGGAGGGGAGGGGTGGGAGAAAGGAAGCTCAGGTGTCCTGTTTATCTCACGCTGGCCTTAGGTAGGCAGGGAAGTCTTTTTTACCGATTTTGCAGATGAGGCTGGTAGCAGTGGGGCATCTTGCCCGAGGGCCTTGGCGAGTGACTCCCGGAGCAAAGGGAGTACAAGGTGCAGGTCTAGAGCAGTCAGTGTTTCTCAGTCCAGTCAACACGCCGGAGTCCTTGGGGAGCTTTTCAGGACGACTAATGCTCAAGCCCCACGGCCTGGAAATGAGAAGGGAATCTGTGGGGCTGAGACGCCAGCGGTGTGTTTTCCAGAAGCTCTGTGGGGCAGCTCCATGTGTAGCCAGGGTTGAGAGCCACGGTGACTGCAGACCAAGTCCCCCCTGTGCTTCCTACAAGCAAACCTCAACCCCTTGCTGAGCCTCAGTCTACGCATCTGTAAAGTGGAGTGAATAATACCCAGCTCAAGTGTTCTTTACTGGCTATATTTTCATGTCATGACCATCATTTCTGAAAGGTCCTCTCTCCCTTACCAACCCCCTGACTCTCACGACTCTGTTCTCACCTTCCACTTGGCCCAGGAGAGGCCATCAGACGCACCTGTTTTGGGACCATTTGCACTCCCATCCCCCACCTCCCATCACTGTCCTTTTTTTCCTCCTCTTATGCCCATGTTTTCCAGGCCTTTTCAAACATCACCTCCTCCAAGAAACCTTCCTAAATTGGCTGAGCCCTCACTATCTTCTGTTCTGGAGCCACATTTTTTAAACTATTTTTTTTATTGTGGTAAAATATATATACCACCCTTTTTTGTGTGTGGAGATGGGATCTCACTATGTTGCCCAGGCTGGTTTCAAACTCCTGGCCTCAAAAAATCCTCTTGCCTTGGCCTCCCAAAGTGCTGGGATGACAGGCATCAGCCAATGCACTTGTCCTTAACCACTTTTAAGTGTATAATTCAGTGACATCCAATATTCAACATTACATTCACAATATTGTGCATCATCGTATTAAACCATCATCACTATCTGTTTCTAAAACTTTTCACCCCAAACAAAAACGCTGTACCCGTTAAGCAATAACTCCCATTCCCTCTGGCAACCTCTAATCTACTTTCTGTCTCTATGAACTTGACTGTCCCGGATATTTCATACGAGTGAAGTCGTGTAGTATTTGTCCTCTCCCACCTGGTCTCCTTCACTTAGCACGGTGTTTTCAAGGTTCGCCCACGCTGTAGCATGTACCAGAACATCGTTCCTTGTTATGGCTGGGTGATGTTCCATCGTATTTATATACTGCGTTTTGTTTATCCATTCACCTGCCTACGGACACTTGGCTGTTGTGAATAATGCTGCTATGAACATCAGCAAGCAGGCGTCTGTTTGAGTCTCTGCTTTGGGCCGAGTTTTGAAAGATGAAGTCATAAATTGAATTGTTCTGTTTTTAGGTCATTTTTTCTTTAAATCAGATCGCTGAGGCCAAAGGCTGTGTCTTAAACTTCTCTCATGCCCTTTGGCACATCCAGCAGGCCTTGGCGGTTGTTCAGTGAATGCTTGTTGACTGATGGCATTTGGAAAGCGACATTTACCTGGGGAGGGAGGATTGCTGTGTTCATCTCAGGTCATGTCCAGGCCCATCTCTGACAACCAGGCCCATTCCAGCCCCTGTTCTGGGTTGAGGGAGGCTGGAGGGAAGCAAAGCAAGACACTCTGAAGCCCCAGGACCGGAACCTCCCCCCGCCAGTCTTAATTTGGCTTCTGTAAAAGAGATATATTCTAGGCTTTTACCAAGGCTCCTACCTTGGAGCATGAGCTCGATTTAGTCTGGTCTTAAATTGGCCATCTTCTCAATGCCCCCCGCAGTTTCCCGCCTGTCAGGCTGGGCCACGTCTTGGTACATTTGTTCCCATAGTACTCCCTTCGTGGAGTTCCCTTTCTCCCTTTCTCCTCCCTGGCTGCCTGCTACTTATTTATCCAGGCTGAAGTGAGGGCCAGCTCCTCCCTGGATCCTATATTCTTTTTTTTGAGACAGAGTCTCACTCTGTTTCCCAAGCTGGAGTGCAGTGGCATGATCATAGCTCACTGAGCCTTCAATTCTCAGGCTCAAGAGATCCTCCTGCCTCAGCCTCCTGAATATCGGGGACTATAGGCATGCACCTCCATGTTTGGTTAATTTTTTTCTTTTTCATTTTGTAGAGATGAGGTCTTGTGATGTTGCACAGGCTGGTCTCCAACTCCTGGCCTCAAGCAATCCCCCTGCCTCGGCCTCCCAAAGTGCTGGGATTACAGGCATGAGCCACTGCGTCTAGCCTGGATCCTGTGTTTTGTGTACCCACGGCGTTCTGCACCTATCCCACTTTCAGAATTTACGACATGGATTTGTAGTTGCTGGTTCATTTCTGGTCTCCCCTAGCCCCTACCTACCACCTCATGTACGGTATTACTGAAGGCCTTTCTTCTCAGTCAGGTCTGCGGCATACTGCCTAGCACTCTGCAAGCCCTTGGTAAATATCTTTGGGTAAATGAATATGAAAGATTTCTGCATTTGATTTCTGGCTGTTGTTTTATTTTGTTTTGTTTATTTTTTGTAAAGCTAATACATTCGCATGATTTAAAAGTTAGTAAGTCCTGTGGTCCCCAACCCCTGGGATGCAGACCAGTACTGCTCTGTGGTCTGTTAGGAACCGGGCTGCACAGCAAGAGGTGAGTGGCAGGCGAGTGAAGCTTCATCTGTATTTACAGGCACTCCTCATCGCTCACATCACCTCCTGAGCTCTGCTTCCTGTTGGATCAGCAGCAGCACTGGATTCTCATAGCAGCAGGGACCCTGCTGTAAACTGTGCATGCGAGGGATCTAGGTTGTACTCCTTTTGAAAGTCTAATGCCTGATGGTCTGAGGTGGAGCTGAGGCAGTGATGCTAGCGCTGGGGAGTGGCTGCAAACACAGATTATCATTAGCAGAGAGGTCTGACTGCACAGTAAATGTGATGCTCTTGAATCATCCCAAAACCATCCCCCACTACCCCCCAGTCCCTGGGAAAATCTGTCTTCTGTGAAACCAGTCCCTGATGCCAAAAAGGTTGGGGACCACTGAGTAAGTGTCTCGCCCACTCCTCCCTTAGCTACCAGCTTTCAACCTACTTGGCCTTTCCTCCTCACTATCAATATATCTTGAGGACGGTTTTGTCATTGTATAAATATTGTCCCTGTTCTTTTACACAACTGTGTAATGTTCCATTGGTTGGATGTACTATGATTTTTTGAACCAGTGCCCTATTAATGGACATTTAGGTTGTTTCCAGCTGTTTGCTGATATTCCCAAGGCTTCCATGAATAACTTTACATATATATATATATATATCCATCATTGTGTGCTTATGTGATCTGTAAAGTTCCCTCAGTGAAAGCTCTGGTTTGAAGAGGATGTGAATTGGTAAATTTGAATGTGATGAGCAATTGCTCTCTACAGAGGCTGCTAATTGCTGTTTAAAGATCTTGTTACTTAGAATGTTTGCCCGCAGCACACTCATCTAGAGTTAGGTGAGTGACTCACAAGGAAAGCTTTGGTCCAGGATGTCCACGAGCAGCTTACACGGCTGTCAGCAGCATTCTCAGCACTCCCACCATCGTCACAGTCACCACCATCATCTAAAAGCCCTTAAAAATATACTTGGCTGCTGACAACTGTCAGGCTTTACAATAAACAGACACCATGCTAGTCCTCAGGGCCTTCTGGCCCAAGGTGGCAGCTGCGGTTCCGGCCAGCACGTCCATGTTGAGGGAGGAAGCAGTATGAGAAACAGGGCAAAGGGATACCTGTCAGCTCAGTCAGGGCCCTTGAGCAAACTTTCCCTGAAGCCTCTCCCCAACCACAAGGTACCATCAGCCACCTTGCTCTGAAAGGGAGTCCGGGAAGCTGCTTGTTTGTTTTAAGCTGGGTATTTTGCCACTTCCCACCAGCCAACAGTGTCAGAAAGAAGAAGGGGAGGGTGGATATGAGGTGGCAACTGGCAGCTTCGGCATAAAGCTGAGAGCTCTCCTGGCCCCCTGGGGGAAACTGGCTCAACTCCACGGTGGACAGAACACTTGGATTGAAATTCCACTGGTGCAATACCCTGCCCAGCCCTCAAAGGGGTGGTGGGGAGGAAGCTGATGGTGATGAAGGGGGTGCTGGTGGTTTCACGCACGTGCTCCCTGCTGACAGCAACACCATCTACGAAGCCCAGTGGCCCTTGCTGAGGGGTAGGCAGGCCTTGGACTTCGGTCCTGCTCGGATGCCTGCTTCCAAAAGTCAGTGGCACTGGCTCTTCCCATTTTCCACTTGGCCTGGCTAGGGGCCATAGTTGACCTTCAGGGATCAGTGGTTCCGTGCCCAAGGAAGGAATCTGAGGTGGGCTGGAAGGCAGAGACCTGAGACTGGGCTTGTCAGGAGGTGGCAGAGGGATGTGTGGCGGGGGAGGGGCAGGGGTCAGACAGCTGCACGTCCAGAAGGGTTTGACACTCACAAAGGACTGAGGCAAGCCCCAATCCCATGCCCAGTCCCAGTTTAATGGACTTCAATAGGGTGAGAAGGGCTGTTGGACTCCAGGGTCTCTCACTCCTTCCCCTGCTTGCAGTGGCTTAGAGCAGGACTCTTGACGCAGAGGTGGGGGGGACTGCTCACCCCTGGGGTTAAAGTCTCCATTTCCACGCTTCTCACACCCGATCCCTGCTCCAAGGGTTCTTCCTGCCCACCACCCCCGTGCTCAAACATTTACCAGGGCCCTGATCAGGTGGTTTCCCAGGGGCTGTGTCCAGGAGCAGTGGTCCATGGAGCAGAATTGCTGCTGTGGACTTCCGTGCCCTCTGCCCCAGTCCCCTGCTAGGTCCCCAGCCCCCGCCACCCACCAGTGCTCTGAGTCACTTTCATCACAAAACCCCCAGGTTATTCCTCAGAATACCAGAGGGAGGTAGAAGAGGAACTAGGAGTTGTTAAACACACAGCCACCTTTGAGTAACAGGGCATGGAGAACCATGCTGTGACCCTAGGCGAGTGGGGGAAGCCTCTCTAGGCCTCAGTGTCCCTATCTGTAAAGTGGGAAGAACTAGATAGCTAGACAGACAGATAGATGCTAGTGCTTTTGCAAGGCTCAAGTAGGATCACGAGTGTTTATAAATTGCTGAAGACATAGGTAATATCTACAAGAAAATGTTTAACTCCCGCCTAGCTTCCTTCGGGTGCTTCCCCGGGGGTCAGCATTTGGGCAGCCCCAGACGCTGAGTGGTGGCATCTCTGGCTATTGAGTCTTGGAAGCCAAGAGCATCAGGGCTTAGACAGTGTTTCTTAGTTATTTAAAAGTTGCTGATACTTTCCATGCCGTTATATAACATTGGGAATTGAAATATATTATTAAAGATTATGTTATAAAATATATGTTCATGAAACATGTATAATGTATAAAGACTGATATTGGGTTTTTCCAATGTAACAGCCACTTATTACTTAAGCAAAAACTCAATTTATTGAACAAATTCAAAATGACAAGTCATATCATGTTTAAATTAGGGATTGATTGTACTTAAGAGTGGATGGTCTGGCCAGGCGCGGTGGCTCACGCCTGTAATCCTAGCACTCTGGGAGGCCGAGGTGGGCGGATCGCTCAAGGTCAGGAGTTCGAAACCAGAGCGAGACCCCATCTCTACTAAAAATAGAAAGAAATTAATCGGCCAACTAAAAATATATAGAAAAAATTAGCCGGGCATGGTGGCGCTACTATGTAGTCCCAGCTACTCGGGAGGCTGAGGCAGAAGGATCACTCGAGCCCAGGAGTTTGAGGTTGCTGTGAGCAAGGCTGACGCCACGGCACTCTAGCCCAGGGAACAGAGTGAGACTCTGTCTCAAAAAAAAAAAAAAAAAAAAAAAAAAAAAAAAAAAAAAAAGAGTCGATGGTCTAAGTTGATGGCCTTAAGGACAAAAAAAAAGAGTGGATGGATACTATTTTAAATGTTAGAACATCAACCAGTTTTAAAAACCTTTTCAGGACATAATATGTGGAATTCTTGCATCTTGAATCATGAAAAATGGAGGGGTTCGTTGTCGCACGTTTCCGGTCCGGTTGCTACGTGATGGGAGAGAAGGTGTCGGTGCTTCTTTCTAAGCACGTTCCACACTTGGCACCTGTGGCTGTCACATTTCCAATAAACGCAGAGCCTACTCGGAAAGAATCAGCCCTTTCTCGTTCCATTTTAATATTAATTTTAAGAACCCAAGACTCCTTGGTGTGCTTTAAAATGATTCTCATCCGCTGAAGGCTAATTACAGACCTGTGATGAGCCCGTTGGGGCAAGTTTCAAAGCCCCTTGTTGTTGGGTTTTTATGCTTCAGTATGCATCGTTTTTGTAACTTCCCTTTCCTAGCCAGCCAGCCATCGTGGACAGGCAGGAAATAATAAATGACAATATCCAAAAACTATTTAAAGCTTTTTTAATGGTCAAAAACCACACATCAAGTGTCGTGAGTAGCTGAGTAAGAAGCTGCCCAAGCGTCTGAGCAACTAGCGCCGGGGTGTACTTGCTCAGTAAGCAATCCCATTGCTCTAGGGGAAAGCTTTTTAAATTTATTGTAATTTCCTTTTGACTAGCTAACGTGGTTAGATGGTTTATAAAGCAAAAACTACAAGAGGAAAGTGGAATTCTTGGGTGGAAATGCATGTACATTTCTTTAACTGTTGTCAAATTGTTCTCCAGAGGGTTTGTTCCACTTTACATGCTCAGTGGAAAGATCTGAGTGCTGCTTCTCAAAATCTTTGCCAACTCAGTGTACTGACAGACGTTTGATCTTGGCCCATCTGATAGTTAAAAACGGTATGTCAGTGCTAGTTTAGATATGCACTTACTGCAGGTGAAGTTGGGCATCTTTTCAAGTGTTTTAGAGTCCTTTAAAGTTTTTTGTCTGTTCGTGTCCTTTGCTCAATTTTTTCTTTTCTTTTCTTTTTTATTTCAGCATATTATGGGAGTACAAATGTTAAGGTTACGTATATTGCCCATGCCCCACCTCCCGCCTCGAGTCAGAGCTTCACAGAGTTGCACATCTCACTCATTATGTTTGTATATACCCAACCCCCTCCTCCCCCCTCCCACCTGCCCGACACCAGATAAATGTTATTCCTATACACACCTTTCACCTCTCACAAAAATCAGCTCACGCTGGGTAACAGACTTGAACATTAGGTGTGAAACTATTAGAATTCTAGAGGAAAACGTTGGAAATACTCTCCTAGACATTGGCCTAGGGAAAGAATTTATGGAGAAGACCCCAAAGGCCATCACAGCAGCAACAAAAATAAATAAATGGGACCTGATCAAATTAAAAAGCTTCTGCACAGCCAAAGAAACTATCAAGAGAGCAAACAGACAGCCCACAGAATGGGAGAAAATTTTCTCAAGCTACACATCCGATAAAGGGCTGATAACTAGAATCTATTTAGAACTCAGGAAAATCTGCTCACTTTTTTCTATTGAAGATTGTAGGTCTTTTTCTTATTGATTTTTAGAAGCTCTTTATATATTGAGAAATTAGCTATATTTTATGATATTAGTCACAAATACTTTTCTAAGTTTGTTGTTTGTCTTTTGGTTTTGCTTATGATAGTTTTTGCCATGGAGAAATAAAAAAAAATTTGTTTGGAGTTGAATTTATCAAGCTTCTCTTTTATGGCATCTAGGTTTCATGTCATAGTTAGAAAGGTCTTTAGGGTAAGAAAAATAATTATAATCATGTGCTATATAATGACAAAGATGGAGTGCATATATGATGGTGGTCCCATGAGATTATAATGGAGCTGAAATATTCCTATTGCCTAGTGACATGGTAGCCATAATGCATGATGTCATAGCACAATGAATTACTCATGTGTTTGTAGTGATTCTGGTGTAAACAAACCTACTGCATTGTCAATAGTATAAAAGTATAGGTCATACAATTATGTATAGCACATAATACTTGATAATAAGTGACTATATTACTCATTTGTGTATTTATTAATACTACACTATACTTCTTTTTTTTTTTTTTACCTTTTTTTCCTTTTCTGTGTCCTGACTGAGAAATATCATTATTAAATTAAATTAAATTAATTAATTAATTTTGAGACAAGGTGCCACTCTGTTGCCCAGGCTAGAGTGCAGTGGCACAATCATAGCTCACTGCAGCCTTGAACTCCTGGTCTCAAGCAATCCTCCTGCCTCAGCCTCCTGAGTAGCTGGGACTACAGAAGTACTGTTATTTTAGAGTGCACTCCTCCTACTTATTTAAAAAAAGGTTAACTGTAAACTGGCCTCAGGCAGGTCCTTCAGGAGGTATCCAGAAGAAGGTGCTGTTATCACAGGAGATGACAGCTCCGTGCGTGTTATTGCCCCTGACGACCTTCTAGTGGGACAAGATGTGGAGGTGAAGACAGTGATATTGATAGTCCTGACCCTGCGTAGGCCTAGGCTAACGTGTGTTTATGTCTTTAGTGTTTAACAAAAAAGTTTAAAAACTAAAAAAAAGATAAAACATTTTAAAAATAGAAAAATCTGATAGAATAAGGACATGAAGTTAGAGAATACAAACAGCTGTGTTTGTGTTTTAAGTGTCATTATAAGAGGTAAAAGGTTAGGAAAATAAAAAGTTTATAAAGTAAAAATGTTACAGTGCATCAAGACTAATTCATCACTGAAGAAAGAAACTTTTTTATAACTTCAGTGTAGCCTAGCACACAGCGTTCATGAAGTGCGCAGTGGTGCGCGGGAAGGTCCCAGACCTGGCCCTCACGTTCACTCCCCACTCACTCGCTGTCACCCGCAGCGACTCTCAGTCCTGCAAGCGCCATTCATGGTAAGTGCCCCGGACAGGTGTGCCCTTTTGTAAATCTATTGTACTGTGTTTTCACTGTACCTTAAGCCGTGGTCAGATGCACAAACACTCAGCGTTGTGTTACCGGCGCCGGCGGTTTTCAGTGCAATAACGTGCTGTATATTTTATAGCCCAGCAGCAGCAGGCTGCACCGCACAGCCTGGGTGTGGGGTAGGCTATTCCACTTTGTAACAGGTTTCTATAAATATGCTCAATGATGTTTGCACGATAATGAAATTGCCTAATGAAGCGTTCCTCAGAAGGTATCCCTGTCTGTATGCGACGCGAGACTGTATTTAATTTATTAATATTTTAAGAAACTGAGGTAGAAACAGGCCCCATCATCTCCTTGAATGGAAAGCTTCTGGCTGGGGAGGCCCTGGATTTTCAGAAGACTTTGGTTGGTGTAAACTGATGTACTCCAGCTCAAACTCGAGTGAAGACGGATCCAGAGAGAGGAGCCCAGACAGGGTTGGTGCAGAAGCAGCCCACCCACCTTCCCTTTGGGGCGCCACTCTGTCTTCTCCAGGCAGCCCCAGGTGGAGGGGGAGGCTCAGAGCAGGCCACATTTCTGAGCGCTGCTTCCTGACTCAGCTGGGAAAGCTCAGGGGACAGGCTTCTGTTGGCTACAAGGAGGGAGCTGGGTTCTCCTGGGAGGTGGGGCGGGGGGACGGGGACTTCACTCTGGGCCCCTCGGGGGAAGGAGGTCAGCAGATGGTGGAGGCCTCCCCATCTCGGTGCCTCATGGAGCATCTCTGTCCACCGTCGGAATGCTGCGCTGCTCAGATGCCCGCCCCAGGGCCCAGCATCCTTCCCCTGAGCCCTGTCCTACCGTGCCGTCTGCCTCCTAAGAAGCAGTGCCTTAGTCTGCAGAGAGCTGGGCTTCCCGAGAAGCTAACGAGGCCCAGGCTTCATGCTCCGTCTCTCACCGGCATGGGCCCTTCCAAGGCCATGGGCTGGACCCAGCAGCGTGTTCCTATGGCCACATGCTTTTGTAAAATGTGTAATTTTGCATTATTTGCCTATGAGTGCTCCCTCCCAAACTGTTTGAGCTTCAGGCCCCACAATCTACCCCCAGTCTACAGCTGAGTAACTATAATGGTGGGATTTCAGACAAGCCAGAGGAAAAGCTTCACCTGGGAGAGAGGAACCTTCCTGATGTTTCTAGAATCCCATCAAGCCAGTGAATCCATCTTGGCCACTAGCTCAGCAGAGCAATGTCTGTCTTGGTCACTCTGTCCCCATCACCTTACACCAGGCCTGGCCCCCAGTGTGTGCTTTGCCACGGGGAAGAATGAGAGAGTGGGAGGGTGAGAGAATGGCAGGCCTCACCTCTGCCAGGTGTCAGGCTGTGCTGAGGACTGAGTCTCTGCACTTGGCAGTGACCCTGTGCTCACTGCCACCCCCGCCTCAGCCCTTCTCAGAGGATGTGGCACGGAGGGAGGCAGGTGCAGCCGGGTGGTGCCGGTTGCCTCCCCCAGGCCGGCTTGGCAGCCGCTTCCTCTTGGCCCCAGTGAGAGGAGCAGGTGCCCCCTGGTCACGGTGTGGGTTAGATGGGGGTGGGCTGGGAGCTTCTCTGTTTCTCCCCCTAGACCTCGCCCGCCCAGAGCCTGAGTGAGCAGGTGGCAGATGGTGTTCTTGAATGAGAAGCGCCCAACATTTTTAGAGTCAGGGTGGCGTGCGTGAGAGGGGGACCGGGATTGTGAAAGTTCCTGGAAGGGACAGGGAAGGGGAGCAGCGGCCGTAGCCCACATGTCCTCGTCATCCACCTCCCCTGCTTGCATTCTGGTGGTGTTTCCCTCTTCCATGTCCTCCGTCACCTGCCCTATAAACCGTTCCTAACTAGCAAGTCTTTCCGGATTATCTCCCATGAATCTGGACCACACCTTGGTTCCATGTCACCCCGGAATTTGTGGATGTGGTCAGCTCTGTGTTTATCCATCCGCCCCTATTGTTCTATCTCTTTCGTTCTCAGCAAGGCTCTGGGATTCCTGCTCCCCCACCTCAGTCTGGGAGCGCCTGGTGGGGAGTTCGGGGCTAGGGGGGCCCTTTGCCTCCCCACGCAGACTGGAAGCTGCCTGTCCATGGTAACTGTTGGCGTTTATGTAAAAATTAAGAATGGAGGGGTGGGGTGGGGGTGTCACCCTCAGACAGGGATCTGGGGGTGAGTGGAAACTGAGGGTGCTGCTATAAACGTCCTGAGAAGGTGTGTAAAAAGCACATGGGCTTTTTCCTTCCCCTTCTTTTTTAATGAAAAAAAAATTATTCCTCTGTAAGTGTAATTACTTCAAAGGTCCAAAGATACAAAAGACTAAAGAGTGAAATTTATGTCTCCCCTAGTCCTGTCCTTTAGCCACCCAGGGCTCCCCTCCCCCAAGCAGCATTACCAGTCCCTTCCACTGCACGTGAAATGGGGGAATATGTATGTTTCTGTGGACTTTGACTTTCTCTTTTAAGAAAAAGTGCAACCACTTTGGAAAACCGTTTGGCAGCATTATTAAAGCTGAACACATGCATACCCTATGACCCAGCAATTCCTCTCCTAGGTTTCTAGAAAAGCACGTGTCTGCTGACCTAAGATTGCTGCAAAGGTTCACAGCAGCACCACGTGTGAGAGTTAAGCACTGGAAACAGCCAGAACACCCATCGATGGCAGAATGGATAAATAAGTGACGGGACATCCTTGGAAGGGGACATTACACAGCCGTGAAAAGGAATGTAAATGTGTTTCGCAACGTGGTGGCGGGGGAAGGAGTCAGATCCCAAAAAAGACACATCCTGAGATGCCACTGACATACAGTTCAAGCGTAACAACAATGAATCTACACCGCACGGTGTCAGGATAGTGATGTCTCTGGGGTGTGAGGCAGGGGTGCTGGGGGCAGCCTGCAGAGTGGTCTTTGGAGAGCTGTTGGACCCCACTGGGCTCAGGAGCCCAGGGCCCCGCACCTGCCCAGGTGACTGGAGTTGAGGACCCACAGGAGGGTGGGGGCGGGGAGCTGGACGCTCCGCCTCACTTAGCCTGAGCAACATGTGGGCCTGGGCAGTGCCAGGGACTCAAGGGCTGGCGAGAAAAGCACAGGACTGAGGCAGAGGTCTTTCTGCCCAGCCCGGCAGGTGCCAAAGTAGCTGCTCTGTGCCAGGCATAGCTCTAGGCCCTCCAGGGATCAGAGATGAATAAGACGTGGTTTCTGCCCTCCTGGAGCTCACAGTCTGCTGGGAGAGAGACATGGCAGACAGATGAATGGCGTGCAATATAAGGCCACCAGGGAGGCACGTGCTTATGCCATGGGAGCCCTGAGAAGGAAGCGTCTGATACGAGCTGGGGCTAGGGGTGACGCTTGAGACCTAAGCCCTGGAGATCAACCAGGAGCTAGGAGACCCGTTATGGTAGGTGGCACAGCACACTCAGAGGCTCTGAGGCAGGAACAAGCCTGGTGCTTTGGGGAACTGCATTTTCTCTGGAACATAAAGTTTGTGCAAGAAAGTGAAAAGAAATGAGGCAGGAAACGTAGCCAGGGCAGGCCCCGAACCCTGAAGTCCTGCCAAGCACTTTAGGCAGGGACAGATCTTTCTTTCTTTTCTCTTTCCCCCTCCTTTTTTTTCCCCTTCCCCATTATGAACTAATGCATGCTCACTGCCACAGCTTTTAGAACATGCACAAACCAAGAGTGTAAGCTCAGAAACTTCGCTCATTCCCGGCATTTCCCCAGGGCCTGTCGTGGTGCCTAACACTTGATAAATGCTCAAAAATATGTGTTGATGACATGGGTACTGTGCTGCATCCCTTGGGCGACACAGACGGGGGACTATCCCTCTCAGACTCACTCTAACGAACTGGTGACAGTAAGCTGGTAAATGCCAGGCAGACAAGTGGAGCAGAAACACCTGGCCTTGGGGTGGGGTGGGCAATGCAGGGAAGGTTTCCTGAGGGGGCAGCGTGGACGCTGAGGCCCGAGGGTCAGTCACAGCAGGAATTAGTCGGGGCCAGAGTGTCCCAGGCAGTGGGAGCAGTGATCGGGGAGCCTCCCAGGCAAGAGAGCCTGTGTATGAGGGAGAATAGGCGGCTTTGTCTCAAGGACAATGGGGTGTAGTCAAGAGAGTGCTGTGATAGATTTTGTAGCAAAGAGAATGGATCAAAGGGGGCAGGTGAGACACTGTTAACACGGGAACAGAGGGGGAGTGTGGTCCATCCAGGCTAGGGCAGAGGCCATGGGGACCGGCAAAGAGCAGGATTCGGGGAGTCTTCGAAGGCAGACTGGTCTTGGGGACTGCTGGACTGAGGAAGAGAGAAGAGTCTAGCAGGAATCCCAGATCCTGGCCCACAGGCCCCGTTGGGGGACGGGTGCCCTGGGAATGTTGGGTAGAGAGCTATGCAAATGTCACCGCTGCTTCTCTTTATTCAAATACACAGTTTGCATGTGGCTCATGGGCTCCAGGGGTGGCCCCACACTGGCGCTCAGTGGGCTCTTGTGCTGCCACCCTCCCCTGCCAGCCCGCTGCTCCCAGTCTGGGGCCCCTCAGCCCTGGTCCTTGGTCTTGGGCTGTCTTCCTTGTCTCTCCCGAGTTCTCATGGAAGTGGAAAGTTTTCCTCGCTGGCTGGAGCCCAGCTGCCCAGCCCAGGATTGCAGGAGCCCTCCTCGCCTTTACTGACTGCCTCTTTATTCGCGTGTGGAAACGCCCTGCCGGACTCAGCCGCACGGACTCGCCTTCTCTTCCGAAGCTGCAGCTGCTCTGAAAATCTCCCCAAACCTTCAAGAGCCCCCTTGACCCTGCGTGAGCTCGCGCCTCACCATGCACACACACGGGGACACAAGCAGAGCCAGAGGTGTGGCCGGCACGGGGCTGTCACGCCCTCACGCCGACACACAGACCACGTGGCACGTTCACAAGGTTGCACGGGGGACTGTAGATGGGGAGCTCCAGAGGTCAGAGCCTGGGCCTGATCCTTCACTCTCACGTCCCCGAAGCCTGGCACCCAGGAGGTGCCCAGTGCGTACTTGCTGAATGTGGCAAACACAGGGACGCGCCGTACTGAAAGGACAAATGCCCGGTGGCAAGGGCTGTGGGGTGCTGACGGTGCCAGACATTGGCCTCTCCGGGGCCCCTGGGGCTGGAACTGCGGTGAGACGAGAGAGGGTGTTCGTGGGACTCTACGGAGGTGCTCACCGCAGGCAGGGCCGTGCCAGCCCCTCGCCTGAGCGCTGCGGTTGGGTGGCGGGCCAATGGCTGAGCCGGTGGTGGCTCTAGACCTAGTCGTTTCCAGTCCGGGCCTCCTCGAACAGGCAGTCTTGGCTCGGGAGCTCCCTGCTGGGCTGGCAGAGAAGGGTCAGAAGTGCTTTGTGGTCTCACGGCTCCCTGCCCAAACCTGCTCTCGTCGGCTTCCTTTCCCGGCCTCCCTCCCCGGCGAGCCTTTCCCATGCCCAACCCCGTCTCCGCAGCTGTGTCCCGGAGAACCTGACCTGTGGCGATTAATGAGCAGCGACACCCAGGTTACAAAGAGACACACTCAGCCCTGTGAGTTCCTGAGGGTGGGAAGCTCGGTCCTGAACATACATCAGATGCTCAAGAAGTCACCAGTGAGCGACTGAATGGGACAGAGATCCCCAAGATGACGGAACACCTGGTGGGAGGCCAGTGCCCGGATGTGCTGAACTTGCTACATGTTCCCAAACCGGGGTTCCCAAGGCACTCCTGAGGGCAGGGACGGAGGTGATGGAGCTGTTTCCATGGTTTCAGTAGGCTCATGGAATTGTGTTTTTAGTTGAGATAAGGCCACTCAGGTGAACTAAAAGATTCGAGCTTTTGCTTTTGGTGGAAATGGTATCAGGAAACATGGGGTTATCTTGGGGTGAACAATAGTTCCGACTGGCACTGACATATAAACATGTTTTCACTCGGTGTCATGGAGGCAGTGGAGAGGAACAGGAAGGTTGATGGCTTTGGACTGTCCTGCCAATCAGCCTACATCCCTGAGCCTCAGTTTCCCCACCTGTAAAGTGGGCTCTACGTGTGTCCTGTGATGGGGCTATAAAGGTTAGATAAGACAATAATGCAAAGAGCCCAGGACAGTGCCCTGAGTGATTGACAGCCACTGCTATTACCAGGTAACATAAGGGCCTTCGGGCAGGCTTGGCCGTGATTGGCTGAACTGTCCCAATGGACCAGGTCCAGACAGACACTGTTCCTTCTGAGAATCAGAAAGGACTTCAACTCTGAGCCCGCAGCAAACACGGGCTTGAAGCTGGCCAAGCTGCTCAGGGACAGGCTGGAAGGGTGAGGTGCACAGAATCACCAAGTTCCCCGTGTGGTGGGTGGCAGTGGGAAGGCGCAAGGGCTGTCTGTACCTGTGCTATTAGGGGTGGTCAATGACCCAGGGATGTTCATGTCAATCAGCCTGAAGGATCAATACATGCAAATGACCTGGTACCTGGATCCACCAGGAAGATCCACAGACCTGCCTTTCTGTGGGTGCCCAGGGGGCTTTTTAGAAAAGAGACTGGCCTCTGCCCCTCCTTGGAGACAGGGAGAGGCATATGTATCCGTTGCCAGGCTGTCTGCTCTTCTGTGTGAAACACACAGGTATGTGTTTATGGAGTATGAAGACCAGGAGGAAGTACACCAAAGTATACCAAAGTGTTAACCATAGTTTGTTCCCTTAGGCATGGGTCCTCAAACTTTTTAAACAGGGGGCCAGTTCACTGTCCCTCAGACCGTTGGAGGGCTAGACTATAGTTTAAAAAAATCTGTGAACAAATTCCTATGCACACTGCACATATCTTATTTTGAAGTAAAAAAACAAACGGGCAAAAACACCCACATGTGGCCCGCGGGCCATAGTTTGAGGATGCCTGCCTTAGCGAGTGAAATAATGAACATTTTAAACTATCTTTCTCTCTCCCCCCACTCCCCCTGAGACAGGGTCTCACTCTGTCCCCTGGGTTAGCATGTAATGGCGAGATCACAGCTCAAACTCCTGGGCTCACATGATCCTCCCATCTCAGCCTCCCGGGTAGCGGGGATTACAGTCCTGTGCCACCACAGCTGGCTAATTTTTAACTCTTTGTAGAGATGGGGTCTCACTATGCAGCTCAGGCTGGTTTCCAACTCCTGGCCTCAAGTGATCCTCCCACCTGGGCCTCCGAAAGTGCTGGATTACAGGTGTGAGCCAAAATGCCCAGCCCTAACTTCCTTTTTATATATTCGTTTGTTTGTTTTCTCCAAATTTGTTTCCTTGGCTTGATGTTGGAGGTGGCTGCAGGGTGTAACAGGCCAAGTCAACAAAGATAAAGAAAAACAAGAAAAAGAAAAAGACTGCATTATCCCCGTGTCCTCGCTGCCAGCCTGTGATTTTGAGTAAGCAAGTTTAAGAGTTGCAGCAGAGCTCCTTTCAGGGCGGTGACAGGGGTGGCCAGGAAGCCTGAATGCCCAACTCAGAGTCTTGCTTATTTTCCACTTTCCTTCGGCACAAGGACGAGAGAGTGGGGCAAGCTCCCATTTGCCCCAGGGCAGCTCTCGGTAGAGTTGGGGTCTTGGAGAGGCCCACGGGGTAGGTCTCTGCTGTCCTGCCCAGGACCCAGCTCCTCACCCTGGGGAGGAGGGTGTCTGGACACAGAGCCTTCAGTTAGTGTGGTAAAGCTTGTGTTTGGCATTCTCACCTCTCTTTTCTGACTCTTCCTGCTTCCAGACAAACCTCTCTGTCCTCCATTGCCTAGGTACTTTAATGCCCCTCCTGGCCCCAAGCCTTATATTCCCAAATTGTCCCTTCTCATCTCCAACCTCCCTTCCTGTTTTTACGTTTCCCTTGCTGCCCTGTTCTTTGCCATCTCTTTGCCAAGCATGCTAACCACTAATTCATACTACAGTGTAAAGGACCAACACTCTGCATTAATATTTGTAAAAAAGATACTTAGAAAAGCAGTTTTAGCAGGGGAATATTCACTCTCTGGGAAAGTCAGTTTAGAGAAGCCAGAACCCAGTGCCGGAATCAGAAGGTCTGTTTCAAATGTTGCCTCTAAATCATTGGCTGACCTTGGGTGAATCATACTCCCTTTTTGGTCTTCAGTTTCCTCACCTGTGGAAGTATAGAAGTTGTCTTTCTTTTTAATCAGGTCACAAGACCTTCCCCTCCATTATCTCATCTGATTTTCACACTAATCCTGTGGTTACACAGGCAGGAAGCTCTATCAGCCCATTTGCCATTCAAAGCCAGGCTCAGATAAGCCCCTCTCCTGTGAGCCTTTTCGTGACCCTGCCCCCAGGTTGATCATTCCATCGTGTGGACTCCAATTCTGGCGTCAGGCGCTGAGGTTCCACTCAACCCTCCATTTTGCACCAGGGCTGTGACTCTTCATTGTCCCTTTGAGTCCCCAGGGCCTGACACACAGTAGGGCTGTTCTAGGAACGCTGAACTACACACCTCATCTTTCACGGGCAGACTGCCCTCTGGACTCTGTCTTCCCCATGTGAACTAGCCCACCCTGCCGGCCTTCTCGAAACTCAGTAGGTGGGTGTGTCTTCATCACGTCTCTAAGGACAGTCCTGGGCAGGGAAGGTGAAAGGGCCGAGGCCTGGGCACCCTCAGTGGAGGCTCTCCTCCTCTGGACACCAGCCCTACAACACAGCTGGTTCAAACACTGAAGAACTTTCAAATGATCTGCCCTGCCCTGGGCTGAGTGTCGTCATCTTACAAGTGCCTGGCCCAGGGCAGGCTCCCGGTGGAGGCTTCCCTGAAGCCAAATGCTAGTCCCCATCCCTCTGCTTCCCTTCCGGGTGAATCAGGCGAAGGGAGATTTCACGCGGGTTTCCGATGCATGATTCTGTATGGCCAAGCACGGGGTCCCCCTGCCACCCCTTCCCCCAGCACCTGCAGCCACTTGGCAACTTATCTGGAGGGCTTGTGTCCTGCGCCCAGAGTTCCAGTGCCCTTCTCCTCGGGAGCACTTGGGAGGCTGGGGGCGTGGCGGCAGCCGGGCTGCTGGCAGAGGGTGATTGATGGAGAGCAGGGATTTGGCGCTGGGCAGCCCCGGCTCCACCACATGCCAGCTGTGCCGCCCGGGCAAGTCACTGCCTGGCGCAGGGCCCCAGTGTCTCTGTGCTGTAAAACGGGTATAATAATAGTAGCTTCCTCATTGGGTCTATAAGAGGGTTGGGTGATATTTGTAAAGTGCCAGGCAGAGTAACCTGAGTAATTTGTATGGTCATCTCCAAACGCGGTTGCCATCAGATGGCATCAGGAAACACGGGGCAGGAGCCGCCCCCCCAGCAGCCCATGCCAGCGTCCCCAGGCTATGGTGAGCCCAGGAGCTGCCCGGCAGGAGAAGGATACCCAGGCGGCCCTGCTCTCACCGCCGGCTGGGGCTGGAATGTCCCAGGTTCTTGTATAAGAACTGGGATGGGGATCCAGGTAGCCCAGTGTTTGCAAAGTGCAGCCTTCCCCGGGCTGCAGAGGCCGCCAGCACCAGCCAGGCCCTCTCGGTGATGAAATGTGCCCACTCTGGGTGCGACCGGCCAGCCACTGCCCCACCTGCCCCGCCCGCCCCGCCCCGGGGAGCAGAACGGAACAGTATGTCTCCCTCTGGGTTCAGCCTGGCCCAGCGCCCAGGGTCCAGGTACAAGGGTGGAGGGTCAGGCAGAGGGAGGGGGACAGTGAACCCCGGTGCAAGCCCTGGCTCTGCTCCTGGCATGCTGTGCGGCCTTGAGCGGGCCCCTTCCCCTCGAAGGCCTGGTTTTCAGGTGATTTCTAAGGCCCTGTCAGCTTGGAGAGGTGTCTCCCTCTTGCGGTCCTGGAGAAAGGCAGTGGGGTTGGATTTCCCCATTGTTTCACAGCCCCCAATCTCTGGCTTCTGCCAAGGAAACTGAAACTGTGCGTTCTGGTTCTCCTTCCCTCCCTCCCACTGGCCCATTCTGCTGCAGGCAATGCCTGTTCTTGAGGCTTCAAGGTCTAGGTGAGAAGAAAAGACAAAAGCCCCCAAATCAGTCAGGTGACAGCAAGTGCCCAGAAGTGCTCAGACACAGGGTGTGACAGCTCTGAAGAGGCCAACAGGGGCTGCCAGAGAGCAGGATGTGGTGCTCAGAGGGTAGGGGGGCCTTGCAGGTGGGAGCCCGCATGGGCCAAGGCGGGAGGTGGTTATGCTAGGAGGGCAGGGGTCAGAGGCCCGGACGGCACCCGAGACCACCCTGGATGTTCACTGCTGTGCGCTGGCGCCCGCCTGGACCTCGGCCAGCCCTGTTGCGGCGCTCCCTGGGGCTGGTGTCCTCTGGGCCCAGCCCGCCCATTGCCTCTGTTGGGCAGTGGCGGCAGGTGCCCAGCCGAGAGCAGCTACTTCTGAGGGCCCTTTCTGGGGACAAGCCCCACAGCTGCCCAGGCTGTGTCAACAGAGCCTCTCTCGCTCGCCACTCTTGCTTTGGTTTTCATTGCAGGCTCACTCAGGAGCTGTGATTTTCCTACGGCTGAGTCACCCAGGGAAGGGCAATAAAGCAGGGTGATTAAAAGTGCTTCAGTTCCTGGGACTTCCCATCTCAGTTTACAGGAATTTAGAGCAAAGCCACAGAAGTGCATGTGGTGGGAGACGCAAGGGCCTCTACAGGCCGTAAGGAGACCCCCCCCCCAGACTGGGGCTCCCCGAGGGCGGGGCCATGTCTCCCTTGAGACTGGGGCTCCCCCTTCTATCAGGGTCTCCTCGAGGAGCGGGTCCAGCTCTTACATTTCTGCACCAAGTCCTCTGTGGCCAAGGGCCTCGGGGTGTCTCTGCAGAGGTCCTACTGGACCCCTGACTAGGACAGAGCAGATGGCCTGCTTCCCCTGGTGGGGTTTCTCCTCTCATCGGAGGACGATGACAATACACGATGTCCCTCATTCCCCACCTCCACTGTGGTTGTTCTTCTTTCCTTTCTCCTTCAATCCGTCAGACCACGAAGGGCCACCACCCTTTGTCTGTCTCCTGCCGGCCGTCCCACCACACGTCCCCTCCCACCCGGCCCCGTGGTCCCCTGTTCTCACCGCAGGCCACTCTAGCACTCATTGACCAGGGGGCAAAGGTGGCAGAACTGGGCACTGGTGGCCAAAGCAGAGCCGGAACGGGCCGTTGCAGGACGGGCCGTTTTCTCTCCTGCCTCCACTGCGGCTCCCGGCTGACCGAGGTGCAGCTGGACTCGCCGGGGGGTCGCCGGCCAGAGAGGAGCTTGTGCTGGGGCCAGAGGGACAGATGACAGGGATGACTTGCCGGGAACTGGGGCCAGCTCCTGGGGAGGTCCCCACCCACCAGTGAGGGACGCTGCCAACACTTTCACTGTGTCTCAACTCAGCGTTGTGGGTGACAGGAGCCACTGGTCAGGGCGACCCCTGTGTGGCCCGCAGCCCTTCCACGCGCAGCTGTTCCTAGTAGCCCGGCTACCGTTTGCAGAGCAGCCCTTGGGCCCGCGGGTGTTAACAAACTCTGTGATCTTTCTCAAACTTTTCCACCGACGTGCCGCCCGAGGAGCCAGACCGCATTCCCCCAGAGCTCTGGCGGGGCTCGGCTCAAAGCAGCCAGCTCGAAACCCCAGTGTGACCTCCAGTCTTGTGTTTATTGAAATTGGGCGTTCTATTTCATCATACTGTTTAATATGGAAATAATATCATTTTCCTCACATTCTTGGAGTCAAACCGCTGTTCCGGGAAGACAGGCACATTCATCCTGTGGCTTTGCCGCCCGGGGCACAAAGGTGCCAGCCATGGGTGCCCAGAGCAGTGGCACAGGGGCCCAGGTAGCCTTAGCTTTTGTCCCCGTGCGGACTTGTCCGCCCACCTCAGGTGTGCAAGGAGCCTCTCCATCCTCCTGGCCTCGCCTGTCCCAGTTCTTCCTGTCAGAGGCAAAGAGGGCCGCCTGTCCACCCGAGGGTGCTCCCCGTCTGCAGGGCACCCCGGGGCTCCCCCTCCTCGCCACTGCCTCCCAGGCCCGTGGGCCTCTGCTCCCTGTCCTCGGCCAAGAAGGCCCAGAGGCGGAGGCCACTTAGCTGTGCCGCCTGAGAGTCTAGAGAGGACGCTTGCCCTTAGTGAAGCCACAGACCGTTGAGAGCACATGTCATACCCGTCCCAGGAGGCCTTGTCCTGCCACGGCCCATCTGCTTCACGGGTGAGCACGTGGGGTGGCTCTGAGGGAGCAGCCAGGGGACTTCCCTTCCCCCCACACCAGTCGGTCACCAAGACCCAGCATTTCTGCCTCAGAGGCTCCTCAAATCCATTTCACTTTATTCAAAGTAATCTCTACAGCGATCTTATCTCACTCTCCTGCTTTAATCCCTCCAAGGACTTCCCACTAAAGGGTGGGTAAAAAGTCCAACTGGTTTGGGGATTCCCTCACTCCCTATCTCTCCTCGCTCTCAGCTCTGACTTCTTTTCCTCTTCCTTTAGAGGCTTCGCACATGCTGTTCCCTTCCAGCATGGAGGGAACAGCACACCCCTCCCCCCACCCGACTCTCATACGCCTAGTAGATTTCTCCCTCCCCCTCCCTTCCAGGGCATCCCCATCCTCCAGGCCAGGGTGGCTCTCAGAGCACTTTTACGCCCCTGGTGATACTTGTGGAGGTCCTTGTTTCCTTAGGGAAGGGCCCTGACAAAGCAGAAAGCAAAGTCACTGGTCTTTGTGTTCTGAATCTCAAGCCCTGAGGGGAACAGAGAGGATGAAGGCATTAAAAAATGGGAGATCTTGGCCGGGCGGTGGCTCACGCCTATAATCCTAGCACTCTGGGAGGCTGAGTCGGGAGGATCGCTCAAGGTCAGGAGTTTGAAACCAGCCTGAGCAAGAGCAAAACCCCGTCTCTACTAAAAATAGAAAGAAATTAATTGGCCAACTAAAAATATATACAAAAAATTAGCCGGGGCACATGCCTGTAGTCCCAGCTAATCGGAAGGCTGAGGCAGAAGGATCGCTTGAGCCCAGGAGTCTGAGGTTGCTGTGAGCTAGGCTGACACCACTGCACTCTAGCCTGGGTGACAGAGTGAGACTCTGTCTCAAAAAAAAAAAAAAAAGGGAGATCAGACACCAGGCGTGGTGGCTCACGCCTGTAATCCTAGCACTCTGGGAGGCCATGGCAGGAGCATTGCTTGAGGCCAGGAGTTCGAGAGTAGCCTGATTAAGAGTGCTACTGAAAATAAATAAATAAATAAATAAAAATAAATAAAAAAGTAGGAGATACTAAAAATAAAGATAGACTGGACCCCTCCCACTCCCAACATGGACACAGCCATATCTTCTTTCCTATGTGCTCTTTCAGAACCTTCCCATCAGGAGGTGGAAATTTGCTCATCGCATTGCAACTGGGAGGATTTTGAGACTGCCTAGGAAGGCAGAACGTTGTGCAAGCGTCATTGTGGCTTCCCAGGCTAGGTCATAAGTGGCATTTAAGTCACTGAGTTTGGGGGTATTTTCTTATGTAACCATAGCAACTGAACTCCCTTCCTCGACTTGCAAAATACTTTTCCTGGGCTAGAAGAAAGAAGGAACTGAAAGAGAAGATGGAAGAAGAGAGGCAGGTAGCACAGGTGACAGGCACATTCTCTTTCCCCCTCCTCTGAGGCAGCGCTGGACACAAAGCTTGAGTTATTACGAAATAAAGGCCATGACATTTCTCCTTCCACACACAGAACTGGGATTGCCTGTTGACATGTTGGTGACCTTGACCCCATGGCTGTGTCCTCAAAAGGCCCTGCCTATCATTGTCTTGGTCCCTGTCACAGCTCAGCCTAGAACCAGGAGATGCTCCATGAACTCGTGGTGGCGGATGAATGAATGAATGAATGAATGGTAGACGAGTGAAACCAGAGCCCCAGCCTCACAGCTTTTTATAAAGGTCTCGGTCATTGATTCAAAAAATGTTCATCCAAAGTCAGACTAAAAGACTGACTCTATTTATTTATCTATCTAATTTTTCCCGGGTGCCCACGACACTCTGGGGACTGTTAGGAGGCAACAGGGTCCCATCCTCATGACGTTTATCATCTAGTGGGTTTCTTTAAAATGGATCTGTTGAGATATCACACAATTCACCTGTGTGTACAATTCTATGGTTTTTCGTATATTCACAGGTATGTGAAGCTACCAACACAATCCATTTCAGAATGTTTTCTCCACCTCTGGAATTAACCCTGTACCCTTCAGCCATCACCTCCTATTCCCCCTCCTCCCCCACCACCAGTCTGAGGCAACTAATCAAACCCTGGTCTCTGGATTGCCCTATTCTGGACATTCTCATGAACAGAATCATATGACACGTGGGCTTTGTGTCTGGCTCTTTCGCCGGGCATGTTTTCAGGGCTCATCTGTGTTGCGGTTAGTACTCGATGCTCTGTATGGCCTTGTAAGGGGTTCCTGCCTTGTGCAGCGAGGTGCCTGGCAGTGGCTTGAGCTAAGATACGAAATCTGGGCATCCCGTTTTGGGGGTAGGATCATGTTTTGGATTTGGGGCATTGTGGTAGAAACTCCTGATTTCCTCCCACTATTCAGTCTCTTATTCTTTCATAACATAATCCAATACTAGCTCTGCACTTTGTCACCCAGCTAAAAGACAGTATTTCCCAGTTTCCCTTGAAGTGAGATGTGACCATGTGACATCCTACCCAGAGAAATGTAAGAAATGTGATGCATGGCTCTTTAAGAAATCTCCTTCATAGGGACAGGGGAGTGTGGAGCATGTTCTTCTCTCCTTCTTCTTTTTGGATTGAATGCAGACAAAATGGCTAGAGCTGAAGCAGCCACCTTGAACCATGAGGCGAGGTGATGTAGAAAATGATGATACCGACTGCTTAGTTCCAGGAGCTCAAAGGAGAAACCTGGTTCAGAGATGAGAATTTGAGAGATGTCAAGCTGTAGTTGGTTGGTTGTATCTTAGCAGGAACTTTATGGCCCGGAGAGAAAATGTAGAATGAGAAAAGAAGATGACCTAAGGCTGAGTCTTGAGAAAAACCAACATTTACAGAAGATGAGCTGGCAATGGAGATTGCAAGTTAGGGATCCAGCCTCCACCAGCCACACTACAGCAGGACCAGGGGCTCCCTCTGCAGCTTCCTTATCTGCAGCTATCAAGATTCTTAGGGATTTACTCAGCTCCAAAGGGCTAAGTCGTGAGTCTATGTAAGGGTTAGAACTGGAGACTTTATGGCCCAGATCTGTCCACAGATCTCATGGCCACAGGTCACTATTGTGTTCTGGTGCAGCACAGTCCTCTCCCTGGATAACTCAAAAGATTTACACGGATTGATCCACCACCTCCCCCAGCTCAAAATAAAGGATGCCTGCTGTCTTGCATTCGAGTAGCTAACTGCTCTCCAGAAGTGACCTCCTGCCCAACAATGGTCAGTTGCCCTCCATTTCAGGAAAGAAGGAAGGAAAGCAGGAAGAAGGGAAGGAAGGAAGGAGAAAGGAAAGAAGGAAAGAGGAAAAAAAATACAGACACAGACTGACTATCGTGCTATACCCAGAAGGCGTGGCCAGGTGGGTGGGAGGAAATCTGGGAGACTGCAGCCACCCAGAGACCAAGCTGCGGACGGGGACAAGGAAGACAAGCAGGAGGTCTGTCCTCACAGAGAGGTGTTTTGGGGTCAGACCGGGCTGGAGTGGGCGAGGAGGGTGGGCGGGTGATAAAGCAGGGTCAGGGCTGCCTTTGAGGCACTGTGGGGTGTGGACACCAGGGCTTCCAAGACAGGCTGGGGGCTGGTCGGCACGCTGCCCCAGCATCGCCACCTCATCAAAATGAGTTAACACTTCCAGGCCCGGAGCAGGTATTGAGCAAGTGGTGGTTTCACTTCTCTTCCTGATTTCTGCTTAAGGGTGCTCGCGGGCAGTTCCACCCTGGGGGCCTTGGTTATTGCATCTGAAAGAGGTGCCCAGAAATGTCCTCATGTCTACGGCAGAGAGCGGGAGACTGAGATTGAGCAAGCCCAGACTCACCAGCACTTTCAAGACTCGTTTGCGTCCCACTTGCTAGCACTCCGCTGGCCAACGCACATCCCAGGGCTGGGTCTACACAGAGCGGGAAGCATCACAACGTCACCTGGCAAAGCGCAGGGATCTGGGGAGGGACAAAGAACTGGGACGGTTGTCTTGTCTGTCACAGCAGGCTACACAGGGCCAGGAACACGACAAAAAGCTCAGTGAAATATTAGAACTTCCCATGAGTCGTGCCCTGCCCCCAGCTTCCCCAAACACGTGATGACTGACAATTTGAGGACTCCTAGCTGGAGTGCTAGGGAGAGGATGGCCCGATTAGCTGGGGAACAAGACTGTCAGTTAATATTGGGTTTAGCTGCCAGTGACAGAAAACCCCAATAACAGTGTGTGAAATGAGGCAGACGCTTACTTCTCTCTCGGGCGGACACAGTGCAGAGGGAAGCAGCTCAGGACCGGCATGGCAGCTCCACAGGCATTAGGGACACAGGCCCTGCCATGCAGTTGATCTACTTTCTTAACAGGGAGCTTCACCTCGTGGTCCAAGAAGGCTATTTGAGCTCCAAGCATCACATCTACATCCCAACAACAGGAAGAAAGAAGGGCTGAAAAATGGGATAATCCCTCCCTTTAAGAACAATCCCCAGGGGTTGTACATACATCTTCAGACAATACCCTATTGTAAGCACTGTGCCCATTCTCCCTTTCTTACATAGCAATGGCATTTTTAACTGGTTGTGTAGCAGCTCAGCTAAAGACTGCACTTCCCAGCCTTGCATGCAGCTAGATGTGGTCATGTGACTAAGTTCCAGCCACCAGCAAACAGAATGTGAATAGAAATATTTACAGCTCCTAGTTGTGACTTTAAAGGGAAGAAGTATGATCTTCCTTTGGCTTCCTTCCCCTGGCTGGGATGCAGACGCAAGGGCAGAAGCTGGAGCAGCCATCCTACGTGATGAGATGCAGGTCTTATACTGAGAATATACAAGAGCAACAAGATACAGGGACCACAGACCCTTATATCGCATGAGAAATAAACACATTTCTCCATTATTGAGGCCACTACTATTTTGGGCCTCTCTGTTTCAGTAGCCAAACCAATATCCTCCCAATACATATCAGTCAGTACTCATCACAGGTGGCTTTGCCTCCAGGCAGCCTGTGAAATGTCTTTATTCTGGGCAGCTGCGTGCCCGGCCAATGACTGGGGAACACTGATGAGGAAGAGCAGATACCAGAGGAAGCCACCAGTCCCAGCCGCTGAAGGAATGATAGTGACAGTCACAGTGTCTGCCCACTGGGCGCCAGGCACCCCGCTGGCCACTCTGCCTCTGTGGCCTGTGGAATGCACACAGCCAGCCTGAGGACGGGTTTTGGAATTCCAGTTTTAGAAATGGGGACACTGAGGCCCAAGACTTTAAGGGGCCTGACCAAGGCCACACAGCTCCTAGGAGCAGGACTGGGTTTCAGGCAGAGGTCTGTCTAGCGCCCCTCCTAAAGCAGCGGTCCCCAAAGTGTGCCTGCTGGGCCAGCGGCAGCAACAGCAGGAGAACAGAAAAGAAACTTCTCTTAGAAGTTAGACCAACTAAAAATATATAGAAAAAATGAGCCGGGCATGGTGGCACATGCCTGTAGTCCTAGCTACTCGGGAGGCTGAGGCAGGAGGATTGCTCGAGCCCAGGAGTTTGAGGTTGCTGTGAGCGAGGCTGACACCACGGCACTCAGTCTAGCCCGGGCAACAGAGTGAGACTCTGTCTCAAAAAAAAAAAAAAAAAAAAAAAAGAAGTTAGACACGCTGCGAGTTTGAACAATCTGTGTTGGGACAAGCCTCCAGGTGATGCTGTGCACACCCAGTTTGGGCCGTGCTTCAAGCCAAACCTGAAAATGGCACACATTTGCCCTCACTTCCTCTCTCCCCAGACAAACCCTACCATGGAGAGATCTAATCCCGACCAGAGCCTACCCGCGGTTCACTTGCCAACCCGCCCTGGGTTTAGCCTCACCAGTGCAGGCGGTCTCCGCGGTCTCTGCGGGTGGGAACGGGCGCTGCCCTGCTGGGTCCCTCCCTTCTCCCAAGGACACTCCCACAGGGGTGGGCAGAGAGGAGTGAAGCTGTGGCTTTGGGCTGCAGATGCAGGTCTGGGGTCAAAAACAATGCTCCCACTATCTTGGAATCCAGGCTTTTGGGCAGCTGATATTTCCTGTTGAACGCATGAAGCCTCATTCATTCTCTCTCCGTCCCTCCCTCCCCTCACCCCCAGTCCCAGGACACTATTGCCCAAGGCATAGTTTGTCTGGGGTGACAGGAGTCTATGGCATAGGCTTGGGTGGGATGGGGAGTTTGGTCATTTCTGGTTCCTTCCGTGGGCAAGAGGTGATGATGATGATGACAACAGCTAGCATGTCTATCTATGTCTGAGCCGGGCTATTTTCTGAGCTCTTTGCATGCATTAACTCATTTAATCTTCTCAACCCTGTGTGGGAGGTGCTATTATTATCCCTAAGTTAGAGGTGTGAAAATTGAGGCACAGAGAGCTTAAGCAACTTGCCCACAGTCACACAGCCAGTGAGAGGTGAAACAGAGCTCTGAACCCAGACAAGGTGGCTCCAGTCCATGCTCTTAGCTGCTCAGTTATTCAGCCTCTAAGTAATAGTATAATAAATACATTTACCGGTCTTTTACTAGTCCAGGCACTGTCGTGTTTTACATATTTTACAAAAGGGGTGTTCTTACCATTGCAACAAGTTAGGTATTTATTTCCAGTAGCCCCTTGGCACTGGCGGATTGAACATCTGCGGTTTGGGTTCCTTTTCAGTGACTGTGTGTCCCGTACGTGTGCACGCGTCTCCCCGGGAGGAGCGGCAAAGGCGAGGCCAGAGGCTGCTGCTGTCCCTGTGGTGTCATGTTCTAAAACGAGCCCGCACATCACACTTGCGGCTCCTGGGGAAAAAATAAAACAATCCCGCTACCAGTCAAAACAACAATATTTGTGCAGCTCTGGTAATAACCGCTGGAACCCTCCTCCCTCCTGGCCTGGGGACAGCGCCTGCCCTCCGCTGGCTCTTGCTCCCAGGCCCCGCAGGCTGCTTCCCACGGAGCTCAGGTTCTTGGGCTCGCAGTGGCCTCCTGGTGGCTCAGGGCTCCCCTCCCCTGGGAAGCCTTCCCGATGGCTCTGGCCTCCAATTTGGCAGGACTCAGGACTTGAGAACCCAATGCCACCACGTCATCGCCGTTCTTCTGCCTCTGCGTTGCCGGAGTCAGTGGTTCTCCTCCCGCGCCTGTGATGGAGCATTCTAGGTCTACTCTCCTCCTTCCTCAGGTTCGGTTCTTCCCTCCCCCTTCTCCCTTCCTTTCCATTCTTTTCCCTTCCTCTCCCTTCTCTTCCCTCCCTTTTCTTTGGTGCTCCTTTCTGCTTCTGCTCATTCCTGCTTCTCTGCCTTAGTTTTCAAGGTTCTTCTACCTGGTCTACCCTCCCTCCTCTTCACTTGTCCCACCAGCAACCGGCTCGGGTCCTCATGCCTTGATCCAGCCTTTCCTGACGCCTTCAGGCTGACCGCTTCCCCTCCCCTCTGACTGCCTACCGCTCTCCAGCATCGAGTCAGCCCCACCAGCTGAAGCATTTGAATCACTCTCTACTTATTTGACATTCATTTAAATGTTTTTTTGTGACAGGCATTTAAACATTTATTGTGCACCCACTACGTATAAGACCTGCCTCCTCCTTTGCCTGGAAAACTCCTACACAGCCTTCAAAGCTCACCCAGACATTCCCTCCCCCTGCCTTGGCTCCCCTCTGCCCCAGACCTCCGTGGCTGATGCCGATGGTGCCTGGTCTGCTCTGCGCCCGCATCCCACATGCTCTGCAGGCTCCCAGCCTCACGTGCTGGGGAGCGGACACCCCTGCTCCAGGGGACAGACTCAAGCAATGAGAACAGGATCTGGGGATTACACACCCCGGCGACCTCGCCGCTCAGAGGGCGCAGCTCTGTGCAGCTTGTGCCGGTCTCCAGCGGGATGGAGCCCGGCTACCTGCGTGGTCACTTGCTCCTCAATGCTGTCTTGTCTTTCCTCGTGTTACTTCTTGGAATCACTTCCCAAATAAACCACAGCCAAATCCTGTCCCAGAATCTGCCACTGGGGAACTCAGACAGAGAAGACGAATCATATAGACCTTAACTCTGTGCCAGACGCTTTCGAAGTTCTCGGTTTGCATGAACTCGTTTCAGCCACACGACAGCCTTCCGTGTGCGGCACACGCAACTGTTAGCACTTCCGTGTTTACAGTTGAGGAAACTGAGGCATAGGGAGGCTACATGGGGTCGGACAAACTGTCCCACTTCTCCTGGGATTAAAGAGCTTCCTCGATGTGGTACTTTCCCAGGATGATCGGAGGAAAATTGGGATGAGTTGGTCACCCCAGGGTGTGACTTGCCCAAGGTCACACAGGAGTGAGCGACAAGCCTGCGATTGCACCTAGGCAGGGACTAAGCTCTGAGCCACCAGCACATCAAGTACAGAACTGCTTTATGGGGCCTTTTTATTATTTATTTATTCTTTAGAGACAGTCTTGCTATGTCGCCCACACCGGAGTGCAGTGGCAGGATCATAGCTCACTTGTAGCTTACTCTTGGCTCAGCCTCCCAAGTAGCTAAGACTACAGCCACGCACCACCATGCCTCACTGATTTTTAAAAATTTTTTGTAAGGACAGGGTCTCACTATGTTACCCAGCTTGTCTTGAACTCCTGGGTTCAAGCAATGCTCCCACCTTGGCCCCTCAAAGTGCTGGGATTACAGGTGTGAGCCACCCTGCCCGGCTATGGGGACGTTTATATGAATCTGCTTCCCTCCTAGAGGGCTGGCTCTGTGCTTGGTACATTTGTGTCTCTGAGTTTTGTGCTGAGATGTCTGTGATTGAGTTAGCTGCCGGGGACAGTGAGGTAAAGCACAGGCCCTGTGTGTAGGGAGCACCCATCAGGTGGGGGGGGACATTGTTTCTGATGCCATGAGCTCCCAGTCTAAAGAAGGAGCGCCATGTTGGGGACAGGGTCTGTCCCTTCCTGCCTGACTTCTCTGCAAGGTCAAGGACATGCTGCTGTGCCCACAGGCCAGGTGACGGGTCTGCCTGGCACCCTGTCTAGGTCTCCACCCTCTTGCCATTACCCAGGGCAAGAGCTGGAGCCATTCCTTGGTCGGGGTGGCTGGATCGAGTCCTCTGCAGTTGTAATTCAGTGCTTTGAGCCCCGGTCCCCCAGCTGTGTAGCAAGGAGGTGGTGGGAGATTGATGAATGGAGTGTTTGGATCAGCGGGGTCCTCGCCAGGAACAAATGGCACTTTCCAAGGCTCACTGAAGAGAATGTAACAGAGGGACTGTGTACAGAGTGTGGGCAGGTCCTGGGGACCAGCAACAGCGAGGAGTCACTGCCACCCTGGGGCTGAAGGGGCGAGGGGGTGATGTCACTGGCACCCAGCCAGTGCCACTGCCCTGGGAGCACCAGGCCCAATCACAGACCAAGCCACAGACCAAAGGAGCCTGGTGACGCAGTCCACGGAGGCCAGCTCCTGTCTCCCCCCACTCCCCCAGGGGTTTCAGGGTTCAGAGAGAGTCGGAGAGTGGATGGACACGGGGGCCAAGCGAGAGTAACACCAGAGAATGGTGCCGAAGTCCCATACCCATCCGCCCTCTGGCCCCACCCCCAGGCCAATGACCTGACCCTAGAGGCCGTGGCCAGCGGGCTGATGGGGAGCCGCCAAGACACACACCAACCCTCCCTCTCATTTCACAGTCTGTCTTCTCGCCTCCCAGAGCTCTGCAAAATGTGTTCCCTCCACCCCACCTCATTTCCTGCCCCTATCGAGTCCATTGGAGGCTAGAGGGCAGGTAGGTCCAGGAGGGCTTCCTGGAGGAAGGGGTGCAGATGGGCTTTGTCAGCTGCCTGATGAAAGAGGCTCAAGGGGGGAGCTTGAATTCAAGAAAAAGATTAAAAGCAAACATTTTTGAGCCCTATTTTGTCCCAGCCCAACATGGGTGCTTTCTCATCTGTTTCCCACCCCCACCCTCCCCTACACTCAATACAATCTCAAGGCTGGTATGAGATTTCCATTTCATGGGTGGGGAGACTGAGGCTCAGAGAGGTTATCTGACTCTTCAAATGTCGCTCAGCAAGCAAGTGATAAATTAAGATATAAACACACATCTGCCCAAGTCCAGGGAAGAATAAATGAGATGTGGAAAGGTTGGAGCGAGGGCAGTTTGAACAGGGTCCTACCCCAGGGCCAGGCAGAGGACAGGGGCTCTGTCGGTGGCCGTGGACGGTGGGTCCGCAGGGATTTGATTTCACACTCTGGACAACGTGCGAGGGTCGGTGGGCGACCAGGCCACTGGGTGGGAGGCGCCAGCTCTGGCTGCTTTTCCTGCCACCAGGCCTTCAGCTGGTACGGGGTCCCTGATGGGTTGGGAGAGGTTTTGTGTTTGGGCCAGGGCAGAGACTGGAAATCTTGGGCAAGGACCCTAGGGATGGACTGAGAGGGACCTGGGGGATGATGGTGGCTGTCTCCTTGGCCCTGAGGGACAATTTTAGCTGGAGATGGCTTTGGCTAGCAAAGAGCAAAGGGCAAAGAGGGGCAGGAGATACAGGGTCTAGCACTGTCTGCTGGGGGAGGGGAGGGAGCATCAGTGTGGCTGGAGACTTGGGGACCAGCTGTGTGAGTGGGTGGGTGTGGACAGTGGGTGGGAGGTCCAGGGACAGCAGGGTGGGTGG
>VBSM01000361.1:7358663-7450986 GCA_008086735.1 Cheirogaleus medius
TCCCAGGGTGGGGGCCGGGTGAGGTAAAGGCCAGGGCAATTGGGGATGGGGGAGTCTCAGCGTAGCTGTTTTCTCTGACTGATGAGTCCTCCGGCTTCCTCTGAGTCAGGTTCTTCTCTGGCCTGGCTGTTGGAAGGAGAGGACACCCCCCGCCCCCAGCCTGGCTGCAGCTCTGCAGAGGCCGCGGGGGCGGGGCTCGGCCTGGGGAGTTGTATGCAGATGTCCTCCTCTGGTCTGTCTCCAGGTCCTGTGAGTGACAGAGTGTGTGTGTGTGAGAGAGAGACAGAGAGGAAGAACCTCCTTGGATCCAAACCCTTGAGTCAGCCCCAGGGGGACTGAGATGGGTGGGGTTGGGAACTGCCCTTTCTGAAATGTGGTTAGCTAGAAGAGCGCAGTCCGAGACTGAGAGGGTAGAAGTAGTAGTAAGATTCAGACTCCTTGAAGCCAACCCCTTCTTTTGCAGGTGAGGAAACTGAGGCACAGAAAGGGGAGTGGCTGGCCAAGATCACATAGGGCTTAAAGGAAGAGACTCCCTGTCTCCCCCAACATGGAGAGCCAGGAGCCCCTTCATGTGACTTGCAGGAACGGGATGGCTACCATTGGTCTTCACATTCACTGAAGGTCTCATTTTCCCCATCATAAAATGGCATGAAAAATAACAGTTCTCTTCTTGCAGAGCTGATGGGAGCAGTAAATGCCTTAGCACAAGGGAAGGGCTTAGAACAGTGTCTAGTATATAATAAGCACCCAATAACTTAAGAAATAACAATAATTAATAAGAGTGACGATAATGATAAAAGATACTGCTGTTACACAGGAACCACCCGGTGACGAGGACTCTCATCTTGCCTCAACCGTGCTGGAGCCGTAGCAGGGCAGCCGCAGGCGGGGGGCAGGGGCAGCCACTGGTGTCAGAGGTCTGCCTGCCCTGGCGCGGTGGCAGCAGACAGTCCCTTGGCCCCACATTTGCATGCTTGGCATGCTCTTCCTGTCTCTGTCTCGAGGTTCCCCGTGAGTCACATGTGTGCAGTCCCCTTGTCCTGGCCAGCACTGCGATGGCATCAGCCTGGGAGCCCCCCAAGGGCAGGGCTCAGTCCTGCGTCACCGCTTGCTGGCCGGCCCGGGAGGGGTCAGCGGAGGTGCTGCCTGCCACGTAACCATAACCGCCGCCTGTGGAGCATCTGCGTCCCGTCCCTGTCCTTGGGCCGGGCCGTGGAACGCTGACAGCTGCAACGCACTTGGCGCTTCCTCGGGCTGATACAACCATTCTCAGCTCCTCGCAACAGTCACTCATGTCTCCTGGGAGATCTGAGCTCTTCTTATCTCCATTTCACAGAGGAGGAAACTGATCCAAGACTTGCCCAGGGTCACAGAGCTGGCCGGCAGTGCAAGCGGGATTTCAACACTGGCGGGTTGGCTCCGAATGCAGCACCCTGCAGGGCCTCACTCCAGCACCCTGCAGGGCCTCACTCCGAGGGCGCCCTTTCCCTCCTCAGGGCCTTTGGTGGCCGTGCTGAGGTTGCCGGAAGTAACGAGTGATTAGGGTCCTTGCCCACAGACCACGAGCCGGCTTTCTCTGCCTGCCGCTGTCGCATCATCCTCCCTCCTACCTTCCCTGCTCTCGCTCACGCGTGAGCCTCACTGTCCCTGCGTGTCTGTGACTCCCAACTGAAGTCTGACACTCTGTTCTTGTGCCTTTCTCAAATGCAGACCTCTCCAGTGGCCCCTAGCCTGGCGGCTCGCGACCCCACCCCGACCCCGTTCACCCACAGCCCACCCCACGCTCTGGATTTGGACTTCAGAGTTCCAGCGACTCTGCTCATTGGCTGTGGAGCAGACCTCTTTCAGGAACTGGCCAATCAGAAGCCTTCCTCTGGGTTCCCTCCGGGCATCCCAGGATGGTTCCCTCTGGGGCAAGCAAGCCCGAGGGTAGGGGTGGGCACGGAGAGGTGAAGGGCTTGACGGGGGAGGGAGACGCTGAGTCTGGGGGGCCAGGCGTGCGGAGAAGGGGCTCTGGGCGAGACAGAGTCGGGATCACAGTGGCCAACCCAGTACGCTGGCCTGTCACTTGCTCCCTGTTTTGAACTGCTAGGTCCTCGTTCTGGAGTGTGGTAAGTACACAGGATGCCATGTCCAGGCTTCCAGCAATCTCCTCACCTCTGTTTCCCTGTGCCCAGGCTGTGGGCCTTGGGAAGTGAGCATGGACCCGCAGTGTTGTTCCTGGCTTTGGCCCTGGTCCACTTAGGCCGATGGTGCAAGCGGGATGGTGTAACAGCCCCACCGCTTCACCGGCCAAACAGCTGCCCCTGAGCCAGTTCCAGGACAGCTCCAAGGCTGAGGGGTTCGTCCTCAGGGAAGGGCCACATGGAGCTCCCTGGGTCCCTGTGATGCCACCCATAGGATGGGTGGAGGGAACAGAGTCACGGGTGCCCACTGAGGGCAAGAACCCAGCTGCCCTGGGTGACCCTCAGGTGCTGGCTGGTACAGGCAGGTGCTCCTGGCTGGGCTGCAGGACGTGGGTGTGTAGGTGTGTGGTGGGGACCGCTGCACTATGTGCTGCCTTACTAGCAGCCCTGAGTGAGAGACAAATGCTCAAGGTGAGACGCTCTGCAAACAGAGGTAGCCTCCTCGAACCCACCTGGCTCTGCAAACCAGCGGGAGCCTTCAAATGCAGGGGGCCAGGGCGAGGCAGGAGGAGCCCACTGGCCTGGCCCAGGCTTTGCTATGGTGTGAATGAGCAAGGGGTCAGCAGCGGAACTGGGACCAGCCACCTGCTGGCTGTAGCAGTCCTGAGCGTTCTCAGTGAATCTTGAGTGAGTTTATCTGGAGGGTCTCTGAAGGTATGGGGGGGCCAGTCCAGTCCTCAATCCATTCTAGCCACCAGTCCTGGACAAACTCACTTGGGGAAGTGGTGGTTTCCCTCTGTGTAGTCTCCGAAGCTCTCTTTGTTTCCGGATGTGTATGTCAATTAGAATTAGGTTTGGTTATGAGCGACAGAAAAACCCAAATGATAGTGTCTTAGATAAGATGTTTATTTCTCTCTCACATAAATGAAATATGGTGGTATTCAGTCCAGGTTTGTTATGCTGGCTCTGTGGTCATCAGGAATCTAGGCTCTTTCTATCTTTATTATGCCACCAGTTGCAAACATGGCCTCTATTTCATGGCACAGTATGGCTGCCAGAGCTCCAGCCACCCTATCAGCATTGCAGCCAGCTAGACTAAGGAAGTGGGGAAAAAGAGAATACCTTGCCCCACCTGAAAGTCACATTCCATGTCACACAAGATACTTCTCTGTATATCTTATTGGGCAGAATTTAATCATATAGCTGCACCCAGCCTCAAGGGAGGAGGAAAATGTAGTCTTTAGTCTGAGTGGTCATGTGCCCAGCTTAAAATGAGAGGTCTTGTTACTGAGGCAGAAGATCGAGCAAATACTAGAGTAAACTAGCTGTCTTTGCCACAGCGTGCAACCTGAGTAGAAGGTTCCAGATGCTGTATGATTCCCATAGACCCCTCTAGACAGCAGCCTTGCTGTGGGGAGTGGGGCTCCGGCTCCCCATCTGGGCCTTGCCGCCAGCTTCGGGACTTGAAGTCTTCCTCGGAGCTGTGGTGGTAGCAGGAACACGCCCCTCCTGGGGTCTCCAGCAGGGAGAGGATCAGTTTGATGATCAAGGCCAGCCACGCCATCCCAAAGAGAATCCACAGGGACACCATGTTCTTGTACCACAGCGGGTACCACCGAGAGGGGTTCATCCCTGGGGAAGAGCCGAGGTCAGAGGATGGAGGCCTGGCAAAGTTGGGGCCACATTCCCCAGACAGAAGCGGCATGCATGGCTGAGTCACCTGCGCAAGCTGAGGGGTCAGCGGGACAGAACATGGGAAATACACACTGATCTGATTCTGGGTCTCATGGTCACCTCCCTGGGAGTCCAGGAAGCCTCCCTGGATTAGTGCTTTGGGCTTGGAAGCTAAATTTCCTCTTTGACTTTCTCAGGGATTCTGGTTTATGTGCCATCCCAACGGTTCTCAAAGTGTGGTCCCTGGACCTGCAGCATCGGCGTCATCTGAGAGCTGGTCAGAGAAGCACATGACGGGCCCCCACTGCAGACCTACCGACTCAGAGACTCTGGGGCGGGCCGCAGTCTGTGCTTGAACACGCCTCCAGGAGACTCTGACGCCTGCTCTATCGTGTGCCTGTCTCTGTGTTTGGTTTTCTCACATCTGCAAGGAGGCAGCGTGCTGGAGCCAGGGGCTTTAGGAGACCGGGTGAAATGGCTGAGTACGTGTCCTGCCTCAGTTCTTAGGAGAGTGTGATCGCCATCTGTATGAACACCCCTCTCCTGTGAATTTCCCACGGGGGAAATAACTGCTCCCGGGGCTTGTAGGCTGAAGTCCCAAAGCCTTGCCTCTGCAGCACACCTCTCCTCTGACCGCCCTGCCACTCTCTCCCCATTTGCACATCTGTCATCCTTCCTGCCACAGGACCTTTGTACTTGCTGTCCCCTCAGCTCCGAATGCTCTTCACTTCCAATTCCTCTTGGCCTGGTTACCTCCCCGCGTCCCGCAGGTTCCTCCCTCGGCTGGAAAGGGAAGACAGTAAGGGTCCTTCTCTTGCGACTGCTGGGGGACCGCACGGGCTGACGCAGCTACAGTGCCCAGGACCCGTGGTTGGTTGACTGTTTTACTCTCATCAGATCCCCCAGCGCGGTGCAGTCCGCACTGGGCAATACCGGCTGGCAAGGGCAGACGGGGCTGCTGTGTCTCAGATAACTCTTGCCATGGCACGCTCTCTCTGTAGTTTAGTTCCCTCCCTAGGGGTCTGTCTTGCCTCCCTCACCAGACTGGGATCATTCAAGGGTGAGGATCTGCCCTCCTATTTCCCCCACCTCCCTTTCCGCCTCAGCACCCTGCCCCCGACTGTCTCCTGCTCGTCCTGTCCTGCCGCCCCCAGACGGCCTGGCCTCTCCCTCCAGGCCGCACAGGACAGCCCCTCTCTTGGACTCCCGCTAGGGGAGAGGCTGCAGCCCGTAGCTGACCGCTGCTGCGGGGAGGAGCTGGGATTGGATTAGGCTGATTGGGTTACGGGGCCACGATTCCGCTGACGGTCCCAAATGAGATCAGTGGCGAGCCAGCTCCCCGGCCCTGCCACCCACCGGCTTGGCTTGCTTCTGGTCACAGAGGGGAGGAGGCGTCCATCTCCCCCTTTATTTCATTTTTTGTAGCTGAAATCACAAGTGGCAGGAGACCTGGCAGCTGGCAAGGCGGACTGAGCCGCAGATGCAGCTGGGGGCGGCGAGGGCTGTGGGCCGGGAGGAGCAGGCGGCTGAGACCCGGCGCTGCGCTGGCCACAGCCTTCGGGCAGGAGTGTCTGTGCAGGCGGCGCCCTGAGCCTGCCCGCGTCCAGTGGCCAGGTGGGGGACCTCGGCCTTCCCATCAAAGGGAGGGGTTGACCCTGTTGCTGGGGGACAAGGAAAGCTGAGAGATTTGAGAAACAGGTGTGGAAGATTCTGGAACATCGGTGGTGTGAGGAGCCCTGGCTTGGAAGTTTATCCTAGACTTGCCCTGACTTGCCTGCTCATGACCTTATTCAACTCCCTTCCCTTCCCTGGGCCTCAGTTTCCCCATCTGTATAAGGAAGAGCCCTTGCAGATGAAGCCGTGGGGCTCTCCGTGTCATCACTTGCCGTGAGGCACTGCGATGGCTGGGGAGGGACGCAGAGTGGGTAGCAAACCTCTGCAGACGCGGTGAGGGGGCCGCTGCGCAGGCGCAGTCTGCCTGGGCAGCCCCTCTGGCCTTAAAGGGCCCTTGTGGTGGACCAGGTCTCGCCAGTCAGGGTGTCCTGGCGGGGGCTCTGGAGGGCTGCTCCCACCCTGCTCCTCCCAGCGGGGGGCTCCAGGGGTGGCAAGGGCCCTGATCAGCCCTCCTCGTAGACTGGCTGTGCCACGTCACCACCTCTTCCTTGATGTTGGCTGAGGCCTCTCCCATTTCCAGTGCCCATGTCTAGAGAGGGCTGCCCCCTCCTCCCCCTGCCCTGCCCTGCCCTGCCCTGCCCTGCCACAGGGGACTGCCAGGCCTCAGGACATGCTCACGGAGATTCCCACCAACCGCACTTCGCTTCCCCAGGCCAGCTTCCCAGAGAGGCTGCGGCAGGACCCGTCAGACCACACGGCCCTGGGTGGAAGCTGCTAGAGCCGGCGAGAACAGTATTTCTGGTATTTATGGTGGCCGGAATGCAGTGGAAGAGACAGAGAGCTCAGACTGGAGAGGGAGGCAGGGCCCTCGGGGGCCTAGTTATGGATTTTGGACTCCATCCTAAAACTATGGGAAAACAATGAAGGTTTTCAGAGGAGCTAGGCAGGTGACAAGATAGCATTTATAATTTTTAAAGGTCATGAGAGCCAAGGGGGGACAAGGGCAGAGGGCTGTACAACTTCACGGGCGCTACTTCATTATGCTCTGTGTGAATGGCAAACCTATAGGGTTGTGCAGTGCCCAACCTATGCAACTGTACGTAACAGCCTTGCCTGGACAAGGGGAATGACATGAGAATAGAGAAGAGAAGACAGATCCAAGAATCATTCTCTGAGCTGTGAGGGGAGAAGATGTGGCCCTTGGAGCTGCAGCGCTCAGCTCTTCTCAGACACCTCTCTCTACTCTGAGGGTAAAGGTAGAACATGCACCAGGTGGAAGGAATTCCTTCCAGAACAATAGCCCTCCTCCCAAGATTGGGGCGATCAGGAAAGCGGGTAGCATGAGGCCTTCAGCACCAGGTCCCTCCTCCTGGGGAAGCAGAGGTTCAGGAAGGGCTCCTTACACACAGAGGCCAGAAGGCAATCACCTCATTTTACAGACAGAGACACTGAGACCCAGAAAAGGGACATTTTAGGCAGTCTGGAAAGGGTATGAATTTGGGAGTGAAATAGATCAGGATTTATATCTTATGAGCTGTGCAATCTTGGGCAGATGGCTTGGTGTCTCTGAGCTTCAGCTTCCTCCTCAGTAAAATGGGGGTGACAACCTGCTGAGTTAGCTGACTGTTTCTTTAGTAAAACTTCCTTTCAATATTCCCGGCTGGAGTACACTGTTGAAGGGGTGAGGAAGAGCAAGGCCTCCTCCACACTTTAGGGCCACGGGGTCAGAGGGAGGGTACAAAGCCCCCGAGGCCAGCTTGGTGGTGGTGCCACCGCTGTGAACTTGCAGGGGTGGGAGAAGAGGGCTGGATGGAGCTGGGCTGGCTCAGCCACCCCTGCCACCGCACAAGATGTCCCTCCACTGCCACCTGCTGGACATCCAGCTCAGCTTTATCACGCAGGGTTAGTGGCTTCTGGGGCCCTTGTCCTGCCTACGTGGGCAGCGACCACTGATTAAACCCGGCCTTGGGACCTCTGGACCCCGAGGCCCTTTCTTGCTGCCTTGCTGGCACTCAGAATTTGGCTGCCAATCGTGTTCCAACGGCTCTGGGAGGCTGGGGTTTCATGAGTCTTCCAGACTTTGCCACCTGACCCCAGGGGCTGTGACCTCCAGTCCAGGAGCTGTGGGGTGGGCTGGCGCTCCACGGAGTGAGGGGCGGGGAGACCCAGGGTAAGGACGGACAGGGGAGGGAGGTCAGGGGCTCCCCTTATCTGGAGGGCTCTAAGCACAATAGGTTGGCCTGTGGCCACATGAGGACCTCTCAGCGCAGGTCAAGATGTGCAGGAGCGACCTCAGCCGGTCACGCAGCAAAGGCGGCAGGGCCGGGTGCCTCTGGGCGGCGGGAGCAGGGGAGTGGGAGGCGGATGCAGCTGGAGCTCCGGACCGCGCCTCCCGCCAGCCCGCCCCTGGGGCGCTCACCGATCACGTAGTCGCCGAAGCCCACGGTGCTGAGGGTGATGAACGCGTAGTAGAAGCCCTCGATGTAGCTCCAGCCCTCCATGTGGGAGAAGAGCAGCGGCGGCAGCAGCAGGAAGAGCAGGAGGCCGGAGAGGAGGGCACTGGAGCCCGCCAGCCACCGCGCCTTGCCGGGGTCCTGCGTGTGGACAGTGGCACCGTGCCGCAGCCAACCCCCTCCGCCCCAGCCCCTGCCACCCGCATGGCCTCTGCCGGCCCCTGGGGCCGATGGTGCAGACAGCCTGGGGTGTGGTGCTGGGGCAGCCAGAGCCTCCCCCCGTAAGAAGGGCGCTGCCCAGGGCCCCCTCACCGGGCTCTGTTCGCCAGCTTTCCCGCCAGGAGCCTGTGTCCTTCCTGCTGCCCAGGCCCCGCGCCGTCTCCACCACGGACACCCCTTACCACCCAGGACCCCACCCTGGGCAGGGAACCCCCATCCCACCCTTCCCCACCAGTAACCCCTGCTCCCCTCCCCGTCGGAGACCCCGCTTCCCACCCCAGCTCCAGCAGCCCTCACCCGCCCGGCGCCCCCCAGCCTGCGGGCGCAGCGGTGCACTCCTCGCTGCATGAGGTGGCCCAGGCGGTTGAGCACCACGAGGTTGAGCGGGATCCCCACGAGGGCAAAGAAGATGCAGAAGAGGCGGGCGGCCATCGTTTGAGGGCTCAGGTTGCCGTAGCCTGCGGGGAGAGGGGACACTTGGGGGCCTGTCCACACAGCCCTGCCCACTCCCCCACACTCCCCACCCCCGGCCGCCTCCCAGGCCCCCCTTCTAACCCACTCAGGATGGGCAGCTGGTCCTCGCCACGCCCGTCCTTTCCTGTGCCAGGCGCCGCGCAGACGCCCTGCGCCTTCCTCCCCTCCACGCACCCTCACCACCGCCCTCCCGAATCGGGTGATGCGCCAGTCTCCAGGTCGGAAGGAGAAGCTCTGGGAGGCTAAGTAGTGCGCATGAGCCCAGACCCACTGCGTGTGAGGGGCTCGTCTTTCCTCTCTTCATCTCCTGCCTCTCTGGTAGGCAGAGGGATGGGGGACAGGGAGGGGACACCCTCCAGCTACTGCACCCTGGGGATCCGCTGCACCATCCACGCCAAGGCCACGCTGTCCGTGGGCTCAGTGGGGCACTAAAGTGGCTGTCCCTGCAGGCAACCTTTGCTCAGGGCTCCCAAGGCCTGGCCGGGACATGGTCGGAGCCGCACTGCAGTCTGCGGCTCTTCTGCCCAAGCCTCCTTCCTTTCCTCTCTCCTTCCACAGGCGTCAGACCCACTGGCAGCCCCAAGCTTTTGCCATCTGTTCCTGTCCCTTCATCCTTTGAAGTCCCCCACCCAATGCATCTCTCCCACGTCTCATTCTGTCTTGACATCTGATTCCTGGAGGACCCAGACTAACACGCCTGGGCGCCCTGCCCAAGCCCTGTGGGGGTGGGAGGCAGAGGATGGAGCATCTGCTGACCCGAGGGAGGGGGAGACAGGGCAGGGGCTGGGGGAGCATGAGATGTTCACAAAGGATTCTGTCGGCCCGAGCGTTCTGTCTCCTCTACCTCTGTCTCCGACCTCCTTGGTCACTGTCACTGTCTTGTCCCTCTAAAATGCAAGCCTGACTAGACCGTTACCCAGGTTATAACCCTCCATTAGTCCCATGTCTGCTGGGGAAAGTCCAAACTCTCACCCAGCGTCTCTCTGAGCCCCAGCTGTGCCCCCACTTTCCCACCCCAGTCACATCCCTGCCCCGTGCAGCCCCTAGGCCCTGTCGTGGCTCTGTGCCTTGGAACATGACCCCCCCACTATGAAGAGGGTGTGTCTCCTGTTGCCCACCTGTAAATAGCCCTTCCAGTGTCCCACCCTCCAGTGGCTCCTCCTCCAGGGCTCCCCCGCCCCCGCACTCTGCCCCAGCTTGGGGCAACTGCCCTGGGCGAGTGATTTGTTTCCGTGTCTGCCTCCTCTGAGTACGGTGAGCCCCTTAAGAGCAGGCGCTGGGTCGTACTCATCTTTGCATCCTCAACGACTGGCACAAGATCTGACCCTTAGCAGGTGCTTACCCCCATATGTGTGTTGAATAAGTGCAAGTATGAACGCTGAATGAATGAATGAATGAATGAGGAAATACATGAAGGAATGTGTAAGTAAATGAACAAATGCCTCCCACCCTGCCCCATATCATCGCCTAACATTCCCGCTCCTTCAGGTGGGGTCAGCGCACTCACACTCCTTGCACTCACCTGTACTATATAGAAACTGGTGGTTTACGTCCCCGCCCACCTCACTGACCGGTCCTGGGAGAGGCCAATGCAGTACAAGTTCAGAGCATGGGCTTTGGAGTCTGATGTACTTCCCAGGTTTGAATCCCAGCTCTGCTCCTTGCTTGCAGGCTGTGGGACCTTGGGTAAGTGGCTTGACTTTTCAGAGCCTCTGTTTTCTTGTCTGTAAAATGGGGATGTTGACATCCACCTACGGAGTGTGGTGGGGATGAAAGGAGGCAATGGAGGTGTGCGTAGATGGGACTGTGAGCCCTCGAGCATCTGGTGTATGCACAGTGCTAAATAAACGTTTGTTGCATGAATGAATGGAGGAACAGTGGAACTCCACTGACCTGGCTTCTGGTCTGAGGACCTCAGAGGCCTCTTGAGTCCCCATGCCTCTCCCCCTGCTGGCCTTTGTAGGTGTCCCCTTCTAAAGGAGGGGGTTCTCCTTTCTGGTTGCATCTGGGGAGAGGTAAACCCCTTGATTTCCATCCCTCTCTCCTCCAGCTGTGGGTCCCTCCCAAGTTCCATCCTCTGTCCCTGCAGTCCTTTCATTCTGTTCTCACCAGTGGGATGGTGGCACCTGGATTCCAGCTCTGGGACGAGTCCCCAGAGGCCTGCAGCTTGCTACGGCTGACACGAAATGGGGTTTTCTCCTCCCATCATTCTCAGTCATCCCTCAGGTCAGCAAAGTCAGCGGACGTCAGTGAAGCCCTCACCAGCGACCTGTTGAACGCTGGGTAGCCACAGCCCGTCCACGACACCTCTCCCTTTAGCATGTCTCCTGCTGTCCCTCTGTCCCTTGCTGGGAGCTCCAGGTACCCTGCAAGGCCTGCATGGCTGGGCTCCTCTGCACTCTCTCTGCACTCAGCCCTCATTTCCAACTCTCTCCAGCCACCTGGGCCTCTCACTGTTCCCCAAACACACCAGTCACACTCCTGCCTCAGGGCCTTTGCACTTGCTGGCAGGAGGGTCTCTCCTCAGATGCTTGCTCTCTTATTTTGCTATGTCCCTGCTTCAGTATTACTGTATCAGTGAGTCCTCCCACAGCTACCCCATCTATAGTAGCCCCCATCACTATGAGACCCTCTTAACTGGCTTTACTTTCCTCTAAGCACCTCCCACCCCTGATTATTATTATCTGTTAGTTTACTGTGTGTCCGCTCACCCTGGAATGCCAGCTCCTCAAGGGCAGGGATTGCGAGTTTTGGTTACTGTTGCATCCTCAGCACCTAGAACACTGGCCCAAATGAGTGACTCAATTTATTTGTTGAGTAAATGGATGGACAAATTAGTGAATGAATAAGCAAGTCAGGGATGCGGTTTATAGATGATGAATGCTTTTTGGGTCAAGCCCATCCTACTGGCCCAGAAGTGTCTGTGTGCCTGTCAGACCCTGTTTCATTTCAGGGCTTGGAAAGCACAGCCCTCACAGGGTGCTGGCCCCAGGGCGACGGGGTTGCCCAACAGACTGCCTCTGCTGTGCCTCTCAGACACCCCTTCCTTCTCTTGTGGTGTCCCACATGTACCCCGTCTCCCTGCCCCTCCTGCTCTCTCTGAGTTCCCTCCCTGTGCGTGCATGTTCGTGTGCATGTGTGTGTAGGTGTGTGTGTGTGGGGGGGATGAGAATCTCAGAATCATGAGCTCCCCTGTTGTCCAGCCCATAGTGGCTATCTCTTCACTGCTTAGAACTCCCACCCCATCTTGTAAACCTGCCAGGAGCAGACACTATTGGAAACAGCAACGCGGTCCCCTAGCTGGGTTTCAAATTCCAACTCTGCCACTCACCAGCTATGTGACCTTGGGGAAGTTGCCTAGCATCTCGGTGCCTCAGTTTCCCCATCTGTGACATGCAAATATTAAGACCTATCCTTGGAGGTTGCCATATGGATAAATTGAGATCTCAAATGTCAAAGATCTCAAATGCACAGTGGCTGGTACGAGAAGGCCCCGGGTGTATCCTATTGTACTGCCTGTGGTGGGGCAGGGTCCTCCTTCCTCTGCCCTCCTCCCCCTCAGAGGTGGCTGAAATTGGGTGGGGAGGAAGGAACAGGGGAACAGTCCAGGCTGGGAACGGTAGAGATGGGAAGAGACAGGCTGCGAGACTCTGAACTTGGTGGGCTGGAGGCACAGGCCTGGGGCAGAGGGTGTGGGAGGTGTGGGGGTCACAGACTAAAGGTCCCTGCACATCTGGGGGGCCTGGCCCATAGTAACTGTGCTTCAAGATCTCCGATCTCTTGGAACTCAATACATGCTGTTCAAGTGCATATTTAATGGAATTCCTTAATACAGCAGCGTTTATTGAGCACCCACTGGGTGCTAGGCCTTGTTTTAGACCCTGGGGATGTAACGGTGAAAAAGCACCGTCCTGCCGGTCCTTCCCGGCGCTCGGTCCGTGGAGTCTGGGGGCCTCCCAGGCACGCGTGTCCCAGGTGTTGCCCAGCTCCTGTGCAGCCTGAGATTGCTCCCAAGGAGCACCGGCTGATCAAGACTAGATGGAGAGTCCTGTGGGTGCTCTTGCCTCACCCCACCCTGGGGACGACGGAGGCTGGGAGGTGGTGTCATGGCGACAGGATCCAGCCTGGCCAGGTGCTGGGAGGCGGTAGCCCGAGTCACCGGTGGTGTCAGCCTGCCACCTGCTGGTGAGTCCAGGGTCATGCAGGGGCTGGGGCAAGGGGACGGGTGGTGGGGGTGGGGCCGCCTCGCATCATTTCCTAGGTTCGAGCTGCAGGGATCTAGCCTGCTCTTCTCCTTCTCCTCACAGCAGCCCCCACGCACCCCGCTGGGACAAGTTCTGTGCCAGCTGCTCTGCGGGGCAGGGTTGCCCAGGTGTCCCTGTGTAGGGGAAGGTGGCGATGGGGAATGGGGGCCTTCCTGAGCCGAGGAGAGGCCTCCGGGAGTGGCATGCTCTTGTCTGCAGGCAGGGGCTGAGAATAGGGTGTCTAGAGGCTCTTTCTTTAGTTTTCTGCCCCTTCCTCCTTTCCAACTTTCCCCTCACCTCTCCCAGCCACCACCCCGGGCTCCGTGCTGGGTGGGTGGGCTGAGGGGACGGGACACTCATGGCGCCCAGAGGCATCTTGCTTGCTGCCTGGAGACCGCTGCTTCCTGCAAGGCTGCGTGAGGCAGAGTCCCCTAGAGCAGCGCCCCTCGACCGGGACATGGCACACGCACCCCTGGGGATCTGTGTAAAATGCAGAACCGACTCGGCAGGTCTGCAGTGGGCCCGGGGCTCCGTGCCCAGGCGGTGTCCCTGCTGTGGAGCCGCACACGGTGTGACGTGTGGATTCACGAGGCCCAGGAAACCCGACAAAGGACAACCAGCCCCACCGCCCCTCGGGGAGAGGCCACCGCCCCAGCCCCATCTGCCCGGCCCACCCCCCTTACCGATGGTGGTGATGGTGGACACGGAGAAGAAGAAGGAGCCCACGAGCTCCCAGCGCCCCATGCTGGTGGTGTTGCTGAGGAGGCTGGCCCCGCTTCTGTACGCTTCCACGATGTCCTGGGGGAGAGGCTGCAGTGACCACCGGGCTCTGTGGGGTGACTGTGCCCCTGCACCCCAACACACACACACATGCACAGTCCTCACAGTCACTCTTCCACCCCAGCCTGGCCGGGCAAGGAGGCCCTACCCTCCAGCCAGGGATTCCAGGGGCAGCTCCCATGGGGACAGCTCCTTGCCCTCTCTTTACCCCAGAGCCCAGGTCAGGCTGGGGCCTGATAGCTCACCGGCCAGCGGACCAACCATTCCCTTTCTGCCCTGCACACTCCCATTCCTGCAACAAGCACCAGGCCAGGCATGACACGTGCTGCTTTTAGGGGACACGAGGATAACAGAGACATGACCTCAGCCCTCAGTGGTATAGAGATAAACTTAATTAACTCTAACACGATGCGCTCAGTGCCGCGTGGGGCATTAAGGAGGCAGTACAGCTGCACAGTCCTGGGAAAGTTACTCAACTTCCCTATGCCTCAGTTTCCTTACCTATAAAATGGGAGTACTAATGATATCTACTTCATAGAGTTGTTGTGGCGGTTAAATGCGATGTTGTGCGTAAAGACTTATAGCAGTACCCGGCACGTGGTAAATGTTAGCAGTTGCTGTCATCGTCATGTTGTAGGAATACGGGGAAGAAACGTGTTCCTTCTCATGGGGGTAGGAGCAGAGGCTTCGTGGAGGAGGTGACATTTTCACGGGATATTCCCTGAGGGCCAGGTAGGATTGCTTTAGGTGGAAGGACATTTAGGTAGGTGGGACAGCAGCAGCAGAGGCTGAGAGGAGAGGAGTCTGGACTCCCAGACTCGGGAGACTGACAGGTGATCGGGGCCAAGCTGTGCTTGGCTCTGCTGTGCCAGGGATGGAGTGGCAGGCCGCATCTAAGGTCACTGAGTGAAGGGTAGGCAGGGTCAGGTTTGTCTGCCCTGTGGCAGCTGGCAGTATGGAAGTTTGCCAGATCGGAAGGGGGTAGACTCTTGCAGGGGTGAGTGACAGAGAGGCCTGCCCTGCATGCTGGCCTGGAGTGTTTCAGAGGAACAGAGAGGAGATATTCAGAAGTCCAGGCCTCTGGCCCTACTTGGTATGGGAAGCACATGGGCCGTGAGGGAGGCATCCCAGAGGATTGAGAGGATGTGTGGGCATGGAACAAATGTCAGAAACTTGGAACAGGTGAAGGAGCAGGGCTGGGAGGAGGAGGACTGCTTGCTCTTGACCTTGAGGAATTTGAGAAGTTGCACGAACATGTCTGGTTTGCAGAGGGAAGATCTGGGCTGGACACCACATCCTCATTCCTGGGGAGGGCTGAAGCCACAGGAGGGTTGAGGAAGGGGGTGACGTGGGGATGGAGTGGGAAGGGGTGGGAGGGAAGCCTACAGAGATGAGAGCCTGGCGGGGCCCAGGTCCACCCAGAAGCAGTACTCATGGTGGCTCATGGCCTCGGCTTGGGGCTGCGTAGCCATGTATTTCCACTTAACCTGTCGGAGCCTCAGCCTCTTCACCTCTAAAAAGGGGTGATAAGAGTGCCTCCTTGTGAGGGAGGTGAGCAGGAACCAAGTTAGTATTCATAAGGCACTAGGCACAGTGCTGCACGGAAGCATTTACTGTTATTAATATCATCATCATCATAGTCATCTTCTGCGGCCAGGCACCAGTGTCAGACAGCCTCAGCGGCAGGGCCGAGCTGATGTGCTAATATTTGCAGAAGTTTGCAGGTGGTGGGGTGGAGGAATCACGTTAGATCCCTAGCAGAGATGGCTCATGCCCTGCCTAGCTCCAGACCCTGCCGAATCGGCCTTGTTCGAGGGTTCCGAACTCCATCTCCTCTCCGCTCTTGGTCCCTTCCCACCCTGACACATTTCCCTGCAACCTTCTGGGCACTGGCTTTGGGCTAGAGGGCCTGGGGCACGGAGCCTGGCTTCCTCTGCGGAGGAGCCACGGGGACTGCAAGGCAGGGGTTCAGGGCTGGCGCGCAGCTGTCTGGGCCCAGGTGCTGGGCTCTCAGAGGAAGGGGTGCGGGCACCGAGCCGGGCCTGAGACGTTAATGCATCCGCCAAACGGAGCAGCTGCCAGTCTGGCGTCGCCTGGGTCAGAAGAGACCTCCATCCATCCGGGAAGCCCCGCCCCAAGAACCCTGCCCTGCCTGCTCCGCCCGCTGAGTCCCCACCCTCTGAGGGCTCGGCACTGGGAGACCTCTGCCTCCTCTCCCACCCGCGCGTTCTCGGCCTCTGCGGCTGGGGCGGCGCACCCAGCCCTAGGTGTCCGAAGACTTGGAACAAGGCGGGCTCGGCCAAAGAGCGGCCCCGCGTCCACTCTCCCTCTCTCGAACCCGGGTCTGCGCATCGCGAGCCCCCTCTCTCCTCTGCCGCTGCCCCAGGCAGCGCGCCTCGGCCTGTCCACTCGCCCCTCCAGGACAGGCGCGCCCTCCCCCCGGGCTCCCCTGGCCGTGCGCTCGGTCTTGCTGGTCCTTAGCCCGGGCCAGCGCCCCTGCCGTCCTCGCCCCCAGCTCGCATATTCGCGCCCGGGGTTCGCGCCCTGGAAGGGGCCAGGGGTGCCCTTCCATTCTTCGCCTTCTGTCCGACCCCAACACGGCGCTGCGCGTCCCGGTGCGACCTGCCACCTCCCGCCAGCAGACCAAACGCTCCCTTTCCCTCCTCTGGCTCGACCTGGTCCGCCCTGCGGGCTTCCGACCCGGGGAAGAGAGCCCTGTAGTCGTCCCCAAATTCGGAGGTTTGCGCCCCGCATGTGTCTCCTGACCGGGCCAGTCTTGCCCTCTCGCCCCCTAAAGGAGGACTCGGAGCACGGTGCGGTGCAACACTGTCGCTAGAGCCGGGGTCCTTTCCGTGGGGGTGCCGCCCCCCTCCCCCAGGTCCCCGCGCGGAAACGCCCGACCCGTCGTGCCCGCGTGTACGCTCCAGGCGGTTCCCTGTCCCCGGCCTGGCGGGCCCCCTCTCCCTCGCCGGTACACCCACGTTCCCCATCCCACCGCGCCCGGGCCAGCCCCGCCTGCCCCTGACCCGGATCAGCGAGTCCAGCGCCGGGCCGTCCAGACACGTGAAGTTCCGCAACAGCTCCCACTTGTCGCGCTGGAAGCTGCGGCTGGAGTCCTGCGCCGCGCGGCCCTCCAGCGCCCAGAACACGCCGGTGCCCAGCGCCAGGTAAGCCAGGTAGGCGAGCAGCAGGAGCAAGGTGGTCGGCAGCGGGCAGCGCCGGGCCCTGCCCTTGGGCGCCGCCCGGGCTCGCGGTCGGTACATGGCGGGAGAGGCAGGGAGCCCGAGCCCGCAGGAGCCGTGGACCAGGACTGCGGCAGAAAGGAAGGACCAGGAGCCCAGCTGGTCCCTCCTCTATCAAACGCCTCCCTGGGCAATTCCCCCCCCCCCCCCCCGCAGAGAGAACAACCCTGTCCCACCCTGCCCTGGGATCCAATTCCAGGGACAAAAAGAGGCCCTGAGTGCGTGCATCTGGCCCCGCCTCAAATGTGTGTGGAGTGCCCACCCCCCAGGCCCAGGCCAGGAACAGAGGGCTGCTGGGTGACCACAAACGCTAACAAGGAAGGGGCCCAGAGCCCCCCAGCATTTCCTGCGGTGAACAGTGGGAGGCACTCCTGGAAACCACACTCAGGGGGAAGAGGAAGTGGAGACCAAGTTTATTGTCTTTGGGCCCTGCTTAAGCCTTTGGACTCTGGGGCTATCTGTCTATCAGTCCTCCCTGGATCTCCCACACTACCGTTTTTCCTTTGTGTCCCCCCAAAGAAGGACCCCAGCTGATTGCAACTTGCCTATGAGCTTGGGAGGCAAGGGGAGCCTTAACCAGGGGGCTTGTCCTTTCCCTGCTTCTGAGAATGCCCCCTGAGTCCCTCCTCCGCCCAGAATGGAGGAAGGGTCCAGGGTGTGTGTTAAGAGTCTTCTCTTGGATGTGAGGAAGTCCTGGGGTGTAAGCTGGATCCCTCCTGCTGCCTGGAGCCTCCTCCACTGCACAGCCTTGCTTTAGACCTGTCCAGGGCATGCAGCCACCCATGGGCCTTCTTGCTGTTGGGTGGTGGGGGAGGTCGGGGCCAGAGTTTCCAGTTCTTGGTGAGATTGGGCCATGGGATGGACTGGTCTAAATCGCTCCTTCTGGCCAGAGATGTTACAATCTGGCAGGAGAAAGGCCAGGCCTGGAGAGCACATTCCCAAGGGAGGTCAGACATCCATGGAACTCATTTTCTGAAAGGCTCCTGGGATCTGCTGGCTCTCTGGCTTCCCAGTGGGTGTCTGGAAAGGCTCTTAAGAAGGCAAGTGCCCAGAGGGAGTGATGAGGTCAAGAGGGTGCCCTGTGGGGGTCAGGGGAGGCCATGTCCAGGAAAATGGCAGGTTTGGGGAACCCAAGAGGTCCTAAGCCTTGTTCAGCCCTACACCTCAAGGCAGGGAGCTGGCGAGCTTTGAGAGGCTGCTTGCCTGCCTCTCAGTGGAGAGCTTTCTGAGGGCAGATATCCTGTTTTCACTAAGATTGTCCCAAAGCCTGTGCCCACCCCCCTGCCAGCCACTCCCATGGGCTCTCATCACCTCCCCAGGTCTGTTCCTGTCATAGCATCTTGGGTGCTGTCTTGGGGCTGCCTCTCTACTTGTCTAGTCCTCCCATGAGACCAAAGGCACACCAAGGGCAGGAGCTTCCACTACTGTGTCCTCAGAGCCTGGCACAGTGCCTGCACATAGTGGGGGCTTGGCAAATGCACACTGTGCACATATCAAATGAGGCAAAAATGAAGTCAGCCTTTGTTGTTTGTATAAGCTCTCCTGGGAATGGAGATCTGGCCACAATGACCCATGTTGGATTTGACTTTTCCAGGTTACCTTTGAGGGGAAGGGGTGACAGGGGCTCTGGGATGGGGGTGCATGCCTCAATCCACACACACACATCTCTGATCCAGTCTCTGCCCCTCCCGTCTGTTACTTTCTTGGACACACCTGTGTCCTTTCTCTCTATGGAGAGCTTCTGAGACCAGCCTTGGCTGAGAAGTGAGTGGGTGGGGAGGGGAGGTGGCAGGGCAGGAATCCAGAGGGCAAATAGGGTGGGCTGGGGGTGGGTGGGAGGGGCTGCTGGGGCCACTCAGGGGCCTCATGCAGAGATGGGGATCTTTTGAGGTCTGGGGAGCCCATCAGGGTCAGGGGCTGCCCCGTCCTTGGGGCCGAGGCCCCTGCTGAGCAGCCAGAGCTGGGAGCACCTGTGCAGAAGCAGTGGCCCCAGCGGGAGGATCAGCGCCAGCCACGCCAGGCCCAGGAGGATCCAGATGGCCGCCAGGCTCCGGTACACTGAGATGTAATGCTTGCTGGGGTCCGTGCCTGCCGGGAAAGGGACAGAATCAATGCCAGGGGTCTGAGGGCACAGCCACCCCTGGTTGTGGAAGGGCCCTCACCAGCCGGACCCCTCCCTCTTCCTAACTAGCACTGGCAGTGGCGGTCCCTGGGGGAAATGGCAATGGGTCCCAGACCACAGCCTTCCCAGGATGTGCTGAGAATCTGCAGTGGCCTCAGAATACCAGGGGCTGCGTGACCCTTAGTAGTTATCCTCAGCTGACACCTCTCCATCCCCTGAATCTCAGTGGGCCCCCCAGCCTGAGATACGTGACTATCTCGTTCTCACCGACAACGTAGTCCCCGAAGCCGATGGTGCTGAGCGTGATGAAAGCAAAGTAGAAGCCCTCACTGAAGCTCCAGCCCTCCACGTGGCTGAAGACCAAGGGTGGGAAGATGAGGATGACCAGTGTCCCCACGATCAGGAACAGAGCCAGGCCCAGGACCTGCAGGAGCTGTGAGGGAGGGAGTCTGCCCCTGAGCCCACTTGAAGGGCTCCTGGGTTGCGTAGGGTCGGGGGGCTGTGGCGGACTTGGGAGCAGGGCTGCGTGACGCTAGGCCCTCCCTGCTCTGCAGATCTTGGGGCGGGAGTGTGCGTGTGATCTATGCACGAGGGATCTCGCCCCACCAGGGGAAAGGTTTGGGCAGAGGGATTGTGGTAGTGGGGCAAGGAGGGATTTGGAGACCCCTTCACGCTTGGGGTCACACTTGAACAGGCCCCTTGGGGACTCATATCTGGGATAGAGGACTGTCACTGAACTGTCCCAGATTACTCTTGCACCCTGCCCTTCTAGCATGCCTCTGGCCTATGAGGGGCCGGTCGGGGTGGGCACTGGAGCTTGTTTTCTACTGCACGAAATGATGTTGGGGCTCTGTGATGACCAGAGAGATGTGCTGCCCAGATGCCCCGTCAAGGAAGGACTGACTGCCTGGCCAAGGGCACGCTCTTCCTGGGAAGGCCATAGCTGGTGCCCGATTGAGGCGGTATTAAAGCCTAGCTGGCTCAGGCTCTGTGGGACAACTCTGACGGCCCACGCGTGCTGCAGAGCTCCTTGAGGCCAAGCCTTTGTCCAGCTGCATCAAAATTCAACTCCTCCCTCCGCCCAGTCCTGCATCTGCCCCTTCTTTCCCACAGGTGTCCACCCCCAACACCTTGCATGCCAAACTCTGTCTCAGCATCTGCTTCTAGACCTGTGGTCCCCAACCTCTGGGCTGCTGTTAGGAAACAGGCCTCACATCACCACCTGAGCTCCACACTCCCCCAACCCCGTCCCCCCAGTCTTCGGAAAAATCGTCTTTCATGAAACCCATCCCTGGTGCCAAAAAGGTTGGGGACCGCTGTTCTAGAGGACTCAACCTGCAACTGATCTGTCACAGCAGGGCTGCAAGGGAGGGAGGAGCTGTACCTGGGAGCGCTTGGGCTGGTCCTCCCACCTCTCAAGGGTGGCCAGGTGGGCACGCAGCCCTGTGCCCAGGTGGTTGAGGAAGACCACGTTGAGTGGGATGCCCACCAGGGCATAGAAGACACAGAAGACCTGACCTGCCTCCGTGCTGGGCGCTAGGTTGCCGTATCCTGCAAGGGAAGTGGAGTGTGCAAACACGGGGACGAGAGTCTAGACTGCACTACTCTTCCTCCCCAGACTCGAACACAGGCTGTCTTCTGCCGCCTCTGGGGGCAGGTGGGGAAGCTCCCCTGTTCCCATGAACTCTGCCAGAATGATTTTTATTTGCAAGAATCTGCTTGTTTTTGAAGGCCCATCTCAAATGACACTGCCTCCACGAAGCCTTCCTGACTGCCACTCTCTTCCTCCCTGCTGGGTGTGATTCCCTGTAGTTTTGTGTCATTCTTATCTAATTATCTACTTTGCCTTATATGATTGTTTTTGGTGTACCTTTTGTATCCCTCTTTATTGGATTGGGGGCCAAGGCTGGGTCTGATCTAAGTTTCTATCTCCCACCTCCCACTCCATCACTCTACCTGGAATGTCACCTGAGTTCAAGGGAGGTGTGTGGAATTGGACTTAATTGAATGGACGGGGGAGACTGGGGTTAGGAGGGGCCTGGGGTGGGATGGAGGGTTTTCTGGCTGAGAGGGTGTAGCAGATGCTGTCAGTGCCCTGTCCCCTTGAACACTGGGGACATGCCCTGCAGCTTTGGTGGACAGTTCCTGTATATAAATGACACTCCCCCCACCACTGCCAGTCCCTTCATCTCTCTCTACCCCAGAGATTTTTGTGGCTGCAGGAGTGTGCTTGGTCTACGGGCAGGTTCAAAATGCTGGCAAGTTAGTACACTCAGGATCAGCTCTCAACCAGCGAGGCCAGGAGTTGGTAGCTAAATAGCCTCTCACTCTTGTCCTTTGCTGGGACTGTTCCAAGCGCGGGCTCTACCTGGGCTCTGGGACAGTCTCAAGCAGAGTGAGTCTGGTGACCCAAACCAGCAACCTGCTCATCACCACAAACTTGATTTTCTTCTTCCCCCTGTTTCACTTGCCCACTCCCCACCTGCGCTTCCTGAATCATCTCCTAGATAAACCACACCCTCGACTCAGCGTCTACTTTGGGGAAGCCCAGACTGAGACAGGGGCCTTGGGGCAGCCCGTCTCTACCCCAGCCCTTTACCTATGGTGGTGACGACCGTGCCCGCAAAGAAGAAACTGCTGCCAAAGTCCCAGTTGCTGGGGTTGGTGGAGTTGCCTTTGGGGTTGACACCTTTCACCCAGGCTTCCATGATGACCTGTGGGGGGCGGCACGGCAGGGGAGGAAGAGGGAGCTGGTGGTTACTGAGCACCAGCTGTCACATGCTCTTAGCAGGGTGCATTTGTGTCATCTCATGATATCCTTAGTGTTGTTCTCTTTTCATGGGAAAGGAAAGGAAGGCTCAGACTGGCTAAGTGACGTGCCCAAGGTCACTGGACTCCAAGCCAGTGCCTGTCCACTGGCCAGGGCTGACCATGGGTGGGGTGTAAGCACAGACGCTGGAGGGAAATGGGCCCAAGGAGGTGAGATGGGGGATGCTTAAGGAGGGCCCCAGTGGGAGATGCTGCCACGAGGATGACACACGAGTGGGTCATTAGAACAGTGGGGGGATTTCAGGTTGGATGTGCCCAGAAGGGTTTTCTGGGGAACTTGGGCTTTGGGAACCACAGGGAAGCCTTGGGGCTGCCCGCCTTGGTGGCCGATGGAGGGGGACAGAGAACCCTGTGTTCTCTGAGATTCCAGGTGAGCAGGCAGCCTTGCTCTTTGCTGCCCTCTAGTGAGCCCCAGCCCATGCCTGCAGGAGAAGTTCCATCAGAGGCCAGGACGAAGGTTGCACGTGCATGAGTGTGTGTATGTGTAGTGGTTGGTGTAGGTATATGGTGTGTTGTATACATGTGTTGTGTGTGTGGCTACTGTATGCTGCACGTGTGTTTACAGAACCTGAAGCTTTGCAAGCTCAAACCTAACACGTCCCACCCCCAACCCCTGGGCCCAGCCCTCTTGGAGATAGGCAGGGCTCCCTCCTCCCCTGTCCCCCAACCCTGTCCCCTTTCAGCACAGCCTTGTCACCTGGTAGAGCCCCAAAGGCAAGGGGGGGTGGGGGTGGGGTGGGCTCGGCACCTCTGGCTTCCAGTTCCTGTGGGAACCGTCTCCCACTGGCTGGGTGAGTGTGCTCTGGCCAGGGTGGGGGTGGCCTGGTGGGCTGGGCCAGTCTGAGTATCCTCAGTCACAGGCTGTCTGCTTCTCCTCACTTTGGCAGGAACTGGCCTCTTAAGACGTGGACTTTGGCCTCTCTGTCTTTCCCATACACCCAGAGAGTCTGGGCCAAACATTGCCTAACATGCCTGCTCCCCGGAGACACACCCCGCTGCGGGCAGCACTCACCCTAGTCCTGGGCTATCCCAAGCCTGAGGCTCTCTGACCCCTGAGGATGGCCTTGACATTGGGACAGTGCTGAGAGCAGGTGGGTGGACGCAGGGGCAGCGGCGTTCTCTTCGCTAAGAATCGCATGTAGTAGAGAAAGAGGCAGACTTCCCCGTTCCGTGAACCTGGGCAAGCCGTGCTTCCTCATGGAATAAGTGTTTAATGCTGCTTTTCATACCGTGCATGGCTGTGTGTGTGTGGTATGTGGTGATTTCAACAAGAATGTGCGTCCTTCCAGAATCTCACCACAGCGTTCTGCCAGCTCGACTCCCTCGGCAAGTGAAGGTCTCTCCTGAGGCTGAGGACTCCCAGGGAAAGAAGTGTCCCGTCTTCCCTGGGGAGGCCCCCTCGGGGCTGCAGGCAAGCTGATGGCCTCCCTCCCGCTTAGTTAGGTCCCAGCTAGCTCTGTGAATCCTTCCCACGCCCTCTGCCCCCTGCTCTTGCCTCTAACCCAGGGCTGAGGAAGGAGGAGGTTTCAGGGTCTCCAGGGCCTCTGCCTTACCCTGGGGTTTTGGGAAGCTCCTGAACCTTTCTCAACCCCGATACGGGAACCGTGGCCCCAGCCTTGACTAACCCTGTCCACCAAGGAGCAAGGAAGTGAATCTTGAAGCCAGAGGCCTCATTTCCTGGAAGAACGAGCCAGACTAGGTCTCTCACAGCTCCAGAAAGTTCTCTCTGAGCACCAGCCCACTCATCATCTTCTAGGCCAGCTGTTCGCACTCATGAGGGGGCCTAGCATCATCTGGGGGCTTGTTAGCACAAAGCCTGCCCCAGCCCGGAGTCCTGAGTCAGCAGGTGTGGGTGGGGCCCGCATATTTGCATTTCTAACAACTCCCAGGTGATGCTACGGGGGCATCTGTGAATGCTGCCCTAGGCTATATCCTGGCCCTGGCACTTACGCTGATCTTTGTGGTGAAGAACAAGAGCTCCACAGCCAGCTCTGTCTCCACCAGTAACTGTGTAGCCTCGGCCAACAGACTCCACCTCTCTGTGCCCCAGGTCCCATCTACAAACTGGAGCTAGTGATAGTAACAGGAAATTATGAGAAAACGCCTGTACGATGCCAAGTCAGGCAATGGGTCATGACGGTCCTGTCCCCCACTGTTTTAGGCACATGGCATATGCTCAGTAAGTACCAGTTATCATGATGATTCTGCACTTGGCCCGTTCCTTTGCAGTAGTTGTTGTCACTTGCTCAACTGTGTCTCAAATGCACTCACCTTCCCCCATGACACCTGGTTTTGTCTTGTTTCCGGGAGAGAGGGAAGCAGAAGGGGCCCAGGCAGGGGCTGACCTGCTCTGCCACCAAGAGAGAGAGTCCTCCATGGGTGCAGCCGCTGGCAGGGCTCAGTCACCCTGGCCACTGCCCATCAAGCCCAGCTCCAGGTGGAATGAGGCTGGGGAAGGCCAGCTTGGTGGCTGCTCCTGATGTTAACCTGTGTCTCCCACCCCCAGCCCCCAGCCCAGGGATGTGAGCTAGGGAGACGGCAGAGGGAGTCACAGCCCTGGAGTGTGGGGGAAGGAAATTTGGACAGTGTTGATAACACTGACACACAGTTCACATTTATGCAAGTGACGGCCTAGAGAATGCCTTTAATCTGCTATCAAATGTCTGCAGCACAGATGTGATTATTCTCTTTGTCTTATAGGTGAGGACATTGGGTCCGGAGAGGTTAAATGACCTGTTCAAGGTCGCACAGTGATCCAGTCGTACACCTGGAGCCAGAATCCAGGACTAGGTCCTACCAGGCTCCGCTTCCAAACAGGGCATCAGTCCCTGGGTGGTGGCTCTGGACCTGCCACGAGAACCCCCATTCCTCCTACCTTCCCAAGACTCTCCATCCCAGGCCCATGTTGTTCCCTTCGTCACCTGCACAAACTGCTCCAGGGCCTGCTGGTCCAGGCAGGTGTAGTTCTCCAGGAAGCGCAGCTTCTCAAACTGAAACTCGTACCTGGACTGGGCCTCTGCCTGCTTCTCCAGCAGCTGGAAGACGGTGGCGCCGAGGAGCAGGTAGCAGACGTAGGCCAGCAGCAGGGGCAGCGCCCGGCCACCCCAGCAGCCGCAGAGCCCGGCCCTGGGCATGGCACGGCCAGGACCCTGCCAGGGCCTCGGGGGCTAGCTGTGGGGGCAAGGTGGGAAGCAGGCAAGGAGCACGAGCCCAGGGACCTGCGCCCAGGCTGCTGCCTGCCCTGCCCTCCTCCTCGGCACGGGTGTCTGAGCGGGGGACACTGTTTAAACAGTGCAGCTCAGCTTGGCTGCACTAAGTGCTCTGAGTGCAAACAGGCCTGCCACCCCCCACCCGGCCTTTTTTTTCTCCCCATGGATAGCAGCAAATCAGCGTCATGGACCCCTCAAAGAGACCTACCGGGTTCTCCTGAGCTCATCGTGTCTCGCCCTCTGCCTTCAAGCGGGATGGATGTTTCTGGGTAAATCTGATCTGTGCACCCTCTGCCCAGGCTTGAATGGGCGCTCTCAGCTGCCCCTAACTCCGTCACCCGTGAAGCTACAAGCCCCCAAGCTTAGGAGCCGGGAAGAGATCAGAATAGGTGTGAATGAACCTTCCACTCATTGCCTTGGCTACAAAATGGGGCTAGGAGAATTGCCTGCCTATTGGGGGAACCCCGCATGAGTAATCTGGGTGACAAATCAGGGCAAAGTAAATAGACAAATGATAGTCTCGCTCAGGGACAGGACCAGGGTTGACGCTGCTAATAAATTGGATGCATTGCTTTATAACTCTTGCTGATAATTTATCTGGCTTTAAATCCTTTAGCAGGCTACTGTCAGACGGTAATATATTGATTGGTGAAATGTGTGTGTGAATAAAAAAGAAACTTAAAGTATATCCTGGTCCTGGGGTATGAACTGTCTCTGAGTGGGTGGAATTGGGGGTGTTTTCCTTCTTCCTCTTCTTTGCTTCTGTGTGTGGGGGTGTGTGTGTAACAACCTTATTGAGATATAGTTCACATACCATACCATTCACACATTTAAAGTGTACAAGTCAATGGTTTTTAGTATATTTACAGAGTTGTGCAACCATCGCCAGTCAATTCTAGAACATTTTTATCACTTCAAAGAGAAACCTTGTACCTTTAGCTGTCAACCCCCTGCCCCCAACCCACCCCTGTTGGCCCCTGGCAGCCACTCATCTGCTCCCTGTCTCCGTGGGTTTCCCATTCTGGGCAGTTCACATACATGGAATTAGATGATATGTGGCCTTTTGCGTCTGGCTTCTTTCACTCAGTCTACTATTTTCCAGGACCACCCATGTTGTAGGATGTGTCACTGTGTCATTCCCCTCTGGCCGAGCAACATGTCATCATATGGGCATGCTGGGTAGACTGCATTTGTTTATCCATTTGATGTCACGTTGCTGGACATTTGGGTTGTTTCTATTTTTTTCCATTATGAATAATGCTGCTAGGAACGTTTGTGTTTGAGTTTTTGTGTGGACATGTTTCCATTTCTCACAAGTACCTACCTATGACTAGAATTGCTGGGCTGTATGGTCACTTGACAGTTTGTGTTGAGCTTTCTGAGGAACTGCCAGACTGTTGAGGTGGCTGTGCTATTTTATATTCCACCAGCGCAGTGTGTTGTGTTTTCTGATGCCTCCTTTAAAGAGCCGTGGCTGCAGACACTGATTCCCAGCCATCAGAACCCCAGCTTTGCACATGTCCACCCAGGCGATGGGCATGACTGGCTGACCCCGTCCTGGTAATCCCACTCCCCCCCGTCCTAGGCCGAGTTCCCCAGGAGCAGCCCCGGGAAGGCGATGTGTACAGGCGGCAGAGGAAGTGAGGCTGCAGGGCATGGGCCAGCGGGACCAGCCGAGGAGAAGCCCAGGGCAGACGCCGCAGCCCCAGCTCGGCCTGCTCCTGGGGAGCTCTGCTGCGGGAAGGGCACCCCAGGTAGTCCCAGGTGGAGGCAGGGGCCTCACACCAGGCGGACATTTGGGCACTTCTGGCTCTGCGCACGTGCAGGCAAAATGGAGAGGAGCCCAGGGGCAGTCCGGGCCGTGGAGGAGAGCCACATTAAAGCCTGGGACCCACTTTCCCAAGCCCCCTTGCAGCTGGGGGTGGCCACGTGACCTATCTGACCATAATTGGGCAGAGGTGGCTGTGGAGCTTTGGGGCAAAGTTGTTCTGACCCAAGGTTTGGCTGCAGCTGGCCCCGCTCTTCCCCCTCTTTGTGTCCGGAAGGCACAGCGGGCTGGACCTGCAGAGCCGCCGTGTGCCCGACAGAAAGGTCAAGGGGATTGCCTAGACGTTCAGCCAGTGCCTGCGCACACCTAGCTCTAGGTTTCTTTCTATGTTAGAAACATAAACACTGTTTGTTTCAGCCACTGTTAGGCATTCTGTTATTTCCCAATGGTTCTTTTTTAAAAAATTGTTCAAGGCTTATTTGAGTTGGAGGGAATAGGAGCACACTCCAGTTATGTAACCGAGATGATTTGTTGTAGGAACCAGGAGCAGCCACCATCAGCGTGGCCTGGCCACCCTCCGCAGCTGGGCCCCCCTGCCCGTCCGTCCCAGTCTCTGCTCTGCCCAGGGCTCTGCTCCAGGCTTCAGCTCCTGTTGCCCTTCACTTCTTTCTTGGGGTAATTCTTGGCTTAAATCTTGTATGGAAGGGCTGAGCGTCCACGAGTACCTTTCCATGGTGGGCTGGCCTGGGTCAAGTGCCACCCTCAGGTGACCTGCCCCAGTCAAGGGCGTGGGGATATTGCACGTGCAGACATCACTTGGAGGGCGCTGTGGTGGGGCAGACGCTGTGGCTGGTCTGTCCAGGACAAGCACCGATGGTTTCTGTAACGAGGGGAGAGTGACAGAGCAAGAGCGCTTATAGACATTGAAAAGCAAGGGGCAGAATTTTACTATTTTCAGGTGTGTGAAGAATAAAGAGAGTGGCAATAACATAGTGTTCTTCATCTACCCTGAGGCCCAAACCGAAACCAAACCAAGCGAAAACACCACCACATCACAGCGAGCGGAGGTGAGGCGGAGCTGTGTAGACTTGCGCTGGGAACGCCCGGCGCTGTGGCGGGTGCCGAGGAAGGCTTTTCATCCACCTGCGGTCTACACGTGGCCCTGCCTGGGGGTGGTGTGATGGGAACCCATCTCCTCTGGAATTTTGTGGCTTCTGAATTCCTCTGAGGCCATCTGGGGGTCTCGGAAGTGATTCTGCACAAGCCGCACCTCACTGGGTCCCGGAGCATCCTGGCAGCACTGTGTCAGGATGTGGGCTTGTCTTGGAGGGAGAAGAAAGCATCTGGAGTCACAAAATTCCCCCTTGCTTGGTTTTCCTTTGTGTTTTTGGAGAGATGGGGTAAGAGAGCGCTGGTAGTCATCCCTACTACAGACTCACACATGCCCAGCTTTAAACAGGGTTGAAGTTCCACCTGAAAGGCCGTGTGGTAATCAGACCCCGCTGGATTGCCTGAGAGAAGCTCAGGGTGTCATTTAGAGGCTCATCAGCGATGCCTGAAGGGCCTCAGGCAGGACTGAGCAACCTCTGCAGCGCTTTATGTTTGTTCTAAGGTGGGAGGAAATGAAGGAACGAGAATGGATTATCTACACAGGAGAAAGGGGTGAACGCAGTGAGCTGGAGGGATGTCGGGAACAGGCTGGGCTAGGGGGAAGGCTGGATCAGGTCCTGGGCAGGAAGCAGCACCAGGTTCACCAGGGCAGACACTGCATTCGTTTATGGGACTGTCTACTGAGAAGCCACCACGTGCTGGCGAAGCTGGCCGGAGCAGTGGACTCCTGCATCTCCGGGCTGCTCTCCCCCCCGCTGGTGCTCCTGCCTCTTGCCTTTCTTCTGTTTGGACCCTTCACATCTTCCTCTTGCACTCGGGTTTGCCCGACACCCAGCAAGTCTTAGCCTGATTGGGGTTTAGGATAGAGTCTTTTTCAGGAGCACATCCGGTTGAATGTGGGACTGCTGAAAACCCTACAGCCACAAAAGCCAGTGAAGTGGTACCATAGTGGTAGAATTTTGGGGAGACCTCAGCTCAGTAGGTCCTCAAAGCTCTCTGCACCCAAAAAGAAGCCCTCCTTCTTCCTCCCTTGCTTCCCTCCCGTACTCGTTCTCCCATGCTCACTGAGGGCCCTCTCTGTGCGGGGACCTGTCGGCTGCTCTTCCCAGTCTGCTGTGGTCTTGTGAGATCAGCACTTGGTCGGGTTTAGGAGAGAACCGCAGGGACCTCCCTGCCCGACATCTCCCCCCGTGGGTACCCCCCCTGTTGGGAGCGATGGATGGACACAGGGCATGATTTACAATCCCTTTCTGGGAATTATTGCTGCTAATGGCCAGAGCCAATTCGTGCTTCCCAAGGGGGGAGGGCAAAATCAATTAATGGAAAGTCTGACATGACCAAGCCTGATGGCAGAGCGTGGCCTGACATCCGGAGGTGATAAGGGACTTTCTGAGGCTGAACTAATAAGGAGATTGGGGAAAAAGAGGAAAAACAAACCCCCCAGATCAATTCCATGTACAATGGGCAGAGAATGCAGAGCAAACAGAGCAGCTGGCACGGGCCTCTTTCCGTCTGAACGAGCCCCGAGATAAGGACAGGACAGGCCGCCCACCCACCCTCCAACATAGGTATTCACTTATGGTGTCACTCAATAGACACGTATCCGCACAGGTGAAAAAGGACACTATCCAAACCGGAACCAAGGGGAGAAGATAAGGCCCACCTGTCCCAGGTACATACCCTGCAGCCGAAAGGGCAAGTGGTGAGGAAGAGCGCAGGTTTTAGATCCTGCCACCCCCACTGAGCCCTGCAAGAGATGGCCCCGAGTGGCTGGGGTGGCACGTTCTGGCTGTGGGTGCTTGGGCTCCCGGAGGTCTCCCCACAGGGAAGGGTGAAGGACAGTGTCCTGTGTGGAGGCGGGGGCGGCGCAGGTGTGTAGGGGTTTTATCTGTGCTCGTGAAACAGAGCACGAGCTCAGAGGGGGTCCGTCTGTGACCGGCAGGGAGGGCAGGCAGGGAGAGCTGAGAGGTGATTCAAGGGAAAGCCTCGAAACAAACAGACAAACAACAAACACGCCTGTTATTGATCTTCTTCAGAAACTGTTTTGTTGTTAAGGAGCAGGATTCCTTTCTCATGTGAAACCTAACAGCGGAGCTCTGGCTGAAGTGGCGGCAGTGGGCCCCTGTTTTCAGCAGCCCAGAGAGCTTGACTGCAAGAGGGCTGTGCCATGACTCTGAAATGGATGTCCCAGTCTAAGGGAGTGGGGCAGAGGGACTGGGAAGGGAAGGCAGCCAATTCGGGGTGCGTTACTGAGCAGGTGACTGCTGTGGGCAACTACGGTTCCATCCGGCTGGCCCTCTGAGACACTGTGGAGAACGCACTTTCAAGGTGTCCCACAGAGTGGCAAGGAAGCCAAAGTGTTTATCCACCAACTCCTGTCCCTTATTAGTTGGAGATTTTTCCAGGGGTAGCTAACTCCTGCACTGCCAGTTTGCCCCGCACTTGAGCTGAGAGTGCTCCTGCAGCTGCTCGGGACAGGCTATCGGCATGGACGGGGCTGCCCACCGGAGCTGCATGTGACCTCCAGGTGGGCTGGAGGATATGGGTAGGATGCTGACAGTGTCTGGCACAGACTCCTCGTTCTCCACTCCTTTTTCTGGGTCACTGTGGTTTATAATTCCTGCAGAGAAGTTGCTCATCTATGAACCTTAATGGAGGGGTAGTAGGCTTGCCTTGGCACATCAGGAAAATGTCCTTGGAAGCATGACAAGAGAGGGAGGAACGGACCCCTCTCTCCTAATGGCCACTAACATTGAAAAAGGTGAGGTGGTCCTCAAAGGATCCACTGGACACCCCATGTGAACGGATCCCTCTCTGGACTATGGGAAAACCCAGAGAGGCTGGAGGCGTTGGTGCTCATGCAGTGAGAAGCCAGGCATGCCATGGAACGGGGTGTGGCCAGGATAGGGAGGAGCAGACCTCTCCAGGGCCCAAGACAGACAGTGAACTGAGAGACTCAAGAGCAAGAAACAATGGTGATATAGCACCTCTTGTGTATTCCTGGATAGAGCTGGAACCATTCTACTAAGTGAAGTATCTCAAGAATGGAGAAACAAGCACCACACGTACTCACCAGCAAACTGGTATTAATGGATCAACACCTAAGTGGACATATAGGAATAACATTTATCGGGTGTCGGGCGGGTGGGAGGGGGGAGGAGGGGATGGGTATATACAAACATGAGTGAGATGTGCAACGTTTGGGGGATGGTCACGCTTGAAGCTCTGCCTCGAGGGGGGAGGGGGGGCATGGGCAATATCCGAAACTGTAATATTTGTATCCCCATAATATGCTGAAATAAAAAAAAAGTTAATAAAAAAAAGAGCAGAGACGGAGCCAGAGTCTCTTTTGGGTGTGTGAGGGCCCCGGCAAATATTTTTTGTGGACCTCTGAGTATATGAATTTGATGAAAAAAAAATAGTACCAAATTCATGAGCCCATGTGAAGTATAGTGATTTATTTGTGTAGATTTAAAATAATGATAGAAAAGAGGTACTTAAGGATTTATTTATTGTCTAATTAGTTCACGCGAAGATTCTTTGTCTTACAGCCGACAATAACAGTCATTTAACTCAGCATGTTAGCACCGGTCAAATGGGCCAGTCTCACACAGTGCCATAAAAGGAATGCCACACACGCCAGCACAGGGATCTGCTCCCCAGGCTGCTCTCTGGTGCCAGGGATTGGCCAAGAAGCCCCAGCACAGCCACACAGACATAGGCAGGAGTCCTGGAGCACCTGGGGACATCTGGTCGACCCATGAATGAGCTGAGAGCTCCTTGAAAGAAGAAAATGGAACTGAGACCCACAGGGGGCCTGGTCTAGGTTAGGGGTGGCCCGCAGGGATGACACTGTTGGTCATGGCTGGTCCCAGCACCAGAAGGAGACTTAGAAAGTTCCTAGCAACACACTTCAATGTGTGGGGTCACCTGAGCCATGGGCCTGAGGGCAGGGGAACTCTTGTCTCGGTCTAAGGACAGTGATGGAAAAAACAAACCCAGAAGGTAATTCAGAGAAAAGATAACAGCAGAATCACACACCTGGGGCCAGCGGGGCTCGGTCCTGGCCTGGGGAAGGGCTGCTTCGTGCGAGGAGGAGTTGAGTGAGTTGAGAGGGAGGAGTACGGGGCCAGGGCGCTGCTCGCTCCGTGCTCCAGCTGTGAGTGAAACTGGCTCAGCCCTCTGGCTGGAACCCGGCAGTGAAAAACCCACACAAAGCAGATAACTCTATAGAGGGTTGCTGCCTCCTCCCATTCCTTGAGAGAAGCATCCAGGGCCTCATCCAGAGGCCACTTCTCCTCTATTAAAGGAAACACTCTATTTACACATGGATTTCCACCTGCCAGCATCCTCTCCCAACCTTTCTACACCTACTGTGCCTTGAAGCCCTGGCAGTCCCTGGACGCATGTCATGGGAGGGACACTGTCTCCCCCACATGCTCATAGGGCGCAAATGCCCACAGAGCTCCTTTTAGCCACGCTCCACGTCCCATGCCTCCCCCGTCACCAAGCACCTGACCCACCGTTGTCTTAAGCCTTCCTCCTCTGCCTCCCTCTGCACCCTTCCCCACTCTCTCATCTTACCCACCTCGACAGTGAGCTCAGGCCCATCTTCCCACCCCCAACTCCTTCCTGACTCCGATACTCTTGCTTCCTTTATTGTCCGTCTCCCTAATTAGAAGGTGAGTTCCCAGAGGGCTGGCACTTTCTCTGTCTTAGACACCTCTGGTCCTCAGGAGTTAGCACAGTGGATGGCACAGCCTTATTAAAAGTGTGACCAGACGAATGAGCCATGTTTACATTTAAGTAATCACAGGGGGCATTTTTCTGCCTATATTTTAAACACACATTTATTGTATTTAAAAAATATTCTTGTCTACTTATTCTTCCATCTGTGTCAATCCCGGGTTCTGTTTCTATTTCTATTGATTGTTTTTTCTCCTCACTATGGCCATATTGTCCTGCTTCTTTGCACGCCTGGTAATTTTTTTATAAGACGCCAGGCATTGTGAATTTGACATTGCTCAATTCCAGTTTTGTTTCTTAGTTTGTTTTTTTCTTTCTAGTATTCCTTTAAATAGTTTTTGAGCTTTGTTTTGGGACTCAGCGAAGTTACTTGGAAGCTTAGTGGAAACAGCTGGACTCTTCTGAGGCTTACCTTTCCAGTTCTGTTCAGGGGACCAGAGCAATTCTTCATCTGGGGCTAATTTGGCCCCACTTCCGAGGCAATACTCTGTGTCTATTCAGTGACCCTGTTGGGAGGAGGTTTCCTCCCTCTGGCTGTGGGGACATGAACGATTCCCAGCCCTGTGTCATCTCTGGAAATTACTCCAGCTGCCCCTTTCTGGAGGTTCTCTCCCCTGCTTTGGGTAATTTCCTCACGTGCACGTGTTGATGGGCAGTTCACTGAAGATGCCACGATAACTCTCTGAAGATCTCCAAAGCATGTTCTCTCCCTCTCTCTCTCTGGAGCCCTCCCATCTCTGGAACACTGCCTTACAAATTTAAGCCACTCTGGCCTCCCGGGACTCCCAGCTTCATCTCCTCAACTCAGGGAAGCCACTAGGCTCCACCTAGTCCCCTTGTTGAGCTGCAGTCGGGCACTCTATGTGGGCAGCAGTCAGTTGGAGCAATTATAAGGCTCACCTCATTTGTTTCCCTTCTCTTCAGAACCAATGCCCTGTACTATCCAATGTCTGAAAACCATTGTTTTATAGACAGTATTTTGCCTGGTTTTTAGTCATCTAAAACAGGAGGGCAGTTCAGGTCCTTCTTCCCCATCATGGCTGTAGGTGGCAGTCCCACTTTTCCATCTGCAGTCTACTCTAGTGCCTTCCAACGGGCAGTGTGGAGAGACAGAATGAACTCTGGGCTGAGAAATTCTGGATCTAGTCATGTGCCCTCTCTGGGTTTCAACTTCTGTATCAGTCAGTTAGTGCTACAGTTAATGCTGTGTATAAACCACCCTGAACCTCAGTGGTTTGTGATAAGAGCATTTATTCTCATAATAGGTTTTGGGTCAGCTGTGGCTCGGCTGATCTGGGCTGGGCTTGACTGGGAAGCTCTGCTCCAGGTCGTAGACCGGCCAGGTTTGCTTTCTGTGTTCCAGGACATGGGCTGAGGGGGCAGCAGCTACCCAGGGCGTGATCATCTCAAGTCGCATCGCTGGAGTGCACGAGGCGAGCCCAACCACGCGATTACATTTCAAGCCTTTGCTTGTATCACACTTGCCAACATCCATTAGTCAAAGCAGATCACAGGGCCAAGGCCAAATTTAAGGCTTAGAGAAGCATGCTCTGCTCCGTGAGGCCATGACAAAGCTTTGGATGTATAATTCTATTAGAGGTGGTGAAGAATTAAGACTAGTTATTCAGGCTGGGTGCGGTGGCTCACGCCTGTAATCCTAGCACTCTGGGAGGCCGAGGTGGGCAGATCATTTGAGCTCAGGAGTTCGAAACCAGCCTGAGCAAGAGTGAGACCCCATCTCTACTAAAAATAGAAAGAAATTAATTGGCCAACTAAAATATATAGAAAAAATTAGCCAGGCATGGTGGTGCATGCCTGTAGTTCCAGCTACTTGGGAGGCTGAGGCAGAAGGATCGCTTGAGCCCAGGAGTTGGAGGTTGCTGTGAGCTAGGCTGACGCCACGGCACTCTAGCCAGGGCAACAGAGTGAGACTCTGTCTCAAAAAAAAAAAAAAAAAAAAGACTAGTTATCCAATATACCACAGTTTCTTTATCTTATCTGTTTTCTAAAAATCCCTTTTGTAAGATCAGAGTAAGCCACATTCCAACTTTTTCCCTTCAACCTCCCTCCCCCTCACGTACTGCCAAGGCAATGGTAGAGCCAGTTGAATTCCAGCAGGGACTGGGTTGGGGTCACTGGCCGGGCTGCTTTCCAGGAAATGTTTTAGAAAACACCATATTTTGGCCTGGAGTGAACTTAGGTACTTCTCGTCATCCATGGCTCCACTGGGCCGAGGTACATCGCTGGAGGGTCTTTTTAAAGCATTCCATCTATTTCTTCCATTGGCCAAGGCCAATCAGCTTTGGAGAAGGTGCGCTGTAGTCAAGCATGTGTTTATACCAAAGGCCCAGCTTCCACCGGGAGGGGACATTTGGAGCAGGACACACTTTGCATATGACCCATCTCCCTGATGGGTGGTCAGGGAAAGCCACCCGAGTAGGGGACATCTGCCACTAACTAGTGTGTAACAGCAAGCCAATCTCCCCTTTGCTTCAGTGTTCTAATTATAAAAACTAGGGGTGTGGGTTAGAGGAGCTCTTTGGGCCTGCCTAGCTGTGAAATGTAATGATTTTATCTTCGGCATGATCCCTTTACCCAGTACTAAAAAAGGAACAAAAAAACAACCCAAGCCAATTATACTACATCATCTCTCCGTTCCCCCTCCAGGGTCATGAGGTCCTGTATCTACAGGACAGAGATGGCAGGAGCAGTGGACAAGCACTTTTATTTAGTTAGCGTCGTTCCCAGGTACCATCCCCTCTCTCCCTCCCTCCACTGCCCCTCCCTGGCTGCAGCTGGGCTGGTACCCCCTGACCCAGGGCCAGTTCTCCTAGGGCTTCCTCGAGTGCAGGCCCCCCTTCCCCTGGATCCATGTCACTGACCAGTGTCCGGAGTGTTGGCAGGGCCCACTGAGACAAGACCCCTGGGCAGCTGTGTTTTTGTGTGGGAGTGGGGAGTGTTGGCCCAAATCCTGCAAGGCCCCACGTGGCTAGGTAAAGGTTGCAAGCCCCGAGGTGCCATGCTGCCCTCTCTCAAGCTTTCCGCAGAGCTCCTGGGAGCTGTCCACTGTCCACTATTCTCTGGATGCTGCAATATCCTTAGACTCTGCAGGGTGGACGGCTCCGTGGAGACACGGCCACTCAGGAATGCCTATGGCTCATGCAGGCCATGCGGGTGATGGGGGAGGATTTGACCTGGGAGATTGAGAGTAGCCTTCAAGACATCCTGCATTCCACTGCTTTGCCCGTGGCTCAGACATCCTGCCTGGCCTGCCACGCCATTCTTGGGCTTCTGAACCAGAGGGTGGGCCAAGAGAATAGGCAGTAAATAGCTAAAAATAACTGATGATTATTCCCCCAACATTCCACCAGTGTGAGCTTCCCCTGACGCTATATCATGATGGTACTATTTCCTAATCTCCAAACTTTATAATTATCTATGTGAACATCACCATAATAGTGAGCTGAAGCCCTCATCCTGTCCCTAGCACCCTGGCATTGCCCAGCCCTCTCAGCAGCTCCAGCAACCACAGGAAAGATGTCACCATCAGCCCTGGCCCCAGCCTCTCCGGTGGCCTCCAGGCACCATCCTTTAGGACACATAGCCCGCTCCATTGGAGTGAAAGTCACCAGCTGCTCGCAGCAGCCCACAGATCACTTTGGAAGCCAGAACAAATGACGGACGGTGCCTTCCTCTGTACTTCATTCTTGCTGCCACAGTGCACGGCCGGAGCCTCACTGGAAAGTCAATTGCTTCCCAAACCTGAAAGGAGACAGGATGCTCTTGGTTAGGCTGAGTGTGTGGACACTGACTTCTCCCAGGATTGAAGGAGGCGAGGAGGCTGCTGGCCACCCCCTTGGGTCTTGGGCAGTGCGTCTCTGTGTCCTGCCTCCCACGGGCTGCATCTACTTCCCAAGCTCTGAAGGAAGATGCCTCCTTTGCCTTTTGCAAAAGCTCCATCTCCCTGAGACAGGACCAACATTCATTTTCCAACCCTGAGGTTTTCACCAATGCTGGGACTTAATCCTTGGAGAGATTCTCTCATTGCTTTTTGCTCTACATATCAACTATATTTCAGGATGGCTCCTCATGAACACTTGGCCCCCATCCTGTCACCACCCCCCCATGGCTGGGCACAGAGAAAGGGTCTCTGGATCAAGAACCAGAGCCCCTGAGTTCTAGCCAGGATAGCCCCAATCCATGGTATGACTTTGGCCAAGTCATTTCATTTTTCTGGTCCTCACACTCCTGATTTCCAAATTGCTAGAGCAGGTAGGGTGTGTAGAAACAGCAAGGTAGCCAGCATAGCTCCTTACTTCCCAAAGTGTGGTCCATGCGCCAGCAGTGTGGCCATTTCCTGGGATCTTCTCAAGAAACATGGAGTCTTGGGCTCCATCCCAGACTTACTGGATCAGAATCTGCATTTTAACAAAGCCCTTAGATTCACTGGCACACCCAAGTGTGACAAAAACTGGTATGAGCGGTAACCAGTTATTTTGCTTAAAGTTTGGCTAACATAATATCAGTAAGAGCAAAAGGGAAACTCTGAGATTCTTGAGTAAAGTAATGAACACAATGTTTAAGAAGAATTGCAGTGGGCAGATACACTGAGGGGCGAGGCTGGTCAGGGCCGGGTGAGCAGGCACCTGCAGCCACCCAGGCGTGCCATGTGTCCCGGCAGTGGGTAAAGAGTGCAGGCCCGGTCTGCTTGATACTGTTGAGGAACAATCCCTAATTCTCGGTGACACACTGAATGTGGAGGGTGGTGGGGAGGAAGAATTTGAAAAACATTATAATTCAAGGCTAAAAGCCCTTGGTCCTTCAGGTCTAATTCTGTGTGCAAGACCCCAGGCTGGCCTCATTGTTTAATTAAACAGAGATGGTCTTTATTTTAAAGACATTCTGACCTGTCCTAATTAAATCCTGGAACAGGAAGGAAGAAGACAAGGTGAATCAGAGCTTACAAAGGCGCTGTGTTCCATCCAGCCACTCTGGGCCCACAGTTCCCAGCTCTGTTGCACCTTGGAACCCCCGGGCAGCCTTTAGAAATCCTGATGCCTGAGCCACACCCAGACCCATGACATCGGGATATCTTCAGTGAGCCCAGGTGATCCTGACGCATGGCCAGGGCTAAAATCCCCCCCTTTCTTCTCTCTAGTCCAAGATTGGCGGGGCAGGAACCGGGACCACTGGCGCGTGGCTGCTGATAAGATCGGGATCTGACATTCCCTGTGCCCTGCTGACAAGCCACCGGGCAGGGATCCGTCAATGCACTGGTGGTGAAGAGCCAGGATCTAAGCTCCACCCGGGATGCCCCCGAACTCCACAGACCCTGGCGCACAGTAGCGGCTGGGGGAGAGCACACCGCGCTCCCAGAGACGGCGGCTCGCACGCACAGACCTCAGCACAAAATAAGGCACTATCTCCAGTGCATTTACTTTAGAGCCCAGTTAAGGGATGAAGTCTGTCTATATTGGGATGTTGATTACTGTGGGCTCCCGGAACGGAGGGAACTGCGACAGATATGCCATTAGAAAATAAAAAATCACACCTCATGGTACCGGCCAGTTCTCACGATGGGGGGCCAACCTCCCTACTGACAACTCCCTGGTGCCTGGCAGTTTATGAGGGACATTAATGGATATTATCTCAGGAAGGCTCATGGCCTGGGCAAGGGTGGGATCTGTACATGACAGACACTGAGAAGGAGGCTCAGGGAGGTGACCTGCCCAGTGTCACACAGGGCGAAAGTGGTCCTTGAATTTGGTCTCTTTCCTCCCAGTCCCGTGCTCTTTCCCTTCCGAGGAGGGTTTCTCCGAGTCAGGCTGGAGAGGCTGGGAGAGGCAGCCCCTTCCCGGCACCTCCTGGAGAAGACAGATTCGTTGTTAGGGGGGTCGCACCAAGGTTCCTTTCCCGATGGAAACACTTCCAAATTTAGGGATTAAGGGAGATTAAAAACAAAAAGGCCCTCTAGAAAGGGGTTAAGTTCATTTTCTCAGAGGTAAAAACTGTCCTTGGCAGCTGGAAAAGGCAGATGCGACTCCATGGATGACTGACACCCCTTATGGGGGACATATACCTGTCCTCATGCGCCCCTGGCAGGGATTTAAACGTTCCACGGCGTTTCCACGAATCCTAAATCACGTAGATTCATCCCAGCCCTTGGTGAAGCTAAGGGCTGGCGAGGCCTGTGTTAAATCACCCTCTGTGGGCCCTGCTCCGAGCGGACGGTCACAAATTCCCCGTAATGAGCGCTCCTGCCGGAGCCCAGACACCACCGCTGAATCAAGAGTGGGGAGAGCGGGGGCAGGGACAGGGACGTGTTTGCTCTGGTTGGGAGGGTGCCTGGCCCTGCCTGTGTGTTGGTGGCCTGATAAGTGGGCCGCGTGTAAGTGCTGTGTGGGGGGACCAGGGCCATCTGTTGTGTGTTTGGAGAGGTCACACCTGCCGGCCCTAAGGGAGCTGGCCAGAGAGGGACCCCCCCGCCATCGACCAGGATTATTTTTTTCCTTTAGGAATAAAACTGGAACCCTCGAACTTTTTTTGTTGATGAATGACTTCCAGGCTGCTGTTTGTTTGGAGAACAAAGCTCCCAGCTGCAGGGCGGGCAGAGGCTGTGGTCACTGCATGTTGACGCTGTCCCCTTTCCTGAGGCCAGGCGGCAAGCTCCTGACGGCAGAATGGACACAGCTGGTGGACAGTGTGGCCCAGTGGGGAGAGAGCAGAAAGCCTGGGTCGTCCTGGCTCTGTCGTTTATCAGCTGTGTCACCTTGGGCAAGTATTCAACCTCTGCGTGCCTCAGTTTCCTCACCTGTCCACAGGGGGCTTGTAATCCTGGCTTTGTAGGCCTCACGAGAGTGTTGAGAGCAGCAGATGAAATAACATAAATGAAAAACGGTACACATGGTAATCGGCCATACACATTGTAATGAAAGAGGCCTACCTCAGTCCAGCCCTCGGCACTGCGCAGGGACAGCGTCAGCAGCAGGACGCCGTTCTGACGCGGACTGTGGGCTTATGCCTCTTCCCTTCTGAGAGAGGGGGTGATGCCATCTCTCCTATATGCACAAAAGCTTGAACATGACTGTAACAGTACTGCTTGCTTGTAGGCTTCTTGAGGGGAGGGATGACGATTGATTTCTATGGATGCATTACAGTGAGGGGTCTCCCAGGGCAAAAGCCACCGCCCCCCCCCCCGTGTCCTGGACACCCTCCCCTCCCACTTTCTGAAGGTGGCTTCTCCTGCAGCTCTGCTCCCCTCTTCCACCACAGTGTCAGTTTCTCTCTTTCCACGAGTTTCAGGAAACAGACACATCCTAATTAGGACCCACGTAAAGCACACACAGCTCTCGCCCTGGGCGCCTGCTTCCCTGTGCTCCAGCCCAGCTCAACGCCCGGAGGAGCTGTCTCCGCTAACGGCCCCAGCCCCTCCCCTCCCTGCCCTCCTCAGCCGCTCCCCTGCTCCTGCCTCAGTGGCGCTTGTCCACTGCCGTCCTGACATGCAGAGTGGCCGGTGGTCAACATTCCATCCGTCTGCACTCAGCCTCTCAGCAGCTTTGGGCTCGCCTCAGAACTTGCTCCTCAGACCTGCCTGAGGCCACGCTACCATCTCGCATCTCAGCTCTCCTGCACCTGTAGCTGAGGGGTGGCCAGGGGCTGCTGTTCGCAGCAGTCGGAATAACTCTACCTACACCCTTCAGAGGACACCATACCCAGTCCTGTGGCTTTCAACACCAGCCAGACAGGGTGACTCCTGTTTCTTTCTCTAGCCCAGACCTTCTCTCTGAGCTCCAGACTCATGCCAGCTCTCTCTTCCGCATCTTCTCCTGACGTCCTCTGAAACTTTGAATGGGCCCCCGGAACTCTCCATCCCTCTGGCTCCTTCACTCCGACATCCACTCCTCCCTGCCTTCCCCATCTCCGCACACGGCACCACCATCCTCTCAGCCCCGCAGATCAAACCGACTCTCTTCTCGCCCTCGCAGCTCACGTCCACCTTGCTGGTGAGTCCAGGCCACTCTCAACCCTCGCCGGCACCCTCACGGTGGCCTGATGACTGGTCCCCTCTTGGCCCTTCCAGTCTACACTCCATATGACAGCCAGAGTGAGCTTTCTAAAGCATCAGTCAGATCATATCACTCTCATGGTTAAAATTCTTCGGTTGGTTTCCACTAGACCTAGGATAAAGTGCAAACCCCTTTCCCTCTCCAGTAAGGCTGGTGTGATCTGGCTCTTGTTCTCCAGCTCCCTGCCCTCCAGCCACTCTGGCTTCCTTCCTGCCCTCGAACAAGCAAAACTCCTTCTCCTTCAGGGCTCTTCACTCTCTGCTCTTTCTGCTTGGACTGCGTGCTCCCAGACGGTGCATGGCGCTCTGTCCTCACTGTCCAGCTATCAGTCTAAAGTTCCCTGCTCCAGAGAGGCCTCCCCCACCTACCCAGCTACAAGCAGTCTTTCCAGTCGCTGTCTACAACATTACATATTTTAGCTATTGCACAGCACTTATTAGCTCCTGCAGTGATCTTATTTGTTTGTTGACATTGTCTGCCTCCTTCCTCCCTCAAGAACGCCAGTGTCCGCAGCGTTTGGCTCTGTTCTTTTCCCTGCTGCGGCCCCAGCACGAGGGGTAGTGCCTGGCAGACAGGGGTGCCCAGTAAGGACAGTGTCTTTCACTGATGGGATTTTCATGACTGTTCAGTGTCTGTACGTATCATTAGAGTATTTGGGGCATAGATGGGACCTTGGAGATAATGACTCCGATTTTCTTTTCTTTTTTAGACAAGGAAGCTGAGAATGAGAGAAGGTCAAGATGTCACAGCAAGTTGGTGGCAGAGCTGTGCTGTCTCGGTGCGGACGCTGCTGGTCCTGGTGGTGGGAGAGAAGGGGAGCAGGCCGGCAGTGCAGCCAGGGGAGCACAGCACGGCACAGGCCGTCTGTCAGTTGCGACGCTCTGTCCGTGCTCGAACCTCCGAATGTCTGAACTGCAGATGTTGCTCGAGAAGATGAGTGTGGGCCCCTCAGGGTAGGGGTCAGTCATTGTAGAATCCGAGTCTGCTGTTCCACACCACCAAGGAAGAGCACTTGTGACGTGGGAAGGCAATGTGAGGCCTGTTCAGGAGCCTCTGGATTCTTAGGAGGAGGCTAAGACTAACCGCAGGGCTGGGTAAGCGGCCCCTGGGCTTGTCCCTGTGGGTGTGTGTGTGGGGGGGTGGAAGGCAGAAGAAGAAAAGGCCCATCCACAGCAGATGGGAGATGGGGCAGCTGCCAGGAGGACGGGGGACAGGCCCAGGGGGTAAGGGGGCAGGCCAGCAACTTCTCTTCCTGTTGCGTGACAGCCACACTCATTTCCTCTGTGACTGTTACAGCGTCCCCAGGCCTGGGTCTTCAAGTGGTGTTTACATCCACAGCTCACTGGCAAGAACCACACTCCAACAGAAGGGCGAGATTTCTAGCCTGAGATTCAACAAGTTACCAAATCGTCACTCAGCCCCTTCCTGTTTGGAGCAGCTGGGCAAAGCAGAGAGCTGGCTTTGGGGACAGAGAACAAAAGGACACGAGGGTCTGGAGGAGAGAGAGAGCGCTCTGACAAGAGGGGAGGACATCTGGGCTGCCGCCCACTTGGGCCTGCCTTGGCGTTTCCGACGCTGCCCTGGGGCTTTCTCCAGGAGGAGGCAGAGGCCGAGCCCGCGTCAGGTGACTGGAAGACTAGTCCCGGGGCTCCAGGAACATGCAGGAAGCTCCCTACCTCCTTCTCCCCTCATTGCTGGCTCTGGCCTCACCCGACCTCCCCCCAGGCTAGGTGATCTGTGACCCTGGGGGAGCCATGGACTCACTTACATTTCTTCTGCAGAATGCTTTGTCTGGCCTTGATGAATGCCAGGATGTCGGAGTCCGTCTGGCTGTCACCGGTGAGAGGGACTGAGGACATCGGCCTCTCGGGGATGCTGGCAACAACCACACGTCACACTTTACTACACCTTATGATTGGACTCGGCGCTTACCTTTCCAAATGCTTTTCCATTTTTGGTGACTGATCTCACCCAGGAAGCTGTGTGACACAGCTGTCCTTTCTCACTCCCTCCCGCCTCTGTGCATTGGCCACACCGAGCCTTTCATCCTTTCATCACGAAAGCAAACAGGGTCATGTCACTCCCTGCCTTAAACCCTTTAGTGGCTTCTCATTACTCTTGGAACAAAATTCCTGTTCCGTCCACGACCTACCAGGTCCTCGGTCAGTAGGCTGCAGCCACCCTGACCTTCCTTCTGTTACGTGAATACACCAAGCTCCTTCCAGCCTCAGGGCCTGTGCTCTAGCCGTTCCCTCTCCCTGGACCGCTGTCCCCCAGGACCTTCACACAGCTGAATGTGCCTGAGTCACCACCGTCTCCATCCCTTCACCGCCACCCCTCCTGTCTTCTGTCCCTGCCTCACCCAAACCAACCCCATTTTACTTCAAGATGTCACAGCAAGTTGGTGGCAGAGCCGTGCTGTCTCGGCCTTAGAGAAGAGCTGCCCGTGGTGCTGATGCTGCTGGGCCTGGCCTGGCTCCTTCTGCACCCAGCTTAGATGTCCTGTACTTTAGGACTGTGGGCCCAACCCCTGGCCCTGTGAGGGACCGAGCCACAGACCTCTGTGCCTCCCGCCCACTTCCATGGAAAAATTGTCTTCCATGAAATCGGTCCTTGGTGCCAAAAAGGTTGGGGGCCACTGCTTTAGGACATCTCCCCAGTGCACCCCATTCCCCACCACGGTTTAGCTAGTTGCTCTCAAGGCAAAGGTTACTATTCTCCCGCCTCCTTAAAAACAGAACCATATTTAGCTAAGTTGCCACAACTAAAAAAACTATGAATACCTTTCCCAGCCTCCCTTGCGGCTGTGTGTGGCCAGGTGACCAGGTGCTGGTCGAAGAGGTTTGTAAGCAGAAGTATTTGCAAGCAGAAGTGGGAGCCCAGGAAATCCCCTTAGAAAGGGAGCGTTGTGTGCCCTTCTCCTTCCTCTTTCTCCATCCAGCTTCTACACGTAGCGCTGCCCTTAGGGCAACTCAGAGCCCACGCGTGCCTGGCTTTGCTAATTTTCCACCCTCACACCTACCACTCCACACAGTGGGAGACAGTACCCGCCTCTTTAGAGGGCAGTGAGGACTGTCTATAACAAACGGTTGTCTGTTGTCACAAGTAATTTTTGGTGTCAACATTCCAGCTGCAGCTCAGCCAGCTGCACTAAGGCAGATCTGTGGCAGGAGGGCAGGGGCTGCTGGCTCCCTCAGTCTGCCTGGGGCGCGGGGAGTTCAGCCCTGGGTAGCTCCGGGAGGAGAGTATGCGGCCAAGTGAAGGCTGAGCCGGCATCCTAGACACAGGGCACAGGCAGCACGGACTGGGAAGAGTCTTCCCCACTTTGCTCAGCCCTGAAGCAAGTGCTCCTGGGCTCGAGGCCAGGCTCGTCAGCTCTGTGTCTTGCTGTGGGGCTGGTGGGCTATGTTGGAACTGCCCCTGGACTGGCGCTTTCCTTTTATGGCCTCCAGAAACATCTATTAACAAGGAGTTGTGTGCTGCATGGGGTCCCAGTGAGCCTGGGAGAGGATGTCCCAGCTTTGAGAGTAGGCATGTCTGAGAGAGTCCGGAGGATTCCCAGGGGACCAGGGCAACGGCCAGCCTTGGGCCCTGTCTGTGCAGCTACTGGACAAGGGGCTTCTTGGGGGGAGCAGACTGGTGACTTTGGCCCACTCTGCCCACTGCAGAGGCTGTTACAGGCGTCAGGGGGAGGGGAAGACCACAGACCTGTTTCCCAGGGGACTGCTGATGCGACTCTGCTCCTGGCTGCGTGGGCTGGGGCAGGGTGAGGGCAGGATTTTCCTGGCATACACGCCACTGCAAAACACAAACCAGCAAAAGCAAAACGTATGGGGGTAAGTTTATAGAAGAGAAACTGAGGGTTTATATATAGGGGCTGTCAGGGACTGAATGTGTCTTCCCCAAATCCACTTTATAGATGAGAAAACTGAGGCTTAGAGAGGTTAAAGAAATTCTAAAAGTACCCAGCTGGTAAGTGGCAGAATCCAGAGCTAGTCTCGACTCTGTGTGGCTTCAGGACCTGTGCTGTCAGCCACAACGCTTCATTAACTGGGTTCACCTCTGCAGCGTGCTAGGAAGCGCACACGGCTTACCCCTGACCACACTGATGGCCCCTGGGTGGCCTAGCGACCAGCTCCGTGCTCCCTGAGTCGGGGGGCAGCTCCAGCAGCTCGCCACATGCAGCCCTGCCCATTGCCTGGGCGGCCTGGTGCATGCGCCTGGCCTTGGATTCCTGGTCGCATGCAGTGAGCCCAGCAGCTCCTCTTGGGAGGTGAAGAGGTGTGTGGACACAGCTGGCAGGTTGCCAGTTTATTCCACGTGCCTGTGAGGATAAAGTCCCTACTCTGAGTTGTGTTTTAAGGACTCAGTGGCGGGATCCTCATCCTTGCTTTGGGAAGGTCCTGTCTGGTGACAACGTCAGAGCTGGAGGAGGCCCAAGAAGTCGCCTGATTAGAACCCTCCTTTTACAGTTGGGAACGCTCAGCTGAGAGGCAGGCTAGGGTTAGAGACAGGTGGGCTGGCTTCGCCCAGGCTGCGTCCTCAGTCCATGGTACTCCACAGGCCTGACAAACTGCTTGTCCCACCCCCGAGGATGGTATCTCCCCCAGCTCCAGCCTTCTGCCCTCTCCCATCTCAGCCAGTGGCAGGGCCTCTTCCCCTGGGGCTGCCCCCACAGGTCATGACTGTGGGTCAAACAAAAGGAAAGGAAATTAGAGCCTGGGAAATTAGAGCCTAGCAGTCCAGAGACTTCCCCAGCCCTCGGGAGAGTGGAGGATCTCTATGGGAGTTTGGTGAGGATTGCTGCAGGACCAGAGGCACCACAAGGTGGCAGTCTGTGCATGTTTTTCTTTGGAGGACAGTGGCCAATTCTCAGGGCTCCTGCCCAGTGGTTCCTGGTGCAGGCCTGGCTGGGGAAGGGAGGGAGAAGGGGCTTTCCATCCTGCAGGTGCTTCTATTAAGGTGGGTCGAGGTCAGTTTGGAAGCTGTGGCAAATCTGCAAGACCAAGTCATTTGCACACAAATGGCTTATTAACTTGATAGTTTCCCAGTGGAGCTTTGCTCAGATTCCAGAGAGAGTTCACAAATGCCAAACTATGGAGGGTTGGGAGTGGGTGGAAGAGGAAGAGACAGACTGGGGCAGAGCAGAAGTGGTGGTCACACGGTGGCAGCTGGGGGCATCCGGCACACTCTGCAGAGGCCCGGCTGCTCAGCCTGTTGCCTCAACCAGCTCAAGTGGGAGGACAGGGCAATGTGAAGGCTTGGGGCTCCCGAGGGAATTGACTCCCTCAACCCCTAAGCTGTTCGAGTGTCCCTGGATGCCACAGCTCAGTTTCTGTAACCCTCAGGATTGTGCCACAGATGACCTTTGCCCCCTCTCTTTGCTCAACCAGCCTTTGACACTCAATTCATTTCTCATGTTGACATCCCTTCTGGAGTGAGAGCACACCAGCCATCAGAAGGAATCATCTCTGTCTTAATAAGGATTAATAAGCAATATTAACAATAATTAGGCCTCCTGGGTGGCCAATCAGAGTGTTTAGTGCGATCAGCCTCTCGGCCCCGAGCACCCCTGGGGAAGCGATGGATCAGATTTCCCTCAGAACCTGGTGGGCAGAGGACCAGCCCCTTGGCCTGGTGATTCCATCAAGAGCCATCCCTCTGGAGCTCGGGCAGGACCAGCCGGCTCCAGCTGCTCTGAAATGGCGCCGGAACATTTATCTGATCATAGCAAGACAGTGTCAGGGGACCCTGGTGCGCCTTACAGATAAGGTGAGGGGACCCCCAAAGGGGCAGCTGCTGGCCCGAGGGCAGGCTGCTTGGCAGAGCTACGACTGGGATTCACGTGAGAACTTTGTGAAGGTCTACACAGAGGGGACTCCTTGGAGGTGGCCAATGATGATCTGATGCACACCTTTGAAATCCAAGGTTCTCACCGCAGGGTTAAGGATCTCTTGGCAAGCACACCCAGGGATCATCTTCAATCGGGATACCTAAGGAAGGTGCAGGAATGCCCAAGGCCAGAACAACATAATGTACACACGTCCCTAAAGGGCAGCCCTTGATGCTAAACAAAACTGCTGTGAGGAGTGAGAGTAGCGGCAAGACTCTGATGGGCCTGGGCTCAAACCTCACCACTGATTAGCTGGGTGACCCCAAGCAAGCTCCTTGATCTCTCTGAGCCCAGAGTTTTTCATCTGTAGAATGGGGGACAATAATAATATGCATGTTGCACATTTGTCCAGCGCCTGGCCCATAAGGGCCCTCAATAAATGAATAAATGACAAGGGCTATTATCACCTTAAGAGAAGAAAGCCAATGCTGTCTCCTTGGAGAATTTAAGGAAACCAGTAGCTAATCCTCCAATGTGGGCTGTTCACAGAGAATGTTTGAGATGCTATGATGACCTGGCACAGGGTCTCCTCCCTGTGTCTCCCAGTGGAGTGAGCTCCTTACCACCAGATTTCTAAAGCGAACCAGGGTGGGGGACCTGCAGCCTGAGTGCGGCCTTTTGACAAATTTTACAGAATAAACCTTTTTATTAAAAGGGGTGCAGCAAAGAAAGAGGAAGCTTTTCTTGCCTCCTTTGGTGCTTAGAAAAGAACAATCTTGAAATCAGAAGGCTGCAGGTTTTCCAGTCCTGCGGGAGGCTCCCTTTCCATACTCTAGCAGGGACACTTTTCTTCTTACCTGCCTCGTGTGACCTTCCCTCCCCCAAATCCTGGCACTCAAACTACTGTGGGGAGGGAATTTGGGGGCCCTGGCCACTCACAATTGATGTGTCTTAACAAGGACTGTTCAGGACACTCAGAGGTTGCAAATTCAAACTCACGTGCCCCCAGAGGCTGGCAGGTACCCAGGTGAATGCAGAGTGGGCCGGGCGCAGGACACTAACGCTGAGCTGCCCGTACTGCCACACAACAGCGCGGCTGCCTTGTTACACTGCTTTTTTAGTTTATTTTAATGAATAGACTTTTTTTGGGAAAATTTTAAGTTTACAGAAAATTGAGCAGATAGTACGGAGTTCCCATATAGTCTCTTCCCCCACCCTTACAGTTTTTCCTATTATTAACATCTTGCATTGGTGTGGTTAGTTTGTTACAATTGATGGACCTATATAGATACCTTATTATGAACTAAAGTCCATAGTTTTTACAGGGGTGCACTTTTTGTGCTGTATCGTTCTATGGATTTTGACAAATGCTTAATATCATATATCTGCCATTACAACGTCATACAGAATAGTTGCACTGCCCTAAGAATTTCCTGTGTTCCACCTATTCATCCATCCCTCCCCACGGGTCCATGGCAACCTCTGATCTTTTTACTGTGTTCATAGTGTTTCCTTTTCCAGAATGTCATACAGTTGTATAGCTTTTTCATATTGGCTTCTTTCACTGAACAATATGCATTTAAGGTTCCTTCATGACTTTTCATGGCTTGATAGCTCATTTCCTTTTATTGCTGAATTATATCCCATTGTGTGGATGTACCTCAGTTTGTTTATCCATTCACCTTTTGGAGGACATCTTGGTGGCTTCCAGTTTTGTACAATTATAAATAAAACTGCTATAAATAACCATATGACCATATGCAGATTTTTGTGTGGACATACACTTTCAACTCCACTGGGTAAATCCCTAGGAGTACAATTGGAAGATTATATGGTAAGACTATGTTTAGCTTTGTAAGAGTACGTCAAATGGTCTTCCAAAGTGGCCATACCATTTTGCTTGTCTACCAGCAGTGAACAAGAGTTCCTGTTGCTCCACATCCTCACCAGCATTTGGTGTTCTCAGTTTTTTTGATTTTAGCCATTCTAACAGGTAAGTAGTGATATCTCATTGTTGTTTTAATTTGCAATTCCCTAGTGACATGTGATGTTGAGCATCTTGTCATGCACTTATTTGCCATCTGTATATCTTCTTTGGTGAAGTGGCTGTTCAGATCTTTTGCCCATTTTAAAATTGCATTGTTTTCGTATTGCTGAATTTTTTAAAATTTCAAAATATTACAGGGGTACAAATGTTTCGGTTACATGAATTGCTTTTGTGCAGTTTGAGTCAAAGTTATAAGTGTGCCCATCACCAAGATAGCATGCATTGTATTCATGAGGTATGAATTTACCTATCCCCTCTTCCCCTCTCCCACCTGCTTGGTTTCTGCTGAGTTTTACTATCATAACGTGCATGTGAGAGTTGATCAATTAGTTCCAATTTAATAGTGAGTACATGTGGTGTTTATCTTTCCATTCTTGCAACACTTTGCTTAGAAGTATGATCTCCAGTTCCATCCAGGTTGTTACAAAAGGTATTAGTTCACCGTATTTTTATGGCTGGGTAGTACTCCATGGTGTACATATCCCGCCTTTTAATAATCCACTCCTGTATTGATGGGCACTTGGGTTGATTCTAGCTCTTTGTGAATTGTGCTGCAATAAACATTCAAGTGCATGTGTCTTTTTGATAAAATGACTTTTTTTTTTTCCTTTTGGGTAAATATCCAAATAGTGGGATTGCTAAATTGTTATTGTTGAATTTTAAATGTCCTTTTTATATTTTGGATACAAAACCTTTATCAGATAGATATATGTTTTGCAAATATTTTCTTCCGGTTTGTGGCTTGTCTTTTCATCTTTTAACAGTGTCTTTTGCTGAGTAGTGTTTTAAATTTTAATAAAACCTAACTTATTTTTTTCTTTCATGAATCTACACTGCTTTTCAAAACACCAAGCTCACCAAACAAAACACACCATGCCAGTTGCTGCCCCTGGGCTTAGGAGCTCACATAGGAGCTGTTTCCTAAAACTAGAATACCAGCTGAAGTGGGCACTGGGGGGCAGACTAGGGGATGTGGGAAAGTCCTAGGAAAACATCAGCCTGGCACAGAGGGCTCACTGGCTGGTGTTTTTTTAAAGATAAGATTTTTTTTTTAAAGAATAGTTTTAGATTTATAGAAAAGTTGCAAATATAGTAGAGAGAGTTCCCATGCAAACCATACCCAGGATCCACTATTGTACATGTTTATGTTAGTGTGTTATGTTTGTCACAACTAGTGAACCAATGTTGATACATTATTAACTGAATCATTATTACATTTTATTTGAATTTTCTCAGTTTTTACCTAGCATCTTTTTCTGTTCTAGGATCCCACCCAGGACACCGTATTGCATTTAGTCTGTGTGTCTCCTTACACTCCTCTTAGCTGTGACAGATTCTCAGACTTCCCTTGTTTTTGATGACCTTGGCAATTTGAGGAGTACCGGCCAGGTAGTTTGTAGAATATTCCTCAATTGGGATTTGTCTGATGTTTTCCTCATGCTGTGACTGGCATTATGAGTTTTTGAAAGGAAGGCCACAGAGGTAAAGTGCCATTCTCATCACATCACACTAAAGATCCTGTCTGGCACTTTTTTAAAAAAAGCTCTATTTTACATTTCCAACATGAGTGCTCAGTGCCCCGTCAAACCCAGAGGATTGCTCCTTGGTGGAGTAGACAGAGGCCCCACGCACGCTGCCCTGGCGTCTGAACTGACAGTCCTGCATCTGAGGGATGGAGGCCGGCAGGAGGCACGTGTCATCGGCTCTACCACCTGGGGTGTGGCTGGAAACAACATGGTCCGTGGGGAGGTAGAGTCCCTGCTGGACCAAGCCGTCATTTAGGGGAACTGGCTCTGGGCCATCCCTGTGTGGTCCTGTGGGAGGCTTCCCACCTCTCTCCTGAGTCTTTGCTGGGACAAAGAGCTCCCCTGTGTCTCGGCAGGCAGGCTGCCCCCATCTTGCCACCAACGTCCCCCTCCTTCCCCAACACCCCTCCTTCTCCCATGCTATGTGCCTCTTCCATTCCCACCAGCCCTTTCTTCCCACTCAGGGGACAGGACCAGGGCCTGATTATTAAACCTCTTGCCTCTTGTTACCATGGCAGTAGGTCTACCAGCTGTCACAGTGAGAGGCTGAAGGGCTGTGTGCTCAGAGAAGCTTGAAAGCCACTGGCCTGAATGGCTAATTAAATAGTAAAAGTATCTTGACATTGACATGAGGAGGAAAAAAAATATAGTAAAAGTAATGCATCCTCCTGGCTCATACGGCCTATAGGGAGACGTTTAGAGCCACAGGAAGGGGCCAAGGAGAGAGGTAGGGGGCCTTTTCTGGGTACCCTAACACTGCTGGCACGTTCTCTCCTTACCTTTTGTTAAACAGAAGCTGGGACTGGTCATGCTGGGATTCCAATGTCTGGGGAAATGGCTTCATGTGATCCAGTGAATTCACTGCTGGAGATTTTACCTATTGGGCCAAGGAGGAGTTTCACAGTGTTAGCTTGAACATAATGACATGGGAAGTAAAAGCCAGCTATGAAAGTTGGTATATGCAATGTTTATGGCAAAAACAAATCTGACATGTAATGACCGTGGTGATGGGCAACAAAATACTGTCCTTGCTGGTAGGATTATGGGTAACGTTTGATTGATTCTTTGTGCTTTCTGTGCTTTCCAAGTTTTCCAAATTGAGCATGTATTACTTTTTATAGCTAGAAAAAAAAAATGCTTAAAATGTTATTTGAAAACTCTCCAGAAATGCTTTCTGGTCTTGCTTCTCCTTGTCTCCAAGGCTCCCCGCTGGAGTCAGGAGAAATCCATGGACACTTCATGCAGGGGCAGGGCTCCGCCACGGTGCCCAGGAACCCCACATGCCTCCACGAGGGCCTCGGGAGCAGGGCTTCCATCGCGCTGATCTAGGTCTTGGCAGGATGCCCTGTAACCCTCCCCGAATGTGAGGGCACAGGACGCTGTGAGTCGTTGCTACAAGGCTGTTTCCCACTCGCCCCCCACCCTCCCGGGAGGCTGGCCCAGCACTGTTCCTCACTGCCGCCTTTGTTCTCGTGACGTTTGAGGCTGCCTGCCTTGGCCCACTCAGGGAACAGCCACAGGCTTTGAAATTGCTTAGCAACAGCATGGAATTGGCTCCTCTGCGACAGGGTGTCCCACCATCCCTGTTGCTATCATTTGGTTCCTTTGGTTTCAATGACATCTGTAGGACAGGGGACACATGGAGCTGACACCTTTGGCTACTGTGGCTTTCACTGTCTGTGTAAGTAATAAACTGTCAGAATTTGTCAGCCTTGCCTAGACACTTCCTGAGTCACCCTGGACGTCCTCGTCTACCTACCATTGAGTGGCCACGCTCGCTTGGGCACCTGCTGCGGCTCAAGGCCTCGCGCCCTGATGCACCGGCCAGGTGGGCTCTTAACCCCGAGCCCACAGACAGAACCCAGGGGCTGTGTGATGTGGATAGGAACCTATTACATCTTTATTTCTCCTCACTTCTACCTGAAATTTAGCATTTCTTTCAATAATAAATGCAGACAACAAACCATAGTAATATTAGCAATACCTGTGACGTTGTCACCAACAGAAATCAGGCATATTTTCTTATCCCATTACAGTTGGTGCAGAAATCTTGAAATATCGTGTTCATCATTACTTTGAAATTATGGTAAATATTGGGCCCACCCTCAGATCTTCTAAATTAATGCATTTTAAGAGTGGTATACATATTACTATACCATAACGTTGCTTTTAAAGTATTATGTAACTATTTCAAACTAATTGGTTTTCTTTGTAATCTTGTGTATTTAATTTTATCCAAATGTTCTTCTCTATCGTCCTGTCACATGGCACTTGGTAACACTGGTTACTGCTCGCCTGTGTCCTTGGGCAAATATCCTCTTGGATCTCAGTTCCTCGTCCTTAAAATGAAGGGATCAGTCTGTTAGATAATGACTAAGGGTCCTGCCAGCCACACAAGTGATATGATTATGAGCATTTTGTCACTTCCATCGTACCACAACTGAGGAGTTCCATGAGGACAATGGAAACTGGGATTCTATACTAACACTTCTTAACAGGTTATTTTAACCTTTGTAGTATTATAGAGAACTTCTAAGAATTTGTCTAGAAGATATGCAAAAATTTATCTACAAATAAATTTTGAGTAAAAACTAGAAACAACCCACACATTCAACAATAGGAGATTGGTTAAATCAATTAAAATATATCCATACAATGAAACAGTAACAGCCTTTAGAACTGTAGCTATAGAATAATAACATGGAAAAATAGGCATGCTATAGAATTAAGTTAAAAAAGCCATTTGTGATACTTGGACACCAATATAATTCTATTTTTGTTTTGTTTGTTTTTTTGTTTTTTGAGACAGAGTCTCACTTTGTGGCCCAGGCTAGAGTGAGTGCCATGGCGTCAGCCTAGCTCACAGCAACCTCAAACTCCTGGGCTCAAGCGATCCTATTGCCTCAGCCTCCTGAGTAGCTGGGACTACAGGCATGCGCCACCATGCCCGGCTAATATTTTTCTGTATATATTTTTTAGTTGGTCAATTAATTTCTTTCTATTTTTAGTAGAGACGGGGTCTCGCTCAGGCTGGTTTCGAACTCCTGACCTTGAGTGATCCGCCCGCCTCAGCCTCCCAGAGTGCTAGGATTACAGGCGTGAGCCACCGCGCCCGGCCAATTCTATTTTTTATAAAAATATACAGATGGGTATGCATAGAAATAAAGATAAAATCATATAATCCAACATGTTAATATTGGTTATATTTAAGCGGAGGGATTATGGTGATTTCTTTGTTTTTCTGCATAGTAAAATTTCTATAAATAATATATATAATATATATTATTTATATATTCTCTATATAGTATATAAAATAATATGTGACTCTGTAATAAGAAAAACAATAAGTGGTGTCAATACGCTATCACAGGAGGATGTCACACCAAGCATTGGTGGCACACACATTGGTTTGGGGAGCCACATCTTCCAGCCCTCACCTTTCCATGCATCAGGTGGTTATTTTAGGCACTAGAGCAGGGGTCCTCAAACTTTTAAAACAGGGGGCCAGTTCACTGTCCCTCAGACCGTTGGAGAGTGCGCACTGTGGGCCTGGGACAAGTCAGCTGCTAAGCAGGACAGGCAGCGGCGGCAAAAACACCCGGCGGGCTGGATAAATGTCCTCGGCAGGCCGCATGTGGCCCGCGGGCTGTAGTTTGAAGACGCCTGCCAAGGAAACAATTACTCCCCGTTCTTTGTAGTCCTTGTTACTACAAGGGGCACCTGCTTCATGAGCAGGGGCTGAGAACACATGGGCTTTTGGGTCAAAGCCCCCACTCTCTGTCTCCTGACAACCCACAGGGGCACGGGACTGGCCCCTCCCTGGCTGTCCTGATGCTCTCCAGACCTTACCTGCAGGTTGCTGGCCTCCTCTGCCCACCAGGCTTCAAACTCTTTCTGTAGCTTCACCTTGGCTTTGTCCATGAGCAGCTGCAAGTGCTCGATCTCCACCTTCAGGGCTTTCAGGCGTGTGAACATCGTTTTATACCTGCGGAGGAATTAGGGAAGAGTCAGTGTACTGCTGTCCGGAAAGCCCTGGCACGGAGGGTGCAGGACGTGGACAGGGCCTATGCCTCCAAAGCCTGCAGCACTGCCCTGTTGCCCAGGGCCTGGGACCCTACAGGAGCTGCCGAGGCCAGGATATGGCACCAGGGTTTGAGTCCATCATGGAGAAGCAGAGTGAGGCACTTTGTCCAGCAGGCCCATGGGGATGTGTGTGTGAGATGAACAGCCCCTCCTCCAAGACGGGGTCATTACTCAGGGGCAGGCATTGCTCTAGGCATTCGACAGATATGAATCCCCTTCACGGCCCTATTGTTATCATCTCCCGAGGCATGGAGAACCACAGAGCTCGCAGGGAGCCGGGATTTGAACCCAGCAGTCTGGCCCTAGAACCACAGTCTTAACCCTCACTGCCGCGCTGCTTCACCTTCCTGCTGAGGATCGGAAGTCACAGCACTCAGTTTGTTCCTCTGCATGTTCTGTGTTGGTTTGGGGGGTGCTGCAACGAGTCAGACACTGCCAACCAGGAAACAGGCCACCAGCCGAGCTGAAGAGACAACTTGGCTTCTGAGGTGCCACTGAGATTGGAAACGTGGACCAGGGGGACAAGATGAGGGTGGAGTGAGGGTCACGAGAAGAATGGGTTGGAAAGGAACTGAGGAAAATAAACGGGGCGAGGGAGGAGGTGGACCACTGGGGAGCACCCCGAGGGGGCAGAGCAGCAGCGGTGTGTGCGGCGGGGCAGTCGGGGCATTCTGGGGGGAGACGGCACGGTGCACAGCTGTCGGGAGAAACTGGAGACCAGCGCCCAGGGCTTTGTTCTCCTGGGTGTGAGTGTGAGTGGGTGCGGGGTGCTGGCGGGCAGGAGTGTGTTGCAATGACACCATGAGCTCCCTGAGGCCGGAGAGGTGACTCAGCACGTCTGGAACATACCCACGGTATGGAGGAGACAGCACACGTTTGTTGAGTGCATACGTGAAAGAATCAGCTAAGCAGCTGGACTGTGATGTTGAGCGAGATCCTGTGACCATGCTGTGTGTCAGTAATGGCCACATGCCTGTTTATGTTTGAGGCTCCTCACTCTGTAAGTGAAATCATTTTGGGACCCTAAATGGCTGCATGAGGGTGTAATATTCTCGGGACTCAGGAGGGAAGATGGGCTTAAACGGCAGGCATGAGGAAGACCACCGTGGTCACACTTCTTGACTCCCCTAGGTGACAGCAGTAGGTAAGCACAGCTGCTTCCCTGGCCTGGGTTGGCCTGTTCTGCCTTCTAACCTCATCCTGCCAGAGTGTGCCTGTGGTCCCAGCTACTCGGGAGGCCGACATGGGAGGATTGCTTGAGCCCAGAACTTTGAGGCTGCAGTGAGCTATGATCAGCCCACAGCATTCCAGCCTGGGTGACAGAGTGAAGCCCCATCTCTAAAAATTAAAAAAAAATAAAAATAAAAATAACCTCACATTGCCTAGAGTCCTGCTTTTTATCCCTGCCTGCCAAAGGCAGAACCTCCTCCTACTATTTTAGGACACAGTTGCTGGACCCACTAGTTTCAGCCCTGGGGCTTGGTTGCTCTATCCCTGAGGCCCTGGGATGCTGGGGTCAGACTATGTGTGGCTAAGAGGAAGGGCACCTTCTCTTTTCTTCCTCCAGTTGGGATCGCAGCCTCTCTTCCTGCAGGTCTGGCGTCGAGGGCACGGCCGTATTTTCTGAGATCCCTGCAGAAGGAAGGTAAAAGGAAAAGCGTGACATTTAGCGCAGATGACAGGGTTCCAGTGCATCCCAAGATGAAAGGGGACCCTGTGAATTCCTTCCGGGGCCTCTGGATGGCAACCTTTGCTAAGCTGAAAGCCGGAGAGGAGCGGCTTCTAGGATGACCCTCCCTCCATTCAGCGTCTGCCACGGGAAGGGAATTCTTCCCTCCTTCTCTACTAATCCTTTTACTGCTGAGTTCACTCATTTCCTCTGGAGTCCCCAGGGAAGATGCAGAATAGCATTTCCCCACCTTCTGATAAAGAGCCCTTCACAAACCAAAAAAAACCCCTCTCTAAACAGTCTCACATCTTTCTCTGCATGAGTAGAGGTGCTGGATTTTCTAGCCTCAGAATCATGTCCCCTGGTTTTCACTTCCCTCTACAGCAGTGGTTCTCAAGCCTGGTCAACCCAGGTGACGTTAGTATGCAACCAGGGCTGAGAACAAGCCTTGGTGACAGGCCTGTCGGAGGGCTGAGCATGTCAGCAGTGATCAGCTTATGCCCACGGCCTGTGTCCTCACTCATTCGACCTCTGTCTGGCCCCCGTATGGCTGTCTTTGGTGGCCTAGTTGCCCACTCTGCCTGGTGTGCTCTGAAGCTGGTCCCTTCCTAGCCTGGTGTGTGGGGTCTGTTCATCCTACAAGAGTCTCTTTGTGGTCGCACGGCATTTCTTAGAAGAAATATCATGGAAGATATCTTAGAAGACACACAGCCCTGCTTTTTACTCCAAATAGGGGAGAATGAATCTACTATGGTCCAGGTGCTTCTGGACATGCTCAGACTTAATCCTTATACCACTTATTTGAGATAAGTATTATTATTCCTGTTTTACAGATAAGGACATTGAGGTTCAAAGAGGTTAACTTGCTCAAGGCATGTGGTTGACTTTAGGAACCTGGATTTGTTTGGTTGCAAGGGCCTCCTTGGATTAAAAAATTCCTTCTATAACATTTCTGACAGATGGTCATCTGCTGTCTGCTCAAGCACTGCCAGGGATGGGAGCTTGCTGCTTGGCTGGGTAGCGCATTTCATTGTAGACAGCTGTGTCTCCTCTTACTTTGAGCTGGGACCTTCACCACTAACTGCATCACTACTCTGGCTCTTTGGAGCAACACAGCATGCCCTTTTTCTTAGTCCGATGGCCCCCTGAATACCTGCACAATAACAGCAACGTCAACATGCGATATGTGTCTGCACCTTTTTCCCAGGCTGACTCTGCCCAATTCCCTCATCTGAGCACCCAGTGACCTGGTTACTTTCTAATTTATCTCAAGTAGATAGCCTAGATCTGGACATAATAATTCAGAGAGGTCTGGAAAGTCCAGGGTAGAGAAGGACTCTTCTTTGCTTTTGAAAATTTAATTTCTATAGCAGATGAATTACAAACAATGACCATTTATTGAGCACCTTCTATATGCTAGGTTCTGCCAAGTCCTAGTAAGCACTGGGCTAGGTCCTCTACTTGACTTACTGCTAATTCTCAAACTAACCCTGCAGGGAAGGCGTTACCATGTCATTCCAGTTAGATTCTTAGTCTCAGAGAGGGCCATGCATGACCCAAGGTCACACAGCTAGCAGGCGGGTCCGAACCCACTCTTTTCTTTAGTGCCAAAGAGCTACATGTTTTCCTGGGCCAGCTTCCCCAGGACGGCTTGTGTTTCCAGCAACTTTGCTGTGGTTGGCCCCTATTAAGCTTGTGGTCAGTTTAAACACTTTCATGTTTTTTCATGAGTGATTGTCAAAATGCATCCTCTTTCACTGTGATTGTCCTTTTGATCCCAGAGGCCACACTTCGCATTTACTGGTGGTCTAGCCTGCCCAGAGGTCCTTATTCTGCCACGCATTCTTCTTTCCCCTTTGGTGCCCTTACCGATTTGTTACCTGTGTGTCTTTTATGTCATTAACATATTGATAAATATGCTAACTAGACCAAGATTTTGTCCTTTGTCTTCTAGGTACCAGCAGCCCCCCTTCCTTGTGTCAAGTGACAAGTATAAACTGACTGAGCAAGTGTTTTATTCTGTCATTTAGACACAGGAAATGCAGACACCACAGGCTTTCCAACTGAAGACGACCACTGTCATCCGTGTAGGAGCATCGCATGGGCCCAATGAGGCAGACTGCCTGTCGCATTACCCCAACCCCAAGGCACGGGCACAGGAAGCCCCAAGGGCAGGGACTGGGTCCTTCAGCTCTGTGTATCTTCCTCCAGTGCTTGGCTCCACCGCGATGCACAAGGCACGCTCAGTGCCATGTGTGTTTGCTGGCCCTGTCTTCTTTGAGAAATGCCAGGCATGCCAAACTGAAAGAAGTATCTTTTTTTTTTTTTTTTTATGAGACAGAGTCTCACTCTATTGCCTGGGCTAGAGTGCCGTGGCGTCGGCCTAGCTTACAGCAACCTCAAACTCCTGGGCTCAAGCGATCCTCCTGCCTCAGCCTCCCGAGTAGCTGGGACTACAGGCATGCGCCACCATGCCCGGCTAATTTTTTCTCTATATATTTTTAGTTGTCCAGATAATTTGTTTCTATTTTTAGTAGAGACAGGGTCTCACTCTTGCTCAGGCTGGTCTCGAACTCCTGAGCTCAAGCAATCCTCCCGCCTTGGCCTCCCAGAGTGCTAGGATTACAGGCGTGAGCCACCGCGCCCGGCCTGAAGGAAGTATCTTAACATCAGACTGACAACAGCAGGACTTCAAATGGACAGAATATTTCCTTCCCCACGAGTTTCAGAAATGGGCCCACGTATCCTACAGCCTGCTGAAAAAGAAACACTGTCGATCTCCTTCTTCCTTTTAGTACTTTTGAGCCCGCCCCACGGGGCACCCCTGAGAAACCCAGTGACGCCCTCCCTGCTCTGTGGTGACCGGCACCGCGCAGGAGGCAGCTGGAGGCGGGGGAAGGAAGGGCGGCTGGACGTGCCCAGGGAGCGTGACTTGGGCGGGCAGAGGCAGCCTCAGGGCTTCATGAGCGGGTGGACAGAAGGTCAGAGGGAGGCCAAGGGGGACTGGTCTTCCATATAAAGGCTGTGGCCGCCCCAACGTGAACGTAGAGCCTTCCTGTAGGAGGGAGGCTTGTGCCTCTCCCCTGGCTGGGGGTCTTTTCCCTGGTGTCTGGCAGCTTCCCCGACCGATCACAGAGTTACAGGTGCCCTGGACGTGTGTGGAGCGTTAGGTGTGTCAAGGAGCCCTGAGGCGAGGAGGACACTGAGTGCAGCTGACACTCATGGGAAGATAATGTCGGCCGCCATTGGTGGAGTCCCTTGGGCCCAGGTGCTGTGTCCCACCTCATTCATCCTCACCACTCCAGCTGGCAGACATTGTCACCTCTGCTTTATAGTGAAGTAGACCAAGGCTTAGGGTGACCAGGTGGCTTGTGCAATGACACAAAGGTAGCAAACAGCAGGGCCAGGCTTTGAATTCAGGTCTAGTCATTCACTCACTTATGTGACAAATGTTGACTGAGTGTCAACTCCGTACCTGCCCCTCTTCTAGGGGGACTCTAGTGGGAAGATGGACACTAAATCAACAAAAGAATTGAGTCTGTCACGTAACGCCAGGGACCGATAGGGGCAACGAGGGAAGGTGGAGCCGGGTAAAAGGTAGAGAGTGACAGGAGAGAGGGCTGCTGTGCTAGGTGGGGTGGCCGGGGGGCCGTCTGAGGAGCGGACATTTGGGCAGAGACTGAATGGAGGGGCCCAGCATGCAGCGGTCAGGGCGCAGAGCGCAGTATAACCGCAGGAGCGAAGGGCCTGAGATGCCAGCCTGCCTGGTGTGCCTGAGAACGGAGAGGAGGCCGGGGTGCTGAGCGGCTGGTAACGGAAAGAGGCATGGGAAACCGAGGCCAGACCATGTAGGATCTTGTGGGCCATGGCAAGGACCTTGGCTATGAGGGAGATGAGAGGCTGGAGGGTTTTGAGGAGAAGATTGGCTTGATTTATTCCCTTGCTAGCTGAGTCAAGCTGCTTTGTGCCGACTGAGACAAAGCTACTCAAACTGAAGACTAGTTGATGCAGGGTGGCGCCAGGATGCCGCAAGCCTGTTGAAAGTGTCTGGGAAAGAAAGCTGGGGCGCGCGACCTTGGGCAGCCAGAATGAGGGCACAGCATACCCCCAAGACACAAGCTACCCGTGTTGTCATGGCAACCAAATGGGCCATCGCCCAGGGTGATGTCTGCTTAGTGAAATGCATTGCAAGCCCACCGGGAGCCCGCTCCTGCGCTCTCCTGCATTCTGAGGCTTGTCTCCGCACTGCCCTCTGGACAGAGACACGGGCCGGGAACTCAAAGGGAACCAAACAAAAGCGACTGAACAAGAACAGAGGGAGAGGGAGCAACCAAAGGGCATTTGAGTTTGTAGGTCTCGGTCCTCACTGGGACTCTGGAAGGGACAGAACCTCCAGTCACCTGACAGGAGGCACAGGGAGCCTCCTTTCAAGGACAGGATTTTGGCTGGGACAGCAGCACAGAAGGTCATAGCCCTGAGTAGCAGGTGAGGTCACTCCGTTAAACTGTATGGGCAGCTGGCTCCAAAGCAGTACAAAAGCGAGAGAAAAGGGTTTCATTTTGGTGGCTGTAGAGCTGAGTGTCACATAAGGAGGCAGCCCTGAGCAGCCAAATGTTATAGCAACTGAGACTTCAAGTGGGGGAGGGTGCACAGTTCCAGGCTGACCTTATCGCTGAAGTGTCTGGCGTCGGGGAATTAGCTGTGCAAGCACAAGAGGGGCTCTTGCTGAGAGGGACAGCCAAGATATGGACCCCCTCCTACCTGACACGATTTCATGTTTTCATCTGGAGAGCTCTCTCTAACTCCCCTTCTCACTTCCCCATACCCTCTTCTCAAACACTCTCTCTCTTTCTCCCCCTACGTAGATACCTGATGTCTGAAGTGTGCAGAATCATTTCTTTGGTTCAATAGTTCTCAACGAGGGGTGTACATCAGAATCACTTAAGGAGCTTGTAAAAGCTCAGAGACAGCTGGGCCCTACTGGAGTAGGTCTGGAGTTAAAATTTCCCAGTAGTGTCCCCTGGTGATTCTGATGCACCCCCCTTGCTAAGAAGCATTCCTTATGGCTTTGAGCCCAGTTTCAATGCAAGCGCACTATGCAGGAACTACGGAGAAGACAGGACCTGCGTGGGTTTAGAAAGGATGACATGTGGGAGCCAGAATGGCCCTCACGACCCTGCCCGGCTTCCAGACCTTTGGGAGCCACTAAGGAAAGGGGGCAAAGGGGCTCGGGGGTTTACAACAAGGAAGGCACACTCTTTGCAAGGTTGGAGCCACCTGCACTTGGCCCTGTGGGTGCTTAATAAAATCTGAATAACGATCTCCACCACAGAGCTGCCACACGGCCAGGCACTTGGTGTGCATTGTCTTATACCACCTCCACAACCCCCGCTCCAGACAGGGCTGCTCTGTCTGGAAGCACACTGCTTGTAAGCACGGATGGGGTGAGAACCTAGCTCTGTCTGACTTCAAAGCTGGTGCTTTTTCCCCTGTAAGGGATTCTAATAATGAAGGAAGCCACAGGGCAGATCACTGAAGTCTGTATTGACTTGTCCTCGGTATGTGAAGGGGATGCCCTTTTCCACCAATGCTTTTCAGGTCTCAGGCTGGGGCTGAGAGACAGTCTCAGTCTCTTCCCTGGGGACTGGCCTGTGAAGACTGCCCTTTACTAACCAAAATCCACGACTTGTGCCCCAATCCCACTTGGCATTTGCAGCTTATCTGCTGGGCGTGAGAAGCTGTCTACCCATTGGAGTCTGCCACTCTCCAATGCCAGCCATGAGTACCCAAAGCCAGTCTGGTCCATCTCCTCGACCGTACCAGGAAATCCAAGGAAGGCAATACTGAAATTTCCAACCATGCACCAAAGCCCAAAGAGGCCCTGTGGGCTTGCGCAGAGCAAAGGCCGTGGAGCCAACATGGCCGCCGCTCAGCCTGTGCCCTGTGCGGGAGGAGGCAGTGACTTACGCGGCTCCACCATGGCAGACAGGACCTCAGAGCCAGGGAGGCACTCCAGCTGGTCGCCTCAGCTATCCAACTAGTGATTCATTTGCTGAACACCCACTCTGGGCCTCCTTGGGGCTAAACTGCCTTGTAGAACCGTAGATCACTCAGCCTCACCTTGTTTGGGAAGTCAAAGTGTCCATTCTTACGGAGATTGATGGTGTCGGTAACTCAATTATCACAATGGTCAGCAGCTCAGAGGCAAAGATTCTGGCTTCCCAATCAGACCATTTCCTGTTTAATGGCTCAAATTTATTGTCATCTGGAGTAATCGCACGCTGACGGGTGCTCAGTGCCACCATCCATCTCGGTGTTGATTCTGTGTAACACCTTAGAAGCCCATGGCGTGCCCAGACTTAAGGGTGTGCTGAATGACCCTGTGGACACGTGGCTGCGCCTGATAACTTCTCAGGCACGCTCACCCCCACCGCCCCAGTGCCTGCACTCACTGCCTCTGCTTCCCCTCTGGAAGAACAGGCGCCCTCTGTCGGGATAAATGGCTACACTTTAGCACAATTGGAAACGTGCTGCGCACCTGTCTGAAGCAAAACACAGGCCCTGGCAGCTCCCTCACAGAAGGCTGTCCACAGACTCTTCCTGCGTGAATAATCTTCCCCGCCACTACGCTGCGCCTCTGTCCCAGAGAGTGCCCCTGGGGTGGTGGCTCTCTCCTCTGGACGTGCCCCTTCTCCCCCACCGTGCTCCCTGTGGAGGATGCAGGCCATACAGTCGGAGGGTCAGTGTGCCTCAGGGCCAGTCAGCAACATAAGGGAGACCCTAGGGGCTGAGGCCATACACGGGAAGGACATTTCTAGTCTCAGTACTTGCTGGAGCTGGGCACTCATCCCCTTTGTGGTCACCTCTGTTCAAAGAGGAACTCGCTTTCCTTCATATCGTTCTGCAATCCCTTCTGCTGGAACCCCAGACTCGTCTTTTGGTTTCCAGTCTACATTTCTCTTATCACAGCCACTCGGCGCCTGGCACTGTGTCCTCTGGATCCTACCTCTTTCTCAGCTCAGGGCACCTGTCCCTCCCAGCAGAGGCAGGTCCGCGCCCGCCTTCCAGCCCACCGTGGCTTTCTCACTCCTCCCTGGGAAGTGTGCTTGTACTTCTGAACTCAGGCTTTCTCGAAGAGCCCTGAGTACCTTGGCAAGTCTCCCTCCTGTCCCTTCGGCCTCACAGACTGGTGGTGACCACATGCCTCGGTCTCTGTGGCTTTTCAGAGAGACTTTAGTAGGAAGCTTGGCGTCCCTAAAACCCAGTTACATCTTTATCACACTGGACCCGTCCAGCGTGGAGTATTCTCAGGACACAGGTGGCCTTCTGGGGAGGGCAGTTTTCCTTGTATCTAACAGTGAGCCTTCCTCCTACGGAAACCTCTCATGGTGATGCTTAGTGGGGTTCACTCAATTCTCTTGACTGGATTATTAGAGAAACTTTAGGACTTTTAAGAATTGAGTTGAAGGCCGGGCGTGGTGGCTGACGCCTGTAATCCTAGCACTCTGGGAGGCCGGGGCCGGAGGATCGTTTGAGCTCAGGACTTCTGAGACCAGCCTGAGCAAGAGCAAGACCCCGTCTCTACTAAAGAAATAGAAAAAAATTAACTGGACAACTAAAAAAAAAATATATATATATATATACACACATATATATATAAATTAACCAGGCATGGTGGCACATGCCTGTAGTCCCAGCTACTCAGGAGGCTGAGTCAGGAAGATCCCTTGAGCCCAGGAGTTTGAGATTGCTGTGAGCTAGGCTGATGCCACAGAACTCTAGCCCAGGCAATAGAGTAAGACTCTGTCTCAAAAAAAAAAAAAAAAAAAGAATTGAGTTGAAGATCTTAATAAAGCTGTCTCCCTCTACTTTTGGAAAACAAACCCACTACTAGCCAATTTATAAATTAATCTGTTCATTTGGCAAGAACTTATCATATATTAGAGTCAAAAGTGAGTTCTGAGACAGACCTCACAGTAGAACTGGCACATTTTCCAAGTAAAATGGCAAGGGCTGGCTGGATGACCAAAGTACTCATATCAGTGTTAGAAAAGGGCCAAAATAAGTGTTTGCCGAGAATTCCTTTAACAAGGGCTAGTAGTTTGCCTTAAGCCTGCCTCGTCTCCCTCCCTGGGGACGGTGTGTGGAGGCACTCCTCTCTTCCCCGGAGGCAGTGAGGGAGGCTTGAAAGAGCCCACTCAGAAAGCTTGGTAAGAATTCTCGGGCATCTTTGTGTGTGTTGAGGGGCGACAGGGGCCACAGTGCGCCGATGTCTGACCCCCATTCAGGAGCTCTAGAGGGTGGGACATGGGTGGATGACCTGCTGGGGCAAGAGCCAAGAGCTTCTGCTGCGTTCCTGTTGACTCAAGATGGGCTACCAGTGTGGGAGAAAGGTTAGGGTCACCTTGGATCTGCGGTGTGCCACAAGTGTTTTACAGCCAGCTCTCTGGAAGAAAAAAAAGCTCTGATTTGTAGTGTTTGCCAATTTTTGTGGTGTAAATACTCCTGTCACGGCCAATTTCAATCTGCCAACATGATGTTCCTGAATTTGGAGTTGGGAAGAGATGCACAGCCGGTGTGAACTGGCTCCAGCGCGGCTGGCGTCCACTGGCATACCACTTAAGACTGAGATCCTTTAACGCCTACAGGGCCAGCGGGACCTTGGGAGAAAGAAGCCTGGAGGTGGGCCACAGGATGCCTGGGGGCTGCGTGCTGGACCTAGTCCTATGCCACCTGCTTCTCCAAGTCTGCCCTCTACCCTCTCCTGCCCTCCTCTGCCTGTGCCCCAGGGGGCGGGCAGCTATGGCAACTGGCTTCCTTACCCTTGGCCCGTGGCTGGGCTCAGCCAAGGGGAATGTCAGCAAGCAATGGAGGGGGTGGTGAGGAGGGAGAGGCCAAGCTATTTCTTCCCTGAGACAGCTTTGCAGAGTGTACAGGGGCTCATGAGCAGGATGTGAGGCTTGACTGAGCCACAGCTTGTATCAGATGGCCAGGGCCTTTCTGCACAGCCCTTTCCATCTTCAAGTTCCAAAAACTGCTCACTCCTCTTTCCCCCAAGGCCTAGGGACAGCAGTGCTTCCTGCCGAGCTGCTCTTGCTACCTCTGGGGTGCTGCACTCTCCCTTGTGGTTTCCCGACCCTCTGCTCACACTTTGTAAACAGGTCTTTATTCAATCCTCTTCACAGTACAAAGTTGAGTACTGCCATCGCTTCCTGTTGGGACCCTGAGCCATGCAGGTTCAAAGTGGGCAAGCAACTGTCCCAGTAAGGTGCAGTCCTTATTGGGACTGGCTGGTGAGGGATGTGCAGAGACTCATGAGAGCACCCCAAATGAGGAAGGGTCAGCTTTCAACACCCACCAGGCCCAGAGCAGCCAAACCCTGTTACAACAGCACCGCTTAAGTGAGACCTTTCCCAGCTGCTTTCCTGGGGAAACTGAGCCTTAGCAGGCTGAGGGAGGAAGTGACTTAGAAAGAGAGAAATTGCTGACCATGTTCCTCCTTTCCTCCTGGTGGTTGGCCTTAGCTGGGGCAAGAGAGAGAAGTCTTATCTTTGAGTGACATTTGAATGATTAAGACTGCAGTCACATTATAGAATGACCATTTTGTTGTTGTTGTTAGTAATTAACAATTCAGTACAGGGCTGCTCAGTTTCCAGCCAGGGGCAGAGGAAGAACGACCCCGCCTGTGAGAATTTGAAGATACAGTGGGAGATCAACAAAAGCAGTCTACGCCCTATATCGCTCAACACCTCACACGCACCATCCACAGCTATTAAGTCCCTACCAGAAATTGCAACGTGTCTAGAGAAGAAAATGAGAAGCGGTAGATTTTCTGTTTTTACCTTTAAGTAAAATGATCTTACTCCTGTTTATACAGGAGTGAGGAGAATTAAGATTAATCAGAATTGAATTGGGATTCACTTTTTACTACCACCTCTACTATCACAATGATTCCACTGAAACAGTGGTTTTTGTTTGATCTGTGAACCCTTGGAATCTAATCCTTCATAGAGTTCTGGCAATGATTATAAGCCCTTTCAAACACAAAAAGTTCCGAGAAATGATATTAATGATACCCATGCCCCACCTCTACATATTGAAAAATCTAAGTAGTTTGCTACAGTTGTTTCAGTTTTTTAGAAAATAGAATATTACAGAATTAGTGGAAGCCTCCTCCACAATCCACTATCCTCCCTCTCCAAAGATAATGCTATCCTGCTGGTGTGTAGCCTTCTTTTTGTGTTTTTATATTCTCACTCTATTATGTTTAATGCCTCTTAAACATATATACGTTTTAAGCATCTTTCTGTATTCATGTTATCTTTCACAACAAAAGGATAGCACTCTGGGAGGCCGAGGCGGGTGGATAGCTCAAGGTCAGGAGTTCGAAACCAGCCTGACCAAGAGCGAGACCCCGTCTCTAAAAAAAAAAAAAAAAAAAAAAAAAAAAAAAAAAAAAAAAAAAAAAAAAAAAAAAAAAAAAAGGTGAAAAACTCCCAGCATTGAAATTTTTGGAATTTACATAAATGGTATCATTCCATATATATCATTCAGCAACTTTCTTTCTTTCAATCATCATTGTGTTTTTGAGATTTATTCATATTGCTACATGTATATCTACTTTACTCATTTTAAATCCTCTATGGTGTTCCATTGTTCAAGATACCATAGCTATAGCACATTTATCTACCTTCTTATTGGGGGAACTTTGGGTTGTCTCTTGTTTTTGTTTTTGATTGTTTGTTTGTTTATTTGGCTATTGTGATAAGCATCTCCTTGGGCACAAACGTGACATCTTCTTGGGTTTATGTTCCTAGGCACAGAATTGCTGGGGCATGGGGTTTACATATCTTCAGCTCTACCAGATATTGCCAGAATCATCTCCAAATAGCTGTTTATAGACTTTAACAATACAATTTACTCCTCCCTGCAGCTCTTTTCTTTTACTCCTTCCACCCCTTTTTTAATAGAACCTGCTCTGCTGTGCTTTCTGGGTGTCACCTGCCCACAGCTTTGCCCTGAAGTACTCCTACATTATATATCCTACGTGGGCTCCTGCCTCTTTACAATAGCTCCCTCATTGTTTCCTGAATATACATCAGCATTTTCAAAATATCACTTGTTGGTTATTTAGAACACACAGCATCCATCATTTATATTTCTGCACAGCCATCCCTGGTTTCCTGTTGGTAGGTCTTTCCCAAACTCATCATCAACTTCTTTGGGGAGACAGGAAAGACTTACCCAGCTCCATTACACATGCAATAGAATGATTCCTAGGAAACACCAAAATCTTTCTTGGGCTGAGATATGCCAAGCACAAGTGGTGATTTTTATCATGGATAAGGGAAAGTGAGGTCAGATGGAGGAAAGATACCCTGTGCTCATGGAGTGGAACAATTAATATTGTTAAAAAGTCCATTCTACCCTAAGCAATCTATATATTTCAATGCAATTTCCATCAAAATTCTAATGCCATTTTTTACAGAAATAGAAAAATGATCCTAAAATTCATATGGAACCACAAAAGACCCCAAATAGCCAAAGAAACTTGAGCAAAAAGAACAAAGCTGAAGGCATCACACTTCCTGTGATATGTGTGTGCCATCACACATGGGTACTAGCAAAAACAGATACATTGACCAATGGAACAGAATAAACCCATGTATTTATGGCCAATTGATTTTTGACAAAGGTGCCAGGATCACACAATGGGAAAAGAACAGTCTCTTTAATAAACAGTGTTGAAAAAAATTAGACAGCCATATGCTGAAGATTAAAATTGGATCCCTATCTCACACCATATACAAAATTTAACTCAAAATAGATTAAAGATAATATAAGGCCTGGCACTGTAAAACTACCAGAAGAAACATAGGAAAAAGCTCCATGACATTGGTCTAGGCAATGATTTTTTTCGATACGACCCTGAAAGCACAGGCAACAAAACCAAAAATAGACAAATGGGGTTGCATCAAACTAAAAAGCTTTTGAACAGCAAAGGAAAGAATTAACAGAGTGATGATACAACTGAGAGTGGGAGAAAATATTTTCAACCCATACACCTGATAAGGAATTTATATCCAAAATATGTAAGGAACTCAAACAACTCAACAGCAAGAAAACAAATAACCTGGTTAAAAAATGGGCAAAGGACCTGAACAGACATTTCTCAAATGAAGATGTCCAAATGGCCAAAAGGTTCACGAAAAAATGCTCAACATCACTAATAATTAGAGAAATGCAAATTGGAACCACAGTTAGATATCACCTCATACTTGTGAATATGGCCATTATCAAAAAGATGAAAGATAAGTCAGTGAGAATGTGGAGACAAGGGAGCCCTTGTACACTCTTGGTGGAAATGTAAATTAGTACAGCCACTATAAAAAACAGTATGGAGGTTCCTCAAAAATGTAAAAATAGAATTACCATATGATCCAGCAACCTCACTTCTGAGTATATATCCAAAGGAACTGAAATCAATTGTGGAAGAGATATCTGTACTCCCAGGTTCATTGCAGCACTATTCACAATAGCCAAGACATGGAATCAACCTAAATGTTCACCAGTGGATGGACGGATAAAGAAAATTTGGCATATACACACAAGGGAATACTATTCAGCCTTAAAAAAGAAGGAAATTCTGTTATTTGTGACAATATAGATGAACCTGAAGAACATTATGCTAAGTGAAATAAGTCAGGCACAGAAAGACAAATAGTGCAGGATCTCACTTATATGTGGAATCTAAAAACATTGAACTCATAGAAGTAGAGACTAGAATGCTGGTTATCAGAGGCTGGGAAGGGTTGAGGGGAGGATGGAACGAGACTGATTAACAAATTAGGCAAGAGGAATAAGTTTTTGAGATCTATTGCACAGCAGGGTGACCACAGTTAAAAATAATGTATTGTGTATTTCAAAATTGCTGAGAGTAAATTTCAAAAGTCCACCATAAAAATGACGGGTGAGGTGATGAATATATTAATTAGCTGGGTTTAATCATTCTCCATTGTATACATATATCAAAATGTCATGTTATACCCCATACATATATACAATAATGATTTTTTTTATTAAAAATGAGTTTAAAAATAAACAGAAAAACTAAAAAGGTGGAGGAAGGGCAAATTTGCTCTCTCTGCTTGAGCTGGGACATCCGCCTTCTCCTGCTCTTGGATGTTGGCACCCCTGGTTCTCAGGTGTTTGGACTCAGACTGAGACTTGCATTTTGGGCTCTCTTGGTTCTCAGGCCATCAGGCTTGGACTGGAACGACACCACCAGCTTCCTGGGCCTCCAGCTTGCCGACGGCAGATCACAGGACTTCTCAGTCTTCATCATCAAGTGAGCCAATGCCTCATAGTAAATCTCTTTCTCGATATCAAATGTATCCTACTGGTCTGCTTATCTAGAGAGCCCTAATACACAGGGTGAGTGCTTTGTATTTAACCACAGTTGCAGTTCAAAACTGGCAGCAGGGAAGACACAGTCTCCTTCGGTTCTCCAGAATGTCTGGTGAGGGGGTCTGAGACTACTCAAAGGGTCTGCTGCCTTGGCAATTGGGAACTGGCCAAGGAGATGGGGTGGGGACTCCTTCTCACTCCCAGCCTCCATCTTGAACCTGGAAATTTGTCTAAGGACCTCACGTTACTGAAGCTGGTCTCATACTCACAAGCAACTATGGATTAGAATCAACGTAAGTGGTAAGACATTATCCACTGGTTTTACGGAACTACCTGAATTCTTTCGGAACTAACTGAGATGCCATCTCAGCCCTTGGAGCAGCTGTTTCCCTCTTTACATTCTGCCTCATTCCAAGGAGTCAGCATTTCTTTCATTCGCTTCTGAGAGGACAAAAACATCTCTAACCTACCCAAGCCCTGACACGTCTCCACACTAAGGTTGCAAGTGTTTCCTGCATGTCTTAAGGAAGTGTGCATTTCCAAAGAGGCCATGCTGTGGCACTTGGGAGCTGAAGAGTGTTGGAGATTCAGTTGTTCATTCCAGAAGCAGTCAGTGCACACCGGCTAAGTCTCAGGCACTGTGCTGGGCTCTGGGATACCATTTGGTTCAACAACCTCATTTTATAGATATGGGGACGTAGGCACAGAGCCCCTTAGTTGCCTTAGGCAGCCATCTTTAAGGCAAAAGTGTGATTCCTTAGATCTCACTGATTTATTCAATAAACACTCATGGAGGACCTACTGCGTGCCAATCAGCGTGCTTGGTGTTGGGGAAACAAAGGTGTCCAGTGGGGGAGATGGAGAAGAGACGAAACTATTACTGTCCATGTGATAACTCCCACATGAAGGTATATGCAGAGTTCTGTGTGAGCCCAGAGGGGGCTGGGATAGCTCTGGGGGAAGGAAGTTTGGCCTATCTCCCTTTGGAAATGTTTTAAGCAGACCCACAGGGTCTGAAGGGAGGAAGATGTGTTGAAGGTTGCAGAACTCTCTCAAACATAAGCTTAACATCAAAAAGACAAAGCTGTTTCAGTTGAATTGGGGAGGGCAAAAATCCTGGGGCCCCACCATCTGCAGGCTGGCTCCCCTCACCCTTGCCTCATGGCCCCGAAGGGACCGTGCAGACCACCTAGGTCCCACAGGGTCCATTTTGCAAACCACCAGCCTAGATGATGCTGGGGGTCCCCTTCAGCTCTGGCCGATCAGTTTCCTCTCCACGTTTGAAATGCTCGGTGAAGTCTGGGGAATAAATGGTTGACAGTCTGGCCTTTTGCTTTCTCTCAATTTGTTGTCCTCAGGTGCTGAATTCCAAAAAGCATTTCAAGACTCAGTCTTAAACAATTTTACACTGAATGCATCGACAGCCCAGGCCTGTCTTTGAAGAACAACAGGGATGCCACAAGAGGTCACTGCAGGAATGCTGTTAGGGAGAACAGAGCCCTCTCAGAGGACTAAACTAGCACAACGCAGGAAAACAGGGAGCCGCCAGCTTAGGTGCCTCTCTCCAGCCGCTTCGGGCCCCTGCAGGGGACGAGGGACTGGGTGCTCCTTCGTCTGATTCCCAGGGCCAGGTGGCTCACACCAGCCAGGGGCAATCTGTTCTTGGGGTGTGCTTTTGTTCAAGGACATCTCTGTTCCTGGGTAGTGAGGTGAGTAGGAGCAAGGCAGGGGGAGGAGAGGTAGTATTTGCGGGGGAATCTCAGATGCTGTTTGGAACCTGCCAGCCTTATGTTTATGAATATTTTCTTTTTATTTATTAATCACTATTAGTATTGTTATCTTCAATAACAGTATATGAGACATGCCTGCAAGTAGAGGAAATGGAATGTTCCAGTAAGTAATGTTTTCACAGAAGTTGGGTCAGGGGATAAATGCAGAGAAAGGTGCGCTGCTTCCCGACATGCACTGCTTGTGTCGGGCACGTCTGGGAGCTTCTCGGGGGCAGTGACCCCCACCACAGAACCAAATAACGGACTGACCACTCACCCCCAAGTGGCCAGGCCAGGTCCATGTGGCACGTGATGGATCACAGATCTAGCTGGACAATGTCCACAGTAGGTTTACTTAGAGTCGGCCAGGAGCATTCAAGGGTCCTTCCGGGATTAGGCTGGGAGTGTGCACACCTAACAGAAGAAGGCGGTGCAGGTGCGAAGGGAAGGCGTGGGGTGGGGTGGCACAGGTAATTTACTCATCAGCCATCAGCCAATGCCGAAGAGCTCGACTTAGTGCAGGGGCTTTGTACTTCCTAAAAGGCCCCTTTGACCAAGACTCCCTTGCTCAAATATGTTCAGTGGCTCAACTGCCTACAAGATAAAAGCTGGGATTTGAGGCTCTCAACGAGTTGGCCCAACCTACCATCTTAGTCTGTCCCTCAACTATTTCAAATCAACTCCCCCAAGAGGGTAATTCTCCCCTACCACACAAACACACACACCCCATACACACCACACACATACGCATATAACATGTACTGCATATGCACACCATAACCCCAACACACATCACATACACACATACACAAACACATACAACATACCCATACCGCACATTCCACATGCCACATATACACACCATACACACACATACACCACACATACACATTTCCCAACTAACCCAATCTATTCCCCACTCTTCTCTGTGGTTCTGAATCCTGCCCACTCTTCAAGACTCAGCCCAGGACTGTGGTCTTGGTGACAACCTCCAGGGGCCATGGGAGCCACTCCTTCTGGAAAGTTCCCAAAGCTCTGATGGCCTGTCCCTCTTGCCTGACACGTTTCACATGCTGGTTGTTAGTGTGATGGATCTTATAAATTTTAACCATGGGCACTTGTTAGAGCTTTGATTGTGAACGGAACCAGATCCAGTCCTGATCAAATATTGCTCAGAAGAGATATTTGAGGGAAAGGCCACAGCCCGTGTTCCCAGGGCTGGATTCTCTCGGTGTGATTCCTGCTTCGTGCAACCATCAGAAAGCAGAGTACCTGGATTCCATTATCCTGGCCACTCACATAAACGCTTTCAGTGAGTTATGCTTTAACGCCAGGCCTCTAGCTTTTATAGAGAGTCGATACGAGAATCATCTGGCTGAACAACATTTCAGTATCTTTTGTAAAACTGCAGCTGAAGACATCGTTCAGTGTCACTCATCGTCCTTTATACGAGGATCCACACGATAATTTCTGGCTTGCATTTAGTTCCAGGAAGAAATTCTATTTCTACAGATAAATTAGTTAGCATGCTTCCTACTGTCAGAAAATGAAAACTATGTAACTCTGGGTACTTCTTTTTTTGCTTAGCAGCTGGACAAGAGAGAACCAAATTTATTGCCTGTGTGTTGTAATTTGCTCAGCTGTGGGATCCAAAAGCACTTACGCCTTCTACTTCTTTTAAACGGACTTATTTTATTTTATGTTCAAATGTCTCACTGTACTTTTGCGAGATGTGTGAGTCTGGAAGTCACGGGGGAAGCATTCATTTGGCCATTGATTTGGCCTATTTATTGCTCACACGGCTGCTAGGGATACAAAGACGAATCCCACTGCGCCAGCTTTCTAGGAGCTCACGGTTTAGCAAGGAGAATAGCTACGGGAGTGATTACAAAACGAGGCTGGTGCACTAACAGAGATGCGTGAGGCTGGAGGAAAAGCAGACCTGGGGCAAAAGGTCAGGGAAGGCTTCAGGGAGGAGGTCAAGGTTGAACTGGTTTTGTGGCTGCAGTGGGAAGAGAGTAGTGAATGGAAGAATGTATGTATCTGAGTCTGAAATTTAAAAAAGGAATTATCTTTTAAATGTGTGTGTCCCCTCATCCTGATTAGACTGGCAGGCACTGGATCTATGCCTCTCTGTGGACTCCGTGGTGTCTGGCACAGTGCTAAGGGCAGTTGTGTGGCTGCTGGACCACGGCTCTGGCTTTGCATGCTCAGCTGAGCACGTCGGGCAGCTCACTCAGCCCTCTGGGCCCGAACTGTAAAGTGAGGATGGTGGCAGTACCTACCTCATGGGCAGGTTGTGAGCATTAAAGAAGCAAACACACATAGAAAACTTAGAGTCACTCTTGGCACGTGGTGACGTACTCAAGCAACGTCTGCTGATGAGTCTTATCTGCAGTATTAACCATGCTGCACCATTTAGGGGCGACAGGACAACAGAGTGGGGAACACACACACCTGAACTCAGCACAGCACCCTCAACTCAGCTAGCTGAATCTGGTTACATGAGAACCATTTCCAAATGGTGCCTAATTTAAAATAACATTGTTTTATTGTTTCCTGAAACAGTGTGTGAGAGTCAGCCCTCCTCTGAAGTCCCTCGGTAACTTTTGTTTGTTTATGACGTTCTTAGAACTGGTTATCGATGTTTCTCTTAAAGGACACCCCCGCCCCCAGCTCTGTCACATCTAGGAGCTCGTGGGGCACAATGCTTCTCCAGCCCCACCGTTGTCTTCCTGAGTCTCCCTGTCCACTGATTCGTAAAAGGACCAGAGTTCCGTAGATGTTCATGTTTCCTGACGGCCCTTGAGTGGGTGGTAAGTGAAGAGAGAACCTTAACCCGGATTTTCAGCCAGGAAAGGGAGTGCCAGTCCTCATAAGAGTGCACACACACGCATGCACGCCCACACACGCATGCACGCACACACACACACACACACAACTGGCTGTGAAAGGGCCATCCATGTGCCAGTGGTGTGGCAGTAAATGTTTGACAGCTGATCTCTTTAAAAAAAAAGGCCCTGATTTATAACATTTGCCAATTTTCTTGGTGGCAAATGCTACCACCATGGCTGATTTTAAGCGACCAGTGTGCTGTCACTAAAGGTGGACTTGGGAGTGGGTGCGCAACAGCAGACATTGTACAGCGTTCCACTCCACAGACTCAGGACTGCAAGTAGCTTCACGAGCACAGATAATAGTAAAATGCAGTGAATTAATTAGAAAGCGATAAATTTTCGAGTATTTGTTACCTTTTCTTTTTTAATGTAATTTATTTAAATTGTAAGCTTATATAATTTAATTTTAATTACAGCTTTGTTTAACAAGGGCTTCTAAAACTTCTGCAATGTTAACAGTGGCTCTCACGCTGTGGGGTGCGCCGGCTCCCGACACCACTGGGACTGGCTCCCCACCGCCAGCCAGCGATCCCTTCCAAAGGGTGCCTCTTACGTCACCACTAAACCTTCGTTCCTTTAGGATATGGGATTGCCTTTATACAAACTTCCTTGGGCACACTTCTACTTATGCAGACAGAGACATAGTCTTATGCAAAATAAAGGAGGAAACCTCCTGCTCAGACCTGCTCGTTATCACTCCCCTCAAATAAACCCCCAAACCCACTACGCCTACATTTTCATGGCAACTTAGGAACATGTAGGCAAAAGCAAGAAACAATAGCAGAGGACATATTTCAAATAGAGAGTGAGGGAAAATGGACAGAAATAAATAAAGGGAACAGAACAAAAAGCGGGGAAGGGAGTACAAGACACGCAGAGAGACAAAGGGCTGGAAGGGGGCACGTGGCATTGTCACTGCTTTCTTCCTACATCTGAGGCCCAAATTACAGGACATCAAATATACTGAGTGAGTTGCTCTCAGTCCCACCAGAGCCCTCCGTCCTAGCCGTCCCCCCGCATGCGAGCCGGAAGGGTGAGTGTTAAGCCCCTACCAACAATCTGTTGTGTTGAGAGTTTTCTCTCCCCGAGAATAATTCCCATCTGAAATGTGGTCACCTGGGACACAGGAACACTGGCAGTTCCTAATCTCCCTCAGACAACCTCCTAAGGAGTTTAGATGACAACATGACAGTTAATCTCAGAATGGCAGCTGGGAGAAGTTAACACTTCTTCTCTAATTGGGATAGTATGCTTTTAAAATAAATAGGTATTTCAAATGCTCTTAATTAGACTTCCAGCCAGAGTGCTTTCTGTTTGAAGTTTGCTGATTACTTCAGGCAAAGCTGGGCCCTGCTGAACCCGACACCTGCTGTAATTCAGAAGAAGGCTCCCGGAGAGAGGAGCAGAGGAATTAAGGCACAAACCTGTGATGGAAAACACGCAGCAGTTTTCTGAAGGCCCAGGATGTCTTCCCACACTGGATGGACCAGCCCTGGGAGGACACCTCTTGCCCTCAAAGCCATGGAAATGGCTTCCCAGGCCCAAGATGAAAATTGCCCCTGGAGTTGAGTGGTATTTTTCACATCATTGTTTCTATTGAACCAGTATCATGAAGGCTAGAGAAGAGGCCAGATGTTTCAGGGCCAGGTGGCAGCCTTTAGGGTGACCCTACATCCAGAGACCTGCCCAGGGTGAGCATGGATGATGGACACAGAGGCCCCTAAGGTCCTTTGGCACAGCTTGCCAACAGAGGTATTCTGCCTGCCCGAGCCCGGCCCAAGCACTTAGGGTCCTGGGGCAGCCCTGGCTCCTTGTTGGAGAAGGCGCTTGGCAGAGTCTCCTCGCCAAGTGTGAGCCCAAGTCTCTGGCAATAGGAAGGCAGGTTTACCTGACCCCTAAGTGCCAGGGCCAGCAGTGGGAGCTCAGAACTCCAGTCAAGATGGCTTGGGTTTCCTTTTTCTATGTTTTGGATGCAATCGGAAGTTTATTTTATATGATCGTTATTATTGCTGAAACTAAATAACCGACCTTTCTAATAATCCAAGTTCCTAGGGTCAAATGGGTCATTCTCATGGCATTAGGGGACTCTCCTCTATTTTCCCACCTTGGGCCTTGGGTGCTGGATTTCTCTAATTACAGGTCATTGTAGAGCCCAGGCCACCTCAAGGGGAACCCCTTTGTATGGAACACACACATTTCTTATTTGATCAAAGCTCTCTGGATGGCTGGCCCCAGGCTAGTGAAGAGGTAACAAGGGGTCTGCCCAGGATTCCTGCTCTACCAGTCTGCCCGGGAGCTACATTCTCCTCTCAGGTGACTTCGCTGGGTAACATATCAGCAGATGTCCACTGCTGAAAGGTGCCAAGGGCCTCTTAGAATAAGACCGTATTGGTTTAGCGTTCACATTATTAATGTGTTGCAGTGGGCAGTAAACAGCATGGGGGCTCAGAGCACCGAGTCTGGACTCAGAGAGAACTGGGCTGTAAGCCGTTTCAAGACTCCCTAGCTACGTGACCTTGGGCAGGCCACTGAATCTGCTTCATCTGCTAAATGCACTTACCTCTACGGACTGTGGTGAGGATGAGACAGTGCACACAAAGTCGTGAGCAGAGATGGGTCAGTAAATGGTCACCGTTTCATCATTAACTGTCACTGTTAAGATTAGTTAGCAGTGGCTCTCAAAAGCTCAGAGGAGGACCTTGAGCAGCTGAGACACGGGGGAGTATTTTGGTGGGGCCGTGGGGTGGGAAATGTCAGGAGGATGAGGCAGCAGCCGAAAGGGCAGGGCGCCAGGTGCCGAAAGCTGGATGCACACGGGCTGGGGAAACTGGTCCCACTGAGGAGGAACATGCAGAGAAAGCTACACTGACAACAGCCCTGGCCTTCCTTAACCTTCCTGAGGGTGTTAGACAGACTATCTTTTAGCTGGGTTTGTGTGTGCAAGACCAAGTCAGCTTATATTACCTTCGACTTCTCCCTGCAGACTCTGCTTTGCACCTACCTAGGGCGACTTGCTGTATGTGCCGCTGGGTGATCTCTTCCTTCAGGTGACCTGTCAAAGACACAAAGGAAAACCACCAGTGAATTTCCAATGCGCTGGAGGAAGACCTCGCCTTGGAAGCATGTGGCTGGTTAAAAAGTAACAAAGGCAGAGTAAGGGAGACAAAAGCAGGCGTAGCTTCCAAGAAGAGCCTTCCATGCCTGGATTGTGTTGGAAGAAGAGGTTGCGAAGGCCCAGATACTGGCATATCCATGCAGATACACATTTCACCTTTGCATTCAATCCTCTTAGGGTTCCATGATCTTATTCTGTCACTCATAACTTTTGCTAGGGCCCTAGTTTCTTAAATAGTTCTGTCTTTTATTAATGAAAGGGAGGCAGGATTTGGTCTTTTAAAACTTTGTAGGGTCACTTTTAAATCCACTTTTTTTCTTTAAGCTTTATGAAACTGTGTCAGATAAAAATACAGTGATTTTAGTTGATAATAACATTAACAGTTTGCCATTTGTTATGAAACTCATATAATTCTAGTTGTATTAATAAAGGTATAGTGTGTAGATCAAGGGAGGTGATAATTCTAGTGTACTTGGTAGCGATGAGGCCACAGTTGGCATTCTGGGAGCTACTCTTCATAACGAACATTAGCAAAATAGAAAATATTTAGAAGATAATAACTGGGGTAGGGAGGGGTCTGAAACCATGCCATATAAGAAATATTTGAGGTGACATGAGATGTTTAGATGGAGAAGACAAGACGTAGAGGGAGAGGAGGTATGGAGATAATGCTGTCTTTGAATATCTGAATGCTGTCATGGGGATGAGAGACAAGATTTATTTTTGTCTTATTCCCTAGGGCAGAAACCAAGTTAAACGAATGCAGACCTGAGGCTCAGTACGAGGAAGAAACAGCTCACAATGAGGACTGCCTCAAAATGGATTAAGTTGTCTCCAAGGGGATTAAATCTCCTGGCAAAGCAGGGCGTCCCTTCCTGAAAGTGCTCAGCAGAAGCTGGGTGACCATCTGTTGGGTCATTAGAGCGAGAGTTCCTGCCCTGGGTAGGATTTGGGAGGCAATGACCTCTAGGCTTCCTCCATCTCTAAAATTTCATGGTGCGTGCTTGAGGGATGGGTGAAACGGCAGCCCCAGAGTTTGTTTATGTCCCGGGCTCAGCACACTTGTTAAAATGTCAGTGGTGTCTCCATCCCATGTCCCGCTGGGGGATGTGATCAGGCCGCTGGGGGATTCTGAGAAAGCCTGGGAACTTCATTGCTCCTGTGTCTAATGGGTTTCTCTCCTCACATAAAGAACATTCTATACCTCCAAGACTATGGCTGAACCAAGTATTCAAAAGAATAGACAATGAAGCAGTCACAAGAGACCTTGTCAGTCACAGAATGTTCTAGAAGGGTTCTTCTAGTCACAATGTTATGAAGGGGGGATGGCAGAGGGTTCATTCAGTTTAACTTTGCATTCAATTTAGGAATCCTTTCTACAGAATGAAATGGGCATTTCCCCTCTGACTTGTACATATTCAGGCTGTTCCAGTGATTAAGTTGCATATAAGAAATTAATTACATGGTGTTGACACCTGCTTCCCTATAACTTTTTTTTTTTCAGGTTATCGATGTTATTAATGTTTATTCTTTTAGCTACCATTTGTTGAGCACTTAGGCTGTGCCAAACACCGAAGCTAAGTGCTTTACATTTTGTTTCCCTATAACTTTCGGTTACTGGTCTGTCCTCTGGATCAGCAGAGAAAAGGATCCTCTCTTGCTGGCAGTTAGAGACCTTCACATATCTGAGGATGCTACGATTTCTCCACGTAGACTTGCTCCCTGTGGATTAAACACCACCAGTCCTTCCGTGATCCCTCAAAGGCCACTGTCTCCAGGCACACCGTCATCCTGGGGGAGAGCCTGGGCACTGCCTATCTGTGCTGTGCCTCCCCTGTGTCCCCACTGGAGAGGATTATGCATAGAGAGGATGGCGGGAATTGGGCCTGAGCAATAACTGCGCCCTAATTCCAAGTGCGAAAGAGTGGGAACTTCGGGAGTGTGTTGAGGGGGAGTTGGGGAAGTGGAAGCTTGGCCCAGTGGTGAGTGCTGGTGAACCTGGATCCAACGGGAAAATGACCTGATGCCTGGGCCAGCCACAGCCACGGGTGGGATCTCTTCCCTACTCTGTGCGACATGAGCCTATTGTCCAGGTCAGCAGAGTAAAGAAGTTGGGGGCATAAAGCTCGTTGGACTGAGACTCCAGTCTGCATCAAACATTGCTGAACTGAATTTTAAGAAAGCACACCACATGCATGCTCCATGTGAAAGGAAATAAGTGCTGTGACAAATACAACACACCATTTAGAAACATCTCTGATCTGGAGTGGGTCATCAAAGGCCTTCTCATCCCGACAGCATGGAGAACCACCGATGCCTTGGCGCCCTGCCTGTTTCCTGGGTATCTGGCACGGTGCCTTATACCACGAGCCTTTCCCATGCCTGGGTTCTGCCTTCCTAATGAGTCCAGACGGTGGCTGGCTCCTTTAGGGCACACATTGGGCGGCATTCCTTCCCCCCGGGAGCCTCCCTGGCAATGGGCCTCCCTGACCACGCCTTGCCCACAGTAGGTGTTCAACCTATGTATCACGACTTCCCCTGGTCCTATTGGAATGACCAGGTTCCCTTTCCCCAAACTCTAGGGAAGGATTTTGTTTGGAATGACAGGGTTAAGGATTCTCCACAGCCACTGGTTTGGGGAGAGCTGCTCATGTAAACAAAGAGGGAGGTTTTGCCACCAGGACTGAGAGTTCTACAAACTCCACAAAGACAGATACTTTCAGAACAATGAGGCATCCTAGGGGGACAAAAGGTGGGTCTTTATAATGTCACACATCGACAAAGGCGGTTTTAAAATGTGGCTAGTGATGCTCAATTTTGGTGAATTGACTAACATCTCTCACTATATGGTAATTTTCTTTTTTTTGAGATTTCCCCAAACAAACTTCCAAAAATAGCCTTCTGGCTGATCCCTGATTGCATTTTCTAACAGAGTCATTCTTCGTGTGCGGATAACAGTATGCATAACCTGCTGGATCTTGCAGCTCCACAGGCTTTGGCACGAGCAGGAGTTGAGGGGGATTGCAGAATCCACTCAGCATGCAGCTTGCTGTCATTACCACGGTGATAAATTTGCTGGTTTTGGCCTGAGTTCCTGGACACATCCCCATCCAGAGGTATGGAAAAGAGATGAAACGGAAACAGAGGACTCCCAGCCTGAGGCAGGAGGCAGTCTGGGAGGGAAGCACAGGGCCCGAATTGGGGCTGAGCACCAAAGGAGCAGGCAGGGAAGGAGGCTCTGCTTGTAGGAGGGTGTTGGTCATTAGCAATTTTCCCTCTAGTAATTTACCACAGTGCATGCTAGAAAAACCTTCCCTCCCTTTCTCACTCATTAATTGATGGAGTGGGAGTGGCAGAGGGGGCTGAGCCTGCAACAACCCATGGGAAAGCTCTAGAGATGAGTGACCTTACAGACGACCACGAGCAGGGTATGTGGAGGTGCTGCAGTGTGTCGTGGACGGTTTCTCTGTTGCCAAGCAGTTCACAGGAAAAGTATTACCGTCATGCAGAAGCAAAACTGATTTTTCACATTTATATTCAGTCTTATGGGCAAAACAATTGTCCTCAAGCTTTATTTTGTATATACATGCTAGTTTGAGATTGTTCTGGGCCAGCCAAGCAGTTTTCACTTACGGCTCCCCCAGTATGGCTGTCTGCAGGCTGTGCCTGCAATTTCAGTGATGCTGTGCCTCACTGAGGATGTTTATGTCACTATCAAGCAATAAATATTTATTGCTTATCTACTATGTGTGTATTTTTCTCTCCATGCCTCATACACCGTGCCCTATTCTTATTCTCCTCTTCTTCCAACAGGCAACCATTCTCACTGGTTTGCTGTGTATCCTTGTATTGCCTGTATTCTTACAATTTGTGTTAGTTTCTATGTAATTTTTAAGCTACGGTAGTAATATTGTGCTGTAGATCTCATTCTATTTCTTGCTTATTTACCAGTACTGTGCTTTTGACATCTACCCATTTTGCTGCATGTGCATCTAGTTCTCACTTTCTTACTGCTACACACATTCCCTAGCACATACCCCGACATTTTACTTCCATTTCCTGATGGTTAAATAACTGGGTTGTTCCCCACCCCGCCAACACAAATAGTGCTGCGATGACCATCCTGGACCACCAAGTCTTATGAGGCCGTGAGAAGAGTCCTCTGCTGGGTCTCAGCAGATCCATATGCCTAACCTGAGTGCTGCTCTTCGTAATAATTGTGCTAGTCTATACGCCCAAGACAAAGACCTTAAAGTATGTTGAGGATACTCAAAGAAGTATGAAGGCATATGTTTCCTTTAAAAAAGAATAAGAAATGAAGCAACAAATAGGTATAAAGGAAATAAGAATAGGTGGATAGGAAAGAAATTTTGAAATGAAAAATAGTCACTGAAGCAAAAAAAAATACAACAGAGGGAATAAGGGAATAAACCCTAGGCTAGGCATATTTCAAGAGTGAATTTCCTTGGAAGATAGTGTGGAAAAACTCATCCTAAACACAGCACAGAAAGCAAAAGAGATGACAATGAGCAGTCTCAGAGATGAAATTGAGGGACTTCATCAAGCAGTCTGTTCAATAAGAACTGTAGAAGAAGGGAATAGACGCGAATGGTAAAGAAGCAATATCTGAAAAGAGAGCAGCTGAGATTTTCCAGGAGTGGAAAAAAACATAAACTCTTAGGTTGAAAGTACACTTTGAGTGTTGAGCAGGATAAATAAGAATAAATCCTCCCCCAGACATATCATAGTAAAAATACAGAAAAACAATCACTATTAACAGCTTCCAGGAAACTTGCAAAGGACAGACTTAGATGACAGCCTACTCCTCAAGGACAACAATAGGTGCCAGGAGACAATGGAGGGCAATAACCGTCAACTTGAATTGTATTCCTAGCCAACTATTATTAATAGGTCAGGGCACAATAAAGACAGAGCAGAAACCACCCACAGACCCTCCCTCTCTAAAAGAACTCAACTGAGAGGCAGCCAAGTGTGGAGGGTAGGTACGGGGCCTCTGGAGCCAGGCTCCCCCTGGTTTGCATACTGGCTAGGCCACTGCTGTGCAACCTTGAGCAAGTTACTGCATGTTAGTGTGTCTCAGTTTCTGCATCTGAAAAATGGGGGTAACAATAGTATCTGTTGTGAGAATTGAATTGGCTCACAGGTATAAAGTGCTTGGAGGAAAGCCGGGCATATAATGAGAACTGTATAAGAGTTGTTGTTGTGATCAGCAAGAAGAAAAATAAACACACAGAAAGATGTGGGATAAAAGAAACAATGATGAGCACAAAACATGAATAAAATATTTAAGTATTTTTAGCATTTAATTATTGACCATAAAACAATCTCTCTCTCTCTCTCTGTGTATCTGAAAACTAAAATTTTAAGCAATAATAATGAGATGGAGATAAAGTGGTGGGATGCTCAATGGGGAGTTAAAGTAAGTTATGACCCTGGATGTGGTTGTGAGGAGGATATATTTGGAATAACTACAGATCTTGTTATAGTTACGTTTTAATTTTAGAAGAACAAAAATATGTACCATAGCAGCCAAATCAATAGAAGATCAGAAAAAAGGTGGGGGAGGTGTGTTGTGGAGAAGGAATATCAAAATTTTAATAATTCAACAGAAGGCAGAAAAGGAGAAAAAAGGAAGCAAAGAAAAGAATGGGGCGGCGGGAAGGGTAGAAATGATCCTGTGTTTGGTCCAAAAAACAATGGCAAGAGCCTTACACGTATGTGTGCATATACAACCGTGCATGTGTGTGTGACATGTGCGTGCTCTTGTGTATACGTTATATACGGGATCACGTGAGCATGGCGGTTTTATGAGTGGGTATCTACAAGCTGTTATGATAGGTTACTGAGGGCAGAAGTGGGGTGGAGGATGAATTGGGTGAAAGGTGTGGCCAAGCAAGATGAAAAAAAGAAACTGTATTTTAACAAGGGTATATGATTTATGGTTTATATAAAAGTGTATTTGTATATATTTATAAAAAGAAATAAGAACTAAAAACCCACTACACTGTCTTGAGAGGGAAATGTGATGTTACTTGCAGCATGCTGGCAATTGTGCTGGCCCTGCCACACGTGTGATGTCATCTCTCATGTGTGCTGACTGGAAATAGTAACAACCCAGGTCTCAGTGACATGGATGGGGCAGATGAGGCGTATTTCAGTGTCTGATTATCTGGCGGAGCTCTGTTGTCACCAGCAGCCTGATTAAGCAGGGGTGAAGGTGGAGCGTAGGGAGTCAGAGGGGGCCCAGGGCGGCAGCAGCGACCCAAGGGATTGCCATTGGCCTGGGCGTGGGGTGGGGAGACCTCTGAGAAGCCTCTGTCCTTCTTGGGATCAGGAAGACAGGTCCTCCCCTGGGTTCCCGAAAGAGAAAGGTCCAGTGATGGAACATGGAGGGTGAGACCAGGAATGGCTCAAATGCTGGGCAAATATTTTTAAGCCTTCATATTCCAAAATGACAGTTCAATTCTTCAGAATTCAAGATCCTTCCCCCATTCAGTAGGCTAAACATCATATTTGATAACATAATTAAGTCACAGAGAGAGAGGAAGGCAGCTCATTCTAAAAAATATCAACATTTTCAACAAAAACATCATTGGAACTTGCCTTGATTTACTCCCATGGGAATTTTCTCCAGAGCTCCCCATCACCTTGGCCTTATCTTGTAGAGGAGGATGTGACCAGTAATTTATGAGCATTTCAGCATAGGATGGAAACACCAGACAGTAGTCTGGGCTTGCAAGACAGCTCCTTTCTTGTTATCAGGCCAGTACACGATGATCACATTTTGGGGAATGCTCTCATTTATAAAAAATGACCAAATTATACCATGTCTGGGAGACCCAATTTCTTTTGCTATGGGATATTCATTCAGGCTACCCGAGTAATCAAAATGGTATAAGACTAGCACATTCTGTCTGAAGCTTAGACATTTGGCTATCGTGTATGCCTAATTAAGCTGAGAAGCTTATTGATATCACTATTTCAGTATGTGATAATATTACATAAACATATTAAGAGACTTAAGTAAATAAGCACATTTGTAAAAGGCTCAAACAAATGTGGAGATGCAAGTAGGTAAGCATAAGGAAAATTTTCAGCTCAGCAACCAGCATGAATTGTTAAATACTAAACATCTCAGGGAGCTTGGGGCTCATGATTATGTTGGCATCTATTCAAAAGATGTTACTTTAGATGCTTCAAAGTTCTTATCTCAGCAAGGAAGGGATATAACCAGCTTCCAAGGCCTGCCCTGGAGGAGTAGCTGTAGTTCACAATCATTCTTTCTGTTTGAAGATGTGGCTCTGGCTGCCAGAAATGCTGTCTGGGGCGAGGGCAGGGGCCGTGTAGCCGTGGCCTCTGACTTCCATCCATGCATCCCCAGAGGTAGCACAGGGGACACTCTCAGGGGTGCCTGGGGGCACCCAAGGCTGCTCTGCTCCAGTGTGGGTGAGAAAGGTATATTCTGTTTGTTCCCACGTCCGCCTACTCACAATGGAGTTGTTTATGAGTTTGTCCCCTCACTAACTATGGAAGTGGAGGGCAGAGTTCATTTAAGGGGTATAAAATCAACCCCCAAGTACAGTGATGTTTGGTTTTGCAACATAGTTTTTAATATTTGGATTACAACATGGAAACAGTGAGTTTTACATGGATTTTTGATATAAATAATAAACTCTTTCAGTCCACAAAACATGATTCTATTCACTTAACTTTAAATCAGCTAGTGCTTAAAAAAAAGTCAGTGGGAAGGAACATGCCCCAATTAAGGCTCTCTGCTGGTCAAACTTCCAGTTTACAAACTTCCAGTTTGTAAAATAATTGCCTAACACAGAGTTGGTGGTTTGGGATGTGGGAACTGTTCTCCATCTGAAGAGGCTGAAGATTAGGAGAAACATGTCAATGAGTTTGTGAATGGAAATGGTTTCAAAAGTCATTGCAGGCTCAAAAGTCATTTTTTTCTATGGTGCACATACATGTTGCTGCTTTCTGGTGCAATGGGCCAGGCCCCCCATGTAATCTTTGAGGGCTCCTGTGCTCTGTCTCTGCAGTCACTTACATGGGGGTGGGGGCACAGTGTTGGGACGTATTGGTGCAACTCAGAGGAACCATCCCAGAAAGCCAAAGGGCCCGAGCCCAGGGAAGGAGCCAGCAGGAACAGCGGGGAATTATGGGGGAGGTGGGGAGTGAGAGAAGGGTGGCTGGCCTTCAGAGACGACTGAACGGCAGCGAAGGCTCAGCTGCAGGAGGGGCAGTGGAAGGCGGCACGAGAAATCGCAGAGGGAATCCTGGGCCTGCAGTGATGGAAAGAGCATGGGCTTTGGGAGCAGGTGGATTGGCATTGCCACTTCCTACCTGTGACCCCGGGCACCTAATCCCCCCGGACCCTCAGTTTCTTTGTTAAACCAACCTCACAAGGTTGCTGCAAGAATTAGACCAAATGTGCATAAAGCACCTAGCATGGTGCCTGGCACATTGTAGGTGCACAATAAATGGTGGTAGTAATGATGGTGGTGTTAGTAAGAGTAATGACTGTGATGGTGGTGGCCGGATTGCAAACATAATAATACTGCACGGAGGATTGAAGAAAGCAAACTAATTGCACTTACTTCTAAGGCCTTGATTACATTCAAATATGGCACGACATTTGCATTTTCCCCTGTTCTCTTTTAGGAAAACAACTTTCAGGCCTAAATTAACAAGTCAGCATGGGCCGGGTAGACGTCACTGAAGTTCCTCTATGCCCTCCCTGAGTGGGGGTGGGGAGGCAGTCCTATGTCCTTGCCATAGTCCAACTCAGGGCTTCACAGAACACAGCTGTGGCCCTTTGGCACTCACTGACTCCAACTGCAACTTTTTACAAATTTAGTTTATGTTTACTAAACCTTCTGCCTTCTGATCAGTTATTCACCCTCAACTTCACCATTACTTTCATTTCCTATTCTGTGATAGTCAAATATGATTGATTTCTGTAATTAGAAGTAAATGACTTTTTAATAAGCTTTCTTGAAATGCTGGTGGTAATGTCTCTATTTTCAGAGCCTGGGATGATTTCTATCCTCATCCTGTTATTTATTTATTTTTTCTTCTGGAAAATAACACTGGAACACTTTTTTTCCTTAGTGGCCAAATATCTTCAAAAACAAGACATGAAGGAGAAGCAGAGATGGACTTGCCCACCACTTTGCAGATGGTGCTTTTAAGGAATGACATATTTCAAGAAGAACAGAATTTTCCCTCCCTGAACTTGAGTTCTGCCTGTATGAAATTCCAGCACACATGCCTCTGTTTCTTACAGATTTCAATCACAGTGAATTTAGGTTGGTCGTTTTGGAGATAAGTAGAGAATAAGGGAACCCAAGGAGTTAGGATTAGGAAAAAAAAAAAAAATAAAAGGCAAAGCAGATAGCAGAACCAGCAAGGAGGTTTGTGCAATGAAGCTTTGGAAGAGACAAAGGAAGTTGAAGTACACACAGCCTGAGAGCTACACTTCTTCACCCATCAAAACGGGCAAGGAGGGGAGTGGGAAACAGGGAAGTGTGTCAGAAGGGCTGATGGCGTAGTTTTGGGTGCTGCGTCTCTGGAGAGTCAACAGTTCCAAGGGACAACATTAGGAAGGCAGTGAACACTCAGAGAGAAGAAAAACAGACACAGAGAAGGAACTGCCACAATACTCAAAGATAAAAATAATTTGCAAGTTTTATGTTGAAACTTCAGGGGAAATCCTGAAAACTTTTCTGTGTCCAAGGGATGGTAAATGGAAGCTAAACACACAGGACCACCCACTGTGACAAACTGAAGATGAATTAAACATTATTATAGTTCTTTACTATATTGACCTTAGTGTTTTGTTTTGGTGAATATAGAAACATTTGTAGGGACTTTCATAAGTTTACTTGCAAACTCAATCTTGTTTTTCACATAAAGGCTTAAACTCTAATCATGGCTTTTCCTATCACAGGGTTATTCCGTTCCTTCACGGCTAGGGACAGATGGATAACCGTACCCTATAAGTTAGTATACATCCCAGGGCACAGCAATTGTTCATAATGTTCATTGCAGCAGAAGCTGGTTTCCTTTCAGCTTGCGGATATATTGGTCATCAGCTGCTCCCTTTCTAAGAGGTGCCAGGAGGAGACCAGGCCTTCACATTCTTTGCACTTTGGAACATACAATTTCCAGAACGAAGAGCAGCTTCTGCCTTCTACAGGAGAGTCTTGATATTATCTTTGAGGCAAAAACAGCTCTGTTTGAGATAATCTAATCATGTTAATGGACCATTTGAGGTCTGTACATCTAAGGTAAAGATCCACCATTATTCTTAGAGAAGCTCCAAAAATGAAATGCAGGTAGGTGCTTTAAAGTAGGAGTTAGATGTTCTGTTTAGTGTTCTGGGTTTAGAATCACAGATTGGGTGTTTCTTTAGCAGAATTATGTGTCTGCAGAGATGGAGAATTTTTTTTTTTTTAATCTGCATGTAGATTGCCCTATGCCTAAAAAGTAGTGTTTGTGCTTCGATGGTTAATTTTATATGTCAACTTGTCTAGGCTATGGTGCTCAGATGTTTGATCAAACAGCAGTCTAGATGTTGCTTTTTAGATGTGATTAACATTCAAATCAGTAGACTTTGAGAAAAGCAGATTACCCTCCAACCAGTCGAAGGCCTTAAGAGAAAAAAGACTGAAGTCCTCCAGAACAGATGGAATTCTGCCTCCAGTCTGCCTTTGGACTTGACCTGCAACATCAACTATTCCCTGGGTATCCAGCCTGCAGGCTTGCCCTGTAGAATTTGAACTTGGCAGCCCCTACAATCTCGTGAGCCAATTCCTTAAAATAAATCTGTTTCTCCGTATCTATGCACAAGACATTGGTTCTGTTTTCTGGAGCACTCTGACTAATACAGATGGTGTGGTGTGTGTTCCTGTCCAAGCATCTGCTCTAGTACTTTGGGAATGGAGGGCAGATCATGGTGGAAGGGCATGCAGGCCCAATCTTGTCCTCACCTTGCATGTGAATGGAGGTTCTTATCTAGGCACTGAATAGTGGTCACAACCGCAAGGGACGCAACTGGTATTTAGTGAAATGGGCCTGGTTCTGTGATGATAGAGAACTGCCTGTCTCAATGGACCAATGGCATACCCATTGAGAAACGCTGCTTTTGAGGAAAGATGGGACAAATTGCTGGTCATTGGGGGCCGTCCCACCTGGACTAGTGACATGCTTATGTCATTTAAGACTGAATAGTCCAGAGTTCTGGAACTGCTATAAACTACCTTGTCAGGGTCATGAGTCTGGAGAGTGTGACTGTGTAAATAGGCAGCTGGGCCCTGGGTCCAAAGCAGGTCGCTGCTTGGAGCATGCCTGCTGAGGGCATGCGGAGCCTTCCAAGAATGAGGCCCTGAGCCACTGGGTCCAAGCCCTCCAAGAGCCCCACTTCCAGAGTAGCTTTTAGCTACCCTCCAAGGAGCATTTCAGTTAGCCCCTATCCTCCATCAATGTCTTATTAAAGTCTGCCTTGCCTAGTTAGATGCAGTGGCCAGGGACAAAGGGTCCTTTAGGCCTGATAGTGGCCTCAAGCAATGGCATTATCAGGACAGCCCGCCCAACAGATGGCAGTCCCTGCAGCATGGAGGAAGATGAGGAAGATGAGGTAGGGGGTTAGGGGAGAGCCCAGGCATGTTTTCCAGAGTATTTAAGAGGCAGTGCTTGGAGATCCTTTCACAAACAGTATGGGGACTTGTTTTGAGACGAATGGATTAATTTCCAACAGTAAACCCCGTAGGGACTTTGGCCATAATAATTTGGGAATAAAAAGGAGGCTCAGTTCTGTTTGGCTGTTGTAGGCTGATGAGACCTGGGACATATGGGACTCATTGGGAGAAGTTTCCTTTCATGCTGTCACCCCTCCAGGAACAAGCACGGGTGGCTTACAAGGGCGGGCAAGAGGCTAGCGGGCCGTGCAAAATGGAAAAGGACGGCATTCTTTCAAACACAGGCTGGATGATTATATTCCTAACTGGTGCCAATCCTAACTCACAAACTGCTGAAGAAATGAAATCTGGTTAAATTTGTTCTTTTTCGCCCTTCTTAAAAATATCAAAAGCTAATATTTTGCAGACAGCTTCTACACTGGCCACGCTGGCCAGGCCTCGTGGGGCCAAAACAAACACACCTGATCTAGATTTGGTCAGCATTAGGAGGCCAAGGAAGTGGCCAAGGAATTACTAAAGGAATCTGAAGATTGTTCTTTTATTCCAAAAGGTCTCAACTCGAAATAGCTCTTGCTTTGGAGGAGTCGTGTGAGTGTGTGGCGAGAAGAGGGGAGGGGGTTTGTCGGAGAGAAGAGGATGAATCCATTTAGCTTCGTAGAAGAGGATTTTGATTCCGACCTGTCACTGGAAACAGATCTGAATCCTTCTTCTTAGTGATGAATATTTGTAATCTTTTCTCTTCGCTGTCAAGAGTATCAGTGAAGAGCGAGTACGTGTGACATGCAGTTTCTGGTGGGTACTTCGCTCTGGGCCTCAGGATCCTGTCTGCTGGAGACGATGTGCTTGATGTAATGATTTTCTGTACCACAGAAATCACAGGAATCTGTTCTCCACAGATTGATCACATGTCAGCCAACTAAGGTCAATGATCCTCTGTGACTTGTTATATAATGTGAGAGTGGTTAGTGGAATTCATGGTTTTTACCTGGATCTTAGGAAATCACCAGTTATGCTAATACAGTGGGTGAACAACGGGGAGCTAAGATTTTGCATATACAGCAAGTAAAGAACTAAGTGTCTGGATGGCAAACAGGTACCCCTAATCCCTAATAATGTGACATCATCCATAAGGACAGTGACTTCTAGGAGGTTGTCACAGGGGCCAGAGGCCTTCCTGTAGTTTCTCAACTCACTTTAGTTCTCTCAGCTCCGGCTGCTCAATCCAGCTCCCAGCCCTCTGTCTTCCCTTCGCTGTCTGAGCTATCTCAGAGGGTACCATCTGGTGACCCTCCATCTTCCTGTGGTTTCTCCTGGAAGCGGACCCTAGTACAGATAGTTTATTTGGGAAAAGATCCCTGGAAACACTGGTGAGAGAGGAGGGAAGTGAGATGGGGGAAGGCAGCCAAAGCAGAGGACAACAGCAAGCCCATCACCACTGTGGGCAACCGGAGCTCAATTCCCTGGGGACTCTGGGAGCCAGTGGAGGAAGCACACCTCAGAGTTGGCACTCCCGAGGGCAGAGGGAACTGGGGTCTGTGCATACCAATCTACCACAGTCACTGGCTGAGTCCTCCTGGTGGGGGCGTTAATTCCCCAGCACTAGCCTGTTCCATGCGCATCTCTTGGATACCAGAACATGCTCTGAGGGAGCATGGAGGTGCTGGCAGAGGAAGTCATGCTAGTGTGCACACACATGCTACATGGAAGCGGTGTGGGTGGGGCTCTGACTGCATCTGCTCTATCCCTTATTTCTTCTTCATCCTCCTTGTCTGACAAATATCACTACTGCCTACGGTTAATAGTCTTACTAACAGAGCTAATTCTTTGGCAACGTAGCTAGCAAAGAGAGAGGCAGAGGAAATTAAACATTCTAGCTGGTCTATTGCCTGATTTCGTATAGGCCTGGCTGGTATTTTGGGGGTAAAGTTTGTTTTTTGGTCTGGCAAATGGGAGTGACTGTAGCAGCCCACGGTTTTCTACTGACCGTATTTTAATCGAAACCAGACGGCCTAGACCTTGGCTCACACCCGGCATGCATGCTTGGGAGAGCTACTCTCTCTCTTGCTGCCTCAGTTTTCCTTTTTGGAGTGACACTTTGGAAATGAAGCTCTGACATCACAGGCTCTTTAACTCTTTTTCACTGAGATTAGCTTGTACTTGGTGCCGTGGAAAGGTGACCACATGTTGCTATGATAGTAAGCACTACTTTAACCAGCCCTGGCAGGGGCAGACACCATGGGCAGGGCATGAGGAACTCAGGCCATTTCAAGGACTCCTCTTGGAACAATGTAAACAATGCCTCTTCCCCAGGCCTGAGTCCCCAGTCTGCTTCACTCACTTCATTCTGCACCTGGCAGAACCTTGCAATGATTTAGGAAGTCAGGGAAAGGCATTTCTGGCTGCAGGTAGCCTGATGAAATATTGTTATGCGGAGAGAGACTAAAAAATAATCAAACTGTCTTTAAGTGGGACAGGGATCTGAAAATCTCTTGAGCCACATTTAAGAAACCCATAGATTTTGCTGGGTTGACCACAGAAGGGAAAATTGTACCATAGATGATTATCTCAGGTAAAATGTCCCCAAATCTTTTATAGGACATTTATTTGTAGTGATCTATTACTCCACCAACAAGGCCTGGCTGAGAAGCCCCACTGTCTGGTTCGCTATGGAGCTCTGCAGAGTAATTGCAGGCTCAGTCTCAGGAGTCTTCTTTGTCCTAGCTTCTGGACAGGACAGCTGGTAAGTATCCTGAGGCCGGAGACTCTCCTGTGGGTTTGTGCATTCCCCACCAGGCCTCAAACTTAATAGATGCACAAAAATGGCTGAATAAATAAACCTAAGACCTAGATCAGGGGCAGGGAACTGCAGCCTTAAGGCCACATGTGGCCTTTTAGGTTCTTAAGTGTGGCCTTTTGATTGAATCCAAACTTTACAGAACACATCCTTTTATTTTTATTAACACATTTTTGTTTGTCTTCTATATTTTTATTTTATTTTTAAAATGAATATATTTAAATTACCAAAGAATAAAATAAGTTTCAATGAAATAATCCTCCCAGATTGCCCGGCACAATTAGAACATTAGTAACCATAAGGGCTAAATTGACGGCTGCTTTGCTCATGATTTAGTTCTAACTTCCCCCACCTGACTGGCGCCACTGTTGCACGAGGCTGGTTGGCGAGAGTGTATGGGGGTCGAGTACGCTCGTCTGTTATCAGCTTTTGACAACGGTGCACTGTGTTTCTGTTTGAAGTGGAATTTGTGAATAGTTGCACAGCTCAACAGTATTTTTTAGTTCTGTCTGCTTAACAGCTTAACACTGAAGGAAGAAAACAAGATTTTTTAATAAGGATTGGGAATTGCAACATTATCTTGTTTCTGCTAAAGATAAGATAATTTGTTTTCTTTGTGATACTGCAATATCAACATTAAAGAAATTCAATGCTCATCAGCATTATAACACTCACAAGGACCACAAATATTTTAAATTAGAGAGAGAGGCACAAAAGGTTGTGCTGCAGAAACTAAAAGATGAAAAGCAAAAGCAAAGACAATTCTTTCAAGCAGCAA
>VBSM01000361.1:7451086-7505674 GCA_008086735.1 Cheirogaleus medius
CTCTTGTGAACAGAACACAGGGAATAGATATCTTCACCAACTTTCAAGATAAATGTTATGAAATTTGACTGAATTTGGTAAATTTACTGAGTGTGTGTATGTAAATTTAGATGATGTGCCTTCCATGACAGGAAAACATGAGGGTTTATTGTACAGATTAAAAAAAAGGTATTAACAGATCCAGATGCTCTCATTTCATTGTATCTTACATCAGCAAAATCTATGTGCCAAAGCTACTATTTTAAGTGACACTTTGCAACAAGTTATAAGTATTGTTAACTATATTCCTGAAAATGCAACATGGCATCATCAGTTTCGTAACGTGCTAAAGTTGAATGATGAGGTATTCAGTGTGGATTGCTGTATCATTCTAAAGTGCATTGGCTATCACAGGAGCGGGTGTTAGCCAAGATTTTATCTCTGAGAGGACAGATAGTTAAATTTTGTGAAGAAAGAATCAACAATGTGAATTACTGAGAGAAGATTTCTATAGGAATGCAGCATTTCTGTGTCATATCATGTCAAATCAAAACAACTTGAATATTTCTTTGCAGGGTAAAACTAAGTTTATATATATGGCAAAAAATCCAAGCATTAAAAAAAAGCTATATTTTTTTCAAAACACTTCTTCTTCAAAAGGAAATTTTGGATGAACATTTTCCCCAGTTAGCAAAGGTCACTGATGAGCAGGATGATATATGTGAATCATTTGAGGTATACGCAGCTGTTATAGACCTACTAATTGGAGAATACAATGAAAGGTTCACTGACTTTGGGAATCATGACATCACACTCAGATTAGCATTTCAGCCTCACCTAGTTGATATCACCAAGGCACCTAAAGAACTACAGATGGAATTGGCTGAGCTCTCAGTAGATGACGTTTTAAGTCACTGTTTGATACTAAGCAAAATCCAATTGAAAAAGGAAAAAATGCAGTAAAATACCCATACCTTCAGCAACGGGCCTGAAAAATGCTTTCTTGCTTTTCAACCTCTTACTGCTGTGAATCTACATTCTCCTGCCTAACCCAAATCAAGATGCCCTTCATGGTCACAAATGACTGATACCCATCTAGAGGATCAACTGAAACTGTGACCTCCATGCTGCAACCAATTATTCGAATGCGTTCCAACAAAACGCAGACACAACAAAGTCATTAAAATGTTAGTTAACTTTAAGATTAATAAATAGTTTTCATTTTTTGAAATTATTAAGTACATAGTAGTTAGATTTTTACAAAATAATGTACATTTTAAGCATATCTAATTGAAGTTTCTTGAATGTGGCCTTATTTGATTACAGCTAAATTAATGCAGCCTTCCAACATGAAAAGTCCCCCCTCCCTGTGTTAGACCTTCTGTTCTTGTTTCATAGGCCCCAGAGGCTCTGTTCATTGTTTAAAAACAGCTTTATTGAGATATAATTCACATACCATGCAATTCACCAATTTATAGTATACACATTAATAAATTCACAGAGTTGTAAACCATCACCATAATATAATTGAAGAACATTTTTATCACTACCTAAAGAAACCCCATACCCATTGACAGTGATTCTCCATTCTCCCTCCCCAGCTTTAGGCAACCACTAATCTCATTTTTGTGTCGATAGATCTGCCAATTCTGAACATTTCATATAAGTGGCATTATATAATATGTGGTCTTTGCGACTGTCTTCATTCACTTGGCACAATGTTTTCAAAGTTCACACATGTTGTAGTGTGTATCAGTCCTTTGAAGCATGGTTTTAGGAGTTGCTTTAAGTCTTTGTCTGATATTTCCAATAGTGTGTCATCCTGGGGCTGGCAACTGTTGATTGTCCTTTCCTCTATGAATTGAGATTTTTTTGGTTCTTCTTATGCCAAGGCATTTTGGATTACATCCTGAACATTTTCAGGATCTTACTTAAACCCATAGAAGACTATTGATTTTGTTTATTTGTTTTAGCAGACAACCAACCTGGTTAGGTTCAGGTCACAAATTTCAATAAACCTCCTTTGAGCTGTGATTCCAGAATGAGTTCTGTTTTCAAAAGCTTTGCAGTGCTATTTAGGTTTGTCCCATGTGCACACCACTCAGAAGCTGGTCTGGGGCTCAAGTGCTGGTCCACCTTATGGCTCAATTCTCAGAGCTGCTGGCATTCTCCTTAGATCCACAGATGCTGAACTCAAAAGTGAGGGCAGGAGTTTATATAAACAGCTTTATGGAATAGCTGTCTTGATCTCCCTCTTGTCTGTGATCTACCTGACACATTCTGACTCTCTGAGGCCCCACTCCTGGACCTTTTAACAGAAAGCCAGGGCTTTAATTTCTCTGTTCTGCCATGCGATTCCCATGACTGTGCCTGCATCTGGGGCCATGTGGTGGGAACACATAGAGAAGAAAAAGCAATGCAAATTTTTCCATGTTATTGGTACCACAGCTTCTGTGGTCAGAGCAAGGGAGTCACTTCCATCAGAATTTTAGATTTCTGCTTGACTGCTACTGCTGTCATTGCCATGGAGGATGTTCTGGGGGTGCCAATTTGATGGTACTTTGAATTCTGGTCTCTCCCTAAGCTGCTTGCTACCATTTACTTTTCAGAGTTCTCAGAGAGCTGCTCCATGCATTCTGCCAGGGTTTATACTTGCCTTCACTGAGAGACAGGATGGACTGCAATTACTCCCCCTTGCCCAGATCTAGACCCTAGCACTGTTTTTTTTTTTTTTTTATTACATTTATGTCCACCTCCCCGGCCAGTTGTGTAGTTAGGACTGAAAAGTCTCATCCATAATATTTGCTTCATTTCCCTTTCGCATCATATGGGCAACTTAACCTTTCTCCTTCACCCAGCTCGTTAGCTCATTGTATCTATACTGTACTCAATTTCTTCTCAAATTGCAGACACTTGTGCTTATGTGATCCCCCGATTCACCTACCAGGCCAGTCCTACAGTCTGTTTTTGTATGGCTGTGAACTGAGAGCTAATAATGGTTTTTTGATATTTTTATAGAGTTGTAAAAATAAGAAGAAAATGGAGGAGGAGGAGAAGGAGAAGGAGGAGGAGGAGGAGGAGGAGGAGGAGGAGGAGGAGGAGGAGGAGGAGACGACAAAGCAGCAGCAGCAGCAGCAGCGGCGGCAAGAGACACAAAGACTACAACATTTACTGTCTGGTCTTTTACAGGAAAGGTTTCCTTAGAAGTAAAAGCACCAGCATATAAGGATATATGTGTGAGTGTTTATTTAGCATAGTTTATATGGCAAATAAAAATAAATAAAGTAAAGCAAATACCTGTCAACTGGAAAATGGTGGACGATGTTGTGCATACCTATTCCATAGAATATTGTGCAACCACTACAAGGAATGAATTATACCCACACCAGTTGATTTGGAGGATTTTCAAACACATATACACTTATATGTATGTATAAACAAAAAGCAGGATGTAGAGAAATGTATGTGATTGTTTTTATCAGTTTTTTGTAAGATAAGCAAGCCAATCCCCCATATATTGATAAGTATGTACATGTTGCATCAACATGGAGAAAGGATTTGGAACGTTAGGCTAAGGGCTATGAATTTTTTTGTTTGGCATGGGGTAGTCCTCAGAGGTTTTGGAGTGGGGCGAGGAGGAGACTAGACCGGAGCTGTGGCTTGGGGATATTAATCTTTATAATGTAATCTCCACTACTCGTTACCCAGAATTCTAATTTCAAAGTGTCCAACTTCCAGTCGGCTGACTCCTGTCAAATCTGCTGTTTCCCTCACCATCAAATACTTCCCTTCAATGGCTTTCTCTTGTTTGGAATCATTGTGCTTTGATTCTTCTTTAGCAGTGGAACAACTTTGTGGCTTTGGCAGCAGTTTGAGTTCACCCTGACTCTAAAGTCCTTCCTCTGTAGTCCCCCACTCCTCTGTTTGCTATTATTGTCTTGTTGCAGACTGCCTGGGAAGTCACAGCCATGCCCGGGTTAGTGGCTGTTAGGCCAAGGGCTCCGCCAATTCAGCTCTGGGCCCCTCCCCAGCCCACCCGTGGCTACGGTATCTTGTCTTCTAGGTGTTGGAGCTCTTTTTCATCTTGGCATCACTTCTGCTAGGGGAGTTAGTAAAGATTTTGTTCTAAGTATCTCACTGGGGTGAGATGAAGTGAAACCCTTCATAACTCTTCTCTTTGATGTATTTTTTTTTCCTTTTTAAAAGATTATAGTATTTACTTCAAGGAATACATTGTTTCATAACCTTCAAACATAGATCTGGCTTTGCTTTAGATTACTGGTGCAATCAATAAACTTTATGTCTTTAATGTCCCTTGCCTATTAAGATGTCCCTTGATGTCTTTTTGCCTATTAAGTTTATTTGGTACATTATCAATTTCTGTAGTCATTCCTTAATTATTTCCTTTTGTCTTCCAACAAAAGGGAGTATCCAAGGACCCTAGTATTTGCTAATGAGTTGCTAGGTACCGCTACATTCCGATTATTTATGAGGAGGTTTTCTAGACTTCAGCATCATCTTAACATGTGTTAATAAGCTGTTTGGCAAAACATAATTAAATTTTTAAAAATTCAGGCATCATTAACGATGTCTTCAATAAAGATTAAATTAATAAAATCAGTCTTTGCCTCATTACAAAACATACATTTTCAGCAGTAAAATCATCAGACTTGTGGTCTGGTAAAAGGTTTAACCATCTGCATACAGGAGTTGTTTATTCATGTCATACCTAGTTGTTACAAGACAAATGATCTGAATCACCAGTCCCAGTTTTGACTCATACATCTTTTAGGGACAATCTGTGCAGTGTGACCAAGATTACTTTAGATATCTTCCTCGGGGCAGTGTTATGGTGAGGTAGGGTCAATAACTCCTAATTTTGAACAACTTGGAAATTAGAGAAAAGCAACTGTCCCAGGGTTCATCCAAAAATCTTAAGAGAAAATTAAAGCAAGTGACAGACTGGAAGAAAACATCTGCTACATATTCCATAGATGAAGGCCACTATCCAGAGGAAACATAGAGCATCTACAAATCAAAAAGAGGAATTCAACTAACCAATGGACAAAAAATATGAGATACAGGAAGAAGCACTCAATTTCACCAGCAGTTAGGGAAATGCAAATTAAAACAATAATGAAATGCCATTAATTTTTGCTCTCCAACTGGCAAAAACTAAAATGGCTGATATAATCATGTACAATTGAAATGGGTACTGTCACACAATGATGGGAATATAAACTAATGAACTCCTTTGGAAAGGCAACTGGGGAGTACTCATGAAAATTATTTAATTAATGAAAATACACATATGCTGTTGTGCCTCCCAATTCTACTTCTAGGCATCTATCTCAAAGAAACACTCACATTTGTATACCAAAATGTGTGCACTGCTTTTGTAGTAGAGAAAAATTGGAAAAAAGTGAAATGTCTGTTACAAGGGAGTAGTTAAATAGATCATAGTTTAGTCACCATCAAAAATGGTGAGAGGCCAGGCATGGCAGCTCATGCCTGTAATCCCAGCACTTGGGGAAACCAAGGTGGGAGGATCACTTGAGATCAGGAGTTGTGACCTACCTAAGCAACATAGTGATATCCTGTCTCTATAAAAAAAAAAAAAGAAAAGAAAAATTAGCCAGGTGTGGTAGCACGCACACACCTCTACACCTCTGGTCCCAGCTAGTTGGCAGGCTGAGGTGGGAGGATCACTTAAGCCCAGGAATTTGAGGATGCAGTGAGCTATGATGCCACTGCACTCTATCCCAGGCAACAGAGTGAGATCCTGTCTCAAATAAATAAATAAATAAATAAAAATAATATAAAACATAAAAAACGGTGAGCAGTAGGCCCATACTCACTGTTAAATGAGAAAAGCAAGGTGCAGAATAAGATGTACATTATGTTCCCATTTATGCAATAAAACAAGATATCTTTGTACTCGATCTATCTATCTATCTACAATGCACAGGATGGAAGGAGATACATCAAACTGTTGAAAGCGACTACTCCTCTCTGGGGCAGGTGCATGTTTGGTACTGGGGGAGAGGAAATGATGGGGGCTCTTATATTTTGATATTTATATTAATGTATTGTTTGAACTATGGCAAAATGCCCATGAATCACTTGTGCAATTAAAAAGAGACAAAAACTACCACCCTGAAGAATCCATGACTTTCTAACTCTGGACTGGGAATGGGCCCTAGGAAGGAAGGCTTTTGCCCTCCCTTGACTGACTTTGTCCTTCTCCACCTCCCATCAACCTCTCTGCCTCCTTCCTTCATTGTCTTCTGGGGAGTAAAGATGGAGGAAAAGCTTCCTTCACTGTACCCTTTTCCTTCTTTTAATCATCAACCTGAATTAGAGAAAACATGTGACCCTCCCTGGCACCTAAATGGTAGTGGCCTAATGCCTCTTTCATAGTTGGGATGTGATTTTTCCTGCCATCTGCCAAGGACATTGACCTTGGAGCCCAGCAGAAATGGGGTTCAAATACTGGCTCCACCCCTTACTAGCTGTGTATTACTGGGGGCATGTTTCTTAACTTTCCTAAGCCTCCGTTTCTTCATCTTTAATAAGGGTATAATAATAGTATAATACCTCTATCAAAATCAGCTATTATTCTTATGGTGGAGACTCTACCTCTTCGACTGCTGCTGGCCTATAATCTGTGCTTAGACACACGATGGCTGGCCATGGGCTTCTCTGTTTACTCCCAGTCCTTTTAGGCAATCCCAGGTCTGTCCAAGAATGGACACTTTGGAAAGTCCCCATGGTACTTCTAGTTGTCCTGCCCCTGGCCACCCTTTTAGCCTTGATCAGGCAGCTGCAAGTAACCTGCCGTTATTAATACTATTTTCCCCACACAAACTGCCTGGGCTGGTCTTTTGTGCACGAGATGTCTGATGACTGATGCAGTCTAGATGTGCTGAGGAGCATCTCTGCTGTTTAAATGTTGTCCAATAGCAAATGTCTACCTGCTGGGAGGGGAGTGCCGAGTCCCTGAGGATGGACAAGCATCTCTGCATTGTGTTTCATCCCCTCCTCTGAAGGTCTGTGTTTTCATGAACACAGCTTGCCATGGGGCTACACAGGCACATTTTTAGGCTGGCTTAAATAAGTTGTGGTGCAGATTGTGTTTTAGAGAGCCAGTGTGGCCCATGGGGTCATATTATCATACGAAGCCAGCACCAAACTGAGGATGTGTCCACCCTGAGTGGAATAGCTGCTGCAGGGGGGCGCTATTCCCACCGTGTGTTCTCTGTTTTTGAAAGCTCTTGGTGGATTTCAGCAGGGGCTCATCAATGTTTTCAGAATGGTCAACAGTAGATACAGAAAAACCCTCTGCTATTTGCAGCTCTTCCCTATTCAGCATCATTGATAACCCCCCTCCCACCCCACTTCTACCCCAGCTACAATTGTTCACCCTTCTAATCAATATAAGACAATGAAACACACGTTTCCTCCTTAGAAGTAAAACAACATGTCACCATCTTCCCTTGGCAAATCATTAGGTTGAGCGCAGATCCTGCTGGTGTATTTAAAGACAATCTTCTTCTTTTTATTAAGTGCTGAGAGAGCCCTTAGCCTGGAGGGACCACCCACTTACAGACATGCCCCTGTGGCTCTGCATCCATGAGCTTCATGGTTTACATAAAGCTGCATAAAAGTGATTGTGTCTGCACTTTTCTGCAGGGTTATTCTGATACCTAGATAATAGTATCTGTTGGCAAAGTTATTTTTGAAATAGTTGGATGAAAATGATCATGTTAAGGATGTACATTATTGCTAGAGATTAGAATGCATCATTGCCTTCTGAAAATCTGAAATGACTTTTTTATAAGGGGAAGAAATTTTATTTTAAGGCATTTCATTAAAATGAAATAGGTGTTGGGAAAATTGGTTACTTGAAAAAGATTCAGCTTAGAGCCTTAGCTTAGACTATATTCTACAATAAATCCTAAATGAGTTGAGTGTGAAAAATGGAACAATAAAAAAACCCTATAAGTAAATTTAGGAAAGTATTAAACAGATACTCTGCAACGAGCAACCTACCATCATTATTGTTACAATGACCGTTTCTAAGTATGAAAGCAATGGAGGAAGTCATAAAAGAAAAGAGCAATGGATTTGACTATATGAAAATAATAATGCACCTGTAAATTATAATGCACCTTACAAAGACTAGTCACTGTTATTGTTGGTAAAACAAAGGTATAATGGTGAGTGCTTCTTTGAGAACCTGGAAATTAAGGAACTGATGTCACTTTATAAAAGTTGGACTAGAAAAACATCTTCACACAGCTCCCCATGAGATAAAACTGAGAGGATGCTAGCTGTCAAGCATTGTGCCTACTCTACCCATTCTCTTTTAAAAAGGCAAGCTTCTTCCTGCCATACCCTTTGCTGCCTAGGCAGCCACTTTCTGACACACAAGACCTCTTTTCCTTTCTGGTCACATCTTCCTGCACCAGCAGTGGGTTTTTGATCCAAAGATAGCACATTCTTAAGCCTGCTAGCAGCTACAGGCCTGAAGGCCTAGAAAACATAAATTGGGCCAGTCAAGTTCTCTTTCTCATGCCTTTGAGCTAAGAAACAAGCAAATAATTAGCTTGTTAGCCTTGGGGACAAAATATAAAAGGATATTTTTGGTTACTATTAGGACCAGGGTTGAAAAAATCCATGAGAAAGCGGACCCTATGGTCAGCAGGGCCAGCAGGTTGCCAGAGCAGACGTGCACAGTGTGGACAAGGGGTGCTGAGGGAGGCACAGAGAGTGCTGGACTGGGGCTACCCTGTCCCTGATAGCTCCCCAGTCCTGGTTCCAGCTGGGAGGGGCCCCAGATCTTATTATTATTTTTGATGAGAGTCTGGTCATCACCACATGTGTACCCTAAGGCTCAGCTAGCTCAGCCGGGTTTCTATTTCTAAGAATCAAAAGAGCCAAACTAAAAGTGATTGTGTCTGTGACGCAAAATACTATTCAAGGTCACTTGGGGTTCATCCTTGAGAGGCAGGAGAGAGGTTATGGTTTAATAAGAAGAAACTTAACAAATGGTGCTTCGTCTTGTCTGGGGAAAGGGGTACTGCGTGCAGAAGGAGGCTGTTCAGCCTGGAGAACAGATGAGTCAGGTGGGCCGTGGCGAATGAGCACTGTGCAGAGGAGACAGAGACAACCCAGGACTGTAACTGCTCACTTCTGTGGGTAACGGATGCCTTGTGAGGCTTTGCCATGACTGTGAGAACCTAGCTCTCAAAACTCTTTACTTCTCTTTGTTTTGATTCCTTTTGCACTTGGAGAGGCCCATTTATCAGCCTTTCAACAACTGATCTAGTTTGTTCCCCGGGAGGACGTGACCTGGATGGAGGTGGCTTAAGAGTTCCTGTCTGTAACACAACATCCACCGGGGTAAATTAATAAATTGCCTATCTGGCTTACAGGGGGTTTGACTGGCATGAGTCCCCCGAGCTGAGGTGGGGCCCGGACCATGGTTCACTGACTAAGGTAAGACTACTCTGTCAGGACTCTTGGGAGGCAGCCATCCATCTCTTTTTGCTGACATTCCAATCAAATCATTGCTTCCTTCTCTATACATGACAATTATTAGTGTTGCCTCTTGTCAGTGAATGTACTCTACAGCCCTCCAACTTGCATCAAATCATTTTTTCTGTTTGATTTCCAAACTATGGCAGCAAAACATTCAATCAATTTCATGAAGACATCAGTCATACTGGTTATGGGCTGTTACTCAGTTAACTGCATGTCTTGGCACACTCTGCCATTTCAGTGACACTTGAGTTTTTGCAGAGGGACCTTAAGAATTCATCTTTGCTCTTTTCATCTCTAGATACCCTGAGTCGTCTCAGAAAGATGCTTTTCTAGCTTGCTGTTCAACATTCCCTAGATCTCTATCCGTTTAATTACCTTCTTGACAAAATGTTCTTTCACATGATCAAATATATTTTCAATACAATTGAAAATTGTTTCTTCCTTTTTGAGTCTCTTTAAAGCTGAATTATAATTTATTGGTCCCTCTGTATAACAAGGAATACACAGTCAGTTCTCTTACAACTATGTTTCTTTAACAGGAATTAGCTCATATGCAATAGGTTAACGGGGAAATGATGTCAGTAAAATATAGCAGTCTCATATGTCCACATACGATTTTTTTTCCTAGTGAATTAAACTTTTGCACCACCAAGTAAAAGCAGCGGAATACAAAGTAAGCTAGCACAGCAGAGTCCAGGAAGCCGTGGAGAAATGCAGGAGTGAACACCAGGCCCCCTTCCTACGTTGCCCTTTGTGGTCCAGTGTAGCCATGTGCTGTCTCTTACAAGTGCTTGTTGTATTGCTCTTCCCCACCTTTGCACATGCTGTTCATGTCTCCATAACTCAGCAGCCTCACCCCTTCCTTAAACCCCATTCTATCATAATAGCCTCGTTTTGAAATTAAAATGTTTCATATTGTGTTTCCCTAGGTATTAGAAATTTAACATGTCTGTCTGTATCATTCTTTTTTATAAGGATTGTACTGGGTTTGTTAGGTTCTAGTTATAATACAAAGTAGCATGGGTTTTGAAAGGTCACCCCCCATCTTAATTTTCCTACAATCCCTGTTATTTTTGGGCCTGGCATTGTGCATTTATTTCATTACAGCAGAAGCACCTGTACTTAAAACTAATTTTTAAGTTCCCCATCTACAGCTTTCTTTTTTTTTTCCCCCAGGATAAATAAATCTAACTGTTATCTTTTCTCATAAGAACTACTACCCATTCCTTTACAGGTGTGTCTCGTTTCAGGCCATAGAAAGGTCTGCAGTGACATAAGTTTTGTGTGCTCAGCATTTCTTCCTTTGGAGAAAGATGCCCTTTTATTCCTTAAAAATCTTGTTCAGTTTATGTGGTGCAGATAGGCTAAGTGCCCGGCCGAGGAGTGGGCACATGATTGAGGTCTAGTCTGTTGGAGTATTTCATTCCCCTCGATGTAGGGATGGGTTCAGAGGTCGGCACACAACTCAAGCCAAGTAGATCATTCCTCCCTCCAGGGACTTTTGCCAACATTGTTGGGAAAGATCCTTTTTGCTGGAGTTACGAATTCTACAGACCATGTAAACTTAGAGTTTCCAGGGTCATTTTGCCACTGAATGGGGAGAGGCTGTCAGACACCTTAGTCAAGCACAACTGAGACATGGAGAGAGAATGGAGGAGAGGAGAGAGAGAGATACATTTGAAGCCAGCTGTACTCCTTAGATTTCCCAGTTACATGTGAGTTTTACACTCACAGCCAAACAGCCTGACCAATTCAAACTGGGTGCAAATTATTTGAATCTTTTGATAAATGTAATTTTAAAAAATCAAACTGTGCGCTCTAATGCAGTAACGGAGCTTGTTACTTAAAATAAATATGTGGTGGTGGGGGAGCCAAGATGGCCGACTAGAGACATCGCTTTCGGGTTGTGCTGGCTGGAAGGTAGAATATTGGACTGAGCAAAGCAGAAAACAGGAGCAGCTCAGGGGTAGATCACAGGGAGAGACAACAGAGATGCCTGGAGACCCAACCAAGAAAAACTGTGAAGGTGAGAAAGAAGAGAGAGAGGAGAAGATAGCAGTGCAGTCCCAAACCCAGTGAGGCTCAGAGCCCAGTGAAAGGGTAACGGGGGCCTCCTCTCTCCCCACATAGGTGCCTTCAGTGAGCACTGGGAAATAAAACATTTTGGAGGGCTTCCACCCACCACAAGCCCTGACACGGGGGCTAAGTGGGAATAGTGGGGTGAACCAGCGATCCACAGGTGTTTGGGTGTTCAAAAAGGACACTTCAGAAGAGTGCCACAAGAGATCAGAGAGCTGGCTATCTTATACCTAGACACTTCCTCCACTGCACCACCTCAAATCCTGGCATTAGAGAGAGTAATTTTAGCCTTCCCGTGGGCTGGTAGCCGCCCACCCCCACCCCCATTGCAACTGCAAGAATACTCTGAACCAAGTAGTACACCAACAGCTGAGTTTCCATGGCGGGTATGCGTTCCTGGCTGAGCCCACCACTGAGAGTGGGGCCGCCACAATTTGTGAGCTTCCTGCCTGCAGGCGTTTCATGGGATTATGTGCAGGTGGCTTAGACAGGCTGGCCTGAACTGATGCCCCCAACCCCAGACAAGAGCGGTGCAGGAAGACACAGGGGAGAGATCTTGGTCCCAGGGAAGGACGAGGACAAGCCCTCACAGACGTATCCAACAGGAGAGTGTGGAGGGGCCTGAGGAACAGGGATCTGTGAGCATGCCCATCTCCCCCCACAAAGGGAGAACCACCATAGTGGATAGGGGTGTGGCACTCAGAGTTAATTAGCATAGCCCCTGGTTCCCATGACAACCAAAAGCGTGGGGCATGCCAGCTGAATGGGAGTCTTGGCCCCTACCCCCACTTATTGCAATAGGGAGTGCAGCCTGAGCCAAGAAACTAGTGAGCTCTGCTTCTCCCAGTCGAGAGTATGCCCCTGGCAGAGGCCCCTCCAGAAGGATAGGCCTATCATTCTCCCCTCTGTCATTTGAGGACACTGCAAGAAGGTGCCACCCTTGAAAGCAAAGAGTAGCCTTCACTAGACACTAAATCTGTCCACACCTTTAAAACAATTTTTTTTACTATTTTTTTATTTCAAAGTATTATAGGGGTACAAATGTTTTTGGTTACATGTATTGCTTTTGTAATGCTTGAGTCAGTATTAAAAGTGTTCCCATCACCCAGACAGTGTTCATTGTCCCTGTTAGGTAGGTTTTTGCTCATCCCCACCTCCCTCCTACCCCCTGCTTGATTTTCTTTGAGATTTATTTCCCTCTATGCATATGTGTGCTTATCAGTTAGTTACAGTTTAATAGTGAGTACATGCAGTGTTTGTCTTTCCATTCTTTAGCTACTTCACTTAGGCTAATGGTCTCCAGTTCCATCCAAATTGTTGCAAAAAGCATTAGGTCATTCTATTTAATGGCTAAGTAGCATTCCATGGTATACATATACCACAGTTTGTTAATCCACTCATGAATTGATGGGTTGATTCCACATCTTTGCAATTGTGAATTATGCTGCAATAAACATTTGTGTGCAGGTGTCTTTTTGATAAAATGACTTCTTTTCCTTTGGGTAAATACCCAGTAGGAAAGTGAAAGATCTTTACAAACAGAACTATGAAACTCTGAGGAAAGAAACCACAGATATTACAAATAAGTGGAAAAACATATCATGCTCATGGATTGGTAGAATCAACATTGTTAAAATGTCCATACTACTCAAAGTGAGTTACAGATTCAATAAAATCCCTATCAAAATACCAGTGTAATAATTCAGAGATCTAGAAAAAATAATTCTATGCTTCAGGTGGAACCAGAAAAGACCCTGAACAGCCAAAGCAATCTTAAGAAAAAGGAACAAATGAGGAAGCATCACATCACCAAACTTAAAACTATACGACAAAGCTATAGTAACTAAAACAGCATTCAACTGGCATAGAAACAGAGACTTAGATCAATGAAACAGAACAGAAAACCCAGATATAAAACCATCCATATACAGCCAACTAATCTTTGACAAAGCAGACAACAATATACACCAGGGAAAAGAATCTCTATTTAATAAATGGTGCTGGGAAAATTGGATAGCCACATGTAGAATTAGGAAACAGGATCCATATCTCTCACCACTTACAAAAATTAATTCAAGATGGATAAAGGACTCACATGTAAGGCATGAAACCATAAGAATCCTAAAAGAAAACACTGGAAAAACTCTTCTAGGTATCAGACGAGGCAAAAAATTTATGAAGAAGACCCCAATGGCAATTATGACAACAACAAAAATAAATAAACAGGACTTGATTAAATTAAAAAACCAAAATGTTTGTATCCCCATTATATCCTGAATAAATTAATAAATAAAAAGCTTCTGCACAGTCAAGGAAATAATTAATAGAGCAAGTAGACAACCTACAGAATGGGAAAAATTATTTGAAAGCTATACATCCAATGAAGAACTAATAACCAGAATCTACAAAGAACTCAAGCAAATCAGCAAGAAAAATCAAGCCACCCCATTAAAAAGTGGGCAAAAGACATGAACAGAAGCTTCTCAGAAGAAGATAGACAAATGGCTGATAAACATATAAAAAAATGCGCAATGTCACTTATCATCAGGGGAAATGCTAACCAAAACCACAATGAGATATCACCTTACCCCAGTCAGAATGGCCCTTATTAAAAAGTACAAATACAATAGATGCCGGCATGGATGCAGAGAGAAAGGAACACTCATACACTCTTGGTGGGACTGCAAATTACTACAATCACTATGGAAAACAGTATGGAGATTCCTCAAAGAACTAAAAGTGGACCTACCATTTGAAACTCCATTTTCTAAAAAATATGTAAAATAACAAAAATAACATATTTCATAGAATCTAAGACTATGTCACTAATAGACCAATTTCAATAAAGAGGTTTTTAAAATGTGAAAACATAGCCAAATGGGATGGTTAATATATCCTGATGGCACTGGGGTTAAGTGTAAAAACTGTGTATCTTAGGATCTATGATATATGGTAATACCTACCTTACAGGTCATGTCTCTTCTTGGTGAGGATTAAGTGTGATAATATGTGTCAAGTTCTCAGCCCAGCACCTGGTAAATGCTCAAGAAATATTGGAGTCTTCTATTGTTGTTGTCTTGTTATTTAGAGCTGGCCACAATAGGAACAGAAGGATATACTTGACTCAGGTCATCATAATCTAGCAAAACAACCTGGATGTTGTCTTTTCCTTACTCCAGGATAAGATATGAGAAGCTGACATGCAGGAGGTAGGTCCAAAAGTAAATCTCAAATGAAGATTAAGTACAGAACATGCATAAAACTGACAAAAAGCAAAGAATAGTCCTCTTTGCTCTGCTGATGGAGACCCAGCTCTGAGACACGATTTTCCCAAATCCTGAATGTTTAAGAGAAACATTTTAAAAAAGGGTACTGGTCCAATGGTGGGTTGCAGTCCTACTTTGAATCTGGAGTAGGGGAAAGAAAACTTCCAGAATATTTTGCTAGCTTTTCTAGTGTTTGTTTTTTTTTCTTCGCCTCTCACTAACAGCTTCTTCTATTACATTCCCTATGACTTTTGAATTGATCACTGAGTGCCTCGCCGAAAACCCTCTGCACAGCCTCCTGTGATGTGAGTTCTCATTTAGGCCTGGGGGGGTCTGTGGTGGGATGAAGAGGTGCCAAGAGTTGTCATTCAAACGCTTTTCACCTGCCTCCAAAGCAGCTGGTTCCTGGATTGGTCCAGGAGTGGGCCTTACGCCAACGAACAGCCATTCATTGTCTTTTGTTGCCAGAGACAATGCTGCCAGTGGTAGAACACTGATGTAGAGAAACTATGCCAGAATTGCAGTAAGTGAAAAAATGCCTGCTTTATGCCACTGCCTCTAAAGCAGTCTACTTTTCTCACAGTTGAGCTCAATAGAACTTTTGGAGACAGGATGGATGGAAGTAGGGTGTATATGAATGTATTCAAAACACAGCCCGTGTGATGAAAATCAGCCTCATGCTCTCATGTATGTGACAGGTAAATACAGTAAAAATAGCTCTCCTATAGAAAAAAAGGGCCTTATTATTTTTCAGGGAGATTATAAATTTGTTACCTCTTCCATTTCTGATTTCAACTTGTTTCAATATCAGAATTGATGTAAATGGTGTGTAAAGAAGGAAAAAAAAGGAGTTTGTGGCAGGAGTTTATCTACCTGGGTTGTCTACTTATAAGAAAAGGAAATCGTATGGAAATTTTGATTGACCGATTACACCATGTAAAAATTAGATGTTATGTGGTCACTACTGAATTGATAGCCTTTAAGGATTTTAAGAATGAAACTCAAGAGGCAGCTCTAGATCACAATGTCAGGGAAAAAAATCACCTGAGGAGAGAGTGGCAACCTGAACATGTGGGCTGGCTGACTGCAGTTCACAAACACAGGCTTCGTTTCCTCTCTGGGGGCCAGTTACATGTGCACTCTGTGGCTTTGCAGTCTTGCCCCAGGGTCCAGAGTATGATGTGGCACAGTTTGGGAGTGGAGCTGAGTCACCATCTCATGCATATCATGGTATATCTGTGCCATGCTCCTGCCTCCTGCCTCCTAGAGCCATTAAAAGACCCCTTGGGGACAGCAAATTCCATTTGATTTCATTTCTCCTTAGGAAATAATGCACTCAGTGATGTCATAAATTTCCTGAAACCAGTTTCCTTCAAAGTTGCCTTGGAAATGTTAAATATATACACAAGTTCTACCTTATGCATCCTTAATTTTAACCTGGTGTCTGAGATGTCGTGATGGTGGCTACCCGCTGTGGTCAAGCACAGTGAGGGGCTTATTCAATGGGGTTGAGTCTTAATGATCCTCTCACCTGGGCACCCTTGGATCAAGAACACAATTTGAAACATGAGTACCCAGGAGATGGGTCTTAGTTTTCTATTTGCATAAACTGAAGAGAGGACATTGGCTTTATTAGCACCAATGAATTAACCACTTTCTTGGTAGCAACAACAGAAGCTTGAATCTCAACATTGGTGTGAACCCTACTTGTTGTTTTTTGTAAAAAACAAAAATTCACTGTCCCGCGGCTTCTGCTAATATTATCTGGACTTTTTTTGTGTGAATTGTAAACAGAAACCCTCTCTGGGCAGATCAATTACAGCCCACACTTGGTAGGCCTCTGGCTTCTGGGCAGGACACAACCTCTGCAGTCTAGGACAGCCTCCAACCTCTCTAATCTTGAGACTGTGGCGAACTGGACCCACCAGCATGCATTATTGCCCCCAAATTATGGAGAATTTATCATTATTACCACTGTACTCAGAGTACAAAACTAAGTATATTAGTATTGTCAATTGGTGTCTTCCACCATTAGTCTATTTCATCAATGTTGGACCAGTTTTATTTTGGTTTACAGACTTTGATGCTTTTCAAGAGCAAAATTTTATATTATTTCCCAAGGAGAAGCAGTTTCTAAAAGGTCTTTCCCTCTTATCCCTCCAAGCATGAAAACAGACCATTGGGTCCCTTGAGGTCAGACAGTGCTGACGAACTGGCCACAGATACACGGAAATCTGCTTCCCCTTTCCTCCCTGCCATGCCTTCCTTCCAAGTGACTCAAGCCAGGTAAGTCATCACTGCCCTGCTCTCTGGACCTGGATGCCCCTTAGCAGGGTGTTGCTTTCATGCCTGAAGTCCTGGCAGTGTCCATGAGGCATCAGACTAGAATCAATTTCCGTATTGGTTTGGGTCACTGAGCCCTTTGAGAATCAGAGGAGCTATAGATATCATCTCTAGAAAAATGCATACACTCCTAACCCCCAGTTTTTTTCATGCAATTTTAGAATGTTCAGGAATCCTGGCCCCAAAAGGGGTGTACAATCTTTTTTTCTTTTTTTTTTCTTGTGCCAGAGATCTTCTGGATGTCTGATGATGCTATGGATCCCCTCTCAGAATAATGATTTTGGGTCCATAAAGTGAAACATGTAGACTTTTAAGAGAAACTAATTATATTGAAATAGTTATCAAAATTTTAACACTTCTTGTGATATAAAAACAGCTATGTAGTTTTATATAAATGCATTAAATAACAAGATCCAGTGGTGAGTCTAATAACTACTGTAAATTTGTACTGATGATAATAAAAGATATTTTGCAATGTCTGCCACACCACAATGTGATATGAAAGCATCTGTGACTTCCACTGGTGGCAGCTGCTGCCAGTTCTCTGGGGTCTGCTGCCTGTGCCTATCATTGAAGGCAGTGCTAAATTTCAGCTAGAGGTTAGTAAAAATATAGAGGCATTTCTCTCCCATCCAAGCTCCTGACCTTAGGTCGAGAACCCCTGAGACACGAGGGTTCTGGGTGTGGCTGCTCTGTGCGGCTCAGGGCCTGGCTGCCTCAGTCCTTTCTGCCTTAGGCCACAGAGGGGAACTTGGGGCTCCTGTTTCCCCAACTGAGACAACCTGAGGCCATCATGATTTTGCATATTCTGTTGGGAAAGCTAAAGGGGCACTCACAGTGGCCTCTGTCCCCATCCACGCGTGTAAGGGGACTGAAGATGGGGAGAAGAGGGAGCCAGGGAGCCAGCTGCGAACAGGTAACTGCTGCCTCCCTGAGCACAGAGGGGAAGGTACAAGGAACCCATCTGCGAAGCTGCCCCGAGCCTGGGAGATGGGTCTCTGTTGTGTCTTCTAGCTTGGGGTGAAAGAAACATTTTCCTCTTGCGCTGAGAAAGATCTGAGGCGTACTTCATTGAGTGCCATGACATCACCTTCTCAGGGATGCTCACCTGAGTGAGGGAGCCCTGTGCAGCAGCCTGCACCCCGGGGGAGGCACAATGGCTCATTTTTCTTCTCATCCTCTCACCAGCTTTTACTGAATGGTGCTGAAAAATGCATATCTGTGCCCAAAATGCTAAGTATAAGCTTTGGGAGGTGTAAAAGTGTCTCACAGTACTTGAAAATGCAAAATGATGTCACTGCAATCGTGGGGTTATGACTAGCTAAACTATTGTTGAAAAACCAGGGAGAAGTAGAACTTTCCTATTGAGATGCTGGAGCTCAGGCCTACACGAGAATAAAAAGTTCAAGTTCTAGACAAAAGAAAGTGCTTTTCCTGATGGGTTGTGGGAGAGATGACAAACTTCCAAGGAAAGGCTCTCAAAGCAGCGTCCTTGGCAGGGGTCTCCCTGAAACTGGGCTTCCTGGATATTTGGAGGCACATCATGACCTGATTTCCACCAGGAGAATCATCTGTGAAAGAGGCTCACAGAATGGCATCTGCTTACCAATTGTACGTCTTGCTTCATTTATGCTTTCTCCCAGGGCTTTTGCTTCAGAAAATCTGGAGAAAAAAATGAAAATTTTACTTTTTCTATTCATCCTATATTGTTTTAAAAATAATAGATTTCTGAGAGGTTGCCAAAATATTATAAAACTTTATTAAAAGACATAAAAGCAAATCTAAATAAGTAAAATACATTAGGCTTAAAAATAGAGAACAAATTTGTATTAATTACAGGTATTGTGAAATTTTGCTCTATCTAGCATAGAATTTTCGTTCTCATATTCTCTAATTCATTACTTTTTATTTATATTGTTTTACGATGCAAGGGTACCAGAATAAAGCATGGCTGTAAGGTTTCTATACTGTGATCTATTAATTATAGTATTAAGATCTTATAGTCAAAGAATATATACTTAAGTAACATTTTTTTTCCTGATTATAAAGTAATATATCAGAGGTTGGAAAGCTATGGCTGGTTATAAGACAAATCCAGCCTGCTGCTTATTTCTGTGAATAAAGTTTTATTGGAACCCAGCCATGTCTATTCATTCATGTATTGGCTGTGGCAGTTTTCATGCTACAACAACAGAGTTGAGTACATGTGACAGAGACCGCATGGCCTATTTAATACATGGCCCTTTATACAAAAAGTTTGCCAACTCCTGTTATATATGATTATTAAACTAGATTTTGAGAATAAAAAAACAAGAAAAAAATCTCTAATAATAGCCTATCCAGAAATAAGCACATTTTGATATACATATCCATCCAGTCTTTTTTCTAGCCAGTTTCTATAGGGCTGAATCATAATATATAGATCTGATTTTGTGCCCTGATTTTTTTTCACTTAGAATTATAAGTCCCTCCCTATATCATTAGAAATTCTTATCTTTGATGGCTGCATACTAGTCTATGAGATGGTTGTGAGGATGTTTAGTTAATAATTTCTCTATATTTTCTAACATATATTTATGAGACACCCATTAGGAGCCCAAATTTGTGCTAGAAAAGTGGTATAGAATATGAGAAACATGTAGTTCAGTCCCCTACACATACTGTGCCCTTACGAAATGTTAGTTTCACTTCCTCTTCTTTCTGCCATGGAATTAAAGAGGAAATTGAAAGCTTATGAGACAAAATACATAATATATGGCTAAATTAAACCATCGTGCTATCTTGGATAACACTAGTCATGCCATTAGACTGTGACAAGGGAAGGGCCTATTCATGAGTGGGAGTTATCAGGGAAGCTTCATGTACAAGGTGGGATTGACCTCGCTTTTGTGGATGCATAGGAGTTTCTAGGAAACTTTTTATTATGGAAATTTCTAAATACGTAGAAAACAGAGAGACTAGTAGGATGAACCCAAATACCCACCATCATATTTTATTAATTGTCCAATTTTATTTTAACTGTCTGCTCTCTCCCCTCTCCTCTTCCCACTATCCCCCCTTCCAAATCTTGCTGGATCCCAGCAAATCCCAGATGTCATATTGTTTCATCCCTACATACTTCAGTTGCATAGGATTTTGTTAGAGGAAATGGGGAGAGGAGGGCATTCCAGGCAGGGGAACAACATAAGCAAAGGCCAGAGTGCCACGACTGCTCTGTGCCTGATGGAAAAGAAGTGCGAATTATGTCATTGCTATTTTTTGAGCCTGTCTGCTTGGCCTGGAACTGCAGACAGGAAGTTTCCAGGGAAAGGGACTAAATTTTCTTTCAAAGTTAGGTTTCTTGTGACTCCACCCCTGGTTCTGTTATTAAGGCTGTTCAGGCTCATCGTAGATTATGTATGTCCTCTCCTCAGAGAGGTCCTGTCACCTAGATAGAGGTACAGTTCCATTTGATGCAATGTGAACACTTGCATGCTGTGTAGGTCACTGTGCTTGGGCGTCAGCTCAGAGGGCCTGGGCAGGCATAATCCGAGCTTGGTTCAGGCCATTTGGAAGACGAGGCACATCTTCATACTCTATGTTCCGCCAAAGGAGGGACTAGGACTGTTTGATCACTTCTATATCCATGCCCAGATTTAACAGGATTTGACAGCCACGCATCGCTCAGTCAATGACTCCTCTTATTGCCCATTCCATAGAGTTCTGGAAGCTTTAGACTCTTTGGAATAAGGAAAATACAAGAGCAAAGCTGCAAAACTGCTGAAATTCACGTCAATATTGGAGAAAACCAGAACACAGAAAGGGAAATACTATAAACAGAAGAGCCAATTTCCACTGTAGTGCTGCCCAGAGAAGCCCCACATGCCTGGGATGGAGTCCCCCAGCCTTGGCGGTACCCAGATATCCACACGGGCCTGGCAGAGGGACCTGCTTGGTGCTGTGGTCAACCCTCTCTGAAGAGCCGCTCCAGGCCAGAGCAGGTACAAACTCGGGGGAAGCCACGAGCTGTTCCAGTCTCTTTAGCTAAAAAGGGCTTTCCCCCTGGAGAGGTGTGGTCTGAGGGCTGTGCCATCTTCATGAGACCATTTTCCCTTCGCTCTGGAAGTTGTCACCACTCCAGGCCACTCCACCCACATGTGTTTCTGACGCCTGGTTGTCACGCAAACTCCGAAAAGCCAAACCCCGAGGGAGGAGAGGGAAAGGGAAAGGGATGTGGGAGAGATGAGAAGGCAAAGGAGGAGGCTAGAAGAGAAGTGAGAAAGAGGGCGACCCCACCAGTCCTGCCATGTCCTTCCTGGCCTGCCTGTGTCTCCCTCACTCCCCACGCCCTCCCTTCCTCTGGCCCCCAGGCTAAGCTCTGCTCCTCTGGACTTTGCTGGGGGAGCTTCCCGACTCCTGACTTCTGTAAGAGGGACATCCCCCTTGATGACATGGCTCGGGGTGCCAAGCTCTGTCCAAGGTGGTTGAACCCATGCTGACTTTTCCCAGGGCCTGTTGCACCCCCAGACAACATCCTGAGCTGCTGCTCGCTGTTGAGGAGACGTGGTCTATGTGGCAAGGCTGCACCTTGGCGAGGGGCTGGGAGAAGGATCCGTGCCTCAGCCAGGACCAACCATGAACCCACAAGGGTTTCTTACTAGTGGTGCCAAAGCATTCCTATGTCACTAGCTGTGTGGCTCCCTCTGGGGAGTGCAGCACAGCTGGGTGCAGTCCCAGTGCAGATGCTGGCAGGCTGCTGTGCGCACCTGCCCAGAAATATCTCCAGGTTGGGTAAGGGATGTAGTGGCCTGGCTTCCCATGACACCTAGCCCTCCCCATCTGCCATGTGAGGCAGGTACTTGCGGTCACCAGGGAAGCGCCCTGTCATTGGCTTCCATGGCCCTGGCTCTCCTGTCTTTTTCACTCGCTCTCTGGCTGCTCCTTATCAGTCTCCTTTGCAGACTCTTCTTCTGCAGCTGTTCCTTGATGGAGGTAATCCTCAGGACTTTGTCCTAGGCCTTCTCCTCACTTGACCTACTCTCTCAAGGCATTTCAGCATGCCAGTGTCTTCTTTGCTATCTCTATTGACACCTCTCAAATCTCCATCTCAGCCCTGCTTTAGTTCCTGGCCCATGAATCCAGTAGCCTGTTTGATGCCCTGCAGATAACTAAAATTCACTGTGTCCACTGGGAACAGATCACCTCCCCTGAACTCCTCTTCGGAGAGGGTCGACCACAGCCTCTGTTCCTCCCGTTGTTCCTCTCTCAGTGCACGGCAGCACCACTCACCCATGGCTCATGCCAGCAACCTGCACATCATCCCTTGCCCCTCTCCCCATCAGCCTGCACTCAGTCCTGGCGTCTCAGCCATTCTTGCCTCATTATCTCGCACGGCATCGCACTTAGCTTCATTCCCACCCCAAATGCCCGACAGCAGAGCGCTGCCATCTCTCTCGCACATTATTGCAGCCCCTGCTTGCTCCTTCCTCTGCATTCACACTACCCGTCTTCGGGCTGGTCCCCACATGCTACCCTGAGTGGCGCTTTATACATGCAGACCTGATCCTGTTACTCCCTTGCTTAAAACTCCTCCTCAAGGGCTCCCCATTGACCTCAGGAGAAAGCCCAAATTCCTCAACAGGGCAACGTGGACTCTTCATGCTTTGGCCGCTGCTGCCTTCTCCAGCTTCTCTTCTTACATCCTCCCACCTTTCCAGGCTAGCCGGCATGGCTTTCAGTTCCACCTACCTTGGGGACGCTCCGTTTGCTTGGAGCCTCTGTCTTCATCTGGCTAACTACTACCTAACCCCTCAGTTTCTGCCTCTGGATAGCTCTCCAGGACCGTGCACGTCTGCGGTGGGCAATGGCCCCACGTACTCCACAGCGCCCTGCACTTCTGTCATCACAGGCAGACAGCATGCTCTATGCGAATTGCCTGTTGACGTGTTTGTTTCCCTCTCAATATCGGATACTCCACGAGGACAGTGTCCACATCTATCTAATTCACTCTCACGTTCCAGGGCTTGCACCTAGTAAGCATTCCATAAATGTTTGTAGAAAAAAAGAAGATAAGCATGTGAGCAAGCGTGTTGCAAAGGCAGCTTGTGCAAGGGAAGAGCACTGGGCTAGGAATCAGAAGACGTGGGTCCAGTCCCTCCTCCACCTCTTAGCAGCTGGGGCTCAGATTCCTCATTTCTAAGATTAGGATGAGACACCTCTCAGGGCTGGGTTGATGGGGAAAGCTCTTACAGGCAAAAGTGTTTTGTGGGTGTGAATTATGAGCAGTGCAGGAACTCCCGTGGAGATGTGAGGAACTGTGAGGTGGGATTGCGTGTTGGAAGCAGTAACTACAGATGATAGTTTGTCTCAGCAAACCAAAGGATTAGAATGGGCAATGGCCAAGGACCCTCCAGACGGTTGCCAAGTTTCCCACCTTCAGTGGGAATGAAAAGTTTGGGGAAATTAAGGTAGAATCCCATGTAATGTCCAAGACCAGTTCCTGAAAGAATCTCATCCTGCCCTTGGTAAGCGTCAGGCAGAGATATTCGTCATCACTGGGGAAGTATGTGATTCTGCCCCAGGGCAGTTAGAACCCCACACAATTCACTAAGGAAGGGGCAATAGCTGCTTTAACCTATGAACCACAGAGAGGAGCTGATGGTCATAAGCCACTCAGTCCCCAGGAGCCTCTGTACTCATATTCCCTGACATGTCAGCTGAAAGTGCTTCTTCAGGCCAGTGGGGAAAATATGTTGCTCCTACAATATGTTTCCTAGAGTTCTCGTCTAGAGTGACTAACTGAATATGCCGATTTTTCATAGAGTGAACATCCAATATTCTTTTCCATCAGAGAGGACGACAGGAGCCTGGGCCTATATTTTGACATTTCCTTCCTCTGTAAACCTGTATGTGTACCTTGGCTGACTCCATTTTATTGCGATAAATTTTATTACCTTTCATTCCCCTCACCCCTTTTTTTAAACACCAATATTCCTCTTCTCCCATCCAAGTACTAACCAGGCCTCACCCTGCTTAGCTTCCAAGATGAGATGAGATGGGGCGCGTTCAGGGTGGTGTGGCCACAGACCCTACGTTCCTTTTCTGTGTCATCTCCTCCTCCCTGCAAGATGGCCGCGCTCTGGTCTCCTGGCCAGCAGCTCCTTCCCTGATTCTCCAGAAGCCTGCTGCTGCCTCCTCAGGCTGCTAGGAAGCTGGAAGTATTCTCAAACAGTTTTCTTGGCTGCTAAGATTTCTCAAAGTCAATTTCAAATTGTCATTCTCAAACAAAAAAGTGTTTTTTGACAACCCCTTTTGTGGCTAGCATTGTTTAAAAAATTATGGGGAGGCTGACAAGATTCTAATCTAATCTCTACTCTCAGAGTTTATAATTCTAGTTCAGCAGACAAGGTGTAAATACAAAAAACAAATGGAAAAATAATAAAGGTCAAAATTGAAGTCTAATAGGAACCAGGGAACTCCTATTTGTTATGGGCGTTACTTCCAGATGGTGCCACAAGATTTCTCTCCACCCTTGGTCCAGTTTTCCTGCTGGCTTTAGATTCTTGTTCTATTCTATGTCAGAAAGATCCAACTGAGTGAAGGGGCACTTTTCTTTGTTTAGTTCACATTATCAACACCTCCGTTTCCAATTGCAGTTAATCTCCCCATTTATTTCTTCTTTTGTTATTTAATGGAACTCTGTGACTGAGGGATTCAATTTCCATGAAAGATCTGACACAAAAGAAAGTTAGCTAGCAGGGTCTCGGCACTGGTATTTGCCAAGCATGGGGTTTCCAGCCTCTCTTCATATTATTATATACTATGAGGATGAGTCACACCTGGAAAATGTAGTGATTTTGAATTGCAATTGTCCTTTACAGAAAAATCTAGCTTAAGAATTGGTTCACATGTGCTAGTTCATCGATGAGCAAACATCCTATTACTGTGCCGACATCTTATTTCTGTTGTCCCAGACAGGCAGTGCAACTTCCTCCAGTGGGGGCCAGAGCTTAGAGATCCTGAAGATTCCATGTGGGGGCAGCAAAGGGTGCAGGTAAAATGAGGAAAAAAACCCCCAAAAACCCTTCTGTTAAGTAACATGGAATGTATGAGCCACTCATTGTCCCCTCTTGCAACCCTACATCAATTCTTGTTCTCTCGGGGAGCTGAAGGAGTCAGAAAGGATTGCGGCTCACCAATAATCCCTCTATTTGTGCTTAGAACCTATTTGCTATGGGCTAGAGAGGCTGAACTCACCCAGGGCTTTTGTATGGGGGTAATTAGTTCCAGCCCCTCTTTCGTGGCACGTTGCCAACATGATGTCACAGCACCAGAGCCACAGAGTTATCTGATGTGAGAAGCGGGGAGTAAAATGGGAGGTTAGGTGGGTGGGTCCTGGCTGCTGAGTTATTAGAAAGCAGAGACTTAGAGCAGAGGTAGGAAGCAGCAATTAAATGCCATCCTGATCAAGCCCCTCTAGTCCGTGGCTGTATTCCCTGGGACTGGGCCGGTTCTCCCTGTCCCTCCCTAGAGGGAATGGAAGCAAATACGTAGAAGGGGTCAGAGTTATTGGAAGGACATTTTCCTAAAGTACGGGTGACATGGAGATCACCCCTGTGAGCACCTGCGGGGCCTTGTATGGTGTCTGCTGCTGGAACACGGGTTGTGCAGCTATTTATTCTCAGACAAAAACATTTTTCTTAGTCCCTTGCCTTAAGCAGTTATGAACATGTAATATCTATTAATAATAATCGAATAACCTCCACGAATGCAAATAAGAGCTCCAATCCTGAGATTGAAATAGTCCTTTCAGGATTGGTATTACAGTAACATTAAACAGATGTAGAAATTTTTTAAAATGTGGGTTGGTCTCCTGACTTTTCATTTGATTTAAAAAGACTGATTTACTGCTGGGAAAACCTCTTTTCAGAGGAAAGCTTTGTGTAAGTTTCATTAATTTCCTTGTACTATGGCCACGTGGAAGACAGGATCACCGGTGTTGCCAGCCCATCCTGCGTAAATTAGATATGTTTAAACCCAAGAGCACATTTGTCACAAGGGTTGTCAGACTCCACTGTACTAGAGCTAAGTGAGCTCTGTATTAGAAGGCTTCAAAAGACCACAGCATCCTCTCCTTGCCCCTGCCCCCCACCCCAAACACCCTGCTGGAAACAGACCTAAACTCGGGCTACAAACCAGACCCAGGAGCTATGCCAATTTTACAGTATGAAAGTTGAAATATTATATTCTCCCTAAGACAGTGGTTCTTCAACTTGAGTGTGCAAAAGAATCCCTTGGTGATTTTTTTAACCTGTAGTGTTGTGGGGATCCTACCTCAGAGGTTCTGGATCTCAAGGTCTCTGGACACTGTCTTAGCCAGTGGTTTTCAAACTTGGTTGCTACTGAAATCTGCCTTTTAGAAAGGGATGCTCAGGCCCCACCTGATTAAATTAGACTGTCTGGGGAGTTGGGCCCAGGCTTTGGGAGCTTTTAAAAGCTCCATAGGTCATTTTAATAAGAAGCCAGGGATATGAGCCCCCGGTGTCGGGTAAGAAACCTCCAGTATAGACGTGGCTGAAGGCTCTTGGAAGTCTATTGGATGAGGCAGCTGTCTTAGAGCTTGACATGCTTATCTTCAAACAAATAAGGTATCTTGCTCTAACACCTCTGACGGGCCATATTAAAAATACATGGCTTACAACACGGACAAGCAGTAGAAGGCTTCTGAAACCCTTGGAATTCACATGCTACAGTTTGTGCAAATGTGCATGTATACAATTTTCTATGGAGACTGTCCTCAGCTTTGCTAGATTCACTCTATTTTCTCTCCCACTCTCTTGTATTCACAACGCAGAGTACTAACCACTATACGATCACGGCCCACTCCCTTGTATTCATTTACTCAGCTATTCCTTTTTTTTTTCCTGAGACAGAGTCTTACTCTGTTGCCCAGGCTAGAGTGCCGTGGCATCAGCCTAGCTCACAGCAAACTCAAACTCCTGGGGTTAAGCAATCCTACTGCCTCAGCCGCCCGAGTAGCTGGGACTACAGACATGTGCCACCATGCCCGGCTAATTTTTTCTATATATATTTTTAGCTGTCCAGATAATTTCTTTCTATTTTTAGTAGAGACGGGGTCTCGCTCTTGTTCAGGCTGGTCTCGAACTCCTGACCTTGAGCGATCCTCCCACCTCAGCCTCCCAGAGTGTTAGGATTAGAAGTGTGAGCCACCGCGCCCAGCAGCTATTCCTTTTTATCCCCATGTCCCGCGCCCATTCTTATAAAGTATGCTATAGTACTATGTATATTTTTATTTGCTTTAGATGCATCTATTTGTAATTTACATGGATGATGTGCCCTTTCCCCGTGCTGTGCCCTTACGCTCTGTCCTTGCTGGTCCCACTTCCAACACCTCGCTCCCACCTGCTGCCTTGCTTCATGGGGCTCCCCACTGCTTTGCCTGTCCACTCCCCCAGTGGTGGACACCCAGCAAACATGGTTGCTGTGAGCAGCCTCCTATATGTCCCCTTATGAACCTCATGAGAACTTCTTGGGAAATATACTCAGAAGTGGACTTGCTGGGTCACAGGGGGTGCATATATTTCTTTTGGCTCAGGAGGGTTGAGCTGCTCTGCAGAACGGCTGTACTCACTGGAGTCCTGAGGCGATCTCAGATCTCCCCCTGCTGAAGTGTAAAAGCCGTTCTGAGTCCAGGCTGGGCCCTCAACCCTCAGGGCTACATGCCTTTCCATCTTCTCCTGGTTCTGCCTTGTCCCCCATTCCCTGTGGCAGCTGCATTAAACCTTCATCCCCATCCTTAAGTCCCTTCTTCTACCTCAACTTCTTTTTCACACAAAAAATAGAGGTCGTCTTCTGTTTTCTCCCTTCACTTCTAAATGCACAGTGTCAGCCATTGTGATTTGATTTTCTATGCCTGTTTCCTTTCAGGGCTAACCTCCCACTGAGCCCCTGATTCCCTCCCCACCTGTCTTCCAGAAGCTTCTGTGTCAGTTTTTCCCCTTGTTTCTCCAACCTCTCTCATAGTGGCTTGCTTCTGTGGTATATAATCTTGGCCAATTCTTTCCCATTCTGAAACCAACTTCCCTTCTCCTTAAGCTACCTCCCTTTGTTCTTTTAAAAAAGGTTTTTCATCTATCACAAACTTTTCAAATGCACTGAAGCGCCTTGGAGCACCTTCTCTGCTCCCCCAAGTTCTTCTGACGTGCTCCTCCATGTCCAGCTCTCCAACTGATGGTGTTCCTATTGCCACGTCCATGTGCACTGCCCGGCTCCCTCCTGCTTATTTCTTTGTAGCCTCCAGCACCACTGACAAGCTGCTTCTTCTCAGAGATGTCTCTCCTCTTGGCTCTTGGGACGTGACTTCCTCCTGGTTCTCCCGCTCTTCTCTCCCTGCTTCTTCTCAGTCTCCATCATGACCTCCTCTCCTCTCCCTTCCCTGGAAAGGCTCTTTCCCTAGGGGCTTCTCCTCTGGGACTTTGCACTCCACATGCTCTCCGAGAGCGTGTCTACTTCTTAGGCTTCCTTGAATTGTCATTTATAAGCATGTGACTCTCAAACCTGGGTCTCATTTTAATTCAACCAATGGTTCTTGAAAGCTGAATGTGTGCTGAGATCCAGAGTCTCATGCGACATACCAGAGGTCACAGTCTAGAACACTTTTTTCTGAGCTCTAGACCCATGCATCAGGCAGTCTTCCTGTTTGCTACAGTTTGAGGATATGTGTCTAATTCACAGACTAGCTGAAACAAATTAGACATCTCTAAGTTTTTTCTAAAGAGGTCCAGAACACAGCGTTGTTTGACAACATGTCAGCAGATGATCCTGCCTGCTCTGACTTTGGCCTGCAGAACGCACCAAAGGCCTTTGGGTCACAAGATGTGCACATGTTTCCTCTGAGTGCAGGACTGCTCTCCGTAACAGCGGGAGTGCCTGCAGTTCTAGGAATGTGATTTGGTCCACAGATTTCTTTTCCCTGCCTTTGGAACAGTAAGAGACATCGATAGAGTCACAGGCCGATGACAATTAATGAATGATGTGAGAACCGTATATCACATTGATACTGTCAGTAATAGACCCAGCCCTAAGGTCGCTTTCCCCAATAGTACTGGCATGATGAGGCTCACACACACGAGACAGAATCGTGCCAGGCTGGACAAAATTAAACGCGAAACTGAACAAATGCCACGCCTTTCTTGTAAAACTTGGGCTGGGCAGATTAGGAAGGACAGAGTAGCAAATCTCCTCTAGGCTGGCCGGGCTAAGCCTTGGAGGGACAGCTGCTCTCTGAGGTCACCTTACCTCTGTTTCAGAATCTGCTTGTTGTCATCGATGGTAACGCTGTCAGCGTGGTCCCTCTTGAAGATTTCAAAAGCCTCCTGGCGTCCTAGTGACATTTCCTCTCTCATTCCTGTTTGAAGACACAGGGAAATGGCCTCAGTCACAGCATCAGGATACTATTAATTTCACTGTCACTCCAGTCGGAGCACCAAGCCAGCCCTGGCTCCGAGAGGCCCTCAGCAGAGAGGCTCTGACCGGACAGGTGGCCCCGGGCTCTTCCAGCTGGCCACAGCCCACCACGCAGGCCCTTCGGCGACAGCGCTGCCTGCACCCTGCAGGGCTGCGCCTGCACAGCCACGTGACTTGCGGAGGGTGGGTTTTGGAATGTTCGGTCAGAGGAAATGAAAACCAGAGAGCCAAGCCCTGGACTGCTGAGGACATCTGCAAATGCACTTTCTGCCATCGTTCCGTGCCACTTTTCTCCCTGTTTTCCTGTTATGCTCCATTTTGGTTTTCTGTTAAACTTCACCCTGAATTTCTAGGCATTTAGTTAAAAAAATTATAATTTGAACTGAAAGATAGAGAATCTAGGAAATTCTCCTCTTAGTCTCTATATAATGATTCATCCTTGTTTCCAGTGGCTAGTGAGGGGCCTCGGTTCTTACTCAGGAGTAAGGTTTTCAATCGCAAGAACCATGAGCAGACTGTGGCAGGGGTCCCTAGTTTATGTTTATGCAGGTTTATTCAATACTTGCAGTGCTATTGCCACCAAAAGCCAACACTTACTGCTGGGCCCTGCTCAGAGTTCAAATTCTGCAACCTAGATTCAGAACAGCCAGGACTCTTGGAGTGGCCAGGTGGCATTCCTGCACCAGGCCCCCTTCCTCACAACCTCCCAGGCGGGGGTCAGTGCAGGTGTGTGCCTGGGACCCTTCTGTGAGAACTAAATTCACAGCTGAATTTTGGGTGCATCTACAGTCTTTTTTTTTTTAATGCTTCTGCCCTTGGTTCCTTTGCTTGGGAGGCCTTTTCCCATGTTTTCATCCAGTAACTCTACTCATCTTTGAAGCCCTGGCTGAACGTTACCACCTCCACGGAGCTCTGCCCAAAGCCCAGGCAGAACAAATCCTCCCTGCACTGTGTTCCTTATCAGTACACCTGTAACGTGCACAGCCCAGCAGACACTGTCACTTCACACGACAATCCTTTCTGTGAAATGCAAGTTTCTCGGGCGGGAACTTTTTGTGAATCCTAGTATCTTGTTCAATGTCTAGCATTTAGAAGGTGCTCAACATATGTGTGTTAAATGAATTGGGCTGAGAATGGAGTGGGAGTAGAGATGAGCCTGCTCTTACTGCCATAGGGACACGGCCCAGGGCTGGTGAGGCTCACTGTGGGGCCGGGGGCTCTGGAGATGCATTCATATGGGCTGCATACATCTCCTCTTGCCTGGAAAAACCCACTGAGTCCCATCACCCATCCTCGGGCGAGGAACTGGACTGGCACATCTGATACCAATTTAATGATTACTGTTGATAAAAATAGCACCATGAAGAATGTCTGAATGGTGAGGCACACAAAGACACCTCGCCCTTTTCCAATCAGAAGCAAATGGGCATGGCTCAGTTCTGTCTGCACATCTGCCTTGCACACTCCAGAACTGGGAAGGCCTGGGAAGCCGTTTGTGTGAGACTTGGAAAGATGAGCACTGGTGCATGGGAGACATTAACAAGGGGCGCTTTTCACCAGGAGAGCCCACCAGGAGCCAAGGCATTCATTCTTCTCCTCTCCCCTGTACCTGATCTGTAGGCAGCTCTAACAATGTGTGCCTTTTGCTGACTAATAAAACGGTAACAGATGGTAGAGGGCATGACTCTCTCTGGAATAGAGTTAGGGAAGAGGAAAGCTCCACAGAGACCACACTGGGATCTGCAAATTTCCTTCCACAGGGGCAATTATGAGAAGGGTTCTACCAACCAGGTAGCAGCAGGGGTGAGGGCGGGGGATGGAGGGTTGCTCAAAAGCTGCAATGAAGGAGCAGGGTTCATGACATTTTCTTTCTCAAGTTCTGCTTTCTTTATAGAGGTGACAGTCTCAACTGACAGTTCGGGGAAAGGGCCATGGGAAAGCCCATGGCACGGTTATGGAAGTAGGTCCTGGGAAAACTTAACAATCGACGGAACACCTCTCTGGGTCTTCCCTGAAGTGTCCAGGGGCCTGGGCTTTGGGGGCAGAAAGGACGTGGAATGCACAGAGGAGAGAAATCCAGGGAATTTGGGATCATTTTGCAGAGAATCTTGAAGGTCCTGCTAAGAATTCTGGGGCCAGCAGCATAATGTGTTCTACATAAATAACCAATTTTCAAAGATTTAAAATTTAATAAAGTACATATGGGAAAGTTACACTGGAAATACTTAGTACTTTTGGTACTAAGACACTTAGGGGTCTTGCAGTGCCACAGTCTTATCATTAGGGACATGACATTGGTTTTCTTCCTGCTATCGTCGAGAAAGTACTCTGAAATTGGAGTTCTTTGACTGTGGAGACCACAGGTAATAGACATTAGCATGGTGGCTCTAATCCTGTCAGCTAGGGTCCTAAGTGTCTGCTCAGGGAGGCCAAGGTGAGATGCCCAGGTCTGAAGGCAAAGAGGCAAGGCAAGGGCCGGGCAGAGTGGCTCACACCTGTCAGCCCAGCACACTGGGAGGCCATGGTGGGAGGATTTCTTGAGGCCAGGAGTAAGAGACCAGCCTGAGCAACACAGTAGAGAAAGGGCATGTAGAGCAAAAAGAGTGACAGAAAGCTCACCCTGCTAATGAGACAATCATCTATTTATTTATTCTTTCAAGAAGTATTTATGTATCTCAGTCACCCTGCTAGGCATGTGACAAAGTTCTAAAATTGAACAAGATTAAACCTTTGATCCTTGTGCTTTAAGAGTTCAAAGTCGAGTGAGGGAGAAAGAAAAGTGAACAAATAATGACGGCAGAGGTTGCCGCTTGCCAGAGAGGCATGTGTCCAGCACTGGGAAGCAGGCTGGTGGGGAGGTGGGGTTGGGGTCAGCTGTCAGGGAGAGTCGGGGAGGGCTGCATGGAGGAGGGAGTGTGTGGGCTTTAGCAGGAAGGATTCTGAAGGATGGAGCGGCATGCACCAGGGGGAGAAGAAGAGAAAGAAGATCCCAGGTGGCGGGGGCAGAGTAGGAGTGTGGATTAAAAAGGCAACTCGATTAATATAGGTGGCTCTACCACCCAATGGAAATAACCTTTGGGTGATTAAAAAATAAATTTCTTACATAGTCTATGCTAAGCATGGTAGCAGTTGCTTTCTTGTATGTTGTTTCAGTTAAACTTCTCATGGTCCCTGTTAATAATTTCATTTTATAGATGAGGAAACTGAGGCTCAGTTAAAGAAATGGTTATAAATGGGTTAAAAATTGCCTAGCTTTTAGAGGCAGTCAGTTCTGCTCCGAGACCATTTCGTCCAGGGAAAGTATCCCTGACAGAGAGGGCAGGGTGGTGGGGCTCAAATGACCTGGTAGTTGCAGATTTACCCTTATTAGTGCCTATTTGTCCAAAAACTTGAATTTTTTTACAGCATGACAGAAAAACAGAACCATGAATTTTCTTTACTAGTTGCTTAGTTTACTTCATATGTTAATATGTTCTATTATTATTTCTATAACAGGATTTGTAAACTCCAAGAAAGCAGGGATTTTTGTCCATTTTGTTTATGGCAATATTTCCAGCACGTGGATTGTACCCGGCACACAGGAGGCACTAAATCAAATGTTTTTTGAAGGAGTGAATGAATGGACGAATGCTTACTGTTTTCCCTTTTGGTGCAGCATGTTGTGACGCCGTGGGAGGAGGGAAGCATGCATCCATTGCTCTCCCTTCCTCCACCACCGTGCTGCTGGGCAGGCTCATCTCCTACATGGTGAGATTTCAGAAATTCAACACCATCTTCTCCCCACTACATGTCACCATACTTAACAGCCCACCATTAGAGATGAATTCCAACTCCAAGAAGCTTTTATAAAAATGCAACTACAATTGTGTGCTGCATAATGATGTTTCAGGCCAACAACGGACCGGATATACAACGGTCGTCCCATTTGATGGTGTAGCTGTCATAATGTCTTAGTACAACGGATTCTTCATGTGTCTGGGGGATGCTGGTGTCAACAAACCTACCATGATGCCCGTCCTATAAAAGTGCGGCACATACAATTATGTACAGTACATAACACTTGATGATAATAAATGACTATGTTACTGGTTTATGTATTTCCTATACTAGACATTTTATCACCATTTTAGAATGTTATTAAAAAACAGTTAAACATAAAGCATCCTCAGGCAGGTCCCCCAGGAGGTATCCAGAAGAAGGTACTATTATTGCAGGAGATGACAGCTCCGTGCGTGTTATTGCCCCTGAAGGCCTTCCAGAGGGACAGGATGTGCAGGTTAAAGGCAGTGATACTGACGATCCTGCCCTGTGTGGGCCCAGGGTAATGTGTGTGTTTATGCCTTAGTTTTTGTCAAGAAAGTTTAAAGAGTGAAAAAAAGAAAAGTTTTAAAAATAGAAAAAAATAATGTATAGAATAAGGATACAAAGAAAATATTTTTGTATAGCCATACAATGTGTGCTTTAAGCTAAGGATTATTACAAAAGAGTCAAAAAGTCAAAAAATTAAGATGCTTATAAAATCAAAAAGTTTTAGTAAGCTAAGGTTAATTTATTATTGAAGAAGGAAAATTTTTAAAATAAATGTAGTATAGCCTGAGTATACAGTGTTTATAAAGTCTACAACCGTGCACAGTCATGTCCTGGGCCTTCACATTCACTCACCACTCACTCGCTGACTCACACAGAGCAACCCCCAGTCCTGCAAGCCCTGCTCATGGTAAGTGCCCTGTACAGGTGTACTACTTTTTTTTTATCTTTTACACTGTATTTTTACTGTACCTTTTCTATATTTAGATATGCTTTGACACAAACACTTACCATCATATTATAATTGCCTATGTGCAGTACATGTAGGCTGTACCACATAGCCCAGGTGTGTAGTAGGCAATCCCATCTAGGTTTGTGTAAGTACACTCTGTGATGTTTGCATGACAATGAAATCTCCTAACGATGCATTTCTCAGAACGTATCCCAGTCGTTAAGCGACACATGACTGTACTCTTGAAGGTATCACTATTTTAGGGCCAGCAAAGAAAAATTCCATAATTTATTGACAACTAACAGTTACTGCAGAGACATAATTTTACCTTCTTCCCAGCTTTGTCTAGTCTGTCAGACTCAGCTCCTCATCAGACCCTAGGGCCTTAGGAGTTCCGACTTGCCATATTCCTTTCTAGCTCTTAGTTGTTTGCTTTAAGTGAATTTCAATCACAGGTACCAGCACTGAATCCCAGAAACCATGAATGACTAAGAGAAGCCTGCTAGCTTGTGAGTCACAGGGCTGTTCAAAAGCTAAAGGAGAGTAGTTTCTGAGTGTCAGTCCCCAAAACATGACATTGCAATTCAGATTGTAAATTGGATGGAAAATATTTAGAAGTCTCAAAGGTGTAACATCTTCTGGATTTTGATAGTGACCAAAGAGTACTTAGGTGGAAATAGTAGACAACAATGGGCTTTCAAAATGAGCCACTGAGCTGGGTTTCTGAAAACATTAGGCACTGGTCCCTTACCCATTTCTTAATGCCCTCTTTTTGTCATCCTGAAATCTAGTTCCTCATTTTGCTAAAGAATACAATTCAATATTTTTGGAAGCCCTTCCCACCCTTAAGACAGGGTCCCATGGAAACCAAATGGAAAGGAAAAACATCAGAAGTGGAGAGTTTATGCTATTGCCTTTGGGCCTACTGTCTGATTTCCTTTAGTCTGGGCTATGTGGGCCAGAGCTTATTTTCCTGGCTGCTCCCAAACAACTTACTGCTGCTTAAGCTATTGCTCAAAAATTGACAAAAGTAAAATGATGGAGAGTTGGGCTATTCATACTGAAAAATTATTTCCTAGTCAGAGCCAAAACTATATTTTCCTTGGGAGGCATTTGCTCATGTGGGGCCTCAGTTCTCTCTGACTGCAGAAGAGAAGGGAGAAAAGACCAACAGGCAGTGATGGAAGTGAGGGATGGTGGATGTCATGGGGCGAGCGAGGGGCTTCAGAACACCGAGTTTGGGACTAAAAGCATGAGGAGGCTCAGAGCTGGGTGAGGGACATTTGGTGCTAAGGCAATAAGAATCATATGGAAAGATGATTACACTGTCTGTGGCTCCAACATGGAAGTTTTTGAAACTGAAAGTAAGGGGACAGCTCTGATAAGCGACATGATGAATACCTGCATACGTAGAGCGTGGAAGTGCATAAAAGAATGAGAAGCAATGGGCAGGGGTAGAGTACGTTTCTTGCATGGGATCTGATATAACAGTCTATTTGCACTGAATTTCTCAGTGTTGACTTGGGTGAAATATACAAAAATATCCTCACAAAAATAATTAGAAGAGAATTGCATCCCTGAGTGTGCAGAGAATTTAGAATGAATGGGCTAATAGGAGACTAGGCAGAGCTGGAGGAGAGATAATCTATCAAGGTGTAACATGAACCATAAAGGTCAGGAGGGATGTGAGGATCAGAGGGAAGGTCAGTGGTCCAACACTCCTGGGAATGGTGCCTGGGACAGGATGTCCCCTGGGCCATAGAAAGGAAAAGATGGCTACAGCCAGAGACTCTGAGATAAAGGAGAAGTCAGCAGCTTCTAGTATGGAGAGCAAAGGATCCACTGATGCATACGTGCATGGGACGAGGAGGTGCTAAAAGAGTTTATAACGAGAAATGGATCATCTCCTAGAAAGACTAGCAAGGACAACTGAGATATTGTCTTTGCCTTCCTCCTCCTACTGTGGGGAGCATGCTGTCACTTAGGAAGGAGGAGTTTTTTGGGAGGTATGTGAAAGATGGATGTGGGATATGCAGCCCCTGTGTTACCACTTTCCTTCCTCACTCCCCTGGAAGACATCACTGACTGATCCCAGCATTCCTTGCTGGGGAACCTAATGACAGAATTAGAGTTCTCAGCACAACTCCTTGGGGAGCCTCTGCCAGTCAATCATCCCTGGCACAGAAGCTCTTCCTTTAATAGATGGCTTCCAGGTTACTAACCAATTAAAGGACAACTGCCGTTTAATAATAGTTACTGCTGTTACTGTCATCATTCCTGTGCCACATGGTTCTATCACCTGAGGAGCTGGCGTGCAGATGATCTCCCCTGGGGGGCAGTGCCATGCTCTAGCATGTCCGCATCGCCGAGGTGCCCTCGTCTGCGTTCTTCCACCACCAGCGTGATGGAGGTCACGACAGAAAGCAGCGCCATCCGCCATGGTGCTGTTGACTTTAAAGGCCCTGGAGCAGCCCAGCTACAATTTGAGGGGTTGCTGGGCGGGTACCACAGGGTATGGAATCTGAGGGCGAGGGGAAGAAAAAACCACGTAGCCACGGCCAAAGTGACTGCAGATGTGAAGGCCAGAGATCAGATCTTTTGGGGTGACCAAGGACACTCACCCAACCTACTTCCTGCTTTTGATTGAGCTTCTGAAATGGGCTAGTGCCCCAAGGCCTTGGGGTTAAAGGCCTGTGTTCAACCCAGATGATATCACCTAGGCTGAAGTCCTCAGATTTGGACTTGCCTTGGAGTTTCCTAAGTTGCCACATGAAAGATGTCAAAGGAACCTTTAATTAGCTGGTTCTTAGGGCTGGCTTGGATCAGGCTGAAGCATGGCAGGCTTGGCAGGGGCCCTAGGGAGGAGAGCGAAGGGAAAATCTGAAGTGGAAAGCCACATAAACCTTAGGAGATCCACCCAATGGTGGCACCACATCTAAATAAATCAAATGGGTTCCTGACTCCTGGTGCCAGAAATCACACGTCCCACCAGCAACCCACACAGGCCCAGCAGGGCAGACCATGCAGGCTGGGTAGAATGAAGGGGAAGTGCTCAAGGCAGGTTGTGTTTTCATTTCGTCTTGGTAACTGCATCTGATTCACCCTCCCGCTGTGGCTGTGTCCTGGACTTTCCCCTGAGCAGGTAAAGGAAGGCCTGGTGTGCCAACTGAGTAGCCTGGCCTGGAGCCCCTGACAGAATGGCAGCTGCTTCAGGAGAGTTTCTCATTTCCAGTAACAACAAAGACCTTTAAACAGTGGTCCTCAAGATCATCTGCAGAAAATGCTCATTTTCCTTCCCTAGCATCTCTGGAGTTTTTATTTTGTGAGTGTTCTCATTCGGGACAAAGTACCCACACAGGCTCTTAGAGAAACCCATGGACAAACACAGGCACTGAGCTTGGAAAGCAGCCAGGGTCATGTTGGCATTTCTGCATTTTGGAGTCAACTCAGGAGTCTGGAAGCCGGCAACATTTCCATTAAATAAGACAGCATGCCGAGGCTCCTGCTGGCGGGCCGAACTGGATCCACTGAGCCTTTTCTATTGATTTTAGCCCATAGATGCGGCAACCCTGAAAGAGACTTGGTGTCTAATTCCAGGCCCAATATTGGGACCAACCCGGGAATCTGGCTGGAAGGATATGTGTGTCTTGACTCTTTGCAGGTTCAAGGGCAGTTGACTGACAGCCCCACTGAACAGAAAGGCAGCATTCCTCTTCAGCTAAGAAAGAGGTTCCACATTCTGAAAAACACTGGATTCCCTGACTCTGAGATGCCCTTGACGACTTCCAAAGGACCTGGTTCGCAGGGTCCTATTGATCGGCTTCTGCCCCAATGTGATCAGTTCTTATGTTGGCCTGTGTTTTGGAGTCAGTAGCTAATGCATTGTTTGATATGCTCTTTTGCCTGACAAATGAGGCTCATTTTCGGTCTATGCCTAAATTAGGAATGGATTCCACTCTAGACTCATTTATTTTCATACATTTAAAAGAGAGAATAAAAGAATTGCATTCTAGCTTAGTAGCAAGTAGCAAAAACGCCCCTTCCCTGAAATATATGTGTATTTAAGTAAAATTCTGTTTCCCTAGCTTGGAAGTAAGTATAATGCAAAATGGAGTTTAGATATGCTAATGTTCATTCTTGCAAAAAGCAAAAACATGAAGTAAAGTTTATTTTTTGTATACCTTCCATGTGACAGGCACTGCACTATATTTCACAAATATTAATTCAATTAATCTTCACAACAACTTTATTGGTGATGGTGGTAAGCCAATGCTCATTAAGAACTTTGTGCTGGATGCATTATTTGTGTCATCTCATTTAATTTGCACAATGGCCTTGCCAACTAGGCAGTATTGGGCCCTTTGTATAGGCAAGGTGATTAAGATTGAAAGAGGTTAACAGTGACTCCAAGTCAATAGATAGCGAGGACCAAAGCCATAACCTGATGCTAGGTTTGTCTGACTGTAAACTTTTTTTTTTTTTGTGGAAAGGCAACCTTTATGTTTCCCCCAGTTTTATTAAAGTATAATTGACAAATACAACTGTATACATTTAAGGTATATAATGTAATGATTTGATATAGGTATATGTTGTGAAATGATTACCACAATCAAGTTAGTTAACACATCTATCACCCCATATAAAATTACCTGTTGTGTTTTTTTGTGTGGTGAACACTTAATGTGTACTCACTTAGCAAATTTCATGTCTACAATACAGTATTATTAACTATAGTCACAATGCTGTACATTAGACTCCCCCAAACCGACTCATCTTATAACTGAAAGCTTGTATCCTTTGATGGGCATCTCCTCGTTTTCCCAAACCCCAGCCCCTGGTAATCACTATTCTACTCTCTGTTTCTTTGAGTTCAACTTTGTCCAAAACGTTCCTTTGCATACTACCTTGCGAAGTGAAAATCATTTTTCATGTAGAAACAATGTCATAAATACCAGCAAACCATTGATGTCAGACCTCTGGGGTCAGGAGGTCAGAGCTGGAAAAGAAAAGAAGGAATTTTCTGGAGGGTCGTGAGCTGGGATGTGGACTGGAAACCATCAGTGCATATGACAGTTCAGAAGAGCAGGAGATCTTTGTGAACCGGGGAAGGCACCAGATGCCTGGGGGAGCTGCTTCACCTGGTTCCTCTGCGGGCAGGGGCAAGGATCAGAGGTAAAAGGAGTTGTCTGGTCTTTAGTGAAGCCTTGACTCTCTGCTATTAAGGACTCTTTGGTTAGTGATTTCTGTCAGGTTCAATTAAATGCAGTAATTGTCTTTCTCTATACAGAGCTTGTGCTCTGAAGTCTCCCCAGTAAAATGGTTTATGCACTTAAAGTGGCTGTGTGGGACTGAGGTCAGGGAGGGGTGGACACTGCTGAGAAGATAAAGGGGCAGGGTCCAGGTTCTAAGGGCGTAGGATTTGGGGGAGAATAAACTCCCACCGCACAAGGAATAGTCTCAGATAGGTGAGAAGGGCCCAGGCAGCCATCATTTTCCCTCTGGCTTCCCTGTATTCTGACAGCTTTTTCTCTAGGAAGCATTTTATTGCTTAAGCATAACATTTGTTTATTCACTCAGGCCACTAGTCAATTGGTGAAGCAGACTATCTGCTAACAAGTACTAAGTATCTACTCCATTGACAACCCTCTCCTATGCTTAGTTGGAGACAAGTAAAAGAAATATTGTCCTTGGCTGTGCAATTTAGCGCAGTGTTGAGGGTGTGGGAAGGTCAAAGCTTAAGTTAAAAAGCAGGAGAAACTGCTAGACAGTGCATGGAAGGTCACGTGGTTCAGACGGTGTAGACGATTGTGAGTGAGCAAAGGGGGGCGTGAGCAGGTTGCAGAGAGATTTCTCAGGGAACGTCCCCCGAGGCAGGGTTTAGAGGAGCTGCAGAGCAGAAACTGGAGGAAAAGGGGTGGGTGTTACCCCTGCACAGAGAACAGAATGGCAAAGCCACAGGGGTGGGAGGAGCCCTCTGCGTATAGGGCCAAGCATGGAGACGGACTGGCAGGACCTCAGGGGTTTCCTCAGGGTTTCCTTTGTCTGCTGGGGGGATTTGGCTTGAGTGACCACTGGGACCAGACACCACACTTTCAACCATACTTTCAGTTCGCTGCTTGCCAGGGTATTCCCAGGAAGAGGCCCACTCTTTTTCCCTCAAGCGATTGAAGAAGATTTGCTTTAGTGTAACACCAGGCTACTCTTCCATGATTCTTGTTCAGTGGTTGAGGAAAGGAGATGGGACATGGAGTCAGATGCCATGGGTTTAGTGCTGGTTTCAATGACTAGCTATGTGGCCTAGGGCCTGCTGTCTCATGCTCCTTAGCTCCTCGAATGAAGCTGATACACACTGCATCTCTTAATGATATTGTGAAGGATGAACAAGAGTAGGCAACACCTTGTGCATATCTCCATTTTAGAACCATCATTTGCCTTTGCAATGGTGTAGTATTTCCATGACTACCTCACTTCCCCACATCACCCACCCCTCAGTTCATGAGCTCCCAAAGGCATGCTACTTTAGCTCCAAGTTCCCTGCCTGGAATATGGTAGACACTCCAAACAAGCTTTGCTGACTGGTGGATGAGCAAGGATGAGATATTGCTAGTGGAATTGTTTTTCTTAACAGCATTACTTGTTCAGGTGTGCATAGATCTCTAACGCAGTGTTCTGTATATATTTTACAATAAAAATAAACAGAATATGGCAGCTATGAATCATTTACTTAAGTCTTTGACAGAATGAATGAGTAAATGTGGAATGCACTATAAAAAGTGAAAGTATTAAAATGAGTTATAATTATCATCATAAGTAATAATGAGTCATCTAAAAACCCACCCACAGCAAGCTGTTCAGAGTGCAAGAACTACTGTAACACAGTAGGAGAATTCTTAAGGCAGTTGCGAATTATGGGCTAGCAATGTAGGGAGAGAGAGCAGCTTAAATGGTCCAGCTTGCTCCACTGCTCCTGTGTTCTCTGTTTCCTGACCACACCAGCCAGGCTCATTCCGCAGTATGACAAACTCATCACATTGAGAAAATAAATGCAATAGGCCAGTGGCTTCCTCTCTTCCTACCACCATGTTTTACAGTGGACTTTCATGTATGCCCATAGTCCAGGCTTTCCTTCTGGTAACAATAGAACATCATCCACCATCTTATCTAAGGCCAACCCCTCCACCTAGGTTGTGGTTCCCAAACTCCTCTCCTGGCCTTCTCCCCTCACCCCTTCTCTCTTGGATTATTTCCATTAGCATAAAGCCTTCTTTTAAAATCCACATTGAATTGGTTACAGTCAAAGGTAAATATATTTGAATTTGTAGGTACCAAATGGAAAGTTAAGACATTCATGTTCACTGGCCTTAATTTCTTCAATGGAATAGGAGATTATCTATTTATAGTGGGATGGGCAGAGGAGGAGACTTGTGGACATTTAGATATGGAAGAAAAAAATACTCTCTTAATATCCCCCCTTCACCCCATTAACCTTCTAGTATCTTTCAATTTCTCTGGTCCCTTTTCATGGAAATGCCTCGACAGAATTGTCTACATTCACCATCAATCCCCTCACCTCCCGTTCTCCCCTCAGTGCAGTCCAGTGGGATTTCACCCCTCTATGCCACTGAAACCGTCCTTTCAAGATCCCCAGCAATCTCCATATTTTCAAAGCAAGTGGTCAGTTTTCTGCTCTAATTTTAGTTGTCCTCTCAGTAGGTGGTAGAGAAATAAAGTTAGGGAGGTGCACGGGACTGGTGCTAGTTAGGGGCTGTGAGTGGCGGTGATGTGAGTTGCTTCCTGGCTAAAGTGTCGAAGAATCCCTGTGCAATTCTCTGGGCTCTCTCTTCCCTCTCTCTGGTGATGAGGGTCATCCCAGCGATAGTCTCCCTCAGCCTGGGTTCCGGGTGATTGTGGATGAGAGCTCCTACCTCTCTGGCCCACATTGTTCCTGCAATGTGAATAGGAAGGACATTATCTATAAGCCACTGAGATTTCATGTTAATTTATGACCAGGGCATAACCTCGTCTATCCTGCCCAATACACAGCAGCTGACACAGCTGAGCAGCTCTCTGGTGCCTGAAGCACTTCCTCCCCTGGCTTTCTGTGATGCCACTCTCTCCTGGTTTTCCTCCTACCTTCCTGGCTTCTCTTTCCAACCTCCAGACAGCATAGTGCATTAGGGCCGGCTCTGGGAACTCTTCTCTTTTAACAGGTGACTTCATCCAGGTGCATGGCCTTACCATGTATTATATACAGAATGCTCTAAAATGACCTCTTTTTTGAGGGCCAAACTAGGACATCCAACAGTCTATTGGAAATCTCTACTTCAATGTCTAATTGTCATCTCAAACTTAACATGCCCCAAACAGAGCTCTTAACTTCATACTCCATTCCAAACACTACCCAAGCCATTTCCCCTAATTGTTTCCATAACAGTAAATGGCGCCATTTGTCCAAGAAAAACTCCTAGGTCTCTTCCATGCCTCCTCAATCCCCACACGATACCAGCTCTAGCAGCAGCTCCTGTCAGCAATCCTTTCAAAATAATGCCCCACACCTCTCTGCTTTTCTCTGCCTTTCTTATTCGCAACCTAGCCGTTGCCCTTCCTGACCTGACTGCCTCCGGACTGCCCCGCCAGCTTCCATCTTGCCCTGCTGCAGTGTATTTTCTACATAGCACCCCGAGCGATCTTTTAAGGATAGAATCATGTCACCCTCTGCTTTAAACTCTCCTGTGGCTTCCCATAGACAAACTCAAACCTGAACGCACCCCAGCCTCCTTGGCCTCGCAGGAGGTGGCCCTCCTGACATCAGCTGGTCCCTGTCTACAGCCCTCCCTCCCCCTGCTCATGCCTCCTCACTGCCCGGCGCCTGTCAGCTCCCAGCTACGCCAACAGTGTTCCTACTTTTGGGCCTTTGTACTTGCTCTTTGTTTCTCTTTACCTGGATCTTTATGATTAGCAACTCATTATTCAGCTCTCAGCTCACTTGTCACTTTTGGTCCCCAACCCACCCCAATCATTTTCTACCCTATTTTTCTGTTTTCTATCCTTCCTAGAATTTGTCACCATCTGAAACTACAAGTGTGTATGTGTTGTATAGAATGAAAACTCCACAGAGGCTAACCTGTCTAGTTCACTGCTCTTTTTCTGTGCTAGGAAGGAAGGAAGAAAGGGAGGAAAGGAGGGAGGGAGGAGTCTCAGTCTCACTGGACACAGGTCCTTTGATAGTGCCAGCTTGGCACCCTCACCCCTGCCTGCCCACATCAAGCCCAAACTGCTCTCCTAAACGATGCTGACCCTTGGGATTGAGCTCTCTCCTCTCTGTACCCACAATCGGAATTTTAAAAATAACGCTTGTGTCCTGGGGGACTTGGCCTGGGTCGGGTCAACTTCCGCAGGCCCTTGCCAATCTGTACCCTGACTAACCTTATCACCTCACTCTTCTGCTGTCTCTTTCTTACTAGGTTTTCATTTTTGTGGCTGTGGTTTATTTGTTTTGTTTGTATTTTTATTTTTTGCATTTTAATCCTATAAATAATTATTTTTAAAGGGCGGTAAATGAGGTGCCGCCTATAAATGGCAAAGTGGCTTGTGAGACAGCTTCCTCTCCTTTTCCTGGCAAGAGCTTCTATTCCTGAGACACAGATGAGAGCGTCTGCAGATGTCTATCAGCACTGCACAACCCTATGGGGTCATCCGAGTTAATAGCTGTGCCTGGCATTTGTGCATCCTCAACAGAGAGAAGTAATTTACCATTACAGATGGCTTATGTTAAGCCATTCAGGAAGGTTCTGAGGAGTTTTGCTTTCATAGATATATCATCCTATAGACGTTCAGAGAGAAATGTGGTTGGCGCAGAAGGCAAGTCCGAAAGATGTCAACACCATTCCTTTGCAGGTGAGGTAAGAACATGTAAAAGGTGTTACTTTACTTTTTCTAATTATCAAAGTATAGCTTGCCCATTGAAGAAAATCTGGGACATATAGAATGGTGTAAAGAAACAGGGAAAAAAATCACTCTCAATCCCTTTACCTTCCTTCCAGTTTTTCTATGCTTTGTTTTATTACATAGTTAAGGTGATGCTGTATATGCAATTTTGCAGCCTGTTTATTTCACTTAACATTATCACATAACCCTTTTTTATAAGTCATGAAAATCTTCATGAATGTTACTTTGTGGCTGTATAATATTTTACCATTAGAGTCCATTCCCTAATATCGGACTTTTAGATTATTTACACATATACGATGTAAATAATGCTGCAGTGAATGTCTTCATGCATAAGTTTTATTCCACACTTACTAATTCAGCAAGTATTTACTGGGTGGCCACTATGTGCCAGTTACTGTTCTCGGGGCTGGGAACGTGGTGGTGAGCAAAGGCTATTTCCTTTGGAGAGCTCGCATTCTACTGAGGGCAACAGGCAAGAGAGGCAAATAAGCATGTACTATTAATTATCTCTATGAAAAGAGATGATGAAAAGTAAGAGATAGAAAGATATGAATGATGCGGGAGGCTATTTTAGTTAGGGAGAGTAGAGAAAGGCCTCTCTGAGGCAGGTGTTTGTACAAAAGCATTGCGGATTATTTCTGTAGACTAGTTTCCCAGAGGGAGGAATTAAAGTTCTTGCTTTCTAGGAAGCCAGTTTACTCCCTGACGGCAGTTCTGGAGGAAAGACTATTATAAAAATGCACCCTATTAGGGCATGAGCTTGAGTGAGTTACTTAGTTCCTCTGATCCTTGGTTTCCTACCTGAAGTGGAAATAGTCACACCTGTACGTGTATGCCTATGTGTGTGTGTGCGCGGCGGGAGTGTGAGGGTGAGGATGGCTGTGAGGATGGGATGTTAACCTTCTTGTATTCCAGAAAACTTGGGTCAGAAAGCAGCACATTCTGTGAAGGGAATGATCAGGCTGTGAAATGTGTGCAGGGCATTCCGGTTGATAAAAACCTAACCGAAAAAGGGTTCTGGAAGGTGTGGCGTGAACACTTACTCTGCCTGGCACATATTAGGTAATCGGTAATATCTACTGAATAAAAGGAAGCGCCCAACCTGTCTAGAAGAGCTTATCGAGACTGGGTGGCTAGAAGGAAAAGGTCTTGGATGATTGGTCACACAGCGGCTCAGTGTGGCTGTGGTCTGCCAATCAGACGCTGTGAGGGGAGCCCCTGAAAACAGGTGGCCCTGGAACTCATGAGCCTGCACATAGGTGGTATTCTCAGTTCCCTCATTCATGGAATGGGGCTAATCATGTCTACTTCATAGGGCTGTTTTGGGGACTAAAAGGGATAGAAATATGAAGAGCACAACACTGTATCTAGTTCACAGTAGGCTCCTGATAAATGCTGTTTTTCTCTCCCTCATCTTGTAATAGTAGGTACAAAAGGATCTAAGATAGTAAGAGGGAGGACTGTGACACGGAGCACTGAGAGAGCTCTAATTGTCACAGGCACTTCCATCATAGCTTTCTGAGCCAGCTGGAGGCTCTTTTCAAGGTGCACCAGTTTGGGGACTTGGCACCTCCTGTTTATGTAGTGCCTCGGGGACAGGACCGGACACACGCATTTAACAGTATCATCCTTTCCCTGGCGGATCTGCCCCACGACCTCCTGGCCTCCCCGCTCCCGCCTATGTTTATCCTCCGCTCTCTCCACCTCTCCGCATCACGCGGCCACGACACAGGAGCAACTTCTCTGGCGGTACTTGCATTAATAGCTTTTGTCTGACTTCTTTGCTTACTGTTGTTGTTGTTTTTTAAATCCTGTCTTTTCTTTCAGCCAGAAGCAGAACTGCATTGAGGGAAACAATACCAAGGGTCCCACCTTCTATTTGGCAGGAAAAGCAAGAGGAAGGAAAGGGTGCTAAAAGTTAGGGAGCATGAAGAAGAAGAATCTAAATTTGATCTGCTTAAAAACTCAGATTTGCATTCATCGGTGGTAGAACACATTCACGGGCAGATGCTCTAGGACCCAGTTAACTGTTTGTGGCTGGTGCGCTTGGGAGAGAGACTGTCCTCTCAGCCCAGGCTCAGGAAGCTGCCTTTCATTTCACTGGGTTCATAATGAGCTTTGAGTTGCCTTGGGCAGTAATTTTCTCTCTGGATATAAAGAATGCAAAGAGTGAGCAGGCCTGAAAGCCCCTCTAGCTGGGCTTCCTCTTGTTACAAACAGCCAGTCTTTGAACTTGTAATTATGAGTCATGGGGCTCCCAGTCTGGCGCAAAAGTGACTCATTTTAAGCAAATTATCATTTTTTGCCCTGTTACAAAATGCTGTGATCAACCATGCTGTATTCAGGAAAAAAGAAAGGAACATTTTTTATTAAAAGAGCAGGATGTGTAGAAGGAGGGAGAATTTCGCTATGCTTTCCAGACACATGGACCAAAGTCAAGCTCAGGCCCAGTGTAAGCCAAGAAACAAAATAAATAGTAAAAAATGGCACAGAAAGCAAACAATCAGGAAACTTCATTTCAGAACAAATACAAAATCCGCCTTTGCAGCCAACAGTATAAGATCCCTATAATGCTATATGATTCCTGGGCATTCTCTCCTCCCCTACTCTATCTTCCAACTCACTTGGACCTACTGGAATTGAGGTCAAGGAAGAAATTATCTTTCTTTGGGATGATTTAACACACAACTTCGTTAAAGAGGCAAGATGACACATGCCTCTGAGTTGCCCAAAGCTAGTTACTTAGACAGATCGACTGATAGACGTAGCACTCAAATTAAATAAATGTGATCTAGAGATGGGTTTATGGTGGATGAAGAAACCCAAGGCCCTCTATTATAGAGCCTTTTCCTTAGGGCACCTGCCGTATTAACAGTCTTTGGTTGAAGAAACATTTGAAATGATCATTACCTCTTTGCCAGTTGCAAGAGTAGTAATAGATGTGAAAAGATAATTTTTCTTCTCTGATACCTTAGGTGTGATTAACACTGCCCCAGACCACAATAAGGGGAAACGGGCCCAGAGTGGACTGAAGGGCTATGTGGTCCAAGAGTGTGATTTTTGAAAGAATGATTTGAGATTTCCAATTAATTCTTTTAAATCACTGCCCATTCCTTTACACCACTGAAGAAGATGCCACAAGCTACATGGGGAATTTGGATCTAGGTTAAATTGTCTGACTTCCAAATTTTACATCCTGTCCAAATTACTTTCAACTTAAAAATGCTTTTCTTGTTTCTTGAATCCATTACTTCTTGTCCCTTCCATAAAACAATGGTTACCAAATAGATATTTTTGTTGTTCCCAAATCCCCAAAATAAAATCCATTAATGAATCACTCAATATTTTTTGACTCTCCATCTTCTCTGCTTTCTGCTAATTGCTGTAGCTGATAAAGAATCAATAAAAGTCATGAAAAATAAAGACAGAACATGTCACCAATCACCTCCCAACTGGCAATTCGAGTGTACATTTTTCAATCCTCATGTCTCTTAGCCTCTCTCTACAGTATTTGAATATTCTTTGATTGTTAAAACTTTCTTCTCCGGCATCTAGGCATAGTTCCCTCCATATTCTCCACTTGTGTCTCTGTCCACTCTGAGCCTCTCTTACCGACTGCTGCACTGCCTGTCCATCTAAGTGACAGAGGTAACAAGGAGGAGGTCGGTGGGAATGGAAAGGAGGTATTGAATACAGTAGACATTTCTGATGGAACATCATGACTAACTAGCTTTGTGAGTATATATTAGAACTCTTATATTGCAATAAAGAAAACCTAACCTTCAATTGGGCTTTTAAAAAATGGAATGTACACTATTCATGGTGACGGGTATGCTAAAAGCCCTGACTTAAGCATTATATAATTCATCCAGGTAACAAAAAACACTCGTACACCCTAAATGTATTGAAATAAAAAAAAAGAAATCCAGGAAAAAATTGGAATATATTAGTTCAGGTAATTGAAAAACACAAGTGTCTAGCCTTAGACACTTTTTGATACAAAGACTCCGAAAGAAAACAGAGAAAAGATTGATCTGAAAAATATCACTCAAATACAGCACAGTCAACTAAGAGATGGCTGATATGAGAGATTGAGATGTGAAAGAGAATAATAAGGTCCCACACATGTAATAGTAGTTTCCAAAGGAGGGGTATATATAGAATGGGGGAGAGGCAATATTAGGAAAGATAATTGGCTCTACATTTTCCAGAAACAATAAATACATGGAGCCTGATATCCAGGAGCACAATAAATCCTGACCAGGAAAAATAAAAACAAAACTCATTTTCTTGATAAAATAAGGATACTGAAAGCACCAAAAACAAAAGATCTTAAAAGTAGCCAGGGGAAAGGTATATTGCCTACTAAGGAACGACAGCTACATTGGTAGCATACTTCTAATAACAACAATGGAAATAAAAAAGACAATATAATGGTACTTTTAAAATGTCTCCCCCCCCCCCCACACACACACACACAGAGTTGCTACTAGATTATAAGGGCTGGGAACTTGTACAGAGAAAGTGTTCAGTATATATTCATTAGCCAATGATTAGATATAGAGCTGGAGCTATCAAGACTGGGTCTACAGCATGGTTCGAATATTTAACATTAAAGAAAACTCAGCAAACTAAAGCCCTCAGTGAGAAAATCAATTCAGTTTTCCTGTATTAATATGTCAAATAGAATGTCCTTGGCCTAACTTTACATCCCATAAACACCTAAAACAAAAGGACCACACTGAATTAGATTTTACCTAACCCTCTCTATGTTCAATTTAATTACTGGTAGCACATATATCCTTCCTATGACATTTGGCTTCTATTTTCGTATTTTTGAATGTGTAACATGTAACCTCATGGTGTCCTTTCTGTTATTTCTCTGAACTAAGCTCCCAGTTTTCTCTCCTGTTTCTCACTTCCAGTGTGAGACAAGGCTTCCAGCTCCCAGTCTGCATACTGTGCCAACCTCTGCTGGCCAGTCTGCCTCCAGCCTCATTAATCCCAACCGACCGTCCCATTCAATTTCTCTGAAAATATTTTTAAATAACATTTATTTTTCAGATTTTTAAAATAATATATTCTTTATAGAACATCTGCATATTTCAACTTTAAAAAATAATCTCTAATCTGACTACCAAGAGATAACTACTATAATTTTTTTAGTGTATTTTCTTACAGATTCTTTTCTATGCATGTTTAGATCTACGTAACATAATTGAAATGATATTGTAAACAAAAATTGCATTTATCTTCTTCATTTCTCATCACATCATGAAACATTTCCTGTGTAATTAAAAATCCTTCAAAAGCATTTTTAAAATAACTATGATATCCCACTAGATGGCCATTCTTTAACTTACTTAACCATATTTTTATATCATCAGTTCTCTTTTCTGATTCCCCACAGCAATTGTCAATGTCTTTTGTAGTAAGTAAAAATTCCAAATCTTGGACCCCTTTCAGGTGCTGTCATTCTGCATCTGCCTCATCCTCCGCTGGCCTTTCACGTTCTAGCTAAATACATCAGCTCATTCTTCCTGTATATGACTTTCCTTTCCTCTGAGCCATCACTCATTTTCTGTCTCCTACATCTCTGCCAACTCATTGCTCTCTTTAAAATGTACCCCAGGGGTCACTGCAACGATCTCCACTGTCTCTCTCTTTATATTGTTAGATATCCCTGTTTATTTCATGTACACATTTATGACTTTGACAGTTTGCAGCTGACTATATTTAGGTTTCTACCACGTGTATGTCATGATCTGATAGGGTGGCAGGGGCCAGCGTGGTGGGGCCAAGAGCAGCAGGCGCTAAGCTAGTGGATGGGGGCCACTTCTCCTGACCCCTGTTGCACTTTATGTGGTGGTCAGCCCTGGAAGAGAAGTATGAGGCAGGACTCTTCTCATGCTCAGAGCTGAGCAGCAGAGGGTGGTTATGTGGGCCCAGCTCTGATTAGCAAGATAGACATTTGGAGGCATTTGGAGGACATCTGCATTTCCAGCCCAAATGAAAACATATTTATTTTGGCTGCTGAGTATCTGGAGGATAAGGGGACCATATGCCTATGGGAGGCTTATCCTCCTCTTGGAAAAAAATGATCTCAATTAAATCCAGTGTCTGGGTTAGATCAGCCAGTGTGTTCAGTATAAACCTGTGCGCTCACTTAACAGTCCCGGTGAAGTATCCCTACTTTTGAATCTATTGCTTCTTTATCTCACACAGCTATTCCTTTAAAATTGAAAATCATGGGCATCTGTTTAAAAGTGGAGTCGGGAATGCAAACCAGCCACTTGTCTCCTCCTCCTCACCTGGTCAGGCCATCACTTGGCAGCTCGCCTGACACAGCCTGGGTGCTGGCGGGCTGAGGTGGCTGGGCTGGGCTAGGTGGAATGTTTATAAGCACCGCTCAGTGGAGCGGGGCTCATGCTAACAAGACCCTCCAGGAGCCCACTGGTCTCCTGACTGTGGGAGATCATTACAACACGTTGAATTCAGTGTAGTGACATGCCTACAATGGATTAAAGACCTTGCCAGAACTGCCTTGTAAGTTGACACTGTTACCCTTGTTCATGTACAACAGACTTGGGGTTCCTGAAAGCATGGCTGTCCCAGTTTATGACAAAAGAAAGCTTACACGTAAATCAGGTTTTGTACTTGCTAGCCACTTGAGCAAAAGGTTGGATGGGAGTTAGCAGCTCTCCAGATTTACATCTGTAAATTTTAATCAGTCAGGACTTCTTTTCTAGTAGTCCACTTCCCCTAATATTCATGGCATCACCAGATGTCAGTGCATTTCTCATTTCCAGAGTGGGGGCACGGACAGACTCTGCTGCTTCAGTAGGTGGATGGGGAGGTCATACCCACGTATGCATGAGCCTCGAAGGAGAAAGCCCTGCTCTCTGGTCGCTAGCATCACTGGCCACACAGTTACCAGGGGAGGGCAGGAAGGACGGGCAGATGTTATCACATAGGGTGACACAGATGCATCTGTGGCAAATGAACACTTTTGGACAAGGTACTCTGGACTCTTAAAAAAATCAAAGCAATGACATTATCACCAAGACGCAGCAGCAGGTAACTGTTTTCAGTTACCTGCCAAATGGGAAACGTCTGAATTATCCTTACTCTTTCTTTGTTCTCCTTCCTCTTCACTGGCATTTAATTGGTCACAAAGACCTTTTGATTTCCTCTCATCTTGATCTTTCCTATCCTTTTCTTCTTCAACCCCAATACCGCTGTCTTGGTTCAAATGCTCATCATCTCATGCCCAAATTACTGTAATACCCTCCTAATTTGTCTTCCTGGCTTTAGTCTAACCCTCTTCCTATGCTTGTCAGAAATATCCTTCCAAAATAAACCTGAAGTTTCCCTCTGATGCTCAAACACTTTCAGAGGTTTCCTAGTGTTTACAGTATCATGTCCAAAATTTACATATTTAACAATTGGGACTCATCCTAACCCGTTTTTTCTGCCACTTCCCACCATACAGGGCACCCTATGATCTAACTACACTTGAGCACTTGGCATCCCGTAAACATTACAGACACACCATGCTTTTGTATGCCTCTTTGACAATTCCCTCCCTCCCTTCCTCCCTCCTTCCCTTCCTTCCTTCCGTCCCATGTTTTTGGTTACATGGATCACTTTTGCAATGATTGAGTCGCAGCTATAAGTGTGCCCATCACCCAAATAAGTGTTCATTGTACTCATTAGGTAGGTTTTTGCCCCTCCCCTCTGCCCTGCTCCCCCCTGCTTGACTTCCACTAAGTTCTACATTCCTCTGTGCACATGTGTGTTCATTGGTTAGTTGAGTACATGTGGTGTTTGGTTTTCCATTCTTGTGATACTTCACTTAGGATAATGGTCTCCAGTTCCAACCCTATTTCCTATTTCTCAAATGCTTTTCTCCCTCATTGCTGTCTGATGAATGTATTTCAATAGGCGGCTGAAATATTGCCGCCCCTGAAGCCCACTCTAACTCCTCCAGGTAGAATGTCACTTTCTCCTCTCCAAGGCATAGCACTCGGCCCTTGTCCCTGTCATCCCCACCATATTACATGGCAAGTGCTCCTTTACTTTTGTCCATCTCTGTGAGCTCCTTGACCTCAGGACATTGTACTCCAGGTCCTAACACGGAGCCTCATGTGTATGGTGTTCAGTCATGTTTGCTGAATACATAAATGTGGCTGTGTAGGAAGTTACTCTGATAAACAGTTTTGTGTGACAATAAGGCCAACTTTCCTTCCTCCCTACTTTTCCCTCCCTTCCTTCCTTCCTTCCTTCCTTCCTTCCTTCCTTCCTTCCTTCCTCAAACACCAACTGTCAGAACTCTTGGATTTTATGGAGGAACATAACAACAGTTCCTCAGTTAAGAATGAAAGATAAAGGAGTTGGTATTTCCAAAATGGTGGTATGAGTATCTCAGAGGAGTCTATTACCAGTGAAACAACCATACTTGGTGAAAATTATTAAAATAAACAAAATAAACAAACAACAGCAGCCATTTAAAATCTCTGGAAAATGTCCCAAGGGTGCACAGCAAATAGGGAAACATTTATTCAAGAAAATCTATTAAATCTCAGTAAGAGTAGTGAGAGTTTATTGGCATTTGAGCCATATCTTGCTCCCTCCCTATCCACCACCTCTGCATGATGGATGGAAGTTCTACTCTGGGTGAGTGTAAATTAGAACAGGAGGTTTCCTCTCCCTCCAGCTCTGAGACTAGGGTTAGGGCATCTCCCTGGGAGGAGCAGGCTGCCAGCATTTCACATGACCCTCAGTTCTGTGTTGCATAAGCTCTAGTCCAGGCAAGAGCAAATGAGAGGTCTGGGGCTCCCTTCCTCTACTCAGGCCCCACTCACACTTGTAAGGCAGAAACTCCACCGCACGTACAGCAGGCAAAGAATGCCAGGTCCTGATTGCCTTTGCCCAAACATGCTCGTAACGTGATGTTTCCATGCTAGGAGAGGAGAGGCTAGCTGAGAAGGCAGAAGGCTACTGCCCCTCCCAGCACCTCACTCACAGAGCAGGGGCATTGTGTCAAGAGAAGCAAACCGCCGTCCCCACTGTCAGCTCCAGAGCAGTGGCTCAGAGGTTTGTTCTGGGGTGGGGAGGGGGAAGGCAGGCATCAACAGAGAGCTTTATAGCTCTCCCCAAGTAACTGGCTTTATTTGGAACAGAGAGTATAGGAGGTTCAACTCTAAAGTGCTATTGAAAACAATGGAGATTCTGGTAGTAAGCAAGTAAAAGGATACTGTCAGCTCCATGAGGCTAACAAGCTAAAACAGCTCAAGTTTAACAATGATCGGCTAAAAGTTTAACAGAGAACCAGAAAAAGAGACAGCTAATAAGAGGCCTCGTGGGTTTGAAACAAGCCTCAAAGTCTGGCCTCAAAGACCGCTCCTATAAAGGGATGAATGTATTGCATCAAAAACTGTGGAGCAATTTATGGCCAGCATTGTGGAAAGCAATAAAGCAATCAGCTTTTAATTAATGAAGGCTAAAAGCTAGGTGTGATACCAACAAAGGTAGACGGCTTAGCAGACAGATCAGGGAAGGAGACAAAGACAACCCTGCTAAAATCACCATCATCCAAAGGTAACTGTCCACCTGCTGAAGGCTACACACTTGGAGGAACAAAATCACGGGCTGCATACTATGCGGAAATAGACTTCACTAAGATAGTCCATCCAAGTCACTAAACAAGTAACAAACCCAGGGGGATGGGGAGTAGGGATCAATATCCAGAGTTGCTATAATATAGTATCTAAAATGTCCAATTTTCAACAAAGAATTATAGAAAATACAAAGAAACAGGAAAGTGTGACATACACAGAAAAAAAGTACACAATAGAAACTGCCCGAGAGGGCATATGTCTGCTTAACAGACAAAAACTTCAAACTCGTTATTATAAATACGCACAGAGCTTGATGAACTTTAAGCTACGGAATTTCAGCTATCAGAAAAACCCTCTGAAATTGGGAGAGCTTCAAGGAAATCACTTCACTGTTGTTCTCAGAAATATAACAGGAACTGATGACCAAGTACAACAAGCTATGAACTCTCTGAAAGAGATCGGATTTATTAATTACTACGGAATGCAAAGATTCGGAACTACAGCTGTTCCTACGTATCAAGTTGGAAGGGCTATACTACAAAATTCCTGGACAGAAGTCATGGATTTAATATTGAAACCC
>VBSM01000361.1:7505774-7522860 GCA_008086735.1 Cheirogaleus medius
TAACATAATTGTACCAATTTTAATTTTCTATCATTTCTAGAACCGAATGTAATAAATATTTTTAAAACCTCCTTTCTACCAGTTATGTAAATAAATCAAATAAATATATGAAACTGAAAAAATAAATAAATACGCACAGAGAACCAAAGTAAACAATGCTTAAAGAAGCAAAGGAAGCTATAATGTAATACTTCATCAAATAGAGGCTATCAATAAAAAGAAAAAAATTATTAATAAGAACCAAATGGAAATTCTGAAGTTGAAAAGTACAATAACCACAATGAAAGGTTCACCACAGGGCTCAGTAGTAGATCTGAACTGACAGGAAAAAGAATTAGTGAACTTGAAGATAGATCATTAGATATTATGTAATCTGAAGACCAGAGACAAAAAAGCACGAAGAAAAAAATGAATAGAGTCTTAAAGAAATGTGGTAAATCATTAAGCACACCAACATATGGGTAATGGGAATACAAGGAGAGAAGAGAGAACAGAAAAGAGCAGAAAAATTATTTAAAGAAATAATGTCAAAAACACCCCAAATTTGATGAAAACCATTAATCTATACATCCAAGAAACTCAATGAATTCCAAAGAGGATAAATACAAAGAGATCCACACTCAGCTACATCATAGTTAAAACATTGAAAGCTAAAGACAAAGAGAAAATCTTGAAGGCAGAAAGATAAATGACTTGTCATGTATAAGGGACCCCAGTAAGATTAAAAGCTGACTTCTCATCAGAAATGAGAGAGTCCAGAAGGCAATGGAATGGCATATTCAAAGTGCTAAAAGAAAAAAAAGCTGTCAACAAAGAATCTTGTACCCAGAAAAACTATTTTTCAAAAGTTAAGGTGAAATAAAGACATTTTTAGATAAACAAAAATGGAGAGAATTAATTGCTATCTGGTCTGCCTTATAAGAAATATGAAAGGCATTTCTTTAGGCTGACTGCAAGCAACTCCAAACATTAATTTAAATCTCCATGAAAAACCAAAGAGCACCAGTAAAGGTAATAATGTAGGTAATTATAAAGGACAGTATAATCGCATATTTATTTTTCAAGTTGATCTAAAAAGTAATTATATAAAACAATATGTATATAATTGAATTGTGATTGTGGGACCTATAACATATAGAAATGTAATATAATTGATACTAATAGCAAAGAGGAGGTGAGCAGGAACAACGCTGTTTTGGAGTAATGAAATGACAACAGATGATAACTTGTATCCACAGGGAGAAATGAAGAGAATGAGAAGTAGTAAATAAGAAATATAATAAACTTGATAATTATATGGTTATTCTCTTTTCTTCTCTCAGCTTCTCTAAAAGAAAAAATTACATAAAGGAATCATTATAACAATGTATTGTTATGGCTAAGTGCAACCCAAATGCCTGCCTGGTAGCGCCTGCCTATGACACAGAAGGTCACAGACTTCTGTAGAAGCACCGTGGACTGGTCATTGCCGAACATCCGATGTGTATCTTAATGAGCTGGTCTCTGAGCACTGCAGAGTGGAGTCCACCAGATGACTTTCCTGCAGACTATCTAAGGATGATGATTAGGAGGGAGTTTTTTTCATGTTCCCCAGGTTATATGGCGGATGGTAACACTTGCAGGGTCAGGTTTAGAAAACAACATATTTTAGGGCAGGAAAGAGGAGTAACAAGCCATTTTTCACCTAAGTGTGTAACCATCTACTGACAGATGTTCCCATTATTCCTTGTAAATCAAACATTTGGAGGGAAGTGTGAACTCCACCAGGCCGGAAAAAGACCTCCAAGCAGGATCTGCCTCTAATGCTCCTGCAAAATGTGAAAGTGAACACGCTTCCCAGCATGCAAATGTGTTCCAAGGGAGTAACAAGCACTCACTGCCCATGGTCCTCCATCCACTGCCCTTTTAAACGTGGGCTCCCTTACGATCATAGTGCTTTAAGGTGATCAGATTTTTCCTTTAATGGAACACCACAGAGCTCTTTTTCCCCTTGAACTTTTCATTCATTTAAACAATAAAACTTAACATTGAGCTGTGATTTGTTATTACAAGGCCGGGGATGCCAAAGCAAAGGCCTTGAGTTTGCCAGAAGTTTGCAAACCTTGGTCTAGCAAAATTTAAGGATGCAATCTGGAAGTGTTTTAAATGCCAAAAGAAATGCGACACTCCTGTTTGGTTTTCATTTCCTTTTCTCCTGTTCTTCTTTTCCCCTGGTATCTTTTATAGTCTCCACGGTTCCTTCCCGAGGCAGCCTTTCCAGCACTTGGACCTGCCTCTTCCTAGGAAAGGTTCTGCTGGACACAGTGCAGTGCATTTGCTGCGTGCCTATGTTTGCTCCCTCCTCTCTGACTCCCTGACCTTTCTTTCCATTATGCCTCCGAGGCCCACACCCAGCCTTCTCACCGCCCTCCTGTCTGCCCATGAGATTGAGCATGCCCTGTCCTCTGGGCCAGCTGCCCACACGGATCTTCTATACTCTTTCTGGGCAAGGACACTGGTCACATGGCCAGGGCTGGACACACCACATCCTGAGTTTTACTTATCTGTGGTCATTTCATAGGCCCTCCATTCATGAAGCCATGTGGGTTCAGCAAATGTATCCGTGATGGCTGCAGGCTCGTCCAAAGGGCCTCGGGTGTCCTGACCCTCAATGTCATCAGGAGGTTGGTAAAGAGTATTAAAATCCTCTCCCAGCACATCTGGGAGACCAGCTCAGGACAGAAAAAGCCTAAATAACTCAAGCTCTTGTGTTTCTCCTGGTGGAACTACCTTAGCTCTAGGAAAAGGGAGTTCTCCCTGTATATGGACCTTGGTCTTGAAAGAGCTATTTGCTGAGCATCTACATTGAGGGGATATACATATGGCCTTTCCAAAGAATGAACACACATCAAGGAAACCATAGGTAGTGGATTAAATTGTAAATATATGTTCCTCTACTTCTTCCATTTTTAAATGAAGCCATTGATGTTGCTGATCCCGGCAGGGGTGGGGAACCTGCGGCCTCAAGGCCACATGTGGCCCTCTCTAGATCCCCAAGTGCGGCCCCTCGACCGAATGTAAACTTCACAGAACAAATCCTCTTATTAAGGTGAGGAATCCCAGCATCTGCAGCACTTCGAGTCTGTTCTTCGTCTGAGAGCACTGTGTCCTAACGCAAGAAGCAGCCTCAAGTCCCTCCCTGGAACCTACCCCTCCACTCCTCTACTAACTTGCATCTTCTTCCCCTTCACAAGCACACTCCTGTAAGAGCTGTCAGTGTGCCCTGGCTCCTCCTCCTCAACTACTCTTCACCCTTCATCCCACTACAGTCCAGTTTCTGTCCTCAGCACCTCACCGACACTGCTCTTCCGAAGTCACCCACCACTGCCTTATCTTTTTTGATACCAACAACCAATCCTGATTCCCTTCTCTTGGTTCTCCTCATTTGTTCCTGCTCAGTTTTCACGGCAGGTTCTCCTCCTTAAATACCGGCATTTTTTTCTTTCCTCTCCTCTAGCTAGAAACTTTCATGTCCCCAGGTGAAAATATAATTCAAAAATTGTTACCCTTAAAATGGTGAACGATGAATGACCCCAGAAGATTGTTGGTACTTTTGCCTTTTGTATTAGTGGGGAACTAAACACAGCTGCATGTTATAAACAAACTCCATGGTCAGTGTCAATTGCAGTAGGAAATCAAGCAGGTCTGCAGTGCTTTTGCATAATGAAAAGTCAGAAACAAAACCCAAAACAACTAACAATACCTCTCACCCCCCACCCCTGACATACACAAACATATTCTAATATGACACTATAGTTTTAGAAAAAGTATCTGTCTGGCTTTCTTGATCTTGTTGAGAAATCAAACCTTCCAGGTGTTCAGCTTTTACAGCTGGCCAGTGGGATTCACACACTCTCAGGTACATCAACACACTCCTTTCGTTTTTATGCAACTGCAGTGCTAATGCCACCAGATTCTCTAATAACAAAAATGTTTCACATTTTCACTTTCTGAGAATAAAAAAATTCTACATTCTAGGCATTCAAAAACAGAAAAAGAAAAGAAAAAAAAAGGATAATATAAGATTGATTTAGGTAGAAAAGTGAAATTTTGTTAAGTTTTCTGCTACATGCATGACAAAATTAAGAGCGCTGAGGCCTATACTTTTTCCCTATACACTTTCTGGTTTAATGGATGATCCACAACGACTTGCTCCATCTTTATCTAGCAGCTTTGAGTCCTCTAGATTCCAGGCTGTCTACCTGTGGATGTCAAATTTAGGAAGCAGGGCCCGATGTCATTAGGAAGAGACTAAACGTTGTATAATACTGTATTCTCCTTACCCTGAGAGAGCAGTATCCAGTAGACTGTTAGAATGATGTTTATCAAAATTGGGTAAAATGAAAAAGAAAGTTGTAAGCTTCAGGCTTTTTTTTTAGTTTTGTAAATGTCCCTTATCTGAAAAACTTCATTCCCCACCAGTACAGGATAAATGACTCTACTTGATGTATGGGCCAAAAATGAACTAGAAAGCGGGGTTATAACACTAGGTATATTTGTCTCTAACTTGACTTCTAGTTTTACTTTCCCCCCTCTTGAGAAGCTTCACTGACTAATTTGGTAACCTGAGTACGGTAGAAAACTCAAGACACATCTTTTTCAGTGAAAGATTTTTCTTATAGAAAACTTATTTGAGTTTTGATCCAGGACCATGATTCTGACCTTCACGATACCCACTTCTGTTCTTTATTTGGTCTTTGGAAAATCCAGGAAATAGATGTATACTTCCTCAGAGGCTTCATATTATTTCTATGTGATTCTGTAGAAAAGCTAATATCTGAAAATAGGTAACAACTGGGAAGAGGATCTTTGACAAAGAAATGTTTAAAGAGACAATTATTTTTAAGAGTTTGAAATACTTAAAAAGCTTTGGCTATATGTAAGTCATGATGTGTGACTAAATGTTAAGTAGAGAAAAATACTGATATCTAATTTGAGGTTAACATACTTATTCTCAAAGCAAATTTTCTTCTTAGTTAAGAGGTCTCTTTAATTGAAGGTATCCAGTAACTAAGGCAACCAGCACATAGTAAATGCTCAATAAATCTTCCTTCATTACTTGCATGAATAAAGGATACCTTACAAATCTTGTATTTCATGTCAGAATGCCAGACTCTTGAATATTTCCATAGAGGTAATAACTGATCACCAAAACATAAAAAACGGGCTAAACCGTCAGCTTCTCCTGTGAAGGGGCTGTGGTCTTAAGCTTTTTCTCTACTTCTTTCAGAGGAACTGTGGGTGTGTGGTAGTGCTAAGTAAATACTCAGTGAGGACTGTGTGTTGTAATGTTGTGATTTGTGGATTTTGACATAATGAGCTTATCTCTGGAAAAGTGGCGATCCTCACCGAGTGGTTCCAGCTCCAAGCTGCAGTGGAGCTGCCCTTGCCCATTTGCTTCGTGGCACAGTAACCACGCGGATATGTTGATTACTCATTTATCCTTGTGTGTGGATCTAGGATGATTGCTCTGACTTCAGATTATTACAAAGACAATTTTATCATGGTCTGAAAGTAAAGGTAATGCTTTTTCTCTTGCACTTCTCAATGCCAGAATTCTTTCACTTAAACTAATTTTTCAATGAGTGGAGACACAAATATTGGAAAGAGCCTCATTCTTGGATTCAGAAGGCCCGAATCAATGTCTTGGCTCCTCCTCGTGTGACCTTGGGCGAGTCACTCAACCCCTCTGAGCTTGGTTCCTCCCTGTCTCCAAAATGGGTGGGAGGTGGAGATGGAAATAACTACCCTCCCTGCCTCACCAGGGTGTTCTGGGGAAGAAGTGACACAGTGAACACAGATGTACTAAATTGACTGTTAAATGCTGAACATATGGTAAAGTTGTTTCTTCTTAACCTGCCATTTTAAAACACGCACACACACAAGAACCAAAAATAACAACAGAAAGAAAAAGAACCAATGATGGAAAGTCTGCAAGGCTCCTTATTTTAAACAGCCAATTTCCATCAACAGGACTATTGGAAATATCAAGTAGAGTCCCCACTCACATTATTTCCTAGGTGCCTGACAATTATATTGGGATTGTTTTCAGTCGTAGAGGATCTGGAATCAGGATTCTGACCTGAAATTTTAGGTTCTACCTTCTCATTCTTCTTTTCCTGCCCCCTTCCTGCCTCTCTGCTCCTTAATGGGGGCTGTTGCTCCTGACTCAGTCCTGGACTAGATGTGATTTTATGTTTGGAGGTGGGCTCAGCTTTAAGCCTTCCTGTGACTAGGAAGGTAGTTCTCATTCTCTCAGGGGGAAAGGGTACCCCCATAAACAGGTAGAAGGTTTCATGCTTCTTTTGAGGGAGGCTTTCCTTGGGGCCACAGTTCAGCTGGAGCACAGCTGAAAGAAAAGTCTTTCAGGTAACAGTGCACTATGGAAAGTTCTGCTGTGGTCTTGCTGACAACTGCTCTCTCCCTGCACCTGTCTAGTAGTACCTTCTCTTTGACTGGAGGTGGCATAGAACAAACAGTGGGCAGGTGTGCTCCTGGAGAATGGAATGCCATAAAGTTCATAAAACTAACAACCGAAGATGCTTTGCTTGTGCTTGATGGTATTTTGACGTGAGAACACATAGAAATAACAGAGAAGCAAAGAAACTCAGGCTTCGAATTCCAGTCTGCTCCACCAGAAGGAACTGGGTTCCGGGTGGATTCTGAAGAAACGAGGCTGGAAGTAGCCTGAAGAACCCCAGTGCTATGTGGCCTCATTTTGTTTCTCCTCCTGATCTAGTATATAGATAGTTCTATAAAAACAATTTAATGATACCAGCTCAAAACCACTCGTTAGTTAAACAAGAATCCATGGAAAAGAGGTATGGGATTCCTCTTTCCCCAATCCTTCACCTTTCTGGGGATGAATAAGGTATTTCACATAAGTTTCTCTACTTTTCAAGCCTAACACAAATAATTTATTCACTCTTAGAATACCCCATGTAATCTCTAAATATATATATGCAGCTTTTATAATTGCACTGTGAGCTCATCATATTTTATGCTTCTTGAGGGAAGGATCATATATAATTTAAGATTTATAACTGCAATAGCATGAGCATTTATTCAATCATTTACCTACTTACTCATATAAGCATTTATTGGATTTGTAAATCTTGACTGAAAATCTAACTTTGTAGCAAGGCATTTGGGAAGGCTCTGAGGGGGGATAGAGAAATGGTGAAGTCAGCCCCTAAGTTAAGGAGTTTAAAATTCACTGGGCCCATAAACATAAGACAAGATGCTCAACCTCATGTATAATAAGAGAAAAGCAAATCAGAGCTGTGCAGAGATTTTACCTAATATCTAGAAAACCACCAAAGTGGTAACCCACTGTGTTGGCAAGGCTGTAGGGAAGCAGGCAATCCCAGATACTGCTGGTGGGAATGCAAATTAGTATAGAAAATTCCTCGAAGAGAGCAATTCAGGAATCACTATTAAAATTATAAATGCATGTAGACTTTGATGCAGGGAGCCTATGTGTGAAAACTTACTTTACAGATACATATGCACACATTCAAAATGATACAAGGTCCAAAAATTATTTTTTGGTAGCACCATTTATAATAGCAAAAGATTGTTAAAAAACACATCCATTGATAAGAGGCTGGCTCTCTGTATAATGCCATGCTATGCAACTGACAAGAAGAACAATATGGAAAAATCTATAAGATCTATTTTTTAAATTAAATTTTATTATGTATATTTGAGGTTTACAACATGATATTTATGGGATACATAAAGTAAAATGGTTACTATAGTGAAGTAAATTAACATATCTATCATATCAAGATATATTTTTAAGTAAGAAAACCAAAGTCAGAGAACCATGCATAGAGCATGCTATCCTTTTGTAAAAAAAAAATGGAAAATAAGAATATATGTTAATACTCGCTTGTGTTAGTATAAAGAAGCTCTGGAGGCATACACAAGGAAATAATGGAAGTGGTTAGGCATGGTGGTGGGAGGCACAGAGTGCCAGGTGGGAATGGGGCAGATAGGAACACAGGTGGAAAAAAAACCGTTCACTGTACACCTCTTTATACTGTTTTGATTTAAGAGCCACGTGGATGTATTACCTCTCTGAGCTAGAAAATAAATATGTTTTTAAGATTTTGTAGGGAAGATACATGCATGTGCCAATAATATTTACAATACATACTGCTGCCTTATTTTCTAATTAAATTTAAAACTCCTTGAGGGATGAATTACATAAGAGCCTTTTAAACTAATTTCTCGGTTTCTCCCTCTCCAATTTCTCTTATAAAGACTTGCCAGGTTAATCTTCCCAAATACCCCTTTAGACGGATTGCCAGAAATGATTCCTTATGGTCCCTGCACCAAATTCAAACATCTCTGTTTGACTTTTAGGGCTCTTCACAAACTCACCCACCCAACGAATGCAATTTAACGTCCACAACTGAGATCTCCGGCAGCATCGTTTGCTCCCATCAGGCTGGGCTCATCATTGTTCTTGAACATTTCCATCTCTGCGCCTTGGCTTGAGCTATTTCCTGCCTGGGGGATAACTTCCGCTCTGCCCTCCCTCTGCCTATCCTGAGCCTCCCCGTCTTCCAAGGCCAATCACTCCCCTAAAGGCTGAGCTTTGAGTCCATACGGATCCACCCCTTATGTGACCTCCGTGATCACACACTGTCAGTACTGTCAGTGCTCCATGCTTGCCTCTCATTCTGAAGAGAGACTGTTAGTTCCTTAGAGATAAAGACAATGGAACCTTTGCATGCACGCACATACACACACACACCCTCCACTGGGACCCTTGGCAGGCAGCAATGTCAACCACACACATCTGGGTCCTACTAAGGAGTTGTCCAGGTCAGAGCTGTAACAAACGGCTAGACCCCAACCCATCCCCTACTTGATGTTCTGAATGAAGCTCTAGGGACACTGAGACAAATTCTCAGATTAATGTTAACTATTTTGCATAAAAGTCCCCTTACCTTAGACCGAACTGGAATTCAAACACTATTAATAGTTGTATCTGGTGAATTGGAGGGTGGTCCCATGTGGCGCTCATCTGCATGTGGGCTCCTGCTACCACCAGGTGAGGGAAGAGCTGGGAGACTTGAAGCCTCCAAGAGAGAAGAGGATGGTGACTGTTCCCAGTCCCTTTAAGCCCATGTCTGAGCCCTGTGGAGCAAGAGACTGCAGGCTGAGCCCAGAGGGAGTTCCACAAGAGGCTGAGGATGGAAGAGCCAGGGATAATGGCAAGAGACAGAAAAATGTGGATTATTTCTGTTGGTATAACCTCATCTACATTCCCCAATAGATGACACCTTGAGAAATTCAGCTTACATTTGATATTTACCAACAAGCTCCTCGTGCAGTATTAGGCCCATGATGTCACTGATAATGAGCACATAGTTTGAGTGACAGAATTTTAGAGCTAGTGTTAGGAATGGCCAGGAGGTTCCATCTGGAGAGCTGACTCCCTTCCATCCATGGGTAGTGGCTGCTTGGAGTCTCGTTGAGAAAGATTTTGAAGTCCAGTCCAGCTCACTGGGAGAGAGTACCTAATCCATTACAGATGTCTGCCAAGGGCTCAGAGTGTGAGGACACATTTTCTGTGGATTTGCCGTTCTTGCTTCCACATTACAGACAAGGAAACTGAGACCTAGAGAAGGGAAGTGACTTGCTCAAGGTCTTGTTATCAAACTAGCACCAGAACTCAGGCGCCTTCTCTCCCTACCCAGGCTTTCTCCTTCCCAGTCAGGTTGGGTTGTTTTTTAGATGAATGGAAACTAAGGATCATCAAAATAACAAATGATCCCAAACCTTGATTTTAGTCAAGAATTTTAATTTTCCATCCCTTCCTCTCTCCCCTCTGCAAAAGAAACTAAGAGTTTTTTTAGCAAATACTCAACATATTTGAGATAGTTTCCTCCTTTCTCTTCAGCTCTCTCCCTACCTTTGGGGGGAGGAACTAAAGGGAACCAAATAGACAAAATATAGGCAGTCTGAAGGAGAAACAATTAGGAAAATATTTGGCTAGTGCACAAACTGGTCGGACAGTCCAGAATCGATGGTGCCCATCGATTTTCTCGAATGCACCAAGATCCTTTTCTCTCCAGAACTGCTGTTTCCCTGAAGCCCTTTCTTCCACCTCCCCCACACATACAGCCCTCACCCAGGTCCGCCTCTGACTTCTGCAGCTGGGCTTATGAGGAAATAGTGACTTTTTAAGATTTCCCACTTGACACATCATATTATGAGTCATCACACTGGGGTGTACCTTTGTCTGCCATGCCAAGTTTTCTCTGCTAGCATTTTAAAAGGCAGTCTTTCACTCATGATAACGATTTGAAATCCAACAGGTTTTAAACTAGCGCATTTCCAGCATCTGAAAGAGATCAAAAGTTTGACCCTAACAGTAAGGGTACAGGCACTTGGATGTTTTGCTGCTCTTCCAGGCCTTTCTCCAGGATTCAAAGGCGAACTTCAAGGACTGTTACTGTAATATCCAGGATATTAGCCCTAAGAGAAAAGGGAAATGGAAAAAAGCCTACCAACATTTCAGGATCAGTAAATGAAACGAGACAGGCTCTGATGGACGACAAGGCATCTAAAAGTGACATTTATTTCTCAGTGACTAGCTGTTCTATTCATTCCAAAAACATATATTAAATTCTGACTGAGGGCCAGGAACCAGGGATAAAAAAGTCAGTTAGCCATATTCCATGTGCTTAAATTCATGGAAAGTGACGGAGGCCATACACATATGTAAACAGGTGATTTCTGTACAGTGTGACAAATGATAATGCAGATCAGGACCAAGTAGTACTATGGGAACAGTTAAGAAAGTGACTTCAAGGCGCTTACTATACATTACCCTGCATGTGCACATGGGCATTTCTATCTCACCTCCTATTACATTGTAGGGACCACATTTTCAATGTATCTGTTTCTTTACAGGGCTTGCTCCATGGCAGATGCTTAGTAAATAATTAGATCTACAAATATTTATTGAGTAACTGGTACCTGGTGCAAAACAAAAAGTAGAGGAGGCTTACAATGATAAATACATTCATTTCCACATCAAGGAGATTGTAGTTCCATGAATGCAGAGGCATAATATGATAAAGGGTCATAAAAGCAACACAAACGAAAGTGCTGTGGGGATGCAGGGCCAGGAGTGATCAATTCTGTTTGGATCGATAAGGAAGGTGGTGAGGGAGAGGAAAGAGCATGGAGCACTATGGAACGTGACCACATGCAAGAAATGGTGAGAGATGGGTGGAAGAGGAAGCTGAAAATGTAAACAGACCGATGCTACCTTAAAGACCTTGAACTTTATTTTCTAGGTAAGAAAAAGTCTATTGTTGATTGACTGATGAAAATGATTAATTTTAAGAGTCCCAGATGTGTGCAAATCTGGCAGTATTACTAGTTAAGCAATTACTGAGAGCCACCTGGACTGTAAACTTTGGTGCTAGATTTCTCTGCATTTATAAATTTGAAAATAGTAATAAATAATAATGGAAAATTAATTATTTTGTAATTATTTTTATTTAAGAATTGAATTTATGTTTTAGTAGCAATTCAATTGAGGCTATGAGTCTGACAAAAAATAAGGAACTATTTGGAGATGCTCACATCTTATAAGTATGAATTAAAAGCAGAATGTCAATTTTGCCACCTCAAAATTTCTTGAGAAGGAAGCAACTCCAAAGTCTAGGTTCACCCTGTATTATTGTGAGGACACAGTGGTGTGTCACCTACATCCTCCTTCAGGACTGGAGGACTTAGTCTCCCAGCTGCTGGGAGTGCTACTGACCCACAGATGTCAGAGGTCACTGTTCTCTGGGAATTGCCCTCTGGTGACGAGTGCTACCTCACCCAAGGTCACATTCCCTCCCCAAGGGCAGCCAACACCCAAAGACTGGTCAATGTATCCCAACATGGGACAGCTCTGGAGAGCCATCCTTTAGCTTTTGAGCTCCCTGTGGGGTGGATTGAGCCCTTTCTTGAGACAGCATTGCAGTCCAACTTTTCTTTGCCAAGCCTGTTTTACCCCTTCCTCCATGGGTGTCAATGCCAAGGGCACTTCCTGCAACAATCATCTTTGATAGAGATGAGATAAGAAATATACAGAGTATTAAGAAAATAAGAAAATGTTAGAGAAATGAGGAATTCAGAATGCATATCACTCCACCAATATGCAATGGCACAATCACAGCTTACTGCAACCTTGAACTCGTGGTCTCAAGCGATCCTCTTGCCTCAGCCTACAGAGTAGCTAAGACTATAGGCTTATGCCACCATGTCCGGATATATATATATATATATATATATAATATTTTGTAGAGATGAGGTCTCACTATGTTGCCTAGGCTGCTCTTGAACTCCTGGCCTCAAGGGATCCTCCTGTCTTGGCCTCCCAAAGTGCTGGGATTATGGGTGTGAGCCACTGCACCTGGCCTGCAAAACAATCTTATAGCTGACAGTCTGAGATGTGAAAGCTTTATAATGTTAGACTTCTAAAAATCTAAGTTCTCATTTTTTTTTAAGATAGGATCTCCCTCTGTTGCCCAGGCTATAGTGCAGTGGCATGATCACAGCTCGCTGCAACCTCAAACTCCCCTAAGAGCCTACTCAAGCAATCCTCCTGCCTTGGCCTCCCAAAATGCTAGGATTACAGGCATGAGCCACAGCACCCAATTGTTGTTCTAATTTTTAATAACAAATTGTAACATTAATTTTTCATAAAATTTCAGATTTATTCCTATATTCCAGAAATTTATTTCATCATGGGGTTATAAGCCTTTGCCCTCAGCATCAGATAAGTATTAAGACTTTTTTTTCTGATATGAAATTATCTTTATTGAGTAAAATTCTTTCTTATATTTCAACTTACAAATTGTGAATCTGAATAGATGGATATGATGTAATGTCAAGAGTAACAATAAATTGATGATCTGCCTAGATATAGAGCAACACTTTACAAAAATTATTTTAGAATATTACTGGGATACAAATGTTTTGGTTACATAAATTGCTTTTGTACCATTCAAATCAAAGTTATAAGTGTGCCCATCACTCAGATAGTGTGCATTATACCTGTTAGGTATGAATTTACCTGTCTCCTCCTCCCCCCCCGCTTGATTTCTGATGAATGTTATTTTCATTTGTTCACATAAGTGTTGATCGATTAGTTCCAATTTAATGGTGAGCACATGGGGTGTTTGTTTTTCTATTCTTGTGACACTTCACTTAGAAGAATGGTCTCCAGTTCCATCCAGGTTAATACAAGAGGTATTGCCCACTTTTTAATGAGGTTGTTTGATTTTTCTTGTTGATTTGCTTGAGTTCTATATATATTATAGTTATCAGTCTTTTATTGATGTACAGCATGCACTGTATTTTTTATGGTTGAGTAGTGTTCCATGGTATACATATACCACATTTTATTAATCCACTCATGTATTGATGGGCACTTGAGTTGTTTCCAAATATTTGCAATTGTGAATTGTGCTGCTATAAACATTGTAGTGCAGATGTCTTTCTTATAGAATGTCTTTTTTTCCTTTGGGTAAATACTCAGTAGTGGGATTGCTAGATCAAATGATAGTTTTACTTTTAGTTCTTTGAGGTATGTCCATACTCCTTTCAATAGAGGTTGTACTAGTTTGTGGTCCCGCCAACAGTGTATGAGTGTTTCTATCTCTCTGCATCCACGCCAGCAATTGTTGTTGTGGGACTTTTTGATAAAAGCCATTCTCACTGGAGTTAGGTAATATCTCATTGTGGTTTTGATTTGCATTTCCTTAATGATTAGAGACGTTGAACATTTTTCATATGTTTTTTGACCATTAGTCTGCCTTCTTTTGAAAAGTTTCTGTTAATGTTTTTGCCCACTTTTTAATGAGGTTGTTTGATTTTTCTTGTTGATTTGCTTGAGTTCTATATATATTATAGTTATCAGTCTTTTATTGATGTACAGCATGCAAATATTTTCTTGAATAGGTTGTCTATTTGTTCTAATGCTTGTTTCCTTGGCTGTGCAGAAGCTTTTTAATTTGATCAGGTCCCATTTATTTATTTTTGTTGTTGCTGTGACTGCTTTTGGGGTCTTCTTCATAAATTCTTTGCCTAGGCCGATGTCTGTAAGAGTTTTTCCAATATTTTCTCCTAGAATTTTTATAGTTTCATACCTTAAGTTTAAATCTGTTATGTATAGTGAGTTGATTTTTGTGAGTGGTGAGAGTTGCAGATCCTGTTTCAGTCTTCTACATGTGGCTATCCAGTTTTCCCAGCAGCATTTATTGAATAGGTATTCTTTTCCACAGTATATATTTTTGTTTGCTTTGTCAAAGATCAGATGGAAGTATGAGGATAGTTTTATATCTGTGTTCTCATCCATTGGTCTATGTCTCTGTTCTTGTGCCAGTAGCATGCTTTTTTGGTTACTATATCCTTGTAGTATAGCTTGAAGTCTGATAAATTGATACCTCCCAATTTGTTCTTTTTGTTTAAGGTTGCTTTGGCTATACAAATCTTCTATGGTTCCATATGAAGCACAGAATTATTTTTTCTAGATCTGAAAAAAATGATGTTGATATTTTAACAGTGATTGCATTGAATATGTAAATCACTTTGGGTACTATGACATTTTAACAATGTTGATTTTGCAGATTCATGAGCATGGTATGGTTTTCCAGCTATTTACATTCTTTGCGATTTCCTTCCTCAGTGTTTTGTAGTTCTCCCTGTAGAGGTCTTTCACCTCCTTAGTTAAATATATTCCTAGTTATTTTATTTTCTTTGTTACTATTGTGAAAGGTATTGAGTCTTTGATTTGGTTCTCAGCTTGAATATTGTTGGCATATGTGAATGCTACTGATTTGTAATCTCTATGCACACAACTTGAAAATGTAGAGGAAATAGACAAATTCTTAGAAATATATAGCCTCTCTAGGCTCACTCAGGAAGAAATAGAATTCCTGAGCAGACCAATATCAAGTATTGAAATTGAAGCAGCAAGAAAATAAGTCCTGGACCAGATGGTTTCACACCTGAATTTTACCAGACCTACAAAGAAGAACTGGTACTTATCCTGCAGAAATTATTCCATAACACTGAGAAGGAAGGAACCCTCCCCAATTCGTTCTCTGAAGTCAACGTCACCTTGATAACAAAGCCAGGAAAGGAATCAACAAAAAAAGAAAACTACAGATTAATATCCCTTACAAATATAGATGCAAAAATTCTCAAGAAAATCCTAGCTAACCGAATTTAGCTGCACATCAAAAAAATAATCCATTATGACCAAATGGGCTTCATCCCAGAGATGCAAGGATGGTTCAACATACACAAGTCTATAAATGTAATTCACCACATAAATAGAAGTAAAAACAAAGACTATATGAGCCTCTTAATAGACCTAGAAAAAGCATTTGACAAAATTCAGCATCTTTTAATGATAAGAACACTTAACAAAATAGGCATAGATGGGACTTACCTTAAAATTATAAAAGTCATATACAATAAACCCACAGCCAACATCATACTGAATGGGGAAAAACTGAAAGCCTTCCCACTTAGAACTCAAACCAGACAAGGTTGCCCACTATCACTACTTCTATTCAACATAGTGCTGGAAGTCCTAGCCAGAGCAATCAGACAAGAGAAGGAAATCAAGTGTACTCAAATGGGGACAGAAGAGGTCAAACTATTGCTCTTTGCTGAAGATATGATCTTATATTTAGAAAATCCCAAAGATTCTGCCAAGAGACCACTGGAATTGATAAATAAATCCAGAGTATTAAATCTCAACACTTGAACATTTGGCATTTGGCCAGTATGTATTCAGAGCACCTATAAATACATACTTGCATTTATGTGCATCTATCTAACTATCCACCCACCCATCCATCCATCTAAAATGAAATCTCACAAAATAACACTTGCCCTTACTATGTGTAATGTACTCTAATAGTTTCTATTCTATTTTAGTTAAAAAATTGCTTATTATTATCCACTAAGTTAATTTCCTGACCCACCAATGAGTCAATACTTGCAGGTTGAGAAAAGATATGCACTGAGGAAGAACTTGTCCCAGAATGGACAAGCATTCTCTAGGGTAGGTAATGCTCAAAATCAGGCAACCCTGATATTCAGTTTACTTGGTAGGCAGAGTGAGGATTCCAGATTCATGACACTAGTTTTAAGATCTCCCATCTGACTGCCTTGCTCTGATCCACACTCAGTAATCAACTTATATATTAATAGTTTGCCCTGTGGTTTATGTACACTCTTCTCCCTCTGCCTGGGACTTGCTCTTTTTGTCCTAACCAACTGTTGTCTGATTAACAACTGCTATTTACCTTTTAGGACTTGGCAGAGATGCCTCCTTCTCCCAGAAGCCTTCCTTGACTCTAGGAGGCTGGGTAAGGTCTCCTACTGTGTATTCAAGACTGAATGTATTACCCTCGCCTGTTTACTAGGTGGTGAGATCTAGGAGCTTAGAGATTATATCTTACTTATTTTTGACTACTTAGGACCTGACATAGTGGTTGGCACTGTGTAGACAATTGAATAAGCAAATATTTGTCTAACCACATGCATATCCCTACTAGAGAGAGACTGCTCTGACCAGCCATCCCCCAACCAAATATTAGAATTCTGGCTTGCTTGGCAAACATAAACAATATTGTAAATTCTTGTCAATTGATATTTTGTGATTTATAGCTTTCTCCTGTGGATTTAGTTTGCATGAGACAGTCTGCATTAATTTCAGTAACTCTGAGAGGAATCACAAAATTTAGTTTCTAGAATGTCAGACCTAATTACCAGACCTTTATTATTTCACCAAATTAATGTAACTTTCTAAAATCTTTATGGAAGCCATCTGAAGTCTGACTCTGATATCCCTGTTTCACTTTCTGACATCAATTTTAAGTGCAGGGACAATATTTGAAATCCAAGTTTCTTTAGAATGTAGCTGCTCTCTATATCTTCATCTCTGAATTAAAGTGATGGCATCCATAAAAATAGGTTTTAAGGTATATTCCACTTTTTTTTTTTTTTT
>VBSM01000361.1:7526302-7550529 GCA_008086735.1 Cheirogaleus medius
TGAGATTGCCTTTGGGGTCTTCTTCATAAATTCTTTGCCTAGGCCAATGTCTAGGGAGTGTTTCCAGAAAGTTGGGAGAATTTTAAAGGGCCCAGAACAGCCTTCTCAAGGCCAGCTTCCTGACGGACAAGACAAGGCTTCCTGGAAAAGATGGCACCCAGGTTAGGACTGTAAGATCCTTTGTTAAGATCTCATAAAGAGATGGTGCTGTCTCTTTGGCTCTTTTAGACAAAGGTTCTCCAAAGGATTATAAGATCATTCCTCCCTGATACTCACAGTTAAACAATAGGGCTGCTAATGATTTTTTTTTTTTTTTTTTTTGAGACAGAGTCTCACTCTGTTGCCCAGGCTAGAGTGAGTGCTGTGGCATCAGCCTAGCTCACAGCAACCTCAAACTTTTTTGGGCTGAAGCAATCCTCCTGCCTCAGCCTTCCTAGTAGCTGGGACTACAGGCATGCACCACCATGCCCGGCTAATTTATATATATATATTTTTTTAGTTGGCCAATTAATTTCTTTCTATTTTTTTTTAGTAGAGACAGGGTCTCACTCTTGCTCAGGCTGGTTTCGAACTCCTGACCTTGAGCGATCCGCCCGCCTCGGCCTCCCAGAGTGCTAGGATTACAGGCGTGAGCCACCACGCCCAGCCAGGGCTGCTAATGATTTTAAGAGCATTGTCCCACTTCAGGGTCATAGGGAGCCAAGGCAGAGAAGGACTTATCTTGAAGAAATTCAAGGGTTTTGTCTAATGGAGTGGATTATATATTGATATACAGGAAGCCCATATTTTTTTTAAGGATATTGTATCAGATTGGGTTAAAGGGGACAGAGATAGTGCAAAATGTAAAGGAATCTTTGAAATTCCAAACTTTTGCAGCTAGGAAGTAAGCTGAGAAGTTTGCTCAGTTGCAAACATGGGACATTTATGAAACAGAAAGGATGACCCAGAGACTGGAACCAAGGACGTAGATAGCACAACCAACAGCCATGGAAAACAGCTCCTAGGAAGTAGGACTAAGTTCCAGTGAAGGACCTGGAGATGTGTGTCTGGAAAGATTTTATAACTGCTATGACTCAGCGACTGTTGTGTGCCTCCCATTTCCCCCTTTTTTGGAGTGTCTATTGCAGTTATCTAAGTTTGGCACCAAGTTCAGAATATCCATTGTGTGTTTTATGTGTGTGGGGTGGTATTATAACTTGTCTCTAGCAGTCTTCAGTAGGTGAGGTACGGTTCTCAAGGCAAAGTACCCAAGGAAACATACCTGGGCCTGCTTTAGATCCTGGACCTTGGGTCTAAGGCTTTCTGCAGGCTCTTGATTTTTTATAGAAAAAAATTATAGAGGAAAGCATATAACCTGTCATATTTAATGTTGTGGTTTCATTTTATCGTTGACATCTAAACCATTAACTTAGGTCTTACTTTTTCCGTGAAGCTGACTGCATCATGACTGAAAACAAGCTCCTTTGGAGCAAGAATGAAGCTTTTATTTGTCCAGCAAGTAGCTCAGGGTCTTACATTTATTTATTAGGCAAACATTACATGGTTGATGATAGTGAAAATGGTGATGAAAGCCTTATACCCTTCCTCCTCCTCCTCCTGGAATCTAGAGACTATGTTCCTCCTTGCTGCAGAATTCTTAGTCCCAACATTGTTGATCCTAAATGACTCAGAAACTATTTATGTACAATAAACCATGTATACTCTGGAATTTTAGAGCTGAAAGGGACCTTAGAGGTCCAATAGTTCAACCCCCTTCATTTTACAGATGAGGGCATTGAGGTTTTATTGGTCAGCGGGATGATTTACCATAAAGTGGTTAAGTGACCTGCCCAACGTTGTGTAATTAATGGCAGAGCCAAGACCAGAAATTCCTCCTGTCATTCCATTCCTTCATTCAACAAACTTCTCTGAGAGCCTGCTATTTGTAAGGCATGTGATAGATTCTTTCCTTCTCTGTTTCCCTTTGATATTAACTAGATGACGTTCAACAGAATCAGGAAGTAGAATTGGGAAGCATTCAAACCAATCTACTGAATCCCTTCTTAGTAGTTCTAGAAAAGCTTTGATGGGTAGAGATGTTAAAACTATTGCCTACGGCATAGTACTGTCTGTGAGTTTGGATTATTTATGCCAAAGACCTTCATACCACCTTGTCACAGATAATCAAGAATTAGGTAAATTGGCTATTTTTCAAATAGAATATTTTTCTTGCTCACATGGCCACCTTCAAATTGTACATGTTTCATTTAATTCAAAATTTTACAGCAATCCTTACCAGCTGCTTTGGCCTATTTCCTAACCTTTCCCCAAACCTGTCACTTGCTCAGTTTGGCTTGCAGAGCCTTCTTTTGGTCTCTTTCTATACAGTTTGGTGAAGTCTTGGCATCTGTTGTCAAAAATTTCCCCACTCTTGGCACAATACCTCTTGTTGCACAACTCCCTACTTGAGGAATATTCTCTGTTTCCAAGAACATTAAGAACTTTCTTGATATTCTTGGAAAAAATCTCACCAAAGAACCCACTTCCTCCTTAATCCTTCAGGGATTGTAAGTGTGGAAATATGGGTTCTGCCACCCTTACCACTTTCTTTTTTGTCTAATGTTTGTTATTGACTTGATATACAGCTCAGAAAGTAAGGGTTGTATCTGATGAGTGCCTCTGGGTAGTCCCTAGTCTGTTATCACACACTCAGGAGAATTTTATATTCTCTTTTGAGTGTAAAGTTATACACTCATTCAGTTGACTAAGTCCCAGTCACAAGGATGCTTATATGTTAAGAAGGAGATACATCTTTTTCCTTAAGATGCTTCTAAAATTAAAGATTGATTAGTCAAAAAGTGACAAATAGACAGAAATTAATACTCAGTACCAAATAGGAAAATATTGTATTTCAAAGGTTAAATAATCATAGGCATTTTTGGAGCACTAGAAAAGAGGCAGACATTTGCAATAGTATTTTTGTGGAAGAAATATGGAACTAAATTGTATGTTAAATTTGATAACAAACAAATTAATGCCTCTAGAATGAAAATCTAATGTTCAGATTTAAAACAACTGGGATTTTTTTATTCCTAGAAAAACTATTGTGACAATTTCTTGTTCTCAATCCTTGGTCCTTTTAGTAGGAAAAAATATTAAGATGAATGAATGGTTAGGTGTTCCCACTATTTTAACCAAATAGTTAAAATCTATTAGAAATACCTCCTATGACTTTACAGACAAAGAAAGTATGTGAACACAGTACATCCATAAAAACTTTTTAAACAGCAAAGTAGTTGCCAGGATCATTTTTAACCAGCTTCCAAACATACTTTTCGCATCAGGGGAGTTTCACAGGGGAAGTGGAGATGGGGACATTGGAGGCCTCAGAACTGCCAAATTTATTTAGGGAAAGGAAATACAGGTGGAAAAAATCTGCATCTTCGACTCCCACACCCCGTGTTGCTGGTCACTCCAGAACTAACTAGTCACCAACATTTTCAGCAGATGAGATAACTGCATTCCCAAAGAGCCACAAAATGGACAGATTACTGTAATTAAAACACTGTTTCCACAGAGTCCTCGTTCTTTTAGGGCACCAGTGGAGGGATAGCGTGGGGAGTCAGTCTGGGCTCTGCTCGCCACGTCTCCATGTACAGTGGAGCCAGAATGGGGCAGACACGCACGGCTTGGTTTCCAGTTTAGCGATTCGCATGAGCGGGCGCAGCAGCCCTGTGTCGGAGGAAGGGGGAGCTCTCCGTACAAACAGGGGACAGGGAGTGGGGCCAGCAGCACCCCGCTCTCCCAGCCCACCCTCACCCGACACGTCAGCTTCCTGAGGGCAAGCGAGGTGACAGGCATCTTTATACTTTGTCCCCCTCTCCGCAGCAGCCACCTTCGTGCCTTTTACCGGCCTTCCTTATAGTCTGTTGCAAGGAGCGGCGATTCCCTGGCACGTGAAAGGTTTTATGCAAGTAAAGGGGTGAGCGCTGCTGCGATCAAAGAAGCCAAGAACATGATGGGTTAAATAAAACAAGTAGTCAGATGGGGGGATTAAAAAGAATTAACTTCCTTTTAGTCAATTTATGCAAAGTATGACTTATTAAGGGGGAGGGCATACTATTTAGCATCTCTCAAACTTTTCTGATCAGAGAACCCCCGTCTCACGGAGTTTCTGCCAGGACTATACTTATGGAGAGGAGAAAAGCAGCTGCCATGACGGGGGTAGGAGGATGCAAGGGAGCCCCCGGTCATGTGCAGATGTAAAATGCTCTCTGCAGGCTCTTAAAATTGATGGCGGGGGAATAACCTCAGGAGGCTGGGGACCCCAGAATAAGAGAAGGGAGTGAGAGCCACTTCATCTCGGGCTGCTGTGGTCTGGGAAAACCTGAGCTGGATCTGCCAGCGTCTCCCTACACCAATCATCTCTTCGATTCTATCTTCCTCTTGAGCTGCCAGTCCATTTTTCTTATTTCCCTTAATATTAAATCCCCACATGCCTGCTCTGCTTCTTCAAATCCCACACAATCTGCCTCCCATTACATCTTGGCTTCGGTGCCCACCGTCTCCTGGAGATCTACCTAAAGTCCCCCAGATGTCACTGCCACATCACACTTCATTTGCCACATGGCCACAAGACGGAGGCATGTTTATGGGGGAGACCTCGCCGTCCACAGCTAGACCGGGTGTCTCGAATGGCGTCAGTGGCTCCTGTAATCATAGTGACGGTGACGGTATTGCTAACTGTTTTTGACTACTTACTGGGCACAGCCACTAATTTAAGCACTCCATGTTAACACTAAATATTAACAGATTTAAGACTCACGGTAACCCTGTGAGGGGAGAAGTAACTTGCTTCTCTCCCTGTGAGTGGCGCAGTCCAGGCACCTACACTGTTGTTTTTCCTGCTCAACCTCACTGGAGGGCAGGAGGTTTACAGAACATCCCACATTTGCAAGCCTGAGGTGGCCACTGGGTAAAGTTAATCCATTTTTATTCGAAAATATTGTTTACAGAGAAACTACCTATTATACTCAATGTCCAAAGTCAACAGAAGCCACTTAATGATGGTAAATTATTAACATTTTCACACTGAACCCAGAATAATGAGTATAAATTTAGTTAATTTATTATACGACTAAAATGAATCGATGCCTAAGTTTATGCTCCAGGAACCCATCTTTATATTTTTGAGACCCTTCGGAAAATTAGCAAATTTTGGAGTTCTACTTTGATTTATGGTGCTTAATGAAATTACTTAAAATGTTTAACTCTTGTACCAGATTTACAAAATTGTCACCACGCTAGATTAATTGCTAGAGTCTATAATACAGATTCCAAACTGGTGTCTTAAAACTTTGTCTTTATGTGCCTTGCATGCAGCGGCCACGTGGCCACGTCCAGCTCCTCCATGGGGCAGCAGCTGGGCTACACTAAAAATGGAAAACTGCTTGTCCTACATTGACATTGACTCCCTTTTGCAATTTTGGTAAGTTCTTCAGTGACACGAGCCAGCCTGCCAAAATGTCAGCTACAGGATCTGGTCCAACATAAACACCCGGCGTTGTGCGGCTAATGCACTGAATTAGAGTTACACTGCTACCCACCATTCCTGCTCAAAGATGACTTTCCAAAGCCAAGAAAAACAGATCTGTCAGCATGAAGATTGGGATAGCTGTCAAATAGAGAAGCCAGTGCTGTTTAAGTCTCTCCTCATTAGCCAAGTCTGAGGAAGACTTTAAGAATTGCAGGCTTCTGACAGACCCCTGGGCTTGGGCTCACCAGATCTTGTTTGTAACTTCCCCATATCCCAGGCAGATGGTTTATGTGCTGAGGAAGGGATAGATGATTGGGTGCATTTACCAATCAGTCAATTCTAGCACAAAGCACAGTGTTCAGGACTCCTAACCATCAGTCCACGGCAGGCTCAAAACCCAAACTTGATTCATACATTTAAAAGTGTGAAATTTCATCCATAGTGACAGCTTCCACATGGTCCTAGGGAGCCAGACCTCTAGAGAGACAATACTGAAGTCACTTTTGACAACTCTTCATTCTTCTTCCATCCCCCCCCTCCCTGCCCCCAGGTACCCAAGGTGCCTAAGTTTTCTATCACGGTCTTCAGATTCCATCTCCTTGCCCTCTTTACCTTGTTCCCTCCCCCTTTCTGTTCCTCTTCACATTTTCTGTAAGTGAATCTGTAAGTGAATATCTAAGAAACAGATTATACACTGTCAGTAACTAGAGAGTCAATTTAGTTATTTTGGAAACTTATTCTTGGTTGTTCATCTTTAAAAGAAGGTTCTAGTCTATAAACTAGGAATCTAGGACGTGTTACAGAAGGATGAATTCCATGATTCTCAAACCTCACCATGCATCAATATCACATAAAGAACTAGTAAAAATGCAGTTTGCCTTTGATGGGGCCCACGTTCACCAACTGCCCACATGGAGCTCAGGATTTGAGAAACACTGGCCTACACAGAGACCAGACTTTCCCTCCCTCCTAATTCCTGTGTCCTGCACAGTCTACACTACACAAAACAAAACAAAGGAAAACAAAAAACCCCTCCTCCAACTACTCCGATGCAGCTGAGCCACAGACCTCACTTAAAAAACACAGGCCGCACACAGCTTCCTCATCCCCCTCCCCAGTCAGCTGCTGAGAATTCCAAAGCCCACCAGGGCAGAAATTCTCCCGTGGATGATACGAAGTTGCGGGTGGAGAGAGCTGGTCATGTAGAAGGTGAAGGGAGAGACAGGACAATGAATGCTTGAGCAATTGTGGCTATGACAGAAAAGAGAAGGCTGGATGGCCACACATTTTGGCTACTTCACAATTTCTTCTACAGCAAACTTTTTTCGTAAAGGGCCAGATAGTAAATATTTTTTCCTTTGTGGGTCTTATGGTCCCTGTGGCATCTGTTGCTGTCGTGTGAAAGCAGCTATAGACAATATGTGAACAGATAAGCGGGACTGTATTCCAATAGAACTTCATTTATAAAAATGGGAGGCCGGCCCGCGGGCTGTGGGCCTTAGTTTGTTAATGTCTATTGTAGAGTCGATATAATAAATATATTTAAACAAAATTACAGAGGAAGAAGAAATGATAGGGTGTTGGGTTCTAACTACATTTTAAAGAAATTATTTAAAAAAAAAAAACAGCTGGTAAGGGAAAAATTGACTAGCATACTTTCTGAAGGTAGTCTTCCCCTTGTAGATAAAAGATACTGATATATTCAAGCCCTCTGGCCTTTCCTGCAGACACACAGAAAAGGAAATAAGTAGAAAGGGGGAAAAAGCCAGGCATGGTGGCGCGTGCTCAGGAGGCTGAGGCAGGAGGATTGCCTGAGTCCAGGAGTTTGAGGTTACAGTGAGCTATGATCGTGCCACTGCACCCCAGCCTGGGTGACAGAGTAAGACCCTGTCTCAAAAATAAAAGAAAGGGAAAAAAAGAAAATACTAATTAAAAAAATATAAACAGTTGATAGATGCTCTGGAAATAATGAATAATCACCTATCACTACCAAGAGTGTGACATAGAGATCCTGTAGCAAGAACAAAGGATTTGGAGCCAAAAGAGCTTTATTCAATTCAACCAAGTGTGCTGGGTACCAACCGTGGGCTGAGTGCTGTGTGGGACAGTGGGAATAGACAGGACTGAGAACCAGCCTCCAGGCCTCTTAGGGAGATTAGAGTCCCGTGGGGCACAGGCCTCCAACCAGGTGGTTAGAACTAGATGTGTAAGGGCAGTAGAGACCCAGGGCAGGATGACCTACCATAGCCTAGAGGTGTGGGAGGGCTTCCTGGAGGTGGTGACACAGGCAGCACCTTGAAGGATGCAGAATAGTTAGCCAGATTTTTTAAAAATGAAGGGGAGGCCGAAAAGGCATTACAAGAAGACAGAAAAGCATAAGTAAGAGCGTGAAGATGAGAAATGGCAAAATGGTGAGCCCAAGGCTGGAGAGGGGAGCAGGCTTGAGTCAACAGGGGCTGGGTCCCACTGCAGGACTCTGGCATATCTGGGTGGTTTGGGCTGTGCCACTTATTAGTGTTATGATTTGAGGAAAATGACTTTAACCTTTCTCCTCCTCAGTTCTCTCGTCTATAAAATGGGGACAACAATGCTACTTACTTCATAGGGTTCTATGAGGATTAAATGGTAATGCAGGTGAAGAGTTAGCACATAGCCTGGCACAAAGTACTCAACAAACATTGATCTTGATGTTGTCATAGGGTCATCTCTATAGAGATGGGAGTCTGGAGTTGAAGAAAGAAACAGAGCCAGAGAAAGAAATTTGCAAGTTGCTCCCATGGGGAAGGTAGTGAGGTTCAGAACAGGACTGAAATCCTTTAGGGAAAGGAGGCTGTGACTTAACAAGAAACATACATTTGGTCTTTGCTCCTGGTTCCTGACAGAGAGCTCCTACAACCCTAAGTGATAGGAGAGCCAGGAACATCTTTTGTTCTAATATTTGATCTTTGACCCCTGTTCCTGACAAAGGGCTCCTAAATCCCTTGGAATTTTCTGGGTGATAGGAGCATCTTTTGTTCTAATGAGGTGACTCTTTGGTAGGCTCCTGGATTGCTTCAGGAGGGGAGCTGGCCAGCCGAAAGACCATGATTAGAGAACTGGAACTTTCAGATCCCCCTTCCATACTCCCCAGGATGGAAGAGGGCCTAGAGATTGGGCTAATGATTGATCATGCCTATGTGATGAAGCTTCCATAAAAATCCCTAAACTACAGGGTTTGGAGAGCTTCTAGGCTGGAGAATACGTCGAGGTGCTGGGAGGGGAGTGTGCCCAGAGAGGGCATGCAAGCTCCACGCCTGCCTCATACCTTGCCCTATGCATCTCTTCTATTTGGCTGTTCCTAATTGTATCCTTTATATTAATAATACATCATTAAATGCAAGTAAAGTGACTTCCTGAGTTCTGTGAGCCATTCTAGCAAATTACTGAACCAGAGGAGGTGGTCGTGGGAACCTCTGATTTACAGCAGGTTAGTCACAAGTACAGGTGGCAACCTGTGACTGGCATTGGAAGTGGGGGCAGTCTTGTGGGACTGAGCCCTTTAACTTGTAGAATCTAACTCCAAGTAGACGGTGTTGGAATTGAGTTGAATTGTAAGACACCCAGTTGGTCCACAGAGAATTGGGGAATTGCTTGGTACGAGAAAACTCCACACATCTGGTGTCAGAAGTGTTGTGTGAATATAGAAAAATAGCTTTTTCTTTTGAGGTAGAAGGAGATGACAAAAGATGTGGGAGCTGAGGATCTGTGGAGCTGTAAGCTGACTCAGAAGGTCCCAACCTTCTCAATGGGCCTCATCTGATAATTGTTTCCAGGGGCCCTTGGTGGGCTGCTCTTCCGTCAGTCCAGAAGTGCGCAGCCTGGGTAGTGGCTGTATGTTTGTATTTCCTCATAAGTCCACATCCTACCACTTAACTCTTCCACAGAAAACTTTTTCTTTTTCCTCTTTGTTTGGGGGCAGCAAGGTGCCATGAAAATCCTTATATTTGTGACAAAAATAGTTTAGTCACCTTCTCTAGAGATGATACACCTGTGTCTAATATGTGAGTCTAGTTCCCTGCAGCCTGGCCTAGGAGATGATCAGAAACAAAACTCTGGAAGGAAGGGGAGGATTGGTGGTGCGAGAGTTCTAGTAAAATGTGCAGCAAAGTCTCGCAAAGTATAGTCTGCACGGCAGCAACGCAGGCTCCCAGGTCTCACCCACAAAGATTCTAACAATTAACGAGCAATTCCTATGTGCATTAAAGTTTGATAACCGATGGACTAGAGGAATTTGTTCCAGAGACTGCTACTGCTGCCAAAGAAGCCAGTATAAAGAATCAGAAATAAAGAAAACCTTTTGTCTTTAAAGGGGTGGTAGTGGTTAGAAAAAATATTATGTTTTTAAACTATATGCTTTCCTTCTGTCCTGTAGATTCTTTTTTGTTATCTAATGCAGGATTTCATGCACGTTTTAATTGCTATCCTTTGTACATCTGTTTGTGATGCTGGTGGCTCATAAAGAAGGGAAGTATTTCCAGGGTTTCTGGAATTTGTCAGTTGACTCTGTAGTCCTGTGAGATCTGGAGTCTCCAGGCCCTCCCACCTGCAGTCCACACCTGTCTTGAGCATGGAGGTTGCTCAGGAGCAGCCGTGGCTGCTGAGGTCTGAGGCTGGTGTTTGCTACCCCGCGTCAGTGTTCTTACGTGCCCAGCAGTGGGCCTAGGCTCTCGTGTGTCTCTGTCAGTCTTTCCTTCCCTCCTTCTATGACGGCACAGGTTATGTGTGAGGTTTTTGCCTAGTTTCTCTGCCAACTGCTTTAGTCTCCCATCAGAATGCAGGCCCACCCTGAGCTTTAGTCACCTTGGCTAGGACCCCGGCATCTGTCCTGGCTCCTGTAGCTTCTTTCGGCCAGAGGCCTAGCTTCTATTTCTCGACCTCTAACCACAGAATAGGGTCTTACTGCAAACTGACTCATTATGAAGATCCACAGGAATGTTCTCTTTCTGATTTTGAATTTTTCTTGCCTTCTGGAAGGAACTCCACTAAAATTTGGTACTATGAGCCAGGCACATCTATATGTTTGGTCCCCGCTCCCCCCCCGCCCCCAGTTAATTCCTCAATAACCCAAAGAAGTAGGTATCATCTTCAGTTTTATATGGATAAGGGAGATAGGGCTGAGAGAGTTAAGCAATTTGCCCAAAGTAACCTACCTACTGATGGCATATAGATGAAGATTCTAACCCAGGTCTCTGTGACTGCAAAACTTATGTTTTTTCTTCCATTCCAATATCTGGCCTTCTGCTGGCATTCCCATCTGAGCTTGCCACAACAGTTGAGATCCTACAGCAGGTGGTCTGGCTGCCTCTTTTGGGCTAGCCAGCCTGCAGCTGGGTTTGTTTCTCCCAGTGCCTGTGGTATCTGCATCAGGCTGCCTCCTCCTCCTCCCTACCAGAACCCTGTGTGCCTGAGCCTGCCCAAACCGTGCAAGTAGGAGGTACCGGCAGGCTGATTGCTTCTACACGCTCAGTCCCCACTCACCGTGATCCAGGATACGTGGAGGCATCGTTACCTCGAAGCTGATGAAGCTTAAGCTTCAGGGCCCCTTACTTGCATGGGCCCCTGAGGGTCTTAGCAGTATGAGCACATGGTCATGAGATGTAAAATTTTCAAAAATAAGATATTTTAATCACAGACAGTCAAAACCAATGGATCTTCCCACTCGGACTTCCCCTTCCTCATATTTCCCATCTGGTCTGGAAGTATGGAGTGTTGAGTGACCCCGGGCAATTTTAGGTTCTAAGGGGGGCATTTAATCTAGGTTTAGATTGACATATTTGTGTAGTTCCTAGTGACTTCTGCTTATGCTTAAGTTATTGGTAGTGTTACATTTTCCACCCACTGTGCCATCTTACCTGGCACTGCGACATGAAGGTAGCAGTCTGGGGGTTCTCCTGTGATATGCACATGCCCTGTGGCACCCAGCGCTCTAGGATTTTGGTACTGGAATAGTAGCAAGGTTTGAATGCCTGGGTGTATAAAAAACTTGACCAACTATGCTAGAAGAACAACTGAATAATCTTTCTATTCTCTCTATGGAAAATAATATTACAAAATGGTTTTTAGACAAAGTGGTGATTAACGATTAGGCAGCAAAAATGTAGGGAAAATGTACTATAGAGATGTACTAAGCAGTTAATTAATTAAAATGTTGGCTTTTCTTCCTAGATTTTTTTGTTAACTTTTTAGGATTTGTAATTCGTTGTGATCCATTTCTTTTCTCATTTACATAAATATTCAATTTCATATCTACTTTTGAATTCAGAGTTTTATATTCTTTTTCTTAAAGAGGCCCCTCCCCCCCCAAATTGCATCAGCTCCAGGCCCGTAAAACCTGGATCCTCCCCTGATAGTGGCATTTGCAAAATGGTTGTCTAGATTTAAGGCTATGACTTACAAAAATTTGACAGGTTTTAAAAAAATTATTGTTATTGTTGTTTGGGAGATTAAATGGCTCAAATGAAGAGCAAATCCCTGTCTTTTAGCTCTCTGGTACTAACTGCAATCGAGCATTGCCCATCCAGTGTCCATCAGCATTTAAGCAAAGAGGAGGACATGATAAATTGAAAGGGTCAGAAAAACCTCTTTAATGGAGGGCACAGAGTTGGAAAAGAATGCAAATGTGTTCTCTCAATGTCTATTAGTTACATATATACATATACATAAGATGTATAAGACTTCATTTTTTCATTTCTTAGAATAACCCTGGAACACAAAGAAATGAAATTATTCAAAGGTCAGTAAATCCACTAATATTTTCCTTGTTAATGAACACATATAGGAGCTATATGTATCTCGGTCATAAAGGAAGAAAGAGAGATGTAATGATACATCTTTGATTATCTTATGAAACTACTTGGATGAAGTTTCCAAAAATAATAATCTAACCTCAAGACTTTTTTTTCCTGGAGATGATTTTCCCTATAATTTGGTTTAATCATTTTCAGGTTAAAGGAAAGGATGGACAAATGGAAAATAACATAACAATAATTTGAGCATCAAAATTTGATTAATGATAGAAAGTCCAGCATTGTTTTCACTGATGATTAAAGTGAACAAACCAAAGAAAAGCTTAAGTAATGTTTTTTTACATTAAATTATGATGAAGTAACTCTATAATAAAACAAATACTCTAAAACCTCAACTGGAATGAGAAAACTATGAAACCTACTAATTTTTTTAACTATATGAAAAAACTTTTATATATAATGCACATTAAATTCATGTGGATCAGAATGAGGTAAGGAAAACATTTCAATTATGAGGACTGGATTTCATTCTATACTTGAGGATCTTCTTGTAAGCCTCATTCTGTTTGTTCAGACAGAGGGTTTTTTCACATCTTTATCAAACCCGAATGTCTAAGAACAGGAATGTAGGCTTTCACAGTTCAGGAGGATTTACAAAGAGAACTAGGTAACTGCATGAATAGGAACCATATTGGAAACTAAAAAATAGGAGTTTAACACCAAAATAGACTTTCCCCATGTGTTTGACCTGTAACCTGCATAAAACAGGCCCTCTCTCCTCTCCTTAGGCGCGAGCATGTTTGCTTGCGGTTGTGGTCCAGAGGTATTCCTCCCAGCTTTCTTGTACTGCCAGTCCCTTCACCAGTCCCTGCCCATGATTCTCTTCCATTTCTACTCTCCTTGTCACCACTCTGATTTTGATTCTTATCATTAAGTCTTTGGTGCATTATCCTAAGTAGAAAAAGAAATTTTTCTAGACCAGCCATCACAAACATTTCTCTTACATTGTACCTCTGGTCTGACAACCTAGAATACAACTGACAAATCATCACAAAGTCATGTAGGAGATGTAGTTAATTCATCTCTCCCGCCCCTGAGAGGGAAGAAAAGCTTCCAGAGGGTCCTCTCCACTGCCAGCCAACTCTAGAGAAACACCCAGCAGATCAGAGAGCTAGCTCAAAATTCCATGACAGTAATTCCATCAATATGAGAATATCTAAATCAGCTGTGATATAACCATATTTATGCATCATTAACATGACTGAGCTGAATCTATATGTATGAAAATAGATATACCTTCAAGACATATTGAGTGAAAAAACGTAGTTTCAGAAAGATAGTACAGGCTGAGAAATCCAAAATCTGAAATGCTCCAAAATCTGAAACTTTTGAAACACCAATATGATGCTTGTTGGAGTATTTTGGATTTCAGATATTTGGATTAGGGATGCTCAACTGGTAAGTATAATGCAAATATTCCAAAATCTGAAAAAATCCAAAATTTGAAACACTTCTTGTCCCAAGTATTTTGGGTAATGGATACTCAACCTGTATTTACTACAATGTAAGTGTCAATAGGAAAGGATCTTTGTTCAACTGCCAGCAGCATCTAGAACAGCTCTGCTACAGAAAAGGCACTTGAACATTCGCTGAATATTGAATGAATGAATTTATTAAAAAAAATACAGTCACATAAAAAATGCTGTATATTTCTATGCATATATAAAAAGAAAAACTAGATATATTTATATATAAAAATAAATATATAAATATTTATGTTAAATATTTATATATTTTAAATGATTTATAAATAATAGTTTATAATATTTATGCAATATATTATAAATATGTACATTATATTATTATATAATTTTATTTATTATATAATATATTATTTATTATATTTATATAATTTTATTTATATAAATAAAATTAATAATAAAACATATAAATAGTATAATATACATAATATACAAATATATTTCTACTATTTATATATTTAAAAATATGTTATTTAAATATAAATAAATTATAAAGTAAAGGAACTGATCTTATACCCACAGTAATTACTGGGGAAGTGGGAGAGGACTGGGTGTTGGGGTGAGCTGTCAAAGGAAACAGTATTATTTGTAAGGTTTTAATGTTTTTAAAGGAAAATATGTGCAGTATTACTTGTGAAATTAAAAATTAAAATTTCTATGGCATCATTCTTGCTAAACTATATGGCTATGTTGCCACATGCAACACAGAATAATCTTGCAAAACTCTTATACAGGCTGCACATAGCAAACTGTGGGTCTGTCTTAAGGATACACTCCCTAGATTTCTGCATCAGTTACCAGGAAGCCAACTGACTATGGTTAGTTCCCCCATCCTTTTCCTGCTCTTTCCCAACCTCTACAACCCCAGGACTTAACTCGCAGTTAAATGACAGCTGTACCAGACTTGGAGAAGCCTTGGGAGGAGAGGAAGGTAAGAGTAGCAATGTTTCAGAGTGGCAAAATTCATTCTCCCTCCTCCCACCCTGCGCCCCATCCTTCTCCCACTGACTGATGCGCCTGTTCTCCAGGCCTCTGGAAAACAGGCCTCCGTACCGAACTGCAGTACTCTATCCAAATGTATCATTTATCATCGCTAAGAAAAGAGTTGACCAAATAAAACACACTGAGGTAGAATGGTGGCTGTTTCTTGCTTAAGCTTTTTAAGATTGTTATCTCCTTTACCCAAATGAAACTATAACTGAGGCAATTTTAAGCCTAGGGGAGAAGGAAGATATTTGGGGTAAAGCAGCCCTGGCTCCCATAATAGATTTTGACTGTTGGGATTAGGAAAATACGGAAAGAAGAGAGTATTTATGAGAAATCCAATACTGGTTGCAGCAGAGATCAGATGACCATCATGCATTTGAACCTTTGGCAGACGTGGTAACAGTGAATAACATGGATTGGAGGGGATTCCTCTCCTTGGACACATCAGGCACTATCTACGGCATGGCTGCCTGCCTCCACTTGGTGAAAAATGGGGTTTGAAGCCCAGTGTCAGTCTTCTGCAAAACAAAACCATTCCACAAAAATGGTTAATTGAACACTCAAGCAATGAGTTTGGGGATAATGAGGTCCTGTGGGTTCTATTTGCTAATGGTAAGAATTATTATGTTATGGTTATTTCACACTGCATATGTAATTAAAGTGGAGAGGGCTAATGAGCAGTGAAGTTATGGAATGAATATAATAATCAATTAGTTTTTTTCTTCTGCTTAAAAAAATTAAAAAAGAGCCTCTCATTGTATAGCAAAGCTAACATAATCAGTGAAACAGACCTTGATGAGCTCAGAGAGAATAATAGACTGCTAAATCCTGTCTATCTCCTTGTAGAACATTATCAAAAAACTATCTTGGGCCTTGGTGAGAAAAATCACAGAAAACATTAGGCAGAGCATCACTTTTCCATTATCTCATACATACCAAATGCCGTCTGGTCCTGCTTATGTTTACAGAACAAAGTAGGTCAATGAAATTCACTGAGATCATAAAGGGCAAGAGAAATGCTGGAGTACCCTAGTAGCTGCTGGACTTAATGGAATGGAAGAAAAAGGAAATTTAATCTACGGGTCAGTAAATCAAGCTTTTAGGTAGTTCTGGACCTGTAAGTATGGCAAGAAATTCATTTAATTTAGTACAGTTTAAGAAGACTAGACACAGTAAAATGAAAGTTGGTATGTGTACATGTGGTCTCTGTGTGTGTGTGTGTATTGTGTGTCTGTAGTGTGTGTACATGAAAGTATGTACACAGCTCTGATTGAAATGATTTAGAGTCAATCTGTGTTATCTGATTTAAGTGATGGGCATTGCCGGCTAATGGTTAGAAGGCTCAATTGCTTTTTCTCATGTCATAGCAGTGGACTGTAAAATGCTGAGGTGACATATTTCACTGAGAGTTTTATTGTAATATGGGGGAAAATCATTGCACAACACAGGACTTGTAATATGAAGTACTATACTACAGCCTTGTAAAAAGAATATGCCAGGCATTAGCTTGTGATCACTAATGTAAATTTCTACTGAAAGAAGAAGAAAGAGATACCACGCATACATTCAGAGTCCAGATGGTGCTTGCACATCAATTAGATCACTGTTTGGTAATGAGACCTGAAGAGTGAGATAATTGTTACATGGCACTTCTTGGAATGACCATTGTCTGACACCCACTGAACTCTTGTGGGTGAGATCATTCCTATGCTGCAAAATGTCACTCAAACCATTCAAATGGTAAATGTTGAGCTTCTAGAGAAACAGAATCCTAAAAAGGGATATGTAAGCATATTTCAAGGGCACAACTGGAGAAGGGAGCTCCATTATCTAAAAACTCAGAGTAGGCTGGAGTTGATTTTCATCATGCAGTGAAGATGGGAAAACGACAGGGTTAAATATTAATATCTCTTTGTTGTATCTGTTAACTTCACAAAAGCATTTGACATCATGCACAGAACTGAGTGAGGGAAGCTGCTAAGTCTGGCTGCCTTGAGAAGTTCATAAACACCCTTAGGCTATTCCGATTCCATGGAAGGTACTTGAGTGGAATAAAATCGTATGTATAACACTTATACTTTGGCTTGTCGGCTTGAGGGAACTGGGTTCAGGATATTTATGGGCATCTGAAAAACTTCTAATGGAATAGGCCATGTTATTGATGAACAGCTTAGTTATAAAACTTATTTCCAAAAATAACCATATACAAATGACTGGACTCTAGAAACATATAACAAGATACAGAGTTTATCATGCCATGGTTTGCACCAGTCCTAGGCACTGACAATAAATATGAAGAATAAATAGCTGGATACAGTAGTACCAGGATAAGTCTACATGCAGCAAAAAGTGTTCACAGGTAAGACTGCAGGGCAGGTTTTCCTAAACAGTGTTCTACTAAGCATCCTGTGAGAAGTTTACATGTATTCTGAGGCAAAAGTTTGAGAAATGCTATGTATTGTAAAACCCCCATCTCCCTACTGCTTTCGGAAACCTGAAATTCTTCTAGTCTAGCAAGAAATAGATGAGGGACAAAGAGTAGAAAGCTGCAGTATTTGGTGCTATTATGACACGAAGATCAACTCCACCTTAACCCCTCCCCAAAAAAGAGCCCTGCAGAGGTCATGATGCTAATCAACCCACAACGACCTCTCTCTTCCTTTTCTGAAGCAATTCCTTAAAGGCTACCTGCCAATCCCTTTACCAAAGGAATGTCACAAAAGCAAAGGGCCAGGAGGAGGGTTGTCAGATAAGACAGGATCCCCTGTTAAATCTGAATTCCAGGTAATCAATGAATAATTTTTTAGTATAAGTATGTCCCAAATATTGCACGGGACCCACTTACACTAAAAAATAAAACTAGTTGTTTCTCTGAAATTTAAATTTAACTGAGTGTCCTCTATTTTTGTTTGCTAAATCAGGTAGCCCCAGCCAAAGGACACAGCCTGTCCATCAGTGCCAGGACAGCGATCAACACGACACACAATTCTATGAGGCCCAAGATGTTTGGAAGATGGATGGCTGTAGGATCCTCAAGAAATCTCTGCTTACCAAAATTAAGTAGAATAACCAAAAGCTAAGAACTTAGCAGATTCACTGAAGCACAGCTTCAACTGATGTCATATAACTAGAAATTAGGGACCAGAAAGTGAGAAGACAGATCAGCGGAAACGCAGCCAGAGGGGTGATGCAGTATTTCTGCGCAAGGCTGTCCGGCTGAGGGAGGGGAAGAGGCAGTGTTATGGTGACAGAAGACTTTTCAACGGTGACTGAGGTTCTCACCAAAAGACAAACTGTGTATAGTGGAGAAAGGCTTTCTGCTTCCCAGGTAGCCTTGTTGGCCACACTTACTCCTTCCCTCTCACACACATGTAGTAAATGTTGATAACATAATCATAAACACGAAAACCAGCTAAACCTAACTGTCATAGGGGGAGAGTGGTGAATTCTGGTTTGGGTTGTCAGAGCAATTGATAGATGTTTTGTAAAGATCATGTCTTATGCTACAAATAAAGTCAGAGTTCATCTATCATGTTTCCAAAACACATTCCCTACTGAACACACTGACAGAAGCCATTTTCATCTTTGTTGGTATAAATCCCAGAAAACCGTATTTGAAAAAGGAAGTGCTGATGGAATTCTCCATCTCCAGGGTGAAGGCAGATGCTATTGTTCAGGATAATTCTTATCTCTCATCACAGGATGAAGCCTGATTACATTATGGTCAGAGGGAAGTGACAGTTAACGTTGTTAGACAGGACATTTAAGCACTCTCAGCTCTGTGCTTGACCCTCATCAAACAGACCAGAAAAAGAATCTCTTTGATCTAATTCTGTTTCTCTTGCTTTCCTGTCTATATGTCACCTCCAGAGGGTGCTCTGAGGAGGCCCCTGAATAGTGAAGCAACTTACAACACCAGTTTTATAAACACCTGAGTTAGGAATGACCCATGTCTATGAAGCCATAAAACTATTGCCACTGATGCAAGAACAGCCCCTAAATCAGTGTCCTCATCTCTAGGAGAGCTGCTGCAGCTTCTGGAGCCAAACCGAAGCAATTCCATCAAGAGATGAATGTGCGGGGGTCATACTAACTGCCTCCCCAGCAATGTGGGGGAAAATTCTACCTGAGAGAGGGAATTTCCAACACCTTCCCAAGCCTTTCCATGGGGTATCTTGGTCCTAACCTCCATAGGACCCTGTGATTTCAATGGGAGTGGAATATTCTGGAAGCCAGATGACATCCTCCACCCCCATTCTACCACATCATCCAGGAAGAGTTCATTTCAAAGGAAATTCTCAGAAGCATATCATTAAGAAACCAATAAGAGACTGAATCTGCTGCACTTACCAGGCCTGTACCCTCGAGGATAATCAATCTTACCATGACTTTTATCCTGTCATCTTTGGCCACCCACAAAATGCAAGCCCCTCCAGGCCACTGTCATCTCATAAATTACTCTCTACTTCCTTGCCCCACCTCAACCTCATCCTTCCAAGACTGGCCTCCCTGGGAACCTGCCCCACTCTGCTATCCAGAACCCCCATTCCACTGTAATTAAACTGTCTCACGTGCTCCATATTTTCATGGGATTCTCCTTTAACCTCTTCCCTTCACTGAAATCTTACTTTTCCCTCAAGGACACTGTCTCCTCTGGAAGTATGGCTTTTAAACTTTTCACGAACTGGTTTCTCTTCAGCTTTCTTTCTTGCTAAACACCATCCTATCCACACAAACCCCACAATCCAGCCAAACCCAACGCTTGCAACATCACAAACCGGCCACGTGTCCCACACCTCCACACCTTTGCTTGAGAAGTTCCCCAGGCCTCAGTGCTCCCTCCTTTCCTTCTCTCCCCATTCCTTTCTCAACACGTAAATATGATTACTCTTTGAAAATGCTGTTTAACTGCCACCTCTTCCAGACAGGTTTTCCTAAACCTATCCGGGAAGAGTTGACATCACTCTTCCATGTCCCATGGAACCCTGCATGAATAGGTGCCCTTCTAGATTATGAGCCCCTTATCACAGGAACTGGGGCTCATTTACCTTTTAATTTCCAACACCTTGCACAATGTCTTGTACCTAGCTTAAATTCAATGAATTTTTATTAAATGAATTAATAGAAGCCACCAGTCCTTCAGGTAAGGATAGTCCTTTAAGCTTCCCAGAACTCCTATAGTAGAATATCTTATAGTCTCCACCTCACCTAGAATAGCATAATATTTCATGTGTTCTACAGAGTAAACATATGATTGGTGAAAGAAGGTTTTATTTCCCAAGTCTGGGTAAGGCTGTGCATGTGAGAGAAAAAGAGAGAGAAATAGAAAAAGAGAGAGAAGAAAATAAAAAGAGAGAGAGTGGGAGAGAGAGAGAGAAACAGAGAAAGAGAGAGAGGAAGACAGAGAGGGAGAGAGAGAGAGAGAGAAAGAGAGAGGGAGAGAGGAAGAGATAGAGAAAGAGGGAGAGAGAGAGGGGGAGAGAGGGGGAGAGCAAAAGAGAGAAAGGGAAAGAGAGGAGGAGAGACAGAGAGAGGGAGACGGGGGAGAGAGAGGGAGACGGGGGAGAGAGAGGGAGACGGGGGAGGGGGGGAGAGAGAGAGAGAAGGAGAGAGAGGAAGAGAGGGAGAGAAAGGGAGAGAGAGACCTTCTGTTTCCTAACAGGGATTGTGCTCTTGGCATCCAAAGTTGGAATGAAGAATATATTTTTTTCATGGAAACAATGATAAAAATAGTTATTAAATTATACAATTCCTATATTTATTCAACTTTATGGGCCATATTACTAAACAGTTACATTATGGGCTTTAAAGTTATATAATTCAGCTACATTAGGGACTACATTAGTATCTTGGAAATCCTGGAAAACTTACTAGCTATGGTGAATACTGTGATTTGCTATCCAGATGCCTCTTCATGAATGAAGAACTCATTCCTCCAGCTGTGGGGAGCATATTAGAGGAAAATGCCGTCAACCCTATTTGGGGATTTCTCAGCTGGCAGAACTGCCTCACCTAAAGCCATGCTCCTTACAGGCAGGCCCGCATCCGATGACTGATGGTCATGAGGGTGGAAAAATCTTGTCGCTTTGCTTCAACTCAGGGAAATTCTGAAAGGCCTGCTAACTCCAGAGCCCTCTGCAAGGTCAACGGAGGCCTTTGTCAGCTGGCAATGCCGCAACACAGCTCATCTTCTTCTTCCTCCAAGTTTGGCTCCCGCCCTCCCACTTCCACAGGTGTCGGCCCCAGGCTCACTCTCTAATGCAAATCCAGCTCAGACTTTGCTCCCCAGGGACTCTGGCCTGCCTATGTGTGGGAAAACGCAATCTGAGCTCAAAATAATACACTAAGTAATTTTTGAATGTAATATTTAATAAAATGAAAATGATCTGTGTTCTGACTCAGTCTTAGTGTTTATGATCTTTTATCCTAGAGCCAAAAGATAGGGTTCCCATGCCCAGAACCACAGTTAACTTTTCTACTGCGTACAAGTAAACCTCTTTGGGCAACTGGTCTTCCATTATCGTTTTGTTAGGGTACCCCACCAGCCCTGAGTGGAGGGCCCTCTCCCTAGCAGTGTTTGAAAGGAGGTTTGAAGGTATCCCTCGTATTTTTAGAATTCATTTGCTTGAGCAGGCAATACCCAACTTACTTTATGGACATAACTGAATATAAATATAGCCTTTCACCCCAAACTTTAGGATGAGGTGAGAAAAATGGGTATATTCCTCCTACAACTGGGTGGGAAGAGGGGGATGTTGATCTGCATTCTACCCGTTTTCTCTTGGTGAGTCTAGAACAACATTCATTTATGCTGAAGAAAATAAACAAACAGATAAGCAACACAAGTAACTCTTTTTCCCTTTCAAATTCATTCCCTCTGGCTACATCCTCCTTTCCACTCTCCCCTTCACTGTCATCAGTCATTCCCTGCTGGATACCAGAGTCACAGTTTTCCTTTATATGTCCAACCCATCTGTCACCTTGGGCAATTTTAATGTCTATAGGGAACAGGTGTACATTTTGCCAAACTATAATACTGTCTGACTCTTTGATACCTCTAGTTCTTTGAATCCTCCACAGGTTTAGAATCTGTGTTTTTCCTCCTGATCATGCCCTCTTTTCCCCAGAGAGTCTAGGACTGATGACTGACTGGATCATTGTTTTGCAAGAATCTTCAACTACCCAGGCCCTTTTCCTGAGCATTCCTTGCACTGAAAGACAGCTGTATCTACCTACCTATCTCCTCCACTAGATTAAACAATTCTGAGGAACTCGAAGATGATGACTTAAAGTTGAAGACCTTATTGAGATCAAAAAGACTACTATTATAGATAAACAGACATTCAGGAATGGGTATGAGTCTTGGTTTTGGACCTGAAAGCAGAGATCTGTGCACTGGCTCACTCTGGCACGTGCATCCTCCTTTCTCTCTCTCACTCCGCTCCAATCACCTTTTTCAGGTGGAGCTTATGCATTTCATCTAATCTATAGACCCTTCAAATAGGAAGGATGCAAAGATGCATTTCTCCGAGGCAGCACTTAGAATAACCCTTGACTAACTGGTCAGTGCCGTGTTCTGCAGAGGTGCTGTTGGCCACAGAGCTATAGAGAAGGCAATGGTCCATTTACTGACTGTTTCTTTAATTGCATTTATGGGGAAATGCAAAGATGAAAGTGTAGTCAGTTCTAAAAGAGAAGGTGAAAAGGATCATGAGAGATGGGAAAAGCAGAAGTTGGCATTTGTGCCTCAGGCCTACAAGAAAGCAAACTGGAAAGAACCTTAGAAATAACGTGATCTTTATTCTTTTTCTCTGGTTGTTTATGAGCAAGTTTTGCCTCCATTGAATTCTCCTTGAGCTTTTCTTTTTAACTTAGTGGAAGATTGGGTATACTAAGCCTTTATAAGCATTAGCTTTTGGTCTTCAGAGCACCCCTTGAGCAACAGTAAAACAAACTCAAGGAACTGACTCAAGATTTGAAGCAGCATCCCATGAAAGCACCAGCTCCCCTGTTCTCCTGCCTGTGTCTACAGCTGCATCAGTAGAATCTAAGTGCCAGGAGCACCTGGAAAGTGGGAAGAGAGCAAAGAAAGTCTTCCTTTATCCCATAAAGACCTGCTGTGGGCTCCTCCCACAGTACCTCTTCATGTTCCTGTCCTCTTCTCTGCTTCCATTACACCTACACCTGTCTATGGCATTTCTTGAACCATTTACATGGTCTCTAGGAACCTTACCTCCAATATACCCTAAAGGATTGTTTGAAAAATACCTCCTCAGTGCACAGCTATCACCATAGCCCCTTCTGCTTTGTGGTTCCCTTATAACCAAATGAAAAAAATTCCCTGGCTTGGCATTCAAGGATTTCCATAGCATGGCCCCATCTTTTCAATAGAGAAATGTAGGAAATTAAAACAATATGAAAGCATACAAAGTTAAAAGGGGAACTTCCCATATATTCCTCTTCTGCCTCTCCCTGAAGCAACCATCCTAGTGATTTCCCACTTATTTTTTTAGCCTTATTTCTTCGGGCTTCCTGTATGCCTCCAAGGCTCCAGCTAAACAAATACCTCTGTCAACTCTACATGATTTTCCTTGCTTCCCTGTCCCCAAGCCTTTGCTCATATTATTCTTTTTAAATTTTTTGTTTTTTAAATTGTAAATCGACAGATTATAGTTGTATATATTTATGAGGTACAAAGTGATGTCATGATTTATGAAGACAATGTAAAATAATCAAATAAAGCTAATTAGCATATCCATTGCCTCAAGTACTTATTTTTCTTGTGGTGAGAACATTTGAAATTTACTCTCTTAGCAGTTTAAAAATGTACATTATCATTTATTGTATTCACTATGCTGTGCAAGATATTGAGTAAAAGAAATAAGAAATAAGAATGATGTTCACATTATTCTTATTAAAGTTCTCCCCTTCTTTGACTTCCCACAGCATTTTTTCCAGCTCCTGCAAAAGCACTTATTATTTTATTCTCTGCTCTTTGGGTATAAAACCAGCCTTTACTATATAAATGTAAGCTTCCCAAGCCAGAGACCATTTCTCGGTTCATCTTGGTACTGCCTATGACATGTACCCTGGGTCCTTTCATGCACATTTGCGGGGATTCAACAAATTCTCAGGGAGTGAGGAGGAAAAAAGGGCTGGAGCCTCCAGGCTAGAGCTTTGGCTTTCAATTCACCTTTTTTTTTTTTACACTGAAAACAACTTTATTTTTTTCTCTCACTGTTTCTTTAAAACCATTTAGGGGCCTGATTTTTGCACAGAGGATACTCCTGTCACTTTCAGTCACAAGAATAGTCTTGGGGCTGGGCGCCATGACTCACGCCTGTTATCCTAGCACTTTGGGAGGCCAAAGCAGGAGGATTGCTTGAGGTCAGGAGTTCA
>VBSM01000361.1:7556163-7589145 GCA_008086735.1 Cheirogaleus medius
TTTTTTTTTTTTTTTTTTTTTTTACTGGAAGCTGTATCTTTCCCATTCTTCCTGTCACAGGGTTAGCCTTCTGGGTTCTATAAAAAAAGATATAAAAATATCCTCCAACCTAACTCTGTGTAACTATAAAATTTCAGGAGCCTCTCTTAGTTATTAGCATGAGCTTGAGTTGATTAAATCTCAACTGCTGTTTTTCCTTCTTCTGGGTATACTCATTGTCTACATGGTCATAGCTTCCATTATAGAACACTCCACGGTGCTCAAGGCACTTACTGGTTTTGCTCAGCATGGTAAGCTTGGAAGTGTGGGTTTCATGCTCCTGTTCCTGAAGAGCAGAAAACAGCTTCATTGAGTCATTACAGAGCTAATAAATGAAGAGCTAGGATTTCAATGCAGGTACGAATTTAAGTTCAGTATTCTTTCCACTATGACTCTTACATACCATCAATTTGAATCTGAGTCTCAGAAGGAGGGGCCCTGTTTGAATTACTTGGCCAGTAGAGAATCTAGTGTAACCCTACATGAACAGCAGTGTCTGGATTCACTGCAGTGAAGGAGGGAGGTGAAGCATGTCTCTCTTTCACTCTTTTAAAAATAAACATATTAGACAAGCCAAGACTGTCTCTCTCTGTCATATCTCATTTCATTCCTCCATATGAATGCACAGACATTCATAAGCCCAGAAAGGGATTAAGAAGTTGGTAGGAGTATTTAGGAGAGAAGATCCTAGACTAAGATCAAGGCCAGGAAAAGAAGCAGAGCTCAGACTGGGGCTGGGGCCAGGATTGAGGTCCAGGCTGAGGCCATCCCTAGAGATGGACAGATTAAGAGGAAGGGAAAGGAATGCAAGGGTGACATTTGTGGGCAGCACTCACAGACAAGGGCTGTGTGAGTGTGATTCACAGTTGCCTCCACTGTTACTGGTCAGATAACAAAGCAGCTAGTACTCACTTGGGTCTGGCACCCAGGCTCTGCTAAGAATCAACTAAAATTAGACTAAAGTTAATTAGGCAGCATGCCTATCTCTTATTTGGTTTGTTTCTACTTATTTATTACTGGATTTCCTTTCTGTAGACTATTTTTATGCATTTTTCACAATAGCTGAAGCAAAGTGTCTCAATTTTAAAAATTAACAGAAACATCTGCTTATAAAGAGCTGACCGAAATGATTTCTTGTGCAAGTTCAAATTCTGCAAGTGTAATGAAAATGTCAAATCTTTTACAAGAAGCTTGAAAGATAAAATGAGAAATAATACTGAAGAAATATTGGGGAGTCCTGAGGTCTAACCAACCCAACAGGGGCTCTTTAGAAGTGACCACACAGTCTGCAACTGGAGGCAGTACACACTCCCGTGGGCTGCTACCACTTTCAGCACCCAAAATACACTGCGTCCTGGAGCCAACAAGAATTCTATCTTGAACACTCATCTATACTCACTTCCAAATTTGGGAACATTTCTAAGTGGAACCCAAAGCAGTAGATCTGGCTTTTAAATAAAAAGTTACATTTAAATCAATCTCTGCTCTTCTTAAGCTAAATACCATTTGTCATTTTTCAGCCATCATTTGAGTTTCACCCACACACCAGCCACAAATTCTGGGCCATGGTGAGGCTGTGGTCAGCCCGGTGTCCGGTCAGCTAGCTAAAGATAACCAGCTAACTTACTGGCTCAGGACTAAAACAGAAAGAGCACCGCAGAGTAGACAAAAAAAAATATATTTAAAAAATTTTAATGTTAAGAGATGGTATAAAAAAGCCCATGCTTTTCAATAAACTGAAATGTTCTCTGCAGGAGTAACTATATCAGGCTCAAAACAAGTAAAATTTTTTTCTTTTATAGCAATTCTGTTTTTCACTGGTTGCTACATTTTGTTTGCTGAAGGGACGTTTTCCTTCTCCATGGAAAGAAGCACTATGAAATTAGAAGCAGGGTGGGGAGCTCAGTGATGTGCCTGGGGAAACACAACTACCTGTTTACACTCCCCCTGCCAAGCCAGTAGAGGGAAAGCTTCTCATCCTTTCAGAAAGGATACTGATTTCATTATCTCTCTGCTTTAGAATATCTCGTAGCTTTTTATATTCTTCCTCTTTTAATGGTTCTTGGCAGTCTTGGTCTTTGCTTTCAGAGGAGACTGTACCATTTCCAAGGATCTTCTTGTCATTCAGTAGTTTCTATAGGATGAAATAAGAGCTTATAGTGCCTATACCTCTGTTCTAAATTTCTTTGTTTCTTTGATTCTTTTTCCTTTAACAATTCCCTGCACACATCAGGCATGCATAACCTTTTCTGCCTTCTTTTCTTCAAAATGCAGTAGCTTTTATTTACCTGACATGTCCTCTCCCCTCCACCTGCCTTCTTTCCCCTTCTCCTTCCTCATTCCTCTCTCCCTTCTTATCTCTCCTTCCCTACATTGGGAAATTCCTACTCAACCACTCTCTCCTCTTGGTCTCCTTTCCCTTTCTCCATACACCATACCACTTAATTCACATTTTTATTGTAGCACTTATCATGTATTATAATTATTCTTTGCGTGTCTGTGTCTGTCTTCTCCACGACTTACCTATCCTACCTTGCCCTATCTATGCCTGGCCCACAGTGACTCACAATGAATGTTTATTATCTTAATGAAGTATGCAAATATAGAAGTGAGGTAAAAGGAAAAGTTGATGATATTCCCACTCTATCATCATTAAAGGTAAAATCTAAGGGAGAGAAAAACTGAGGGATTATATGCATAAATCAAAACTGCTAAAAAAATACTGGACATAATTCTCCTAATATAGATTAGAAATAAATGGTTCTTTGCATATGGAACTATACTGTGTCAAAGGTAGAGATTTCTGGCAAAAAGAGGTCCATGGTCTGAGCTTATTTATTGGCACGTAAGATGCGACCGCTGAAGAAACTCAATGACAATCACACCATTGGTTCGAAGATCATACCATTTTCTGAACCTGTGATGCTGGGTCCTAACTTTTCAGGGGTTGGCCAACTAGAAAAGCTTTTATTACAGCTTGAACATGAAAGAAAATGACTTCTACTAGAAGAAACATTTAAATTTACCTTTAAATGATGAAAACAGTGATGAATTTTACGCATATCGGCGCCAACCTCTAGTCTACTCTCTGGATCCTGGTCTTCTAAAAAGGATGTTATTAACTTTTCCAGCCTAAAAATACATAATGTATGAGAAACAACTGTCAGCTAGAAACTTCAGGAATTCTGATGGCATTACCTGGTTGGTTGACATTTAAAAGTACAGGATATTTTTCCCATCTCTTTACAGATATATAATTATCTGATTTGACTTTAAAAATTAAGGGGAAAGAAACAGATTGACAAAGCAGAATTTGTAATGATTCAATTATTTGACCAATTTCCAATCAATTTTCATATGTAGTGCTCAATATAAGAATCATTTGATTTCTACAATCCACCCATTCCCGCCAAGCTGAATTTTTATACCCCTGTATCTGGCTGCCATATTGCTAGAGAAAGTAATGAAAAATAATTTTTTAAATTAGCTTCATTAAAAATTCATGCCTCAGTGGGTACCTTAATGGTGCTCCACTATCTTTTTAATCATTTCAGATCGACTTTTATTCTTCACAGTGGCTATTCCAAATCTTTCTAGAAGCTCAAAGCCTGACACTACTTTCACTCCCTGTTGATAAAGCTGCCTCTCACCAGACTGAGAAGTCAAGAAGACTCCTTTGGTTTCCTTCTCCTTCACCTCAGAGTGTCTCTGCCTCACCATCCAGGCCCTTTTCCTACTTTTATATATTTTGGATAACAACCTTCCTTCCTCTCAAGGCCAACCTCTCCCTTGGGCTCACTTTCCACTTCTTCTAGGGCTTGCCTGATTAATTACATTTTTTCTCTGACCTCATCTCTTCATCACCTTCTATACTGACTCTTTTCTCTCTGCTTACCATGATTTCCATGTTTTTTCTATTCTAAAACAAAACAAAAATAAAAAACAAAACACCTCCCTTTGGAGGGACCATCCAACCACTCTATTCTGAAGTGCTAGTTTAGTTCGTAGCATCCCGTGCCCACGTTGCATTCTGGAGTCTTGTGCATACACCTTAGCTCCCTAGTACTTTGCAAGTATCAGGAGGCAATTTGTCTTTGTGTCTCCCCACCCAACCCATATTAGGTTCTCAATATGAACATTAATATATTCATTAATTAATTTATTAGTTGCCATGGAAATTATTCTCCTCTATGGTGAGATGGAAGTCTTCATAAGCAAGGTGTAAGGATGGCAATCGGTATCCAAGATGCTAGGTATCCTAATGCAGTAGCAGCACATCTTTATATCATTATCATGAAAATATTTGAATACTTTCAGCATCTTTTAAAACTGTACACATTTGTCTTACACTGTTACTGTCAGCCCGCTCAGATGAGATGCAACAATTTCTATCACAGAGCAGCCTTGGGTTTCATTCTTATCGCTTCCTGTCATCTGTGACATGTGACAGCTCATGTTTATAAGTGTGAGACAATTTACATTGTAATTTTTAAGGATTTTCTTCAGGTGGATGTATACTTGTCATTTGCATTATTTGCTGATGGACATTATGTTTCCATAGAAATAGAGCTGCAGTAGAGCTTCAAATCACCAGATACACAGAAGGACTTATTTATGATACAGGGATTTTAAAAAATTTGTATAAAATATTATAAAAATACATATTTATGAACAAAGTTCCAAACAATACAGATATAAATAAATTAGCAATATCACACCTCGAATAAACCTCATTGGCTACAATACTGCCACTGCACAAAGCTAAGATGTGAATACATTAAAAAGTAAAAACTCTCCCCACTCCCCTGAGACCACTCCCATTTTCTTTACTCTTGCTACCAAGAGTAAACTCTGATAATCCACTGTTAACAGTCGAAATAGGTTCTTCTAGTTCTTAATGAAGCACATACCTATATGTTCATTTATATATTTTGTTTTTATAAAAATGAAATCACACTCTGAATATTATTTTTCTAAAGAATTTACCACAGATAATCTTCCACATCAGTATATATTCAGTGCAGCTGTTTTACTTCTAATTGCTATGTAATATTCCGAAGTATAGATATCCTGTTCCTCTCATCATGGACATTGAGGTGACATTCACAGTTGTTACTTTCCTCTGTAACCCCTGAAGAGGCCTGGATCTACAATACTTACTTACTAAGGCTTCAAAAAATAGTAATGTTTATTCACTTGTCTTTTCCCTGAATACTTAGCAGAAATTTTGAAATTTTGAAAATCACCATGAGTTGGGATATACCTATTCTCTGGAGTAAAAGCACTTTGTGGTTTCCAGCATCTGTAAAATTTCTAACAGATGATGTTAAGATGGAAGTAATGGTTAATTCTTCCTTCTTGCTTTTCCTTTAGAAAATAACTTCTGTAGAATCTGATCATAAAGTATGTATTGTAGGAAACATTCTCTGACGGAAGGCTGAAGTAGTGTCGCCAGAAAGCATTGTAAGATACAAGCCCACTGATTAGCTGAGTGACCACTTGCAGACGCCTCAAGCCCTTCAAAGATGGGCTTTGGCTAGTCCATCAAGGTTCTTGTCCACCCAGTAACAGTATAGGGTAGAAGGAGGACCAGGGACATGATCCAAGGAAATGGGTAAGAACTTCTGCCTAAGTAAAAGAGTAGGATTGCTTTACTCTTTCTGGGACTCAATTAGTCTGGTATGTAACTAAGAAGGAAGATCAGGCCTACTGACATGCAGTTTTGCTCTCAGCACTTGAGAACAGGGAGATAAGAAAAATGCTTGGTCTTCCCTTCATACATTTGATTTATTGTTGGATTTGTTTTCTTATCAAGCAAGAACTTGGTCTAATAATTAAAATGCAGAAAAGTGCTTAATTTAGATGTGTTTGATGTACTCCTCTAGTACTTAAGAGTGAACAAATAACCCCAAATTCCTCACATTTTCCTATCTCCCAAAATAGTTCCCAAGTTCATACCTAGTCTCTCCTCCCACTGAGGGGTCTCTTAGCTGCCAAAACCCTGTTGGACACTGTGGAGAACTGTTTACAGAAAGAGTCAAAGTGAGTACAAGAGGTCATGTGAGTACAATAATGTCTATTCTTTAGGAAAAGCCCAAGTCAACAAAAAACTTTAGTTTTTCTCTGCTTTCACTAGGAGAAAAGAAGGAAGAAAAAAGAATTCTAGGGGAAAGGTAAAAAAATAAAAGTATACTATTCAGTTCTAGCCCACATGGACAAGAAACATAAATCATCTAAGTGTCTGAACACACGACCTGGCTGATGGTAGGTGAATGTTAGATGTTTTGTGACTATATGTATCTCCACCAAGTTCACTGCTAATGAGATATCTCTGACAGCCTGTGGCCTAGTTCAATAACTCCATCATATTATAAATTTTGATAACTGGCCACATAATTAGAATCGATCATATTTCCTAAAATGTGCTTTACCCTCTTGAGACCACTGTACTCCCCTCTTTCCGCTCCTTATATTCCTTGCCAAAGAAGGAAAATTAGGTTTAATAGCATGAATAAAAAGACAAAGCAAGCTTGTTATCATTAACAATAGCCAATACGAATTGAGCATGCACTGAATGCGAGATACATTTCTATGTTATTTGCACACATCATTTCCTTAATTATTACAGCAAGCCTATGAGATAAGCACTATTATTATACTCATATCATACATAGGAGAAGAAATTGAAGTACAGAGAGATTAAATATCTTGCCCAAAGTCACAAAGCAAGCAAATGGCAGAGCTGGGATTCAAACTCAGGTAGGCTGACTTTACAATCCAAGTTTTGAAGCACTATGCTTACCCTACTATAGCAAAATTACTAAATTTATTTGAATGCTGTGCTGAGCAATGTACTTCTAAAAGGAAAAATCCACAGTTACAAGAATTCTTTGAGGAGGCAAATATGTGGATGAATAAGCAGGAAATAACTGAGTAGCAGTTGCTTAGATCTTAGCAAGGTTATTGACCACCACGACTTGTAACACCCAAAAAGTTGGAAAAGAATCAGAACGGTCCATATTAGGAGATTAGTTAAATAAATCATGGGCATAGTTATACATACAATTAAGCAGCCATTTAAAATGATGGTGAAATTGTATACTTATTGACATTAAAAATACTCATGATACATATAGATGGGTTAACAAAGAATCCATTTGCGGGAATTCTGCAAGTACTCTGTAACACACATATGAAGACAGAAAATAAGAGACAATAAAGAAAGAAAAGAAGGAAGGAAGTGGGGGAGGGTAGAAGATCAACAATCCTGAAACCTCTGGCCAGCAAGCAATTGCCTTAAGAATCAAGAACTCTTATCATCTCCCTGTGAAAAGAGAGACTAGGAATCCAAGTTAAACTTACTATTCCGTAATATTTTTATGATTATGTTACCTTTAACTGCTTATTAAAATAAGTTCATCATTTATATATTGAGTGTGATTAAGATATTCTCAGTATTCTCAGATAAACTTTGTAAAAAAATTTTATGAACATGTTCCTGTCAGCATAAGCTTCTAGAAATGAGCTAGAAATGATATCTCTATGGTGTTAGTTGTGGGAAAGTTGGGAGAAAAGGGGTATGGGGCATTAGACAGAAAATCAAACCTAACCTGGGGTGTAGAAACCCTGGCTGGTTCCAAACAATTGGGGCAAAATAGGAGGTGGGCCCCCAGGAGTGGGAGGGGGGCCTGGCTCTGTAATTGCAGCAAAGACAACAGATGTATGGGGCAGCACGGTATTAGTCCAGGGAATTTACTAAAAACAAGGTTAGGGAGGTACAAGGCAATGGGACCTCATCCCCTGATATCTGGAAAGAGTGAGCTGGAGAAAAAATACCTCAGTTGGGGGGTCAGGCCTGCTCTGCAGTGGGACCACAGAAGTGCCTGGTATTTCAGAGGCAATTCTTAGCTCACCTGTGTCCTCACTGGTTTTCAAAGAGGAGTAGACAGTTCATTCCAGGAATGAACTAGGAAGGAGTTCTGATTTACGAACCTAAGTGGTACTAATTACGCCAAAAGTCTCAAAATCTGCCTGACCACTACCAATGGTTTTGCCAGTAAAGATGGCTCGCTCCATTAAGCGCGGGTTGCCTCTGACAGGGTTAGGGATGAGGATGCTCACAAACTATTGTTACATCTTACGTGAGCAAAGATCTGTAAAAGAACTGGAAAAAAGTGATAAAGATATAAAAGGAAACTTGGTAATAATTATCTTCAAGGAATATGATAACTAAATAGGAAGAATGAGAGAATAGTCACACAATTTTAAAAAGTTGATCATGGTGGGATAAGAAGTGTGGCTAAACGATTGGGTTGAATGATCTTAACTAATTCACCAGTCTCTGTGGGTCACAACTTTCTCATCTGTAAATGTGTACAATAATACCACCTCTAACCTATAAGTGCTATGAAATACCATAATGCAAGAAACAAAGAGAGGATATTGCCTGGCCTATGAATGCCTTGCTATTCAAAATGTGAACACTGGGCCCACCTCATAGGCATCACCCAGGAGCCTTTTGGAAATGTAGAATCTCAGGCTCCATCCCAGACCTACTGAAGCAGAGTGTGCGTTTAATAATACCCCCAGGTGATCTGTATGCACACTAACACGGAAGATGCATTGTAACAAGGCAACTAGCTAGTCAATGTTTTTTGTTTGTTTGTTTTTGAGGCAGAGTCTCACTCTGTTGCCCAGGCTAGAGTGAGTGCCGTGGCGTCAGCCTAGCTCACAGCAACCTCAAACTCCTGGGCTCAAGCGATCCTTCTGCCTCAGCCTCCCGAGTAGCTGGGACGACAGGCATGCGCCACCATGCCCGGCTAATTTTTTCTATATATTTTTAATTGGCCAATTAATTTATTTCTATTTTTAGTAGACACGGGGTCTCGCTCTTGATCAGGCTGGTTTTGTACTCCTGACCTTGAGCGATCCGCCTGCCTTGGCCTCCCAGAGTGCTAGGATTACAGGTGTGAACCACTATTCAATGTTGACATAAGAAGATATAGACGTCTTTTCAGCTCTAAAAGCCAAACAAGTAATTTGAAATGTTAAATGAAAGAGGAACTAACATCCCTTGATGGTCAACTATGTCCTGGGCACTGTGCTAGTGACTTTGCATGTGTTTTCTTATTAAGGTGGGAAAAGAACTATAGGGACTCTCATAGTCAGTTTTCTTTATTACTGCCTTCTCCTAATTATTTTATTACTGTCATCGAACATCCATTCAAAAAAGTCAGGCACTTTCACATGTATTTTGTTATTCATCTGTACCACAGCTATAAATTATTATCCTTCTTTTATAGATGAGGACAGGAAAGCTCAGAGAAGTTAAGTAGCTTGCATATTATCATGAAGGTAGGAAACTGAAATGCTGAGATTTGAAAACAAATCTTTTGAATCAGGAACCCCACTCTTTCCATAGACTCTCAATCGACTCAGAAAAGCGTTTTTCACTTGTCATACTTCATGGCATACTATATTTGCATTTTCAATTCAGAACTTTCCTGTGGACTTTTCTTTTAATGAGCAAACAGCAGAGATGCAAACAACATGGTTAAGGAGATGATCAAATAAACTTTGTGTCTTCCATCTCAAAGAAAAGAGTTTTAACAGACTGCAGCAGTGGGTGCTTTTGCAACCCAGGGGTGGGGGGAGAAGGAAGCCCTTATTTTGACTTTGCAAACATGATGGGCTTCTTCTATGGGATGTGACCCTTTAAAACACACAGTGTTGAGATAGCATGTAACTCACAAAAGTTCAGATAAGAACAATAAATTCACAATTATGATTAACTATAATCCACAGGACATGAAAAACTGTCCTGAGACAGTTGGCTGGCATTGTGCCAACAGGACGACAACCAAAAAAAACTACACAAATATTTTTGGGGTCATTAGTTTCATGTTTGTTTTTTGTTAGATTCTGCTGAAAGGACCATTCCCAATTGACTTAAATGTAGTTACTTTAAGAGTTTTTCCTTTTAGAGTTCCGTGGTCTCTGACAAGCATTATATATATTATACGCTCTCCTAACCCTAACCGGTAAGTGAAAGACATGGACCCTCATGTGCAAGGAGTTGTGTTCAGTGCGTCTGCTCTGTTGGAATGAACTTTTAAAAATAACAGCAGGGGACCAGAAAGTTCATGGTTTTGGTGATGCAGAGGAAATTCTTATGCAGTTTTCCTTCAAGATTTATCTTAGTAACGTCTGTTTCCTTCATCCCACCAAAGCGCAGTTATATGATTACTCAAGAGATGCACAACTTCTTGATACTTTCAGTGATTTGAAATAGTAAATGTAAAACATCAAAATTAAAATCCAGACTGGTTTTCTTCTTTAATGGTGAAGATATGGCCTATGTATAGAAATATTCATTCATGGCTATGTATGCCCATTTATGGAATTTTAAAAACTATTTGGACTTAATTTTTAAATAAACCAAGACAATTTAAGGACACTAAAGACATATTTTACAAGCTTCCTTAAAATACAATGATGAAGGATTTTGAAAAGTTATAAAAATTAATTTTGTTTTTATCAATCTAGATTTTCATATAACCAATTTACTTAAAGGCATATATATTTTATGATCAAACATTTTAACTTCGGCAGGCACAGAAAGGCTTAATTGTTTAGAACAAATGTAAATAAGAGATGAAAGTAGCTGGCCTGGCTGAGGGGAGGCAGAGGCCGGGCCAGAGGTGCCACTGTCTCTGGGAACCCCAAGTTGGGCACGAGATGAGCCTAGGACTTCTTACCACCAAGCTCCTGCCACTCCTGCAGGAGGCCAAGGAAGGCATGCTCGACCTCAAGTTGGCAGCTGACACCATAGCTATGTACCAGAAACAGTGGGTGTATGACATGACCAATGTGCTGGAAGGCATCAGCTGATGGAGAAAAAAAAAAATCTAAGAATGGCATCCAGTGAAAGGCATGAGGCCTGGCTACAATACCTGGGAGATTCAGACAAGCTGATTGAGCTCAAGGCAGAGGTTGAGGAACCGCAGCAGCCAGAGCAAAACTGGACCAGCACAAGGTGTGGGTGCAGCAGAGCAGCAGCAGCACAGGAAGTATGCAGAACAGCTGCTTGGGCTACGTCATGAGGACCTCTGCAGATGCTTTGCTGGAGACACCCTCCTCGCTATCCAGACCCTGTTGGGTACCAGCCTACAGGTGCCCATCCCAGACGGCCTCTGTGGGCAGAAGTACCAGGTTTACCTGAAGAGTGTAAGCAACCTCATCAAGGTACTGTTAGTGAACAAGAGGGCATGGAGCTCACCGCCTGTAGCTGAGCCTATTCTGCTACCCTCCAGAGATCACCCGTTGCCTCTGCCCCTCTGCTTTTGCCCAGGCCTGCTCCGGTGCAGCCCCAGGAAGCCTCAGACCCAAGCAGTCCCCAATGCCCCCTCTGACCCTGACAACACCAAAGCTCAGATCACTCCTGCTGGGCCCGGCAGCACTGGACACCCAGCCACTGCAGTCTTTGCCCTGCTGGACAGCGGCAGCAGCAGCCATAGTGGCAGGAGCAGTAATGGTAATTCACTGGGACCCAACTCTTTTATCTCCTTTGAGCCCATCCAGGCAGACCCCACAGGCATTCTGGAACTCCCCAAAGAGCTATCCCTCTTGGATTCCATACAAAAACACGTGAGCTCAGAGCTGCTGGAGGAGATGATATCCTCAGAAGTGTTTGCCCCGCTCCTCTCTCTTTCTCCATCTCCTGGAGACCACAGTTACCTCTATAACCTGGATGAGAGTGAAGGAGTCTGTTATCTCTTAGATCTGCCTGTTCCAACCCCTGACTGACAGGGACATGCCCTGTGTGGCTAGGACATAGACTGAACTGGGGGCTGTTTGGGGACCTCCCCCCACCCCACCTCTATACAGCTTTGAGAGCCACAGACTCTTGGCTCCCTCAGCCTTCTCTCAATGCACAGTTCTGCAGGTCCCCGCACCGCGGAGCCAAAGTGTTTGCCTCTCCTTTTCTGGGGCTTTCCCCACCTGTGTCCTCCCCAATCCTTCCTTGAGGCCAGGCTTAGCTACCCCCCAGAAGCCCACAGCCTAGGACTCACCATTGTCCCCTAGGGCAGCATGTCCATCTCACTGTCCTGCTCCTGACAGCCCTCCCTCCAACCCACCAGAAGGGGAGGATGGGGGGACCTGGATGCTGGCCAGCAGCACCTCCAGCCTCCTCCGCTGCTCTCCACCCTGACCCTACGCTCCTCCTAGACCTCTCGTGTGTGTCCCTCTACTGGGCCCTTAGCCCTGTGTACCTGTAGGTTGTGGTGGTGGGAGGGGCTGACAGAAAGGAACAGAGGTCTCTAGCTAGGAATCTGGGTGGATCAGTCTGTGATTAGCCCAACCTCCCACTGGCTCATAGCCTCCCCTTCATTTCCATTTATTCATTTACCCTCATTTAGAGCCATTTGTAAAGATTTAGAAAGATTTATAGTAATGAATAGATTCCTATATAAAGATGATTTTTATAGTTTTTGCAGCAAAAAATTTGCAATATTTGTACAGTATCCAAATGAATAAAGATGATGACTAAGGCTAAAAAAGAGAGATGAAAATAATGTAAATTTATCAATCTATAGATATTAATAATTCCCTCTTTAAATTCTACGTGTATCTTTTGAACCTTTTGTTTGCTGTAGGCAAACCCTGTGTTATTTGTGTTTAATGTAAACATGAATACACATATCTACATAAATCTAAAATAAATAAGAAGTTGACTTACAGGAAAGAGAATGGCGGTGTGGTGGGTGGGGACAGAGAAGCTAGTTAGTGATCAGGGGAGCTGGTGACGGGAAAACGTAAAAGATAAGTCATATTCAGGAAGGTGGCAGTGAGAGTCAGCAGAGATAGGTATGAAAGGCTTCCCATCATCATGGCTGAAAGGCTGGAAGAGCTGTGAAAGAGGTGAAACTGGGCTAAGAGCTGAGAGAAGAGTGGAGGAGGGAGGGATACCTAGGAAAGGACTGGGGAGAGAGACAAATCTGAGACTGTGGGGAAGCCATGGAGAGAGGCCTCTGACCACGGCAGTGGGGCAGTGCGGAGACCGAGTCCGGGGATCATGGGATGAGAGGTGAGGGAGCAGAGAAGGGTCAGGGAGGAGAACAAGGACAGGAAGGTGCAGAAGGGAGCGCAGGGGGTGGAGAGAAAGGTAGGTCTTGGTGGATCAAACCAGAGCGCACCTATGGGAAAGAAGTATAGTGAGAAATTTAGAAGAATAAGGGCCAGTTGGAAGTGGGCTGGCTGCAGCAAAGTTCTATCTCCACAGTTAAAGTTTCCAAACTATATGAACTATAGACTTTCATTAATTTGAAGGAATAGTGGAAGATATACCTACTCTTTGCTCCAAATTTCTAAACTCTTTTTTTTCCTATAGTTCTGTCTTTTGTGAAATTGTGGACAACACTGCAGTTTAGAAATAGACATTTCTCAGTTGGTTCCTTTAACAAAAATTCTAAATAATGTCTTTGGTTTACATACAAAAATGCAGAATATATATATATTTAATTAGACAGAAAACTTTTAAAAGTTTTAAAAGATAGTTTAAAAAGGTTTTCTCATGTAAAAATGCAAAGTAAATCCTTGTAGGTATATTTCCATTGGATAATAAATAATTTATTTTATTCTGTCTGATGGACAATAGTATATAGCTGTTTGGAAACATGTTCATGTAATAGTGAATCGAAAGCAAGTTTATGTAAATTGAATCATACATTATCATTGACTTCTGTATTAAATTGAAGATGGGTTTACAAGGTAAAGGTAGATACTAAGATGCAATGAAATCACAATAAAGAATATTGAAAACTTGAATGTTTAAAAGAAAATTATCATTAAATTGTTAAAACAATGATACAGTACCTATATAAAGAAAAGTACAAATTTAGAGAGGGGACAAAGAGGCCAAGAACACACTGAGAGTCTTATTATGCTCCAGAAAGATGCAGGACTGTAATCTCCCCCTAAATGTATCAATAAAATTTAAAATAAACCTAATAAAATCCCCAATGCAATTTCTTCCAGAAAAGATAAATACACATACACACTCAACCCACAAAATTTTGTATACATTTTTTGTGTGGAGGGGTCCACAAATCCCCAAAAGTCTATGAGTGAATCCCACAGAACCCCTATTGGAGATGTACATACATATCGGTACAGAAAGATGTCACGATCAAATGAAAAACACAGGTTAAAAAACAGTAAATAAAGTATGAGTCTATTTTTTATTGAAATACATACTTATATGTATTTATTAAAAATTTTGAAGGATTACAACCAAATAATAGTTGTTATCTTTGAGTGTCTTTTTTCTTTTTCTTTGTCCATTATCACTTTTGTACAATAAACATGAACTATTTATAAAATAAAAAATTATGAAGCCCTTATAATTCTCAAAGCAAAATTTTTAAAACTCCAAAGATAAAATTCTAAAATGGAATTTATAACTATTCAAGTTACTTTCCTTTAGAATAGTGCTATGGGAGAGAGATATACCTTACTTGCTGTTAGGTTCTTGAAATGAACTCCACAGTGAAAACCCAAAGCTGTCCCTTCTGTCGCTTCCAGACAGTTTGATTTGTTGATTATGATCTAATTACTTATTTTATGGTCCTGCTTACAGCGGTTCCTGCATTTGTTTATCCATCCTTTGTGCAGGCTATCAGGAACCAGGTGTTAGGCATTGATGTAATTTATTATTTCCATAAGTGCACATTTTCACACTGTGAGTTTTCCTTAAGTGGCATAACACTTATAAAACTGTAATTAGTATAAACACTTGCTTCAGAAAGTCTCAAAAATATCCAGCTCTAACTATACTCAAACTTTTCCTGTGAAAAGGTTACTGGAGAAAACAAGAGAGAAATACAAATATTCTTGGTCGTGATGATGGGTCTCATTCCTTCTTTTAAAGAATTTCCTGGGGCTCACAAACCCCAACGAGCAAAGAATATTAACACTGAGAAAGCATTAAATAACTGGAAGAATGAAACAGTATGTTCATGTTTTCACACTCAAGACTTTCTAATTTGGAAGCATGTACTTGGACTTCTGATGAAAGAGCTATCCAGGCCAAAAGAATCCAATGTGTCAATAAATGTCCAATAAATGGAACTGCCATTTATGCCATGTAATTTTTAAAATTTGCTTTCAATATTAATTCATTTGGCCTATTAGAACCCAAAGCACTTAAACTTTAGGAGAATAAAGTAATCATTAAAGTACAGAAACAGCCCTGAGATGGAGACAGGCCTTTTTAATCATATTAGATAACTTTTAAGAACTCAAATGCCTCCATAAACTACCCAAGGATAATTAATACAAGCTGTAGCTTTTAGTTTTGGTTTTAATATCTTCAAAATGTAGTGTCAGGACCAAAAACACTTTGTACCGAAGTGGAGAAACTTCATCTGTAGTGAATTATATCTCATGAATGATTTCAGAGAACTGATTTCTTATAAAGAGAGAGAGAGAGGCACATTAGCCATTAATGACCTTTGAGATATTTAATACACAAAGTTAAGGTTATTGCTTATAGCCAGACTGGGAAGAAGGATGCCTAGGAGCCGAGAGACATGAATTCAGGAGCATGTTAGTAGATAATTTGTCATTTTTTAAGATTGCCTGATTACTTGGGCCTCTCCCCTTCAGGTGGTATGAATTAACTACTTGGTAAATACTGATCATGGTGAATGTTTTTCTCAATTCTCTACCACTGAGACATTTTAGGAAAAAGCTACATTTGGGGTTTAAATTTGCCATTGCATAAAGGGAGATTCTAACAAGTGGCGGAACAAAAATCAAGAATGTGTGCTACCTCATTCATTTTTACATTCATCCAGAGAGCATTTATTGACGGCCTATCATGAACCAGGTGTTGGGTATATAAATAAAGATAAATAAAACACACTAAAGTCCATTCACCTTAACTTCCTCTGGATTTTATTCTTTCAAAATCTTTGAGGTGGTGTTCACCGGCACTTTTCTTGTTTTTAAATAAAATGTATTACTACAAATATCTACTAATTGTTTTTAAGGCAAAACTATTCGTGAGAATTATGCAAATAAAAATAAAAAATCTGATAATATAAAACAAAGCTGAAATAGGGTTGCAAATATTGCATCAGACATACTTAAACTAAAAAATTATTTGTTGTTTATATGAAATTCAAATTTAACTGGGCATCCTGAATTTTCATTTGCTAAATCTGACCCTAAGCTGACAGCTAGAAAGCCTGAGGCATTCCAGCTTTGAGCTGAGCTGTGGGTGCTCACTGCTGTAGCCCGTGGACCCAGGCACACAGGAAGGCCTGAACAACTGCTGTTACTTAATAACTCATTCACTAGCAATATATTGAAGCTAACCTCAGTGCTACTGTTCTTTCCTGAAAGAATAAAAAGTACTGCAAGCATTGCCCACAGCATCTAAATGTTTCCCCACTAATAATATATTACATTTTCAATTGATTTTAAATCTAATAATTCAGAGAGCTATAAAACTGTTTAGAGCCCCTAGGGGGCTAGAATTTGTGAAGACTGATTTTCTCAGGCAAGAATACAACTTGATAGAAATCTCTGTGAGTCACATCACTTCTCTGGATTTGTTTATGCATCTTTAAAATAAGGAAACCAGACTACGGCTTTGCTTGTATTGATCCCTCTATCTGAAATGTTCTCCCTGTGCAACTTAGAGTTTCTGAATCTTGTTTTGATTCATGGGTTTATTAAAAGTAATCCCTGTTCTTCTCAGTCAAAAGTAATTTCTGCTTTCTCCAATTACCCTAGTACTTCTCTTGTGACAGGCATAATTTTGACCTTATAGATATTCACATACATGTATCGCTTATAAGACTGAAGCTCTCTGAAGCCAGAATCTGTCATGAATTCATCTTTGTAATCCCCACCCTACCATCCCAGTTCATTTTGTTTACTGCCCATGTTGTGGGCTGACAAAGGACCTTTTCTGTGTGCCTCTGTAGAAAGCTGCCTTTTTTAGGGGCATTTTGCAGAAGTCATTGGCTGAGCATTTTCTGATTCAAGTCAGACTCTCTAAAATTTCCCTTCACAGATCTGTGCATTCCATACGGCTTTGCACAGATATGAACAGTAGCACACAGGAATAGAAATAGCTAAAGCAATCAAAATACTATTGCATACACTCCCAAGTGTGTATAATTGCAGTAGGAAGCCCCTGCATTGTAGAAGGCTGATGTAGAAGGAATACTTATGGACTGAGCAGATAATCTGCCTTTACAATAAAAGCAAGGCTCAGCATTCAAACCAAAAAGCATGGCTAGTGTGGGTGCACGGGGTCCACCTGATTCAGAAGACAAAACAGAACCAGACTATGAAAGAAAAGGTACCTAAGCCAGGGTCAGAGACTACCCTGGTGGTCCAGAATCTACAACCCTAGTAGAGAACTGACAGCTAAAACTAGTCCTACACGCTATGTTATTACAAACCTACATATTATTTGCAATGATTATTTATGAAAGTGAGTTTCAGTCATAAAGTATTTTTCAAGAAAATACCGAGAATGCTAGAATATGAATATCAAACTCAAACCTTTTAGATACAAATATTGTGCAACCTTTGCTTTCCTAACTCAGTAAGGAATGATGCTTTGCAGGTTCAAAGCCCAGCCCAGCCAAGGAAGAAAGTTCTGCTCAGCACCTGGAGTGGTGCCTAGGGAAACTATGGGCAGGACAGGTTTATCCAAGGAGTCCCCAAAGAGTAACTTATGTCCTGTGTTTATCAGCTTCATCATAAGATGATTCCAGAATTTCCTCACCAGCCATCTGAGCTTCTAGTTGTGTGACATGTTCAACAAAAGCCCCATGAGTACATGTTTTGGTGAAAAAAATGTTACTGACTGAAACAAACAAGAAGTCCCCTACATTTCTGCTATTCCTCCTTGGCTGATGACAAGAAAGAATGAAGGAATGAACTTTGTGAAAGTCAGTCATTTGACCCAAAGTGTGGCTAATAAGAAAAATTAGGATCTGTCCCTGTGTTTCTTAGTAACTACCTTATAGGTTAGTGGCCCCATGATTACTTGAACTGTGAGGAATTTCATTATTGGCAGGAACTCCTGAATTTTATCAGCTGTGGTTACTTCTACGTAAACTGTCTGATATTAAAACAAGCACTGGTTAATATACTCCTAAGACACCAAAAATGAGCCAAAGGCAGTGGGTGGATATTTACCTTATGGCCCTGTTCTCTGATTTAGTTCAGAAGCTAATCCCTTAGAATGAAAAGGGGTATACATTTCCCCACCAGGGGAAACATACCAGTCCTTTTCTTGTCTCCTATCAGACATCCCAGGAAAGATCATTTCTATATGACATAGCCAGAGTGAGGAAACAATAGTGAAGCAAATCCAGAATTCCAGATAGGCCTTAATTGCTGCTGATATTGAACAACACAGAAAAAAATCATGCCAATTCTAGAATACTGGCTGTATTTTTCCATGTAAACTCCTTAGAAGCAGGATTCAGGTTTAAGGTCAGGATTCAGGATTCAGGTCATCATTGTCAACTTCACACTTTTATGGCTCAACAGCCCGGAAAGAGCAGCTTTGGTGACAGACAAAACAGGATTCAAATTCTGACTATGCATCTGGTTAGTTGAATGCTATTTGCCTCATGAAGTTATTGTGAAAATTTTATTAGACTATGTAAATAAAACATCTAATTCAATGTCTATTGGCAAATGCTCAATAAATGGCATTTATTAATATCATAATAATTGCTATCTGTTTGCTGAGTGATTTGATTAGAACATGAAAAATATTATGAGGTAGAGATTATTCCACATTTGTATAATTAATGTATTTTTAAATAGATTTATTCTGTATGATCATAAAGTGATACATGTCCATTGCAAAAAGTTTGGAAAATACAGAAGACAAAAGATTACTCCATCCTGGAATTCAGAGATAATACTGTGAATTTTTAGGGTCTATCCTTCCAGACTTATCTGTAAGCACATATATACACATATATTTATCTCATATATATATGTATATAGCATATACATATGTATGTGAATTTTTTCAACACAAAGGTGAGATCATATTACAATATCATTTTGTAAAATTAGCAATATAGTTTGGACTTGTTCCCAGGTCAATATATATTCATTGAAGAATATATATATTCATCAATAAATATATTTTCATTGACATTGATAATTATTGCATTATATTCCATTAAATGAATGTACCATAACTCAATTCCCTATTATAAATGGTGTTGTGATAAATATCTTTGATATATATCTTTGTACATGTATCTTTGGAGGACAAATTTCTAGAAGCAAAATTGCTGAGCCTAAATACATACCCCTTAAAAGAATTTGCACAAATGCTTTTCAGGGCTGTCCAGCAAGGGGGAACAGGCCAAAAATTTTACATAAGATTTGCTCCAGGTCTCAGGAAGAGGCTTCCCTGTTCGTCACCCCCTCACTGGCCCCATACACTCTACCAGTCATGTCCAGCTCATCCATATTCTCACCAACACAGGTTATCATCATCTTTTTCATTTTTACCAATAAGATTGGCAAAAAATTGCATCTTATTTTAATTTGCATTTCTTTAATAATTTACAACTTTTATGTTGCTTTCTTCTACAAACCAATAGGAAAAGTTATGGGTATTATATAGAACAAAAGAAAAAGTGAGATGCAGAAAAAAGATGAAACACATGGCTGCAAATTTCAACGAGGAGTTTCAGATTAAATATAAAAGTAGGAATATAGTCCTGTAGTCTGCCCAGCATATGCTAGTTGACTGATCTACAAAGCACATTGATGAGAAAAGCAGTTAAAAAGCACCAGTAGTAGGAGGTGGGCTCGGGAAAAAGAAGGGGAAATCTGATTTCTCCAGTAAACTGTGGAAACGATACACCAGGCAGTAGCTACCTTGACATTAATGAGGACAAATTTTTAAGGATGTAGCAAAAGTCATAAGTATGCTGAGTTAATGATAAACACAGAGGGAACCATTAGGAAAATTGGGCTGGAAGGATGGGAGGGAGAATGAGAACTACCTTGAGGAATAGAGTGGAAAAATACCTAGTCAGAAGTTATCACCGAGCTTAGCTCCTTACAGTGAGGTTGCTAGAACTAGGACACATTATTTGCTAGGCCAATCAGAGCAGGCTGAGAACCAGCCCTTGGGCTGTCTTGGGGAATGTTTGTCTTCCACCTATAAGGATGTGAAGGCAGGCAATAAAGCTGAGTTTCTGCAAGAGAGCCCGTGAACGCCAGACAAAAAGGGCTATGGATGCTCAGGCTAGGGTTAGCTTGAAGCAAAAATGGGGGATAGTTTCACAAGGCATTTTATTTTATTTTTTATTATTTTATTTTTTATTTTACATTTTATTTTGGCATGCCTTTATTGAAACTGAATGTACACCGTCAACACAGACTTACCTGTTATTTGGAGACAATTCTCCATGACATTGTTCCTAATGAGAAAGGTCTGCCAAGCTATCATTTTTTAATAGATGTAAAATAAAAAGAAGTAGAATTTATTCCTATGCTCAGCAGAATACAAAGATAATATCATCTCACAGCCCAGTGAATAACATAAATTATCCTTATTCCATTTTAAAGCATTGTTAACTTTATCAGACTAGGATGTCCTGCATTGGGATTCTTTAATAATAAAAGAAAAACTTTGTGTTTTTCTCACAAGTTCTCAGATCTTTACCTGAATATCAGAGGGATGGGCATCCATGTTGTATGGAGAAAACGGTTAAAAAATAGAAACAAAGTGTCTAATTCTGGATTTGATACCAGTTCTGAGAGTGAATAGGTTTGCTCTGACACTGCATATGAACAATTCTTGAAGCAGGTCACCATTTTAATTTTACTAAAAAAAAGCTTGATCTACATGAAAAAAAGTTGGTACTTTGAAAGATAAACAAAATTAATAGATTTTGTTAATCTCTTGCTATATTAACCAAGGATAGAAGAGAAAGGACTCAAATAACCTCAATCAGAAATGAAAAAGGAGATAGTACAACTGATACCACAGAAATAAAAAATATCATCTGTAAATACTATGAAAATCTCTATGCAGAGGAAATGTAGAGGAAATAGACAAATTTTCTGGAAACACAAACCTCCCTTGACTCAATCAGGAAGAAACAGAATTCCTGAACAGATCAATAAGCAATGAGATTGAAGCAGCAATAAAAAATCTTCTGACACACACACAGAAAAGCTCCAGACCAGATGGATTCACAGGCGAATTTTTACCAGACCTATAAAGAAGAGTTGGTACCCATTCTGAAGAAATATTTCCATAACATCCAGGAGGGAATCTTTCCCAAATCATTCTATGAAGCCAGTATTGCTTTGATACCAAAGCCAAAAAAGGACACAACCGAAAAAGAAAACTATAGTCTAATATCTCTTATGAATATAGATGTAAAATTCCTCAATAAAATACTAGCAAACCCAATTCTACAGCATATCAAAAAACAATCTACCATGACCAATTGGGCTTCATCCTAGGGATACAAGGATGGTTCAAATACATAAATCAATAAATGTGATTCACCACATAAACAGAAGCAAAAACAAAGATCATATGATCATCTCAATAGATGCAGAAAAAGCATTCAACAAAATTCAGCACCCTTTCATGATAAAAAAAAGACACCTGAACAGACTAGGCAGAGAAGGAACAAATCTTAAAAACATAAAAGCCTCATATGACAAACCTACAGTCAGCATCATACTGAATGGGAAAAAGTTGAAAGCATTCTCACTAAGAATTGGAACAAGACAAGGATGCCCACTGTCATCACTTCTATTCAACATAGTGCTGGAAGTCCTAGCCGAAGCAATTAGGCAAGGGAAAGAAAATAAAGGTATGCAAATTGGGAAAGAGGAGGTCAAACTATCACTTTTTGCAGATGATATGATCTTATACCTAGAAAACCCCAAAGATTCCAACAAGAAGAAACTCTTGGAATTGATAAATAAATTCAACAAAATCTCAGGTTACAAAAATCAACGTACACAACTCAGTAGCATTCCTATATACCAATAACAGTCAAGCTGAGAGTCAAATCAAAGACTCAATACCATTCACAATTGCTACAAAGAAAATAAAATACTTAGGAACATACTTACCCAAGGTGAAAGACCTCTACAAAGAGAACTATGAAACACTGAGGAAAGAAATCGCAGGTGATATAAACAAGCAGAAAACAAAACATGCTCATGGATCAGTAGAATCAACATTGTTAAAATGTCCATACTACCCAAAGTGGTTTACAGATTCACTCTAATCTCCATCAAAATGGCAATGTCATATTTCACAGATCTAGAAAAAATAATTCTACACTTCTTGTGGAACCAGAAAAGGGCCAGAATAGCCAAAGCAATCTTAAGCAAGAGGAACAAATTGGGAGGCATTGCATTATCAGATTTCAAACTATACTACAAGGCTATAGTAACCAAAACAGCATTGTACTGGCACAAAAATAGAGACATAGACCAATGGAACAGAATGGAAAACCCAGATATAAAACCATCCACATACAGCCAACTGATCTTTGACAAAGCAGACAACAATATACACCAGGGAAAAGAACCCCTATTCAATCAATAGTGCTGGAAAAATTGGAATAGCCACATGCAGAAGACTGAAACAGGATCCATATCTCTCACCACTTATAAAAATTAATTCAAGATGGATAAAGGAATTAAATGTAAAGCATAAAACCATAAGAATCCTAGAAGAAAATGTTGGAAAAACTCTTCTAGGTAACAACCTAGGCAAAGAATTTATGAAGAAGACTCCAATAGCAATCAGAGTAACAATAAAAATAAATAAATGGGACTTGATTAAATTAAAAAGCTTCTGCACAGCCAAGGAAATAATTAACAGAGCAAGTAGACAAGCTACAGAATAGGAGAAAATATTTGCAAGCTATACATCCAATAAAGGACTAATAACCAGAATATACAAAGAACTCAAGCAAATCAGCAAGAAAAATCAAACCACCCCATTAAAAAGTGGGCAAAAGACATGAACAGAAGCTTCTCAAAAGAAGATAGACAGATAGTGAAGAAACATATGAAAAAATGCTCAATGTCACTAATCATCAGGGAAATGCAAATCAAAATCACAATGAGATATCATCTTACCCCAGTCAGAATGGCCTTTATTAAAAGTCCAAAAGCAATAGATGCTGGCATGGATGCAGAGAGAAAGGAACGTTTATACACAGTTGGTGGGACTGCAAATTAATACAACCTCTATGAAAAACAGTATGGAGATTCCTCAAAGAACTAAAAGTTGACCTACCATTTGATCCAGCAATCCTGCTACTGGGTATTTACTCAAAGGAAAATAAGTCATTTTATCAAAAAGACACCTGCGCTCAAATATTGCAACACAATCACAATTGCAACGATGTGAAATCAACTCAAATACCCATCAATTCATGAATGGATTAACAAAATTTGGTATATGTATACCATGGAATACTACTCAGCCACGAAAAAGGATGACTTAATGCCTTTTGCAACAATTTGGATGGAACTGAAGACCATTATCCTAAGTGCAGTAGCTAAAGAATGGAAAAACAAATATCATATTTACTCACTATTAAACGAACTAACTGATGAGCATACACATCCATAGAGGGAAGTAAAACTCAATGGAAATCAAGCAGGGGGGAGGGGGGAGGGGATAGCCAAAAACCTACCTAACAGGGACAATGAACACTATCTGGGTGATGAGCACACTTATAACCATGACTCAAGCTTTATAAAAGTGACTCATGTAACCAAAAATATTTATGTCCCCGTAATACTTTGAAATAAAAAAAAAAAACTTGATCTATACAGGCTCTTATTTGAGTAATTAATTTATCTTTCTTTCATTACGTTCTTGACACTCCTGGTCTCTATTACCCATTTTGTACATGATCGTTTACTTCTCTTAATTTTTTTCCCCCCAAAAGCAGATGCCATGGCAGTGGTGGGAGTCTTTATGCTTCTTCTGCTTCTTTGCTGGCTTCCAGCAAAGTGCTGTGAGGTGCTCAATAATACTCAGTGACTGATAATTAAGGCCCCAGAAAAGATATAAATTTCAAGTTTTCAGGAGCAGCAAGCCCAAGAAATCAAACAGAAGGGGAAATCTCAATATCTCCTTCCCAAGCCTCAGGGGAGTAAGCTAAGACAAACTATTCTCTCTGAACTCTCTTTAGCTAACAGATTTGTAAGCAAAGGAGATAAATTAGAAGATACACCCAAAGGTTAGGTTCCTAACTCATACAAAAAGCACCACCCACTCTTCTCACAAACAAAATCCTTCTCAGTAACAACAGCAACAACAAATCTCAACTCAATTCGTCTCGCCCATTTATAAGATTTTACAATATTCATGAACAATTTTATAATATGTTTGAGCGTCTCCAGTACAACTATTATACAGACGTTGAAGTGCTAAGTTCAGAGAATGGAAAACAGAAGGTTTTGTTGACATGGCCAACATTTCAAAGAAAGAACAGAGAGTTCAAAATAAAAACAACTGGGCAGTGCCTGAAAGAAACATTAAGGTATTGAAGTATTCATGCTGAACTTTTACAGAGATGCAGAGAATTCCAACTGGCAGAATCCTGAAGAAGAGGGTGGAAGAGAGAACAGGGGCTTGGATTCCACATTTCAACGTTGGATATAGCATTTACAAGTCCCTTGCAAAGACATCTAGGGAGAAAGCCTTCGCCAACATCATTCAAGCACAAAGTACCTCCCTTTTACTTCTGGCATGTTTCTTATGTGCTCAGATATGAGCATGTGCATATACATGTTGTTTTCTTTTTTATTTCTGTCTGTATGTTTTAGAATTTCTACAATGAGTCAATATTACTTATCTACTTATGTATATTACATCTTGTGTATATATGTGTATATATATATGTATATACATGTTTGCAAAGATTTTTAAAATTTATTATTTTACTTTAAATAAAACATAAAGTTTATGCACCAGTTGTCTTTATGATTCAGGCTGCCACTTTATTTTTGAATTTCCAAATTCAAAATATCTTAAAGGTTTCAGGAAATGTTTCTTACTCAGGGAGTAAGTGGAACTCTGTTATGGTTAAGGAAGTTTACAGTAAGATACAAAGCAAACAATTCCAATTTAGAAGCCTTTTATGAACATTCCCTTCTGGCAATTTATACTTTTTGTTTTATTTAGCCTTTTAGATGTACAGTTTTATATCAACTGGATAAGAAAAGCACCACTCTGAAATGACTGATTAACAATATACAGTATTCTGCCCCATATATATAAAAATAATACAAATATTAACTATGAAAATAATTTAAAGTTAAAATTCCAAAAGCAGATGTAATTTAGATCTCAGAACCAACCATGTATATTGTACAATAATTTGTTATATACTGAGAAAACACATTTGTTTTTAATTCACCTATGAATTTCAGTGTAAAACTAGAGTTAACAAAGAAGGGCATTTTTTTCTGCTATTCATTAATTAAGTGAAACAATTTTATTCTGTCACTTGGAGGTATAAAATCAACAAATTATATTAATTCTTCAAAGATAACCTTAATTTTCCTTAGAAATTTTAGGAAATACAGCCAGGTAAAAAGAACTGAAAAAAATCACTTTTATTCCCAGTAACATTTTGGTAGTTTTTTCGTCTGGTACTTTTTCTTTATGTGTGTATGCAAGAGCATGTATATGTTCTAAAGAGAGACATTAAAACATGGTTTGCTTCTTTGTTTCCGGTAAAGAAGTTTGAAAAAAAAAAATCTATAAATGAAGTAGATTCTTCAGCAACAATAAAAATTGTATCAAGGAATCATAGGGAAATAATAATAGCAATAACAGCTAACACTGATGGAGTGCCTGCGGGCCATGCATTGTGTTCAGTACATAACATGAATTACTTCATCAATCCTAACAGCATTATGAGGTAGGTACCGTTATTACTCTCACATAACATATGAGTACCTGAGATATAGAGAGAGGATATAATTTGCCCACGTATGATTAGAAGATTGAGGCCTACAGAAAGGGAGTGACCATCTTCAGATAGCTAATCTCCTTAGACGAGAAGGAGAGTCAAGATTAGAATTTCAAGTCTCTCGACTCTCAGTCCATTCATATAAATTTTCTCTGCCTGATCTTAGTGACCTTAAACAAAGTTCAGAAAATAGTTGTGGGCAAACTTCTGATATTTCAGATAATTTCTCAGTCATTCACACTCTTGAGATGAAATCGACAAGGCCTAGCACACAGTAGACACCAAATCAATGCACGCTGAATCTAAATGCCAGGCAGTGTTTTCTATCAACAGAGACTGGTTCTGAGGACCCCTGTTCATACCAAACACCCCAGGGCAGCTCTGAGTAGAGGTCCAAGTGATTTTAAATAAACAGTTCGTGAAAGAACCCTTCACTAATTCATTCAACAAATATTTACCGAGGGCCTACCATGTGCCAGGTACTGTTTCAGGTTCCAGGGACATAATGCCAAAAAATCAGATAAAGTCTCAGTCCTCATGAAGCTCACTCATAAAGTAGGAGGAGATTGACACTGGACAATGAAACATTAAAGGGGATGTTGCTCTTGTGAAGAAAAATAGCTCAGCATACAGAGGATAAAGAGTGACAAGGGAAGGCGTATTTTAGATAAGGTGGCTTGGGAAGGTCTTGGTGATAGGAGATATCTGAGCAAGGAGGCAAGGAAGGAGTGCTTCAGGGGGGAAATGGTGAGGAGATCAGGGTGAAGGAGGGGAAGCTTGGAGGGAATGAGGCCCTAGACGTTGTCAGGGGCTAGGCCATTTCGGGTCTTTGCAGATCATAAGAGGGGTTCTGGAGAGTGAGGTGTGGTCAGTATCATTTGAAAAATTTTATCCATAATGACAAGAAATTAGGCAAAACTTTCTTGAGATTTTTCCTTCCCTCCCTCCCTTTTTCCTTCCTTCCTTCCTTCCTTCCTTCCTTCCTTCCTTCCTTCCTTCCTTCCTTTTTATTTAGAGACAGGGTCTTACTCTATCGCCCAGGCTAGAGTACAGTGGCATGATCATAGTTCACTGCAGCCTCCAACTCCTGGACTCCAGTAATCCTCCTGCTTCAGTCTCTGGAGCAGCTGGGACTATAGGCATGTGCCACCATGCCTGCTAATTTTTTAAAAAATTTTTTATAGAGACAGGGGTCTCACTATGTTGCCCAGGCTGATCTCCAACTCCTGGCCTCAAACGATCTTCCCACCTTGACCTCTCAAAGTGCTGGGATTATAGGTGTGAGCCACTGTGCCTGGACAGATTTCTCATTTTATAAGGAGCAGTCTGTGTAGGAACAGAGTTTGGTAATGTTTTAAACAATTTTCAACAGATTCTTCAGACTCCCACAAGGGCTTGACTGACCATCTCTCTCTCTCTCTTTCTCCAAACTCTGTCTCTATTTCTCATCCTTGAGGTGTACAGTTTCCTGAAATCTACTCTTCCTACCTCCACAGTAGGAGATACTTCCAGGGAACAATCAGGAGAGCTTATCATGTCATAGAACTCGTGCGGCATAAATCACGATTTTGAAATGTGTTTTTAACATAAAACTACTGCAGAGGCCAGTGACAATAAACTGACTATAAAAAGGATAAAGCATTATTGATCTAGAATTAAGTGCTGACCAAGAGACTCTCCCTAAAAGACTGGTTTGATATTGAATTCTTACTAGGACTATATTAATTCTAATATTATAGGTTATTTAATTATTTATTTATTGTTTCATCTCATCTCTCAAATAGTCTGAGGATCACATTATGAGACATATAGTAAATTGTGACGGTATATTTCAAATTATATGAGACGGCTGGATTTTAATTATTCTGTCCCATACTTTTTAGAACAGGACATCAAATTTTAGGTTCAAGAGAGCCATTATACCTATAGTTGAAATTTGTTTTATGGTTCTAATCCAGTTCAAACACTGAGGAACTGAATCCAATTAAACTTTTATTAGACTAGCCAATAAAAAAAATTCGAACTGCTAGTTGAATATGGTGGAAATGACTTCTCCTGAAGTCACCTTTAAATGCTAACTTTAAAAGGATGAAAGCATTGATGGATTTTCTATATGTCACTTCCTCTATAAAGTCTTTCCTCTCTGTTACCTGCCCTTCACAAAACAATTCCCCTTCCCCCTCCTCCGGCTGTCTGCCACAGCAGGGCAGCACCACCAGCAAGCAGGCACTTCTGTCTGGTTGCCCGCCCCTCTCCCCCTCACCCCTGCCCTCCTGTGGGATTGTTCAGTCTGTCTCTGAGCCCCTGCTCCTGAGACAGTGCCCAGCACGGTGCTGACAGTACTCAATCAGTGTTTACCCACTAAAAAGAATGAATACAGATATAAATGTTTAATTTCAAAAGGAGATTTGTTTGATGGAAAAATGGGGATTTAAGTCTCTTCATTTAGGTATAATTATTTGCATTTAAATAGAAGCATGGCCATCAATGAAGCTTTTATTAGTACAAATATGTTCTTTTGAAACAAATTCTGTGTGGGTTTTATAATACTATGCATTTGGTTTTAAACTATACTTAGCCCTAGTTTATTTAATTTTATAAAGAATTACTTGTTAAAAGAAATGCCCCACACAGATGGGATTTGGGGTATAAGAAAAAGGACAGACTCACAGTGACTTCTAATTTTCTGGCTTGGGCAGCTGTAAGGCTTGGAGAGACGCTGGTGGATAGGGGATAAAGTGAGGAGACCAGGTCTGGGGAAGGATGGAGAGGAGTTCATTACGGGGCATGGTGAGTTCAGGGCCAGCTGTTAGGTAGGAGCTCCTTTTCCCCCAACTTAAAAATATCCAATGAATGGAATATTTAATTATATGTAAAAAGATATCAGGGAGGGAATGGGGTAATGTGGCTAAGTTAAAAGATAAATTCAGTTGGCAACTACAGTAAGCTGAACATAGGAAGATATGATCCTGTGGGTACTGATTACTAGCTACCTCAAATCAGGTCAGAGAATTTCCAAGCTGACCTTAGGTCTTGGCCTCAGTGTTATATTAACTCAATACTGGGCACTTCAAAATTTAAATCTTCAGTTTCAACCTTCCTCTAAAGACCCAGAATTCAACCTGTATAGCATATATTCCTTCATGTAAAAACCTTAGCACTTCTTCTCCTTCCTCTCCCATTTTTTTCCACCTCCTGATAACCTGTTTTAAAGTTGTAAGTTTTGCTAATTTTCTCTTCTTTACCTCTTTTATATTTGTTACTATCACTTCTTTTGATTCTTCCTCAAGAAAGTCTCTCAGACTCTTCTCTTCCTCTCCATCCTTATTGTCACCACTCGAGTTTTTCCCTCATCCTCACTCTCAACCTGGTTATACTATCTTCTGATTCCTCACTCCAGCCATTCTGGCCATTTCTATGAGAGCAGTCCTAAAAAAAATCATCATGTAAGTTCTTTCATGGCAACTTTACTAAGATTGTAACTCTTATTTTATTTTCTTTCCACTTTCTGCTATCTGAAATGCTCTATATTTTAGTTATTTATTTTGTGCATTGTCTCTCTCCTCACAAGAATATAAGTTCCATGAGGTCAAGGACATTATTTTGTTCATTCCTATTATTTCCAGAACCTAGAACAGTTCCTAGCACAAAGAAAGAGTACAATAAACATTTATTAATGAATGAATGAGCTGTAATACTCTTAAACCACAATAAGTTTCCTAGTCACCGTTAGATAACATACTAACTCCTCTGTGTATGGTATTCATAACCCATCATGAGATCACCATTTATCTGTCTAATCCTATTCTTCAATTCCTCAAGGAGAACTCAGGATCCTGCCAGGCCAGTTTCAGTTCAGATCTTCATTAGTTAGTGCTTGCTATATGCAAGCCCCCATGCTAGTCTTCTGCCATTCTCTGCCTTCCCCCTGGCCCCCACACCCTCCCTTCTCTGTCAGCACCTTTGCTAGAATGGGGCCTTCATCCTCTTGATGTCCGTTAAGGTTTATTCAGCTTATTTCATAGGTGAAATCTGCACTGACTCCCCCCATTTCTGAATTCCTACATAATGATTTTGATTTTTATTATCAGAGTCAGTAAATAATGTTTTAAACTGTATGTAATAAACCGATATTAAATTTAAAATCATAGAGCTGAAAAGAGCACATAAATACCATCTAGTTCAAATCTTTCACTTTACACATAAGGAAACTTAAATCTAGAGACCCATTAAAAATTAATATATGTAGAATTGGAACTAGAAATGAAGTTTAAAATTCACAGTGTCCATTTATTATTTTCACTACTATGCTCTCTTGTTCTCTATTTTTATATATCCATATGTAACCTATATATCTATCTATATATTTGTGTGTATATATGTGTGTGTATCTCTGTGTGTATAAGTTTTCCCCAATAAAATTGTAACTCCTTGGAATTACTTTTTGTATCCTATACTCATGAACCCCCAAAAGCACCCACTAAAATGATTAACATTTAGTAGGTGTTCAATAAATTCAGTTTGAAGGACAAATTGATTTGCATGAAAGTTTTTTTTTTCTGTTAGAAAAGGATCCAGATGTTTATAGATATCCAGATACTTTGGGAAAACTTGAGTTCAGAAGATATGATTCCATTTCATCTCAGAAGTAAAATGCTACCATACAGAAAATATCCCACTCATTTTGATTTGGGCCAGGACATAATGCTTCCAACCTAGTCAAAGGTCTACAGGCTTACTGTTTTACCAGGAACAATGATGTGTATGTTTAGAGAATCAATCATAATCAAATCTTCACCCAAGAAGTTCTGTATAAACATTAACTTGGCTATACAGACTTTATCCAGCTGTTTTAAAATTTATCCACGGGGGGAAACAGTTGTAAATGAAAAATATCACAATAACTTAAGGCTGACATCTAAAATCCTCTTCAATTAAAGCATCCAAGTCCATGCAACAAATATTTACATTCAGTGCTGAAATGTTGGGAAGTGGCTCAAAAGTTTGATAGGCTAGATATTAACAGACCTCTCCAAACTGCTCAATGCATACTGCATAGAATTTCACATCTACTAAGTATCTGCTGTATGATATTCTTCAGAGAATGTCTGACAGGATTTCCTTACGCGATGCCAATCAACATAAGCCCAGGAATCTGCAGGGCAGAGAAATGGCCCAGAGGTAGAACAATTCTGCCACTCTGCCCTGCCAAGCTGTGGGATTCTTCCTCTTTCCAATACCACTTCCTGCCTCATCACCTGTAGAGTTTGGGTGCAATGGGAGGAATGATGCTGATTCTCATTCCTAAGTAAATGTCCAGGGGCCCAAGAAGACAAAGAATTAGAGACTAATGCCAGATTAAGGGCAAATTTTAATTTATCTCTTTCAAAGAGATAAATTTTAAAGAATGATAAAAGACTCTTAACTCTGTTGAAATTTAGGTTGTACTGATGTTTAAGCTAGCTAATTATGGCAAAACATAATGACAACAACAACATAACAAAAATAATTAGAACAGAACACATTATCTGAATAATTCACACCGTCAGTGTGAACAGGTACCAAATTTACTCTATTGTTATGAAACTCTATGCTTTGCTTTCTCAGGGTGGAGGTGGTTTGCAACGTTTGTTCTCTGTAACTGTTGACCAGATATCATCAATAAGACACAATGTTATATAGCACACTTCTCTTGACAGCAGAGAAGTAATTTCATTGGGAACTGTTGGAGTTATTTAGTAGCACATGAACTAGTTTTACATGATTCCTGAGCTCAAAAGTAATCATTACTATCTCTGCATTCTGATTGTGTTTTGTTTATATCTTCTCATAAGGCTTATATATTGCATCATCATTACTTATCTGTCACCACCACTAAATTGTGGGCTTCTTGAGAGCAGGAGCTAGGTTTTGCTCATATTGGTGTTCCTCTCAGGGCCTAACATAGAGTTTTGTGAATGCTAGATGAATAATAAATGTTGAATGAATGAACAAATAAACTAACTGAACAAAAAAGCTAATGAGAATTCTATACACTATATAGAATCTGTTCAGATTGACATTTGTATATTTGTTATCTATGGGTCAACAGAAATCAGTCTAAGATCTAAGAGTCCTTTAGTATTTTTATTTATTGTAACAATTTTATTTCTCTTTGTTCTACCCCCCAAATTCCTGTGAATGGAAAATTTGACAATTTCATTAACTTATAAACAGAAAAATTCATCTATGGAATAAATGGAAAGTTAGTGAAAAGACATAATATAGATACTATGAATGTTAACTATCATAAAGAAGCTCTAATAAAATTTTCTCATTCTTATTGTTTCTTATACTTTATTGCATTTTTATTTTTGCTAAAGTACAGTCTGTAGTAGTTCTTTGAAAAAAAGATCTAGGGTGGTAACCTTTTTGTCTCAAAATTGGTACGTCTGCAAAATGCCTTTATTTCATCTTCACATTTGAATACAAATTTGGCTAGATTCAGAAAAAAATACACTTAAAGTACTTTTTGTTTTGTTTTATAGCATTAGATGTTCTTGTTTCTAAAATTGCTGATGAGAAGTCCATTGTAAATCAAATTCTTGTATTTTGGTAATATTTTCCCCTCTCTGGTAAATTTTAGCATTCTTTGCTATATTTTGAGGTTCTGAAAATTTTCTACAATGTGACTATATAGCTAAGCACTTGGTAACTTTTTTATTCTGAAGTTGTACATCCTTTTATTAGTTTTAGAAAATTCTTAGATATTATTTCTTCAACTATTGTCTCCTTTGCATTATCTCTATTTTCTCCTCCACAAATTACAATTCATTAGATTTTGGTAAATCTAGAGCTGTTCTCCATGACTCTTTCTGTTAAACTTTCTATATCTTTGTCTGTTTATCTTTTTTTTTTTTTACTT
>VBSM01000361.1:7608147-7689856 GCA_008086735.1 Cheirogaleus medius
TTTCCTTTGCCCATTTATTGATGGGGTTGTTTTATTTTTTCTTGTTGATTTTTTAAGTTCTAGATAGATTCTTGTTATCAGTCCATTAGCAGATGTGTAGAGAGCAAATATTTTCTCCCATTCTGTAGGCTGTCTATTCACTCTAATTATAGTTTCCTTGGCTGTGCAAAAGCCTTTTAATTTGATCAGATTTCATTTACTTATTTTTGTTGCTATGGTGATTGCTTTGGGGGTCTTCTTCAAAAATTCTTTCCCTAGGCCAATGTCTGAAATGGTATTCCCAACATCTTCTTCTAGAATTCTTAAGGTTTCATGCCTTAGGTTTAAGTCTTTTATCCATCTTGAATTGATTTTTGTGAGAGGTGAGAGGTGGGGATCCAGTTTCATTTTTCTACATGTAGCTATCCAGTTTTCCCAGCACCATTTATTGAAAAGAGATTCTTTTCCCCAGTGTATATTTTTGTCTGCTTTGTCAAAGATTAGATTATCATATGCAGATGGTTTCATCTTTGGATTCTCAGTCCTGTCCCAAAGGTCTATGTCTCTGTTCTTGCATCAATACCATGCTGTTTTAGTTATTATAGCCTTGTAGTATAGCTTGAACTCTGGTGGACTGATACCTCCCAGTTTGTTCTTTTTACTTAAGAATGCTTTGGTATACGAGGTCTTCTCTGGTTCCATACAAAGCGTAGAATTATTTTGTTTATATCTGTAAAGAATGATGATGGTACTTTGATAGGGATTGCATTAATTCTGTAGATCCCTTTAGGTAGTATGGACATTTTAATGATATTGATTTTACCAATCCATGAGCAAGGTAGATTTTTCCATCTGTTTACATCTTCTTTTCTTAGTGTTTCATAGAGATTGAGTCCTCTTATGAATATGTTAACTGTATTTCATTACCTGACTATAATTGATACCTTAACCTTGGCTACCCATATTGCAAATGTTTAATGTTAATTCATGGGAAAACAGGTAAGAATGTGTGTATCAAGAGGATTCATTACCATAACTGTAAACATGGTCCACAAAGCTGCCTACCATCACTGCTACTATTCAACATTAAACCAGAGATCCTAAGCAATATAATAAACAAGAAAAAGAAATAGGATGTATAATGATAGGAAAAGAAGAGTTTAAAATATCATTATGCATGGAAAAATATGGTGGCCTACATAGACAATGTAAGAGCATTTCCAAACAAACTGTTAAGAACTAAAAAGTTTAGCAGGGTTGCTGGATATAAGATCCATATGTATTAATAAAATCATCAAAGATCTAATAACCCAGCAACAATTAATCAGGAAATATGATATTATTCACAGTGGCACGAAGGGCAATGAGATAATAAGGGATTAACTATATAAAAGATATGTAATTTATAGGGAAGATGATAAAATAATATTAAAGGACACAAAAAGAAAAACTGACCATTGTGTGCTAGCTATTAATATATCATTTCATAAGTGGAAAAACCCAAAGTTAATCTATGTATGAATATCTCTATATTACCTTATATATTCAATTAAATTGAAATAAAAATGCAACAGGTTTTTTTTTTACATAAAAAGACTAACAAATTGATTCTAAAAATCATATGGAAGAGAAAATTCTTCAAATAAAATGAGAAGCAATTCTGTGAAAGAAGAACAAGGAAGGGGACTTGTCCTGCCACCTAGCAAGCTAGACCATAAAGCCACAGTAATGAGAACAGTGTGGTATTGGTGCAGGAGCAGGCAACTAGTCAATGAGACATGCTGAACTCTGTATATGACAGAGGTAACATCACATCACAGCAGAGAAAGGATGCACTAATTAATAAATGGTTCTGGAACAACCAGCTATCCATCTTGAAAAAATAAATTTAGATTGCTTTCTCACACTATCCATACAAATAAATTCCAGAATGGATTAAAGCCTTAAATGTAAAATAATACAACCCTAACACTAATATAAGAAAACATGGAAGCATACTGTAATCAGCCCAAAGAGGAAATGGATACTTTAGGAGGAGACATAAAACAGAAAAGTGAATTGATTTAAAATATTTCACCAAAGCAATCCAAAATTTAAAAATTTCTGATGTGACAAAATCCACCATAAGGTTAAAACATGAGGAGAAGATATTTGCAATACATATGCTGACAAAAGATTAATATTTGAAATGAAGAACTCCCACAAATCAATAAGAAAAAGATAAACTCCTCAGAAAAAATGGTCAAAGGATAGGAATAGGCAAATCATAAAGAAGAACTTGAAATGGTTAATAAATATTTGAAAAAATGCTCAAATTCATAAATAATCAGGACAACATAACTTAGAACTGTGTATTAAACTATTTCACACCCATCGCACTGGCCAACTTTAAAAGCTAAAGTCTAAAAAACAACTGTTGGTGAGGATATAAGGAAATGGGAACTTTTATGACTGCAGGTGATGATATAAATTAAGAACAATTTTTGAGACCAGTTTGATAGTATATGGCAAAGTTGCAAGTGCTAATAATCCACGACCTAGCTATGGACTACTAGGTATATTCCTAAAGAGAAATATTGGGCAGGTATACCAGAAGACATATATAAGGATATTCACTTGGGATAATTCAAACTGCAGAGAAGTTAAAATGAAGCAACTTTTGGAAAGATTGACATGGATAGATTTCTAAAATAGAATGCTGAGGAAAAAGAGCAAGTTAAAGAATAATATAAACACTATGATAAGATTCATATAATTAAAAACTAGTATTACCTATTATTCATGAAGATATAACTTAGGTCATTGAAAATATAAAAATATGGACCAGAAGTATACAGCAAATTAATGATAGTGGTTGCCTTTGTGACCGATAGAAGTGAAAGGCCAAAAAGGGACTTCAGCTTTATCTGCAAGATGCTAATTCTTTTACTTAAAAATTATTGGAAACAAATCCTAGATTGTAAAAACATGGATGTTAGTCACATATTCTCTGTACTTTTTTGTGTTTCACATTTTTTTACAAGAAAGAAATTAATCTGACTCAAGATATAAGTGACAAGTTTGCAATATCATCCTCTCAAACAACAAAAAACTAAAAATATTCCAAATGAATATTCATATGAATAAATATGTTCATATCTCCACCTTTGCAAAATAGGATTTAATCAAAGAATTTCAATGTGGATAGACATGTATGCAGATAGGGTAAAATATGTGGATACAATTTGAGCCAGAAATTCTTTCTGTAAATATAAATTCTTGATATATACCATGTTGATGTACACCAACTGGCAAAATACACAGACGTCAAAATGCTTAGTTGGCATTAGTTTTGGCATAGTTTTGGTGATGATGATGTAGCTAGTGAGTTAAATAGGCTGAAAATTTTACCCATTACTTTTTGCCACAATAACTATACCCAAACCTAGCCAGTGTGTGATTTTGCATGCTAAAGTGGATCAGCAAATAACTGTGCATGTAAAACCGCAAACTCAAATTTAGAACCTAAGTTGAGGTGTTTGGGAAGTGACTGTAAGTTATTTGCAGAACTTAAACATGGGTTTCATTTCTCTGTTATATTCACACAACAATAAATCCTACAGTGCTGTAGCGAAAGTCAAATTGACAATCAATATAAATGAATAACAGAGACTATCCCCAACAGCTGTCTTCAACTTTGAAACCGATATGCTGAAACCACAACAAAATGTGGACCATTAACAAATATTGGAAGAGTGTACCCATTTCAAAAGAATATGAGATTTACATAAACTAAAATTATATATTCTGGAATCTGTAATTAAAATGCAGTAATATGCTGTAGGAATCCATGCCTGCAGTTTTGCAACTTCTCATAAATATTTTCTGCATGAAGTAGCAGTTGGTGTCCTCTTAGATAAAAATTTTTTAAACCTCAGAAAACACTCTTTATGTGGAGCTTTTAAAGTGTGATTGGATGTATTGGTGTCTGCTCTGTGTTTATTTAAGGATGACTCTATGTCTCATAAGCATAGCCTTCTGTTTGTCCTTTTAAAGGTAAAATTGTATTAAAATGTTTCTGAAACTGCCTGAGAACAGATGGCACCATTTAGGAAGATTCATTCAAATTTAAGTACACATTTTAAACAAATGTGCTTTTGGCACTAGAGATTGTGCTGTTGGAAAAATTCTAGTGATGATTAATCATCTGCATGCAGAAAGCTTTCACATTTCATATCAGTCTATGTACACAACTGTGTTAGGCAGTACAGAGACAAGAAAGAAAATAAGACATGGACCTTGCCCTCAAGGAACTTAAATTCTAGTCAAGATCTAAAGCCAAACGTGCAAAGTGAGAGTGAACATGAAATGAGGAAGGCAAAATATGCAGTAAAGAAAGTGGTCTGTTCTCAGTACTGAGCATCCTGATCGTCTAGGAAATACCTGAGAATGTGAACCGGTCTCTCATTCTGGAAGCTCTCCACCCTTTGCCCGCCACCTGGTTTCTAGAATAAAATACTCTCCAGGTACTTTCTCCCTCTCTAACTGATCTATCTTCTTTTCCTTTACTGTACCTCTTCTCTTCAGTCACTAAAATAGGTGTGTCCTATGCTACGGTCACCATATTTCTTTGCCTGGGGAACACATCTTCTATAGCTCCAATCCTCATTGAGTAACATGCAATAGATCCCCAAGTGTGGCCCCTTGGATGAATCCAAACTTCACAGAACAAATTCCTTTATGACTGTAAAATTTGGATTCAGTCAAAAGGCCATACTCAAGGATCCAGAAGGCTACATGTGGTCCCAAGGCCGTGGGTTCCTCACTCCTCAACTTAACTAGTGTTGAAAGCTTAAGCAAATTTACAGGAAGCAATTTTGATTTTCATGTCTCTGGACCTGTTTTGCTGCAGAATTATATTAAATACCAATTGAGTACTGAGTGGTGAAGGAGTCTGTGAACTGTAAAAGGTCATTTGATATTCACTTTATTCAGATGCCTCCTGTATCCTTGTTTCCTACCTTAATTATTCTATACACCAGACTGGAATGTCCAACAGCTTGACTGGTAATTGTCACTAAAGTACCTTGCCAGCATTTTGAACACAATATTCCCCCAAACAGCTACATCAGTTTACCTCCCTCTGTGTCCCATGGACAGACATCCAATCCATCCTACTACTTACTGTTAGATTTACCTCCATTTGCCTCCATCTCCATTATTAACCAAATATCCTTTATCGCTTACTTGGGTTGCTGCATTCTCTACTTCATAGTCTCCCTATATTTACTCTTGTCCCCTGATATTGTTCTCCACCTCTCAAAGTAATATTTTAAAAATGTGTATTTGATTAATGGCAATCCTATCTATATCTTGAATTAAATGCCTTATTTCTAAGACTAAATATCTCTATTTCCTTCAACTATGTCTTATGTGACTATTTGTCAAAATCCTTTTTAAATATAAAACTCTGGCACTCTGAATTAAATACATTCTTTCAAATGCAGCCTAACCACGACAGAGGACATTGGATGTATTACTTCCTGGAATTTGGGTAATCTCAATCAAATATAGCCAGTAAGTAGCACATGAAGTGTTATTATGCCAGATTTGCTCCAGCCTTTACCCATGCTGTGGAACTTCTTTGGGAAACACACACACACACACACACAGTTTATGTGATGATTACATTTGATTAGTTTTTATCCCAACATTACAATCTGTTAGATCTTTATTTTTTTCAATTTTCTGCTATCTACAAATGAAAACATCGTGTATATCCTCATCCAAACAATTTGTAGGACAAAGAGGAGTAGGGAAGAACAACCTTCCATGAAGACTACCTCTGCTCTCTACCATTAGGTAACAGTTATGGGTATTTTACAATTGGCTTCAATTGTAAAATTCAATCCAAGTACTTTCATATATATTCAATTTTTCTTTATATTGCCAAGTATATTTTGAGAGACTTTGTTAAATAAATTGAATTCATTTGACCCACAGAATTTTATAACCCTATCAGAGAAGTAAGTGAAATTAGTTTAGGATGAAATCAATGCTGACTCATTCCTAATTGTTTATTATTACTTAATAGTCCTTTATCAGTTTCTTTTTTTAGGGCTTGGTATCAAATTATATTAATTTGTTATTTTCCAAATGTGTTTTCTTTTTTGGAAAATTGAGAATAAATTATTTTCTTTTGTGGGGTGAAATTTAAAAACCCAGGCTCACTGGATCCCTTACAGATTCATCACATCTGTAGCCTATGGTTGATGAAAGTTATTTTTCCTCTTTCTTATCTCCACTGTAGCAAAACCTTACTTCTCACTGCAGGTCCATCCATCTGAAAGGTCACTTCTTTTATAAAGGCTCTCCACTTCCCTCTTCCTCCCATCTAGACTCCAAGCTCCTTGAGGGCAGGGATTGTCTTTTTCATCATTGTAACCCTAGAATAACACAGTAGTGCTAAAAAATGTTTGCTAATGTTGATTCCTGCTCATTTCTCATGTTCTGGAATCCCTATGGCACACTCCATAGTTTCCAAAAATCTCCAAATAATTCTGTGACCACATCCTCATACTTTTAAATTCCATGGACTTATAGTTCATTTGAGTCTAAAAATTAGAACTATTTGAAACAACTAGATTGACACAAATTTCCCTACCTATATTGGACTTCAATTATTTTTTGTGCCTGATTCCAAAGCTAATCACTTCCCTCTACATCTTCATCTGCCTTTTCTCTTGCCTAGAACGTCCTCTTGCTTGTCACTCAGGTATACCATTTTCTTCCTCCCATAATAACCCTACTCAAAATGATTTATCTTCATGAGTTCTCTTGGACTATCCCCAATCGTCAGTAGTCATTATATTCAGAAAAGACATTTAACATTTGTGCATGTAGTAGAAAGTCATTAATATCCAAACCTTGGAAGATTCCAAACAATGGGTTGTTCCAAATGGATTTTTAAATGTTGATCGAGAAATCCATTTGGAACATTGTTTAAGAAATTATGACACTGTAGAGAATGATCTGCTAGAGTGGGTAAGTGAAGGGCGATAATGTGAGCTGTTGTGCTGAAAATGAGTGTTTGGTGGCCAGCCCATTTTGTGCAATGGAAGCAGAGTGGTGCAGTCTTAAAAAGTGACTCAAAAATGACCCTGTCAGACAATGGTGGCTTCCACATGTTTATATAGAAGGGGCCTGGAGCAGTAATATGGCTGTGGCAGTGGAGACTGACGCTGCTTTGGCAGGGCAGTTTGAATTATGGATTAAGTGGAGAAAACATCAAATGCTTGCGTTGTAGACTGGAGAGCACCTACTGCCCTGTACACATCCACCGGTCCCGGCTGGGCCACCACTCTCAGAAGTTACTGCACACGGTAAAGAAACTTCAAAGTTCATTGAACAAGAATCCTTTTCTCAGAGGAGGAAATACTCATTGGCTGAAAGAGAAAGTTGAAAAGAAATAGTGATGCATTTTTTCCTGTGTTGTGTATGTGGCTGGCCATGTTTAAGATTGAAAATGTTTATTTTGGGGGCAAGAATCAATAAGTAAAACATGAGTTTCTTGTGTGCTTACATAATATGCTATTATTTTTTTGTAATGTTAATTTTTTCTACTTTTAGTCAAACTCATGTTTTCATAATATCAAAAATGATTGTAGATAGTTAATACAGCCTTCAATGATTCAAATAACCTTTTTATATTACATTAAAAGTTTTCAAGGATTCCTCGAATGCTTATTTATTTTTTGCCATAACTTACAACTTTTATTCCATTCATGTGTACCAAAATCTCTTGTTTCAACCATTCTGCTATTTTGGAGTATAATATCTCAACAAGAATTTCTACTAATCTAGAATAGGTCAGGTGAAGGAAATCTTTTTTAGATGAAATAGGATGTTATAATGTGTATGCCTGAGCCTCCTTAAAGCAAACAAACTAAGAACAACAACAGCTACCACAGAATCCAGAATCTAGCTTTCTACTTCAATTGTCCTGGTTTAATAACACTTTCTAACCTGATACCCTAATTGATCTGTTTCTCTGCTCATTTGCTCTATCTGAATTTAAGACTGAAAATACTAATCTCCATGTGGTTTTCTGAAAGTTTTCAGTTGATATCTCAGCCGTTCAGGTTAAACCTCACCCTTAAATAAGGATACCTAATCCTTCCCCCACTGGTTAAGTGATTCCTTATATAGCTCTTCCCATATTAAATGGACTGAATTAGGAGGCCCACTATGCCCTTGATGTTCTGTCACTCAGGCTGGAAAAGTGAGGCCTAGTGGTTTAGCACATGACCCTATAAACACCTAACTCAGTCTTTTCTGGAGTTGTTTTAGAGCACACTGCTTAACAGCAAAATATTTCTAATTGGATCCCTCTATTGGAATTAATGACCTAAGCATCTCATTTTCCTTTCTGACGTCTCTCTCTGTTTTCTGTTTTGTTGTTGGTGGTGGTTTTTTGTTTCTTTTGTTTGTTTTTTAGAGACAGGATCTTGCTTTGTTGCTCAGGCTGGAGCGCAGTGGCATGATCATAGCTCATCACACTTTGAACTCCAGAGCTCAAGTGATCCTCCCACATCAGCCAGGACTATATAGGTGCATGCCACCATGCTTGGCTAATTTTTAAAACTATGTATAGATGGGGTCTTGCTATGTTGCCCGGGCAGGTCTCAAACTCCTAGGCTCAAGTGATCCACCCGCCTCGGCCTCCCTAAGTGCTGGACTTACAGTGACTTTTCTCTTTATGAGACACCTGGCTTTTGAAAAAGTAATCAAAACAATTTTCCCCAGTTGCAGGATCTTAGGTCCTTTCCTTATCCAGAATATTGTCAAAGTAGTTTTGTAAAAGAGAAATTGGGCATACCAGTTCTGTTTCGAATTTAAAAATAAAATGTAGAGCGATCTGGAACATATAATAAGAATGTTCTAAGAATCATGATAAGAATAGCCTAATATGTTTTATTATCTATCCCTAATAACAAGTCTAGAATCAATTTGATAGATTTTTGATTTTCACATTCTCAAAGATCTCTTAGCTAACTTAATTCTAGGAAAACTGAATGTTAGAATTAGTGATGTCTCAGTTGATACTTCCTTTGTTGAACGTCAGAAGACTGCTTCCTATTTGGGTCATTTCTCCAGGATTTGGTAAATCAAAGTCATACATATTTATATCAAAATCTTAGTCTGCTAAATGGTGGCATATATGGCAAATTGAGAAGGAATTTCACCATATCTTTAATTGAAACTACATTTAATTATCATCCTTGCCTATCAGCCTTGAACCGGATATCATCATATCACCCACGAGCATAAAGGTTTACTTTTTGAACAATGAAAACTAAATAACCCCAGATGTCTGCCCCCTCGCATTCATTTTTACTTAACTGAAAGAAACTAAATTTAGTCCTCAAAAGCCATAAGTAACTTATCACAGTTGTCTAGCATATCCATTTTTCATCATTTAAATTGAGTTGAAAGTTTATTTTCCTCTCTTCTCTTTCTTTTAAAATTGAGTCTGGCTTAAAATTTTTCAAGTCCAACCACTCACATTACTGGAATAATAATATGGGGTTATGAGCTAATAATATGGGCTAACAATCTTGAGAATTTATAGCAGTTTATTCAAATCATCTTTAGGGAAAAATCTTTATTTACACATACTACATACCTTGAGATTATTGGTAAGCTGAAACTATCCTTTACTGTGCTGTGTATAGACAACTAGGACACAGGCAGTGATAACATACCAAGCAGAATTCAGATACACATTTGTAAAATGTTATTGTGAAAGAAATTTATCCTGTCAAACTCGTGACTGCTCTCAGTGGAATCTTTGAGCATGGGAATCAAGATCAGCAACAGACAAAATTTGAGAACAATGTCACTCAGAATGGAGATGCTAACGGAAGTGCTCCAGAGGCACAGATGTCTAGTATTAGGTATGTTATTTTACTCTATTTTATAGTCCAATAACATTTTTTCCACATTTTAAAGATTCTATAGTTCTCTCCCTGGCCTTGAAGATTTCTCGCTGTTAGAATTGGCAAGACTTCAAATGGCAGACCCAAAACATAATCGACTTACATATTAAAGTTTTTTGGTGACTAATAAGATCCTTTCCTGTCTCCTCCTTCCTAGCTTGAAAACAATACAAGAAATAGACAAAAGTCCGCCGGCTAAAAAATGAAAATATCTACCAGCCTTATGGCAAGAACACACCCTGTACTTAAAATGAAACCCCACATCAACTTCCCACCAGTTTCCTCCAAGTGTACTCTTGATTTGTAGGATAAGCTACAAGCAATGTATCCAAGTTATTATCTCAGTTTCTTGCAGAAATAGTTTTACTCCCCCTTCATCAAGCTCTCGAACCTCCTGCCAGTGTCTCCTGCTAGCGAGTCCTGCCCACAGATTGTAGTGGCTTCTCCCTGCTGGTCATCCCAGTGTTATCTCACTGTCTCCTTTGGCTTCTCAGATTCTTCCCACCTATGCATCAAAATTACCTGCCTTGAATTTCCTCTGTTTTAAATAGTCACATTGTTTTGTTTTCCTGGTTGGATCTTCAGTGATACACTCAGCTATGATTTAATAAATGTTCTCAGAAAGCATATGATACTGATAGAAGTATAAAGTCTTTGTATTATTTTTCAAAGTTATAGGCAAGACATTAATTACCCATCTTGTCACACGAGATCCCTTAAACGAATATATATACATTTTACCTAACACTTCAATGCCTGGAAGTTTGCTCTATGAAAAACAAAAACTGTATAACCCCAAATGGCAAAATGTTTCTTTAGTTTTTATTCATCTGCCCAAAGAATCATAGCTAAATTTTGCCATCAGTAATAATAATTAATGTATCCCAGTTGCCTATCAGACTCTTCTTTCTTATTTTAAATTAAGCTTACCTTTTGAAAAATTTTTTTTCTCTTTAACATTTTCCTCATTTTACATACGCTTTAATGTTGTAAATTGCTTCAACCCTTTTGGAAAATAGATGACACTTTTAGAACTAATATGGTTTTTTCACTGAAAACAAAAAAGCTATGTTCCTTACATCTGAATTTTATGAAGGAACAATGAGTTATTATTTTGTAAAAATGATACCGATACATATTCATTATATTCATGAAGATGAACCAAGTTCTACTATAGCAGCAAATGAACAAATAGCACCATAATCTTAGAGGCTTAAAATTATAAAGGCTTTTCCTTGCTCACATTATTTACCCAACATGGTTTAACGGCAGCTGTGCTCCATGTACTTGACACTCAGATGCTAAGGCTGGGGGAGGCACTGACTTCTTGTGAAGTCACCATCTCAACATGACGCTCTGGGTTTGCCACAACAGAGCGGGGAGATTAAGGAGAACTGCAGACCACCTCTTAAAGGCTTCAACCCAAATTAACACGTCACTTTCACTCACATTTCATTGGCTAGAACAAGTCACATGAACACTCTTACCTTCAAGGAATCACGTGCTAGAAGAAATAAACTAGAGGTCTTGGAGAACACTGGTAATCTCTACCACACTCATTATTTTAAAAGTCCATACACCACAAAAAGGAGCAAAGATGAAAGTGAAAATCTCCCAGGCAAAAATGACAATGTTCTGGGAGAATGATATGCCCTTTTGCTAGGTTTCACTATGTGTCTTGGAACTTAAACAAATACTGCTTCCCAGAAAATCCATATGCTTTAGGCCTTCAATTACTTTTTGTTTGTGAAAAGTGTCCCTAGCATCGCCTCTTATATTTTCAGTGAGGTTCTGGATCTTGTCTACCTTTATGCCTTTGATGCCAAAAAAGAAATGCTTCAAAGTTTATACTGTAAAAAAGAGACAACGTTAATGTTTGGTAAATATTGTTTAAACATTTCTTAACACGCACACATTATATATATACATTTATACTTATATACATGCACACATATATGTAAGAACGGACAGAAGTAATTTTACCAAAACAGAAGCACACCACATAGATAATTATTAACTTAACATTATTAAATTAAATTTTATTTTTATTTATTTATTTAGAAAGAGTCTCGCTCCATTGCCTGGGCTAGTGTGCAGTGGTGTTGTCATAGCTCACTGAAACCTCAAACTCCTGGCCTCGAGCAATACTTCTGCCTCAGCCTCCCAAATAGTTGGGACCACAGACATGTGCCACTATGCCTGGCTAAATTTTGTATTTTCTGTAGAGACATGGTCTTGCTATGTTGCTCAGGCTGGTCTCCAGCTCCTGGCCTCAAATGATCCTCCCACCTCGGCCTACCAAAGTGTTAGGATTACAGGCGTGAGCCACCATGCCCGGCCTATTTCAGTTTAATAGAAGAAAAAAGAAATGAGTCAAACTAAAGGATTAGATGAGCTTTAGAAATGTATGTTTCGACATGGTAAGATATGTACATTTTTCTAAAAGGATCTCTTTAGATTTAAGAAAAAACTCATGGAAAATATTAAGAGACTTAGGTCATTATGTTTTTTAACTGTATAGTTGACATTATTTATAGATATTATATATATATTCTAGACAGTATATAGACAGTATTTATTCATGTTTTGCTATGAAATATAAGAAAAATAGCTCACTTACAAAACCTCTAACTCTAAATTTTTGTTAGATCTATTATCATGTTTATATTTTCAAGGTTTATAATATTTGCCTTACACAGTTGCTTAGTTTTATGTCTACATTTAAATAGATTCAGTGCTTCCCACTAGTCCTTTTGTAAAGCTTCTTAGTTCCTGAGTTATTTTAATTTATTTCTTAATTAGTTAGACTGCATTGTCAAGCAATTTTAAAAAAAGATACTTGGGTACTTTTTCTCCCTGAATTCACATGTGCTTAAAAATATTTGCCTGCTGCTTTTGTTTTTTACAAACAACTTGACAATTTGGCTGAGTATAAAATAATTGGGACACATAATATCCTTTTAATTAATTTATGTATTTGCTATAGAGACAGGGGTCTTGCTCTGTTGCCCAGGCTGGAGTGCAATGGCACAATCATAGCTCACTGCAACCTTGAACTCCTGGGCTCAAGCAACCCTTGTGCCTCAGCTTCCCAAGTTGCTGGGACTACAAGCATGAGTCATTATGCTCGGCTCCACACATATCCTTGCTTCAGAACTTGTTCCACTGTCTGTCTTCTGGCACTGAATGTTGCTGTGGGAAAGTCTAAGAACAACCTATTTTATTTTCAGTCATAGTAGACTTGTATTTTCCGCCCATAAGCCTCTTTCTTTAGCTTTGGAATTTAGTAACTTCAATAGAGGATGTCTTAGAGTTGAGCTCTTTCAATTTTTTTCTTTGACACAGTATGTTTTTTTCATCTGCAGATTCAAGTAATTTCAAATTTCAGGAAACTTTTCTCTCTATCCATATTTTTTGTTGTCTTTTTCTTTTCCTCTTCTTCAGGATTTCTAATTACACATAATTGGATGTTCCTTTGTCTCTCTTTCTAGATATCACCTTCTCCCATTTTTTTTTTTATGTCCTTAGTTATTTTTCAGCCATATTTCTTTCTCTTCTTTTTCCTCGTCATCCTCCACATTCTCTCACTCTTCTTCTTCTTCCTGTTTTTTGCTTCTAATGGTACTTTCATCTCTTTAATGGATTTTTTCCTCTCTTTCATTTCTTTTCTGAGTTCAAGTTTGCTTTTCCTTGGCTTCTCTTATAATATTTTTCTTGGAACACTTCTATTTAATATAAATTTGAGCTATTTTTTTTAAAACAAAGATTATATTTAAATAACATATATAAGATTATGAAGAACATGCCCTCTGTTCTCTGTTGTAATCAGCCTTCAAATATATGTTTCTTAGCCCTGACTCCTATGATGTATATGAGTAAGTTTTGGGCTGTTTTTTTCCTGATAATTTTATTTTAAACAAAACTATAATATGTCTTTCCTAAAGAGAAGTAGGGGATGGGTGAGGAAATATTCATATTAGGTTTGTGTCCTGAATACTTTTACATTATATCTGTTATGGTCTTAGCTTTGAGAGCATAAACTTTACTCAATATTTTGCATGAATAGGTCTGGGATGGCTCAAAATAAAGCTCCATAAATCACAAACTCACCAACGGCCATCTTTCTTGGCATGAGCCTAGATCACCGATCATAAAAATGGCCTGTATTTAAGGTCTCTTCTTTGAATCCACCTCCTATATTATAGAATGAATACCTATATACTATTTCCAGATTCTTCTCCCATACTTGCTTATGCTCTTAGATCTCATCACTCTAACCAAAAGATCATTGGATTTGCATTTGAGAATTGTGACCCTTTCTTCAAGGGAAACTCTATCCTGCCTGAGGTTGGAGGACATATGTGTTGGCTCTCAGCACCCTCTCTCACCATAATTCAAATTCATAGTATTTGGCAGGTTTTCTCATAGTTTGAGGTTATGTCTATTTCCTTGTTTCACTGGAGATGGCTTTTTTCCTCTCTATTTTTCATTTTTTGTTGCTGTTGGTGAATTTCAATAACAGGGAATATAGTAAAAATGACTTTCTTATGCTATGTTTGATTAGAGATGAGAATTTTAAAAATCAGAAGAAACTCTGGGACTGAATTTTTACAGCCAAAAAGACTGTGTTCCTCTAATAATGTATATGGAGTATATACATCTTAAAATTCTGATAAAAGCTGTTACCATATTTCATTTATTTTAATCAATGTTTTAGATCAAAACTTATGGTTCATATAATACCGCTAAATCAGGTTAGATGAGAGCAGAATGTAAACTATGTTATAACACAGAAAAATTATTTAAAGAACACTGCATATTTTTCATATATCTCATATATAAAATATGAGAAAGAAAAACAAATGCCTGGCATGTAGTAAGTGCTCAAAATGTATTAATAAGTTTTCTTTTTTCTATACCTAGTAGGCAGATACAATAGGTAGGAGAAGAGGTTAGAATTGTTAACACATCTTTTGCTAAGGTTGCTAGCTGCCTGTTGGGACCTAACAACAAGAAAATACTACTCTTATTATAATAAGATCAGAGCCTCTAACAAGACTCACGAATCTTATAATAAACCTGCTAATTATATATAACTAATATACATTTCAAACAAAAGTTTGTGAGAATGTGTTAGCGTTCTTTTAACAGCTCAGTGAAATATAATTTTGGAACACTAATTACAACCAAAATTCTCTTGTTTTCCACACATACCACACAAGGAGATCGGGGATTAGAGAGGTATTAACAAACACAATCACACAGTGAAGCTTCTCTTTCCTTCCTGTGCTATCCTCATGTTATTAGACAAGATGTATAACAACAGCTGTTCCTATAACTCTGGCATAAACCCACTAACCCCCACTCACACGCTGTCTCCCAATGTTGTTGCACTTCCACAAGGTCATACAACTTACTCCAAAAGTTTGAGAATGTGCAAAGCCTGAGAGCTTACAAAGCACATCAGCATGATTCAGCTAAATCTAGCACAGATGCTCCTTGACTTACGATGGGGTCATGTCCCAATAATCCCACCATAAGTTGAAAATACGCCTTATATATATATAAAATGAATATTTAAATAACATTTTTATCAGCAGAGGTTATTTCTAGCAGAAGGATTCAAAATGAACTCTGATTTTGTTAATTCAGCATAGCTTTTTTTCAAGATTCAGGTAAAATCTCCATGCTCAGGAAACCTCTGAGAAGATCTACTCCTCACTACAAAAAAAGGTAAGAATTTGAGGTGATGAATATGTTAATTAGCTCGATTTGATTATTCCACAGTATATTTATAAATCATAACATTACTCAGTCCCTTGTAAATATATACAGCTATAATTTGTCAATTTATAATTTAAAATAAATAACTTAATTAAAAAAAGATTCTCCAACCTGAAGATGACCAACACTTTCCATGCTCCAGGTCAAAATGGGAACAAGGGGGTTAAGGCCATTGGGCATCAAATTTCTATACAAAATAAAAAGACATTTTCTAATAATTAGAATTATTCATCAGTGAACACCTGCATTTGTAAGCATGACATCAAAAGCAGAAACCATAAAAGAGAAAGATTGATTTGACTATTTTTAAAAAAACCCAAAAGAAATGAAAACTAAAATAAAATTTATAAAATGGGAAAATATTTGCTAAATATACAACAAAACCAAAAAGTTATTATCTTTAGTGTTCATTCATTCAATAATTATTTACTGAGAACCTACTAAATATCAGGCTCTGTTTCTAGGTGCATGGATATTGGGTGAACAAGACAAGAGTTGCAATGCTCAATCACCAAATCAATCAGACCTATCTTAATACTTCAAGAGAAAAGCTAATAGAAGACATAAATAAGAGCAGAAATGCAAATGGTCAATAAAGATATAATACTGGTAATCAAAAGTGCAAATTAAAATAAGATTTTTTTTGCCTACCAGATTGGCAGAACTTTCAAATTTTATGGTGTTGACAAGGGTGCAGAATATGGACCTGCTCATATACTTCCCTGGGAGGGGGTTTCAACTAGCCTTCTTAATGATAAAGCCTGAACTGCTCCCAACTTTAGCCTGAACACATTTACGATGCTGAAATGCACATTCCTGAGCTCTAATGCAGAGATTCTGAAGCTGTCAACCAGAAATGGGATCCAAGAAAGTGCATCTATTAACTACCACAGGGTAATCTAATGCAGGTTACCCTAGGACCTAGGACCATTCCTGGGCACAGAGTGCCCTAGTGGCCTAGACCATGGGTGGGACCATGCCATCAAGTTAGGAGGCAAATGGTCCTATCAGTGGAACTGTGCATAGGCTGACAATCAAATGCAGAAGTTTTTGTTCAATTAGATTTGAGTAATTGATAGAAATATTTCAACTATAAGGCAAAAAAGTATCAAGTCATACTCACTACTGGTAGACTTTGATACTGGATCACACACAGTTCAGCTTTCGCAGTATTTTTTCTCTTTGGCCCAGAAATAAAACTTAAAAAAATATTTGCCCTATGGGCATAATCAGGTTTTATTCAAAACATTGTTAAGATTGTAGAAATTATTTAGGAGTTCTAAATAAATAAGATGAAGATGCAGCTACTCTTAACTTTTCCTTAAAATGCTGGCTATGGGTAAAGAACATGAAACAAGAGAGCACTCCACTGTGTCCCACATATTCAGACTTTGTTTTGCAAATGTTTTCTGGTTACTATGGCAACTTCTGGGTTTCTCTGTGTAAATGGGAAGTTGGGAACTTCATTTTTTTAAAAAAATGATTAGTTTGTTCTTTTATCCTGGTAAGCCCGTTCTGTGCTGACAAATTACATTCTGACAGCTAGGCTGTAATCCAAAACATGCTTTTTTAGAGACTGAATAATAAAGAATTTCCAGGGCTTGACAGTTACTCTTCATTCATATTTTTATGTATTTGCTTTCATTGAATTCAAAAGATAAACTAAGGGGCTAAATACTTGGTATACTTTTAAAATAATTCAGAAATACTTCCCCACTTGAAAGATTTGACAGATGTCAATTTGATTATTGTACTCATGGAATGTTGCATAAGGATAGAACACAAACTTCCAAATCAGTAAGACGTGGAGCTGAGCTCCTGCTCTACCACTCACTGTGGGTGAGACATTGGGCAGAGAGCCTAACTCTTTGAGCTTCAGTTTCTACCTATAAAATAAGAATAAAAAATAATATGTATAACTTATCTACAACAATGAGAAGTCTATTAAGCAGGCTCTCGATATAACATAGTAACTATTATTACCAAAGAAAAAATAAAAGGAAGCACAGAAATATCCCAAACATATTAGATTTGGTTTTAAAAACACAGGCTTCCCACAAGAAAAAAGACTAAATTAAACAGAAATGCACAACCAGAATTATTAGGATTGGACTTCTTCAGGTTTCAGCTATTTATAATACTATTATTAGACCCTCATCAGTAAGTAATAGGAAAAGACAGTTGGAATTTTGTAACGTGGTGAAATATGACAGGCAAACTTCACAAAAGAAGTTTCTCAAAACTTTATGAAACAACTGACTGAAACTATGCAGTCAGGTAAAGTTATTGTATAACTTTGAAACATCAAATGGCCAAGCTTTTAAGCTACTGGAGGTCATGGTGAAACGGGTCAGGAGTTTTCCATAACCCATTCGAGATGAGGGAAAGTAATCTGCAAGGAAGAGGCCTGTGCCTCTCTAAAGATGAGTCACCTCCGACGGAAGGTTAGTTAGCATTGAGGTGGGGGCAGGTTCCTCCATTTGTTTTCCAACAGCATTTATGAATCTATCTTTTCTCTTTCTTGTATCCGTTGGTGGGCAGGACCCATCTATATTCTGCATCTCTTGGTTTTCTGTTTATTAAACTGTTTATAGAGGAACAGGATTCAGTGGAGTATGTTAAGCCTTTTGTTATTACTTGTCCTAATTCTTAAATGGCCTTTATTCCTTAATCTTCAATTATTATACAAGAAAGAGCATCACAGATGATCCTGTGGGCAAAATATTGAAGCATTGAGCACAAATACAAAATATTTTAAAGCATAACAAGATATTCTAAAATTTGAAACTATGTAAACTTTCTTCAAAATAACCATAAATCCATATATGTGGCACATAAACTCAACCTACATGTTAGTCAGTCTATTGAAAAGTATTGATGCAGAACTGGTAAGCAATAGTAACAGCAAAAACTAAGGCCTCTAAACAACAGCAGATGTCAATACTGTGCTTTCACTATCTGACTTTGGTTTTAATTACATCTAAGGCAGTACATTCCAGAGGGCAGACATGAGGCTGAAAAAGGTCACTTGATGGAGATTTTTCTCAGCTTACTGTCCACACCTACTACTTGTTATCAGAGACAAGGTAAAACACGGAACTCTAGGAATGTGATTTAAAAAATAAAGTTCCAGTAATAAACAGTAAGCTGTTCATTTGGGGAACTGTTCCAGCAAGTGTTCCAGCAAGTGTTACAGTGATTGACCAGGGAAAGAACTGAGCGGCACACAGAGGGTCAGAGAATCAGCCTTTATTTCGCCAGTGGGCTCAGAGGGGTTCGCCAGCGGGCTCAGAGGGGCATGCCACCAAATTCTGAGCACCGCTTCCTTGTTCTCCTCCAGTTTTATACACTTCTTGGAGTTACACACAACCAATCAACTATGAGCATGAGGAGTTACCCAATCAGTGGTAGGATTCAAAAGCATCCAACCAGCAACAAGCTTTATATATCCAATCAGCAACAAGCTTTACATATCCAATCAGAGGTGGGATTCAAAAGCATCCAACCAGCAACAAGCTTTATATATCCAATCAGCAACAAGCTTTACATATCCAATCAGCGGTGGGATTCAAAAGCATCCAACCAGCAACAAGCTTTATATATCCAATCAGCAACAAGCTTTACATATCCAATCAGTGGTGGGATTCAAAAGCATCCAACCAGCAACAAGCTTTATATATCCAATCAGCAATAAGCTTTACATATCCAATCAGCGGAGGGATTCAAAAAGCATCCAATCAGCAGTGAGTTCAGCCATGGGGCCCTGGGTTGGGGGTTTTTCCCTGTCAGAACTAACTGTTCCCACACTACAACCACCACCATCACTGATACCACCCCCTTCCTTTCACCCCAATGTTGCTGGATGAGTACTTCATGACCCTTCATCTCCGATCAGAAACCAGTTAAGGTTTGGGCCTCTGACCAAGCTGGGTCAATCCTGGCTCCTACATAAGGTTCCCAGATAAAATATAGGAACTCAGTTAAACTGGAATGTTAGATTAACAATGAATAATCTTTAGTATAAGTTTGTCTCAAATAAGGCGCTGAGACATACTTATGCTACACACTATGGTGGTGTTCCCAGATCTGCCAATAATAGCTGCAAATGCATAGAGTACTTTCTGTGTTCAATGCATTGTTCCAAATGTTTTATAAATATTAAGTCACTAACCAAATAAAAATATATGGGCATGCAAATATATACCAATATATGGATGATTTGAGGTTAGGAAGATTGAACTGTGTATTTTTAAATTTCAGGAATTATGCAAAACTTCCTATAATTAAGATACTTAATGAGCTGTCATTGACTAGCTACAAATCAATTTATATAAAATTGAAAAACATAAAAATAAAAACTAAAAGGTAGATGATACAGTAAAGTAGAAAAAGCAATGGGTTGAGAATCTGGAGGTCTAGATTTCAGTCCTTGCTCAGTAACTATGAATAGCTGGGCGACCTTGGGAAAGTATCCTCACTTCTCTAGATCTAGGGTTCCTTATCTGCAACATGAGATTTGGAAAAGATTGTGTTTATGGTCACTGCTGCCCCTAAAATTCAATTATATCTTATAATATTGGAAAATCAGCTTGCAGAGAAAAGATTATTACCTCTGCAATCATTCTGTTGGTGTCTCCTAAAAACAGCAAATTTAGAGCTTCTTCCTCCGTGGTTGCCTGATGAAGAGATAGGTTTTTTAGGTGAATGTTCTGTTCAGGGTCCTCCAATATTGTCACTCTCCTAGGGAAATGAGAAACAAGAAAACAACATATTGATGAAAATGAAAGGAACTTGAAGTCTTCCCTACAGGCTTATTTTTAAAAAGCTATATAGGGCTGGGCATGGTGGCTCACGCCTGTAATCCTAGCATTCTGGGAGGCTGAGGTGGGAGGATCGCTCAAGGTCAGGAGTTCGAAACCAGCCTGAGCAAGAACGAGACCCCCGTCTCTACTAAAAATAGAAAGAAATTAATTGGCCAACTAAAAATATATAGAAAAAATTAGCCGGGCATGGTGGCGCATGCCTGTAGTCCCAGCTACTCAGGAGGCTGTGGCAGAAGGATTGCTTGAGCCCAGGAGTTTGAGGTTGCTGTGAGCTAGGTTGATGCCACGGCACTCTAGCCCAGGCAATAGAGTGAGACTCTGTCTCAAAATAAATAAATAAATAAAAATAAATAAAAAAAATAAAAAGCTAAATAGTATGACGTCTTGAACTTATAAAACTGAATAACACACAAGACACCAGACAGCACTGGATTAGCATCAAACACTGACATTCTCTTGATAGTCCTATCAGATAGCTTTGGGGCTGAAAAATATATTATAAGCTTCTGATTTAAAGCCACCTGTCACTGTAATCATCAAATCACTAAATTATCTTAAAATGCATATTCTTACTTAATCAAAAATGCAAATAGATGATTTTCTATCTATATATCACAAAACTAAGCCATATTGTTTTTTTCTGTGTCATAATTCAGTTTCTTACATAAGCAATGTGCTAATCCTTTTGTTAAATTTTATATCATTTTCAATTTACATGACATTTCAAACTGGTTAGCTCATCAACTTAAACATGATGAAAATCAAGGCATCTGTCATCCCTCTGGGAGTTATTCCCATGTCTAGTTATTCCCATGTCCTCAAGGTAAGTAAAAAATTCTCAAGAAGGCTTACAATAAAGATTTAGTTTGTCCTTATTATTTTAATATCTGTCAAATCTGTTTCTTGATCCTTTTTCCTTTACAACAAACCTTTTCCTTCCATTACATCCTTTTAGTCAGACTGAGACCTGGAATTACACTCATCTATTACAACCACCTTAATGGGCATCCTGGTGCCAACATCATTTCCTCCCAGGTGAGTCCTAACTCTGTTTCCAGAGTTGTCTTGTCAATATTCTCCTTAAAGTCCTTGCAGGACTTTCTGCAACCGAACAAAACTTGGCCAAACTCCTCATATTCTGCTTCAAAGGCCTACAGATTTGAGCCATAAAGTTACTAAAGAGGATTCCCTTTTGCCTATTGAGTTTTGCCTTCTTGATTTTCTTAAGAACTGTTAAGGAAAGAAAATCTTGCCATTCACAAGTATTGTCAAGGAGTATCTCCAGGTATCTTCACTTGCTTAAAACATTTGGGATTGATGATGTTAAGTAAAAGTTGACATCATCTAGCACTTTTTTTTTCTTTAAAATAATAACTAGCAAATAGACATGTATCATTTTTTTATTCATAAAAACTTATTTAGAATACATTAATTTTGCAAATACCATAATTTTTTATCCTTCCCTCTTGTAAGGAAGTTATCTGGACTTTCATATGTAATTTGTGGGCACTTAAAATACTAATCGCAGGAAGAAAATGTAGCTCTACCAGCACATCTGTGACCAATATGTCCCTAATAACGTACTCCTTTGCCAAGTTTTAGACTCTTTTTCATCTCCTTCAACAATACCAGCAAAGATGGAAAAAGATCTCTTCCCTTAATGAAAACAAATGTAATTTATTTAGTTTTCAATAAGTTTTCTTAAGTGAGAGCATTTATTAAAAATGCTTGAGAGTTCAAAAATGCTTGGAAAAGATGAAGGCATTTTTAATTGAAATGAATGAGTTGTATTCTATTTTTAGGAACCCCCTTAATTTCTTAAACTTTATTTCCCTGCAGAGTTTTCTGAAGCACTCAAGAAAGTAACTAAGTTAAGCCCCTCAGGACACAGAAGTCACAATTCTTCCTAAATTCACAGATTCTAGGGCTTACAGGTGAAAGAAAGATAAAGCAATGATATAAATGAGATGGTATGTTAAAAGTGAGAAAAGAAGACAGTTCTGCCTTTCTCAGCATGAAGTCAAAAACGAATTCTCCAACTCTGAGGCAAAGTCACCTACAATACATGTTGCAAGCCCAAGACTGCTACAATACTTTCCCCGTGCAAGTTCAGAAATGGGAGTGGTGAAGTAGCAGGAAAGGATTCAAAGCAGCGTGCACACACTCAGTGGGCACCAAATGTATGCCAGGCACCTACATTATTTCATTTAATCCAGTTGCTCTCAAAAGGAACTACCTCTGGACACACACACACACACACACACATACACACACACACACAAAACACTGGTTGCCAGGTCCCATCCTAAGGATTGGCCCAGGCATGGTCTAGGGGAATAGAATTTGTAAAAACAGGTGATTCCAGTTTGCAGCCAGGGCTAAAAGCCACTGACTTCATCTTTAATAACCCTTCAAAGTAAACAAATGGGGAGGAGGTTTCAGGTTTTCTTACCTTTACTTTCCACCCAATTCCAATCCATGCCCAAAGGGGAAAGTTACTCATCTTATTGGTTGTATCTGAAAACACTAATGAGTCACATCTACTAATAGGCAAGGTCATTGTGAATTAAAAACAAAAACAAAACTGTCCTTTCATGGGAAGTTTCTTTTCTACTTCCCTGTACATACAGCTGGTGGGTAAACTAAGCCGTACAACATTGACTACAACAATAACTAATATTCAACTGGGGATTATGGATCTACCTAAACATTCACAGGGCTTATATCACTGCTGAATCAAAAAATGTAAGAGATAGTAAGGACACATTACACACATATCTCTCACTATTACTTCACTGAAATAGGGAACGCAGAAAACAAGTATGGAATTCTAAGCATGCTCATTTATTAGATAATCTATATGGGTCACTGATTTAGGATTATATTTACATGGAATAATTACAAGGATAAGGTAGAAAGCATTTGTTAAATGTCATCAGTGGTGTTTGGCTATGCTACTATTTTCTTCTAAATCACTCAGAGCCTTTGATCTCCAATGTGGCTACTTCAGAACTATTATACTTCCAAATTTACTTCCAGGTGCTTGCCCAGCTTTGTCACTTTGATCAAAATACAATTTGTGCATGCCTTCGATTTTCTTCATAGAACTTTCAGTTGTCTTTCATAACCCATACCTAAGCATTTCTCTGACTCATTTCTGGCATCATGTGCTCTATTTGCTGATGTTTTTGTCCACGGAGGTTTTCAAAATAAAAAAAAAGGCAGGTTGGTGTCCAAATGACTTTGGTTTCTTTCATGGTTCTTTTCCTGTTTAGGGCTCATTTGTGGGCACCCTATAAAAGCCTCTACCTTTGGCATCCTTCTGGAATCTTTGAGGTGTAATCTTCTCTCACCAATTAGGGTCTCTCTTGCCAGTTCTTCTAAGATTCTTTTCTGGTTTCTGCGCCATCCCTTGGGCATGAGGTTTTGGACTTTCCAATATTGTTCTACCTCCCCTCACTGAAAGTCCTGTTTGCAGTAAGTCTTGCAGCCATTGTTTCAGTAGATGGTGCATAAAAGCCCAACCTGAGCCATGCCCTGGGCACTACCTCTTACTAGGAGAGCTAGTTGAGGAGTGAGAATGTTTTAAATTCTACTGCCAGTGAAATGGTTTTTCAAAGTTGAGGGAAATGAGGACCATTAGCAAATGCTTCTCATCAAGTTGGTTCCTTCTTTCCCAGGAACTAACTCTCTCTCTCTTTCTCTCTCTCTCTCTCTCTCTCTCTCTCTCTCTCTCACACACACACACACACACACACACATACACACCCCAATAGCTATTTCCTGAATCCTTAGTCCACCACTTGGTTCTGACTATAATTTTCATGGGTTTGAAAGAGGGCTTTATTAGAGTTTCTTAAATAAACATTCTAATTCCAAGATGGAAACCCCCCAAACTATTTATTTGATTCTTTTTGAATAGGCCTGTGAATAGTTTTCCCTACAAAATGTTTCTAAAATGTTTAGATTTCAAACAAAAATTCACTGATAGCCTTAACTTGGATACCTAAGTGGAAAAGTTCTGCTAAGTATACTGGGCCTGCTTAATGACGGGGAAGAAGCAAGCTTTGTGTTTTCTCTGTAAACAGAGAATCTTTTCCATTTGGCTAAGTAGTTGGAATTTGTAGGCTCTTTTTAACTGACTGGAAGACATATAAAGAGCAATAGCCAAACTCTTATTCTCAATAATAGAAGCCATCAATGAATGAACCCTCTCTACCCTATACCCTACCAACTTGCTGAACAGGAACTTTCCAGAAGTTACTGCAATGAATATGGCTGCTCATTTTCATTGTATAGATAAATGTTCCATGGTGGTTTACACTTTTTTGTCTACTTGCAAATGTCCTATATGATTGTGCAGGTCGTACACTACATGATGGCACCATGTCCAAGGGGGTGCCATTCATATCACAGGTTTGTATATTTATTATGACAAGTGTCTGTTAGAAGGCAGCAATATGTCTTCTAACAAAATCAGCATATTGCTACAATTTTCCAATAGATTGTGGAGGTACCTTTTAATAAGTCACATAAAGGTGACTACAGGTCACACAGACTAGCCATCACCCTGTCTATATACCTTGACCTTGAGCCATATCATAGCAGGTGGGCCTCATGAAAATGGGAGGGGGTATACCAAGCTCTTCTAAATAACTGGGTATGTTTCACATCTTGTAAATACAGTTCAAACGTCATTCATTTCAATAAAGACAAAATTCTCTAGTTCATCAGTTCTCAATTTCCTTTTTTTACCATCCCAACACATTTTCTCAGAAGCTCTCTATGGTGAAGATTTAGGGAGAAGGAAAAATGTGAATTTTTAGAAGTATGCAAGGAGACCTTTCCTTCCTGCATTTAAATAATTTTAAAAGTAGATTTTCTTTAGATTGATTACAATCTTCTAAAATAATTCTTCTGTTAAAAAATACAAATAGTTGAAATATGTTATTTGAGAAAGTTTTACGAACCTGCAATACATTTTTGTTTTGGTGTCAACCTAGGCAAAATGGGCTAAAAGCAATGGAAATATTCTCTATTTAACCACTGTTGAGATATTGTGAAAGCTCTTACTAATAGCTTGAAAAATGTATCTTTTCTTTCTCATTTTATTTAACATATCTTTTTACTGACAATGTCTATTTGGGTAAGCCATTGTAAGTTGGGCTGCTATTACATGCTGTTGTTAATTCACTAACAAAAATGTGCAATACTATTGACTGAAAAACCCTTCCTTCTAACCACATTAAACAATTACATGGTATAGGATCTGATTCTGGCTTAATCTGTTCACTTTTCTTCATCTGTTTAATTTTGAAGTGGTAAAACACTATTTCATTATTAAGAGTCTTTATCATTAGGTAAAAATTATTGAATGTATGCTATCACTAATTTCCTCTCACTTCTCTACTGTTTCAAACATTTCTTTGCTCTTCTTGGTTGTTTATCCATTCAGATAAACTCAAGAATCATATCTAAGTCTTTTAAAGTCTTTAAGATTTTGTATGGAATTGCACTGAACCTATACATTAACATGGAAATACTCTTTTAAGATATTCACACTGCCCCGCAAAGAACCAGATTAACAGTTCTCCATTTATTTTCAAGTCTTCTTTTATTTCTCACAGAAAAATGTACTATTTTCTTCAAGAAGTTCCTGAACACTTCCTGGGCATTTTACACTCTTTTGCTGTTGCAAAAGAGATCTATTTAGCCATTAATTTTTTCTAACTGGGTTATTCCTAGGGCTTGCTTCTCAGATTAAATGAGATAAGCACTGAAATACAATAGGTGGCCAGACAGCCTGAATAACATCGGTCTTTTCTCTGGTTCATAATAACCAATTTTCATTTTGTAAAACATCTCCAACTATCCTAGAATTCAATTTGAAAACACAAGGCCAATTATAATTAACTGCTGAAGCATACATAGGTTAACTGCTGTGGGAGTTTCAGAGCAGGGAGATTAATGTACTACTTGTGACTTCCATCACCTGATCCAGATAACCCCAATGAACCGCTTCACCTCCCTTGCCCGGACTTCCCTCTAAAAGCTCTTGCCCACATGTCCTCTCTCAGGCTGGCTCAGACTGCTCCCACCTCAGCAGCACTGTCAGCTCTTGGCACAGTCAGAACTTTGGTCTTGCCATTATGTCAGAAAAATTAGGACATCATTGAGGGTTGTGGGAGCAGAGACAGTGATGTGAAAGGGGACTGGACTGGGCAGGGACAGGCAATTATTGGCTGATGTAGGCTCCTTTCATGAAACTATTGTAGCTCTAAATTATGTATATGCTTTTTTTTTTTTAATTTGCATGCACGTACATTAACCGACCAATTGAGAGCAGTTGTGTTTTGCAGAAGTATCTTTAGGTGTTTCACAGTCATGTTCCATTTTCCAGCTAAATGGTAAGTTAACTGAAGATAAGAATACAGCGTAAATTTTTTATAACACCCCCAAAAGAGCTAATTGAGATTCTTGCAATATAGTAAATGGTTGGTATACATAATGTTAACACTTTCAAAACATAATAATTTTTTTATTTATTGGTTGAGCAGTAATAGATGTGTTTCCAAATTCTGTAATCTTCTAAAAGACAGAATAAAATGACCAAGCAAGCTAAGAATTATTCAAAACTGTTTCAAGTAATCCTATGGTTTTGCTTTATATACTCAAAATTGAGAACAGATTCTGAAAAATGATGTACTATTAGAATAACTCGATTCATAAAATGAATTATAAAAACTAACTGGACAATAAGTCAAAGCAAAATAAATCCAGACCAATATATAATTTAGAATGTGTATTTCTTACTGGCAGAAAGTATATGAATTTATTTATACACAAATCATGAGGAAAATGGAATAGACTGAAATGACAATGTTTTCCTGTTATTAATTTCATGTGACCCAAACCCCTAAATATCTCAGATATATTTCTACATTCCAAGTATCTGAGTTAAAATATGATAGCTATTTCTTCTCACCCTTCCACACATTACTTATTAGGCAGTGGTTGGTGAATGCTAACACCTCTGTTATGGACTAAATGTTTGTGTCCTCTCCAAATTCATATGTTGAAGCCCTAACCCCAATGTGGTGGTCTTTGGGGATGGGGCCTTTGGGAAGTAATTAGGTTTAGATGAAGTCAAGAGGGTGGGCCTCCCATCTCCTGATGGGATTACTATCCTTCTAAGAAGAGGAAGAGAGACTAGAACTGACCAGGACAACCTCCTAATTATCTAAGACATTTTTGATATTAAGAATAATCTCTTTGAATTGGCTATTCAGAGCAGGGGAAGCCGGCTTCTCCCTTGTTATATTACTGTAGTAGGAAAGGCTTTGGGTGGAAGTGTGTCATTTTCAGGCCAGAGAGGCTTTCTATTTTCTCTGTCATGGTCATTGGCAGTGTTTTAGTTCTCAAGGAACATAGTACCCAGCCAATCATGATGGACATATAGTATGACTTACCATCCCTGGTCATGTTTACTCATAGAATCCTGCAGGACAGCACCCTCACCTTCTCAAGAGGCTGCCTCTCAGCTGTGCAGTAATTGGCTCAGTTGAAGAAAAGCCTGGAGTTAGTTTTAACTTTGATATCTATGCTTATAGGCCTTATGAGTCCTCTCGAATGCCAATAGGAGCCAGAAAAATAACACAAATGAAAAGTGTAATGCAAAAGGTAGGAATAAGAACTGAAGGATGCATGCCTTATCTAAAAGCACCAAATTCAAAAATTTTAAACACAGGTTGGCCAAACAAAACAGGATTGGGGCTGATGCAAGGAGGGTCCAAAGAGTAAGCAGGAGAACTGGCTTTGAAAAGGACAGAGTTCTTGAGACTAGAGGAAAGGAGGTGAGTGGGAGGGAGGCAGGGAGTTGAAGAAATTTGTGTTTGACAATTTCTATATTCTCTTTGAGTTAGGGATACAATGGGCTTCAAAGAGAATTGGGGCAGGAAGTACTTGATTGAAGAAATGGACATTTGGTATAATTATTGTGAGGACTGAAAGAAAAAGCACTGGGCCCGTGAACATATTTGCTTAGCAGGCTGAAGGCCCAATTGAGGTTGGAGACCATAATGTAACAGAGGTTTTTCCTAGCCTTCTCTGAACCCCCCAGGTTGAAATCAGTGTCCTCCCTTCTGCTTCCAGAGAATCCAGGGCATCTTATCGCTTGCTATGTAAGATTGAAATGATCGGTTTATAAGTCTGTTCTATTAGACTAGAGCCCTTTGAGATCAAGAACAGGTATCTCAGAGCCTTGCAGAGAGTCTGACACACAACAGACAGAGCTGAACTGGCTCACTCAGACTGACATAAGTGGCTCCAGAGGCTTGAAGAAGCCCAGAAACCACAGCTTGCTCATCATAGTTCAGGTGGAATACCAGGATATGACACAGATCTCCTGGGAAAGAACATCAACACCCCTCGCTCTGATGTTTGAGGGACCAAGGTTGATATCCTGGTTCTAGCTCTTAGCAGACATGAAATCTTGGGAAAATATCACACAGTCGATTGGAACCTCAATTTCGTCATCCATAAAACATGGATTATAATACCTACTTATTTAAATGAGATAATGCATGTATAGTCCCTAGCATAAGGACTGGCATACAACAGGTGCTCAGTGAATACTGGTTTGCTATCCTCTTTGGAGAGATTTTCCTGATACCTCTAAAAACACTTTCCCTAAGTGGATACGGGAAGGGATTAAGATAGACCTTCTGCATTGGAATCACCTGGGATGCTAATTCAACCATCCAAATTTTCTGAGGGTGGAGGCCAGGAATTTGTAGCTTAAAAATCATTCCAGGTGATTCTTACACATAGTTAAATTTCAAGCCATTCTTACTAAAAAATTTTAAGCCACTGGATTATGAGATATTTCAATTGTCCCCCACTTTTTTACTCCTACTGACACCTAAATAGCCCTAATAACTTCCCACAGTGCTCTGACTCTTGTCCACCTGATTCTAACCCTATACAATACTGACTGATTTTTCTTCCTAAAATGCAGTTCCAATCATGCTATGCCCTTGAATAAAAATCCCCAAGAGGGGATTTTTATGCCTGCCAAATCCTTGCATTCATACCTTTCCATTCTTAATACCCTTGCCTACTTTCTTACTTGGTTCCAGTCAAACAAATTTATTACCTGTCACATAATAAGCCCTACGCTTTTCAACTTCCCCATCTTTGTTTCCACATGCATGCCACACTCCACTGTCCCATGTTCTACTCATTCTCTCAAGGACTATCTCACCTGCCATCTTCTCTATGAATCTTCACCTGATCTCCTACACTGTTGTGATTTCTTTCTTGTTTGAGCTCTTGCTATTTTTTGTGCCTCTCTTGGCACATATTAGAATGTGATGTTTTTCATATTCTACCTTATGCTGTTTTGCACTAGTTTCATCTACTCTGTTATGAGTTACAGGGAAGCAGGGACTGTGTTAGCAAACTTGGTTCCTAGCACAATGTCTGGAACAGAACTGGGTCTCAATACATGTCTGTTGAATGTATGAATAAATCCGTATGACTAGACCGTACGCCATGAGGGCAGAGACTGTGCATTAATTTTCTTTGTAACTCCTGCAGCACTTAGCAGTATTTTTTAATCCAGTAGGTATTAAAAATGTGTTTACTTAAATTTACCATTTGGCAACTTTTTTCCCTTTTGATGACAAATTATTCAAAAATACAACACAGCCAAGATTTCAATACTGAATACTGGAGTTTATGGGCTCTTTTTTATAGTAATAACCATGATAATTGTTAGAGTCTTAAATAGAATATGCTTCCCTATTTAGGAATACTAAAATTATACTAAAGTAAGATGACTATTTTCCCTGCAGCTAAGACCAACAGTTATACTGTTCTACTTCATGAGACAAACTTAGATTCTAACTACATTCCCTTTATAGCTTATGACATAAGAAGCTTTCAAAAATAGAAGTTCTATTTTCATTTTAAACTACTAAATACAGAATAGGTTTAATACAGATATGTGTGTATATGCATAGGTATGACCACATAAAAACATATAGCCAATTACTTTCTAAAAGTAAACCTTTATTTCTGAGATAATTGTTGATTCAGGGACAGCTGTAAGAATGCAGAGAGAGCTCATGTACCTATTGCCCAGTTTTCCCCAATGGTAACATCTTGCAAAACTATAGTATTAATATTAAAATATTACAGCCAGGAAACTGGCATTGATACAACCCACCGATCTTATATAGATTTCCCCAGTTTTGCTTGGAATCATACAGCATATAAACCTTTTAGGTTTGACTTTTTTCACTCAGCATAGTTCCCTGGATATTTATCCAAGTTGTTAATTGTCTCAACAGTTCATTCCTTTTTGTTTTTCTTATTTTATTTACTAAAGCCTGTAATTTACATTAGGGTTCATTCTTTGTGTTATAAATTCTATGGGTTTTACAAAATGTACGTCATGTATCCACCATTACAGTATCATACAGGATAGCTTCACCACCCAAAGAATCCCCTGTGCTTCACCTACTTATTCCCATACTCTTCCCCCCAACCTCTGACAACCACTGGTCATTTTATTTATTGTCTCTAAAGTTTTGCCTTTTCCAGAATGTCATGATAATTTTTACACTTAACAAAATGTATTTAAGGTTCCTCTTTGTATTTTGTGGCTTAATAGCTCTATTTTTTTCTCTTTTTTTGTAGTTTTAGAGGATACCAGAGGCAGTTTTGTTACATGGATATAGTGTGTAGTTGTGAAGTCTGGGCTTATAGTATAACCATTATTCAAAAACACAACACAGCTAAGATTTCAATACTGAATACTGAAACAGTGCACACTGTACCCATTAAATAATTTTTCATCCAATGCTTGTTGTTGAAGCTACTCAGTCTATGCTATTTTGTTATAGCAGCCAAACTAAGAGAGTGTTTGACATAAATTAATCTAACAGATCTAAGAGATTTTTTTTCTTTCTTTTTTTTTTTTAAGAGACGGGGGTCTTACTGTATCACCCAGGTTAGTCTAGATCTCCTGGCCTCAAGAGATCCTTCTGCCTCAGCCTCCTGAATAGCTGGGAGTACAGGTGTGAGCCACCACAGCCAGCTTCATTTCTTTTTATGGCCAAATGGTATTCCACCATATGAATACATTATTACTACAATTTGTTTATCCATTTGCTTATTGGGGAACATCTTGGTTGCTTCCAGTTTTGAGCAACTATGAGTAAGGCTGAAATATATATATTAATATTTGTGGCAGGTTGTTGTATGGCCATGTTTTCAAATCATTTGGGTAAAAACCTAGGAGTATGCTTGCTGGATTATGTGGTAAGAGTATGTTTAGTTTTGTAAGAAACTATCAACTTGTCCTCCCAAGTGGCAGTATCATTTTGCATTCCTACCAGCAAAATGAATGAGAACTCCTGATTCCACATCTTTGCTAGAATTTAGTGTTGTTAGTATTTTGGATTTTAGCCATTCTAATAGATGTGTAGGAGTATCTCATTGTTTTATTATAATTTGCAATCCCCTAATGAGAGATGTTGCTGAACTTCTTTTCATATACTATTTGCCATGTGTATCTCTTCTTTGGTGAAGTATCTGTTCAGATCTTTTGCCCATTTTTTAATTGGGTCATTTATTATTGCTGAATTTTAAAAGTTCTTTGTATATTTTAGATAAAAATGCTTTATCAGATATGTGTTTGGTAATTACTTTCTTCCAATCTGTGACTTGTCTTTTAATTCTTTTAACAGTATCTTTCACAGAACTTTTAATTTTAATGAAGTTCAACTTACAATTTTTTTCATGCATCATGCTTTCAGTGTTGTATCTAAAAACTCATTGCCAAACCCAAGGTCATCTAGATTTTCTCCAATGTTATCTTCTAGAAGACTTAAAGTTTTGCATTGCGCATTTAGTTCTATGACTTATTTCAAATTAATTTTGAGAAAGGTGTAAGGTCTGTGTCTAGCTTCATTTTTTTACATGTGCATGTCTTGTTGCTCTAGTACTATTTGTAAAAAAGACCATCCTTTTTCCATTGAATTTCCTCTGCTTCTTTGTCGAAGGCCAGCTGACTATATTCGTATGGGTCTATTTCTAGGATCTCTATTCTGTTCCATTGATGTATTTGTCAATTCGTTTGCCATTAGCACACTGCCTTGATTACTGCACCTTCATAACATGTCTTGAAGTTTAGGTAGTGTCAGTTCTTTGATATTTTTCTTCTTCTTCTGTAGTGTTGGTTATCCTGGGTGTTTTGTCTTTCTATATAAACTTTATAATCAGTTTGTTGATATCCACAAAATAACTTACTACGAATTTTGTTGAGATTAAATTGATCTATATAAATCAAATTAGGAAGAATTGACATCTTAACAATATTGCATCTTCCTATCCATGAACATGGAACATCCTTTTATTTAGATCTTCTTTGATTTATTTCATCAGAGTTTTATAGTTTTCCTTGAATATATCTTGTCAAATTTATACCCTAGTATTTCATTTTTTGATGCCAATGTAAATAATATTGCGTTTTTAATTTCAAATTCCAATTGCTTATTGTTGGTACATAGGAAAGAAACTGACTGTTGTACATTAACCTTGTACTCTGTGACCTTGCTATAATAACTTATTAGTTCCAGGAGTTTGTCAATTTTTTAGGATGCCCTACATAGACGATTATAACATCTGTGAGCAAAGACCATTGTATTTCTTGCTTTCCAATATGTTTGGTTTCCTTCCTTGTCTTATTGCATTAGCTAGGACTTCCAGTACAATGTTGAATAGGAGTGGTGAGAGGGACATCCTTGCTTTGGTTCCCTATCTTATAGAGAAAGCATCTAGCCTCTCACTATTAGGTATAATGTTAGGTATAGATGCTTTGTAGATATTCTTTATCAAGTTGAGGAAATTTCACTCTATTCCTAGTTTGCTGAGACTATCATGAATGGATGTTGTATTTTGTCAAATATTTTCTCTGCATTTATTGATATGATCATATAATTTTTCTTCTTTAGCTCATTGGTGTGATGGACTACACTAGTTGATTTTTTTTCAATTTCAGTTCATTATTTTATTCTTTTTTTAAATTCAGGATATTATGGGGGTACAAACATTTTGGTTACATGAAATGAACTTGCCTTGCTCAAGCCAGGGCCACAAGCCTGTCCTTGCCCCATACAGTGCACCTCGCCTCCATTAGCTGTGGGTTTACAGACCCCACCCGCTCTACTCCCCACTGCCCCATCCCCTCTACCTGACCAGCACCCAGTGAGTATTACTACCATGTGAGCACCTTAGCGTTGATCAATTAGTACCAGTTTGATGGTGGGTATATGTGGTGCATGTTTTCCCATTCTTGTGATACCTCACTTCTAAGGATGGGCTCAGTCTCTATCCAAGATAATATAAGAGGTGTTAGATCACCATTGTTTTTTGTAGTTGGGTAGTATTCCATGGTATATAATTACCACATTTATTAACCCACTCATGTATTGGTGGGCGTTTGGGTTGTTTTCACATCTTTGCAATTGTGAACTGTGCTGCTATAAACATTCGAGTGTAGATGTCTTTATTATAGAATGTCTTTTTTTCCTTTGGATAGATGCCTAGTAGTGGGATTGCTGGATCAAATGGTATTTCTATTTTTAGCCCTTTGAGGTATCTCCACATTACTTTTCACAGGGGTTGTACTAATTTGCAGTCCCACCAGCAGTGTAAGAGTGTTCCAATCTCTCCACATCCATGCCAGCATTTGTTATTTTGGGACTTTTAAATAGAGGCCATTCTGGAGTTAGGTGATATTGTAGTTTTGATTTGCATTTCCCTAATTATTAGAGATGTTGAGCACTTTTTTATATGTTTGCTGGCCATTATTCTGTCTTCTTTTGAAAAGTTTCTATTCATGTCCTTTGCCCATTTATCGATGGGGTTGTTTAATTTTTTTGTGGATTTTCTTAAGTTCTATATAGATTCTTGTTATCTATATAGATCCTTTATCAGATGTGTAGAAGCAAATATTTTCTCCCACTCTGTAGGTTGTCTGTTTGCTCTAAGGACAGTTTCCTTGGCTGTGCAGAGCACATTGAAAAGGATGGTATCCTCCCAACTCATTCTATGTAGCCAATATAACCTTGATACCAAAGCCAGGAAAGGATGTAGCAAAAACAGAAAACTACAGACCAATATCCCTCATGAATATAGATGCTAAAATTCTCAACAAAATTTTAGTAAACTGAATCCAACAGCACATCAAAAAAATAATTCACCACAACCAGGTGGGCATTATTCCAGGGATGCAAAGCTGATTCAACATTCACAAATCTATAAATGTAATTCACCACATAAATAAAAGCAAGAACAAAGACCACATGAATCTCTCAATAGATGCAGAAAAGCATTTGATAAAATCCAGCACACTTTTATGATAAAAACTCTCAACAAAATAGGCATAGATGGGACATTCCTTAAAATTATTAAGGCCATATATGACAAACCCACAGCCGATATCATATTGAATGGGGGAAAATTGAAAGCATTCCTGCTTAAAACTGGAACCAGACAAGGTTGCCCACTATCCCCACGTCTATTCAACATAGTGCTGGAAGTCCTTGCCAGAGCAATCAGACAAGAGAATGGAATTAAGTATGTCCAAATGGGGGCAGAAGAGGTCAAACTCTCACTCTTTGCTGATGATATACTGTTATACCTAGAAAATCCCAAGGATTCAGCCTAGAGACTCCTGGAATTGATAAATGAATTCAGTAAAGTCTCAGGATACAAAGTTAATGAACACAAATCAGTGGCATTCATATACGCCAATAACAGTCAAGCCATAGAATCAAATCAAATCAAAGACGCAAAACCTTTCACAATAGCATCAAAGAAATTTAAATACTTAGGAATATATTTAATGAAGGAGGTGAGAGATATTTATAGAGAGAACTACGAAACACTGAGAAAAGAAATTGTAGACAATATACACAGATGGAAATCCCTACCATGCTCATGGATTGGTAGAATCAATATTGTTAAAATGTTCATTCTACCTAAAGTGATCTACAGAATTAATGCAATCCCTATCAAAATTCCACCATCATTCTTCACAGATTTAGAAAAAACAATTCTACACTTCATTTGGAACCAGAGAAGAACTCGTATAGCCAAAGCAATCTTAAGCAAAAAGAAAAAATTGGGAGCCATCGGTTTGCCAGACTTCAATCTTTACTACAAGGCTATAGTAACCAAACAGCATGGTAATCGCACAAGAAAAGAGATATAGACCTTTGGAATAGGACAGAGATCCCAGATATAAAACCATCCTCATATTGTCATCTAATATTTGACAAAGCAGACAAAATTATACATTGGGGAAAATAATCTCTATTCAATAAGCAGTGCTAGAAAAACTGGATATCCACATTCAGAAAATTGAAACTGGATCCCCATCTCACACCTCTCACAAAAATCAACTCACATAAGATAACAGACTTAAACCTAAGGCATGAAACCTTAAGAATTCTGGAAGAAAATGTGGGGAAGACTCTTTTAGACATCAGCCTAGGTAAAGAATTTATGGAGAAGACTCCCAAAGCAATCACAGCAGCAACAAAAATAAATAAATGGGATCTAATCAAATTATATTAGTTGATTTTTGAATGTTGAACCATTCTTTCATACCTGTAATAAATCTCACTTGGTTGTAGTATATGATTCTTTTTACACATTATTGGATTTGATTTGCTAATATTTTGTTGAGGATTTTTACATCTATGTTCACAAGAGATATTGTTCTGTAGTTTTCCTTTCTTGTAATGTATTTATCTGCTTTTGGCATTTGGATACTACTGGCCATACTGAATAAGTTAGGAAGTGTTCCCTCTGCTTCTTTTTTCCAGAAGAGATTGTAAATTCTTTGGGATAGTCTATGTAGAAAATCATGCCATCTGCATGTGGATAGTTTTATTTCTTCCATTCCAACTATATGCCTTTTATTTCTTGTTCTTGCTTCATTGTAGTGGCTAGTATTTCCATACTGTGTTGAATAAGAGTGATGAGAGTGGACATTTTTGTTCCTGTTTTTAGGGGGAAAGCCTTAGATATGATGATAGCTGCACATTTTTTGAAGATTCTCCTTAACAAATTGAGGTGATTCTTCTGTATTCCTAACTTTCTGAGATTTCTATCATAAATGGGTGTCAAGTGCTTTTTTTGAACTTCATATAATTTTTATTTTTTAGCCTGTAGATATGGTGAATTACACTGACTGATTTTCAAATGTTGAACTAGCTTTACAATCTAGGATATCTGTCACTTGTTCATGGTATATAATTCATTTTATACATTGTTGGATTCAATATTTTGTTGATGGTTTTTGAGCCTTGGTTCATAAGCAATATTAGTCTATAGCTTTCTTTTTTTCTGGACTATCTTTACATGACTTTGGTCTTTCTTTTTTTTTCCCCCTGTAGTATCTTTGCCTACAAACTCCCTGTGGACTTTGTATATATGATGTCAGGGCAATACTAGCCTCACAGAATACATTGGGAAATGTTCTCTTTTCTATTTCCTGAAATACACTGTATACAGTTGGTGTTAATTCATCTTTAAATGTTTGGTAGAATTCTCTAGTGAAACCATCTGGGCCTGGAGATTTCTTTTTGTGGAGCTTTTAAATTATGGATTCAATTTCTATTGTAGTCATCAAACTATTCAATTATGTATTTCATCTTGGTTGAGTTTAGGTTTAATTACTTTTGATTGCTAATTTAGATGTCAGTATTTCTCATATTTACTAAACAAATGACTACAACAACATTTTCATAAAAGCAATCGAGTTTAGTCTGGTGACCTGATATCATATGTACAAAGTCCACAGGGAGTTTTTAGGAAAATGCTTTTGCAACAACAAAGAGGTAGAACTCATGAGAATGTAAAAGAAAAAAAAATCAGGAAAGTCAGAGTGCATGTGAGAAGAGCATCTAGCAGGTGATGTTTGGGGTGATGTTGTGTCACTCAATGGTAAAAAGCTGTTATAGATGGCTTTATTGTGCACCATCAAAATGACCTTGAGTTTGATTTTACATAGTTAAGCCTATTATAAGAATGTAGAAGTGATCAAATGGGCATTTTCCATTGTCCTTCAAATGAATGACTACAAGGAGGAACCAAGATGATAGACATTTTGCCTACTATTTTTGGAAGGCATTCATAATGTTTAGGACATTTTAGCACACAACAATGAAACCAGTCAACCAGACAGATAGAACTTCAGAATTAGAGTTTGTCCTAGTTCAAGAGTGTGTGACACCAGATTAACAGTGCATACTCTTAATCCAATCCAGGAAAAACAAAAGTTGAATTCCATTATAAAGAATTACTTTATTATCTCAGTAAAAGACAAACCCTTCTAAAACCTCTAGAAAACTAGCAGGCTAAATGTCAGTTGAATCTAATTATCTCCACACCAAAGGACTACCTAATTCTTGAATTGTTCTAGAATTTTATTTTAAATAGTATTGTATATATTTGAAATAATAGGCTATAGACATGGATATGGGAACCTTCTTTCTTAATGACATTTTTATTTGAGTGGGATATGTTGTCGTGTAATTACAGTACAAAATATAAGAATAAGAACATCTTTCGGACCACTTTTGTGTATATGTGAGGTAGTTTATTGAAAACATCTGTTTTGTAACTGAGGTCTCTTCTAACTTGAGTTGGTGAACTCATTCTCCAACAAGAGGACAAAGATACTAAAGAATGAACAGTAGGAAAGATAGAAAGCTAGCAATGGCTATAGAGAGAAATTGGCCAACATTGAGAATTACTTCCAAATGCCAACCTACTGAGAAGGGTAGAGGACACAGAGTGAACCAAGGCATTGTCCTTGCTCTCAAGAGGCTTGCTCTTTTCTAGAAGGAGGACATTAGAAAATATCAAAATCACCTTTTATTCTTTTGTGAAGGAGAGAAATGTCACCAAATAAGTCCTATCCTGTGAAGGTCAACAGCCTTTTAGCTCTAGACATTGGATGTTGAAAAGTTGTAAAATATTATTTAATCAACATTTTATAGACAGAGAAACCCAGAAAAATGAAAGAATTTATCTAAGACTACAGGACTGTGATTGGAACCCAAATTTCCCGACTTCTTCTAATCAAATATTTTTTACGCTACATTATACTACCTCTCTTAGAATTCAGTGGACTTTTCCCATTCCTAGTTCTTCCCATAGTTAGGCTGCACCTAATCATATCAATTATATTCAGATGTATAGGGCTCATGCTTTTTCGTCTCCCTCTCTACACTCTTGTTTTCAAAAAGTCTACTCCATAGTTTCAATTCAACAGATAATTTTAAACAATTTTAAAAATTATTAAGGACTTACTTACTGTGGCTTAGGCAGTAGAGAGACTGCCAGTGAGGCATACTTCCCACCTCTGAGGGATTTATTGTAAATATAAGCATCTAGTATAGTACTGTCAGACACCAAAGTTATATATGTAAAATTTATCATCATTACCCAATCAAGTTTTCTAATGGAAATCTCCTTTTTAGGTCAATGACTCCTTAATTCTCTAGGCCCCAGTATAAAAATATTGAAGCTCTTTTTGCTATTTTGGCATGAAAATGAGAGTATCTGTTTTTTAATCCTTGCTGTACAATTAACCAGTCAGTTTTGAAACTCTGGGCAAGTCAGACCTCTCTGGGCTTAATCTCTTCAGTCAGTAAAATGAGGAGAGCATTCTATGATTCACAATTTCTTTTCAAATTCAATCAAATCCAAGGTGCTAGGTAAAATCAATTTATGTTATTTCATTTTTTTGCATATTTGTTGAATTTATCTCTCCTCCTCCATGTTCATCATAGCCAAGCCCTTCATTCCTAGATTACTATTAACAGCCTTCAAGCTCTTAGGTGTAGATGTGGCTTGTTGGAATCAATTTCAAGCAAGATTTAGCCTGAAGATACATAGGGTAGACTGAAGGCCACAAAGCTAATAATTAATAAGAAACTTATTAAAATAAAGATCAATCTCACACTAAAAGCCTGTTTTTCGAGTCCCTCCAAAAACTGGCTTCAGTTGGCCTTTCTGCTTTTATTTCGAATCACTCCTTGTCTTAAGTCTATTCCACTATAAAAAATGCCATAGACTGGATGTCTTATAAACAACAGAAATTTATTGCTCACAGTTCTGGAAGCTGGAAAGTCCAAGATCAGGTTGCCAGCATTGTTGGGTTCTGGTGAGGGCCCTCATCCAGGTTGCAGACTGCCAACTTCTGGCTGTGTCCTCAACATGGTAGAAGAAATGTGAACAAAGTCTTTTGGGCCTATTTTACAAGGACACTAATTCTACTATTCACGAGGGCTCCACCTCATGACCTAATCACCTCCCCAAAGGCCCCACTTCTTATTACCATTGTATTGGTGATTAAGCTTCAACATACGTGTTTTGGTGCTCACAAACGTTCAGACCATAGCACTCCTCAACATACTGCCTTTCCAACCACACCTTCATGCCTTTAATGTTGTTGTTCCTATCCTTCCTATGTAAAGAGTCTTACCTTTTTTGTAAACTTAAATTCTAATAGTTTTTTTAAGGTCCCTTCCTCCCATAGAGTCAGTAATCTTTCCTTTTTCTTAATTCTTATGCAAACATTTAGATTTTAAGCAATAGTCCCCTTTACTAAGTCCCTCTCATAAATATTATAAGCATAAAAGAGATGGTATGCAAAAACTCTCAACCAATATTAATGAAAGAATACATACAAGAGTGGTATAAAGAGTATAACTTATTTTTCTTATTATTTCTTCTGAATTTCTTTGCAAATTAAAATAATCAACTGGTTATTATTCTTTGGGTATATAATTAATATATATTTCTAAATTATTTTAGAGTACAAGGAAAATATTAAAAATATATTTTCCTGGCTATAGGCTACTTCTGATATATGAAGATGTCTACACAAAAGTATATGAACTATTACCAATTAATATATGTCTGATTTAGGCAGACAAACAAGCATTAAGCAATGTTATATAGATGCTGGCAGGGTAACTTACTCAATTAAAGATAATCTCTGAAGACTCTATTTAAATTTCAGTCATGAAACAATCAGTGCCAATCTGATCAAATGATTGCCAATGTTAGCATTAATGATACTAGGGAAGCATTTGGGGGAAACTTAAAATTTTATTTTATCTCTTTCAGATTCTCTCATTGCTGCTTGAACTCTAATTAGAATAACTTCTCAGAAAAAGGCCACAATTAGAAGAGTAAAAGGATTTCATGTGGCAGGAGTAAAGTAATACTGTCATATCCCATAAATCCTCCAAGTGCCCACTCTTGGAGAACATTCACTCAGCTCTCTTTTGCCAACTCCAAAAGAGATTTTCCCAAGAAATGAGTTACAGGGAATTTTAGTTCCCATCACTACTGTCCATTTGTCATAACTGAAAAAAATACCCATTATATTATAAAAAGATTCTGTTATCCAATATTTGCTAATTATGATTGAGACCAGAAACATACACAGTTTCAAAGAAAACAATTGAAGGGAACATCTGAAAGTAATTTCCCTCCATTCTTTGTTGTTCTGCTACTCACGGCAAATCTTCCAAACTGGAGGCTTCATGTCTTGGATCCAATAGATCGTAACCGCATTCATTGTAGATTTCCAAATAGGAAATGTGTGTTGTATATATTTTGCTGCTGTCCTGATTGGAAAAGGGAAAGATATTATTTAATGGCTGTAAATGATTCAGCTTAGAGTAAGATGAACACATTTATCACTGTAGTTTCCTCACAGTTTCTCTCCTTTTCTCTCTCACTTTATATGGTTTACATTTTCAGTTCGTGATACTTTCAAGTTGCCCGTTACCATATGCATGAAGCTTTTTTCTAATGGCCAACACCCATGATTACAAGCAACTTCAGTCTGTTATTTTTTATTGGTTCCACATTATACATAAAAAGTCAATATATACTTACAATGAGCCAAATTGGTTGCAGAACTGTATAACACACCATTTTTTACTTTCCAGACTCCCCCCAAAAAAGGTTACTAAAAAAATAATAAACTTACATTCTGTGAATAGTCTATTCATAAAAGAGCACAGATTACTATTTTAGTTTAAAAATTTTAGTAGCAAAATCGTTTCCATCTTTAATCATATTTTTTTTTACTTTTATAATATTCAAAATTTTCTGAAGACATAAATAGATAACAATGACAGTGAGTTCAAAAGGACAGAAAATAGTTTAGATCAGTCAGGTAAGAGTGGACATTAATAGTTCACTGCCTATACCTTGCTCATGGGTTAATTTTTCTGGCCCAAGGGGGAAAATCAGGGATATTTAGCTGTAGGGTAGAGAGAGATGTTTTCTGTGGGATATGATGACATAAGCATCAATGTAAGGAGGCTAAACATCAAAGTGACTGATCCTAATCTCAGTCCTGCCAGTAGACAAAACAGACCCATTCCTTCTGAGGTGTAATAAAGAATTTTTTCAGCTCTTGAGAAAGTTCAATTTTCAATACAAAATATCCAATAATAGCACCTTCTTCTCATTCCTCCCAAAATACAAATGCTTCCATTTCTGCAAATAGTATCATGCTTCTCGCAAGAGGAGAATATATTTGTGTCTTGTGGCAAGAAGTTTGGCAGATTGGCAAAGTGGATACAAACAGAGTAAATTTGCTTAGGATGACCTTCCTGATTGAGTCTCACCCATATCCAAGACAATCCATTTAACAGGTGCTGTTCAGAGAGGGAGAGGACCAAGTCATAGTGATGGGGAAGAGAACAGCAGCCTGGATATCAAAAGCTGGACTTCTACTCCAGCCAGCTGTGAGCTCCTACCATGTCAGGCCGCAGTTTTCAAACTCACTAAAGTGAGGAAATTAGATAATGAATCTCTACATGTTCTTCAGTTTAAAATTAGTGACTCTTCGGTCTAATAAAATGGCTCGAACCATCCAAATAAAGATACTACCATCTCATACAAACAAAATAATCCATGAACAATAAAGGCAACCCTCAGCCAACACATGACTATAAGAAAAACCCTCAAGCTACAGCTGAGGCTTGTGTTCTGGTGCTCTGGGAAGGCGACAACCTGCGCTGCATTACTAAGCAAATTTCTCTCAACCAAATGTTACAAATTCTGCTGATGCTCATCCTGATGAATCGCCTCTCCTATTGAGTACATTAGTGTCCTAGTCTTTCATGTCAACATAATTCTTTGGATTGTAGCTTGGTTAACACAGGTGTCGGAGATTATAAACACTAGACAGACTCTAGTCTGGCCGTCAGTCTAATCCAGTGTTTCTAAAATACTCCATGAAATATAATGCTCCGGGGAGAAAGTGTTTCATGGTCAACATTCACACTCTTCCTCTCTGGAAGACTCCCAGAGCATGTGAAAAGGCCCTGGGGGGTCCTTCAGCAACATTCTTAGATCCTGTTTACACCAATGTATTTCTAAAATTCACCTGCACATGTATGACATATCCCAGAGATTATGGTTTGAAAGTTTAGCACACAGTTCTGAGCTCTTCTTAGCATCAGACATACTGGATCTAGCATTTATAACGAACTGACCGACCCCACACCTTTATCCTCAGTTACGTCGCCATGCAAATGGGGAAAATAACCCTGATCTCGCATAGCTGTTGTGACAGAGAAAGAAGAGAAATAAGGCTCTATATTTAAAAGTTTACCAAAAATGTGTGGCCCAAAACAGGCATGAATGAATCACTGTTGCTGCTGTTGGTATTATAATGCTGTTGTTATTGTTTTTATTATTACTTTTGGAAGCCTTCAAATAGAGAATTCAGTATGTGAATATAAAAGGAAAGGGGGAAAAAAAGCAAAAAGGACATCCAAAAGGAAAGCAAAAAGGACATCCAACTTATATGTTTGTCTGCAGTGGTGAAATCCTCTTCTTCCAGAAATTAGAATAAATCATAAAAAGTCAGGAAAATGGCAGGTCTACTGCCCTGAGATGATAGCTATAATGCCTTTGGCTCATCCAGCTTCTGCATTTTCTGGACTTTTGCTGGAATACACACTGAAAATTCACTGAGCTATGTGGCAAGCTACCTTTCCTTATTACTCCTTTTTAGTGTTTAGGATTGCCAGATTCTAATGTAACACACATGTTTCCTGCAGACAGCTTTTTCTCCTGCTCCAAAACAAGTTTGGACTTCACAATACTCAAAAATAATGAGCAGAGATTTCTAAAATAAATGGAATCAATTTTCTTCTCTTAAATTCAGTGAAATTGTGCTCCTATCATACTGACTGGCATTTCAGGACCTAGCATGCATTAGGCTCTTACTTTATTTTGAAATAAAGACTTTGCATAAGTCAAATATTTCCTTTAAGAATTCTAGAGAGTTTCATGTGGCCCTCTAAGGGGGGCCAATCAAGTGGGCACCTCTGAGTACCAGTCTGCATTTTTTCAGCTATACAATGTGAACAAACTTCATGATACACTTCAAGTTGCCTGACTTACTGGATCACAGCTCAGTTTGATTATAATGAATGTTTTGTGGAAATTTGTCCATTTACAAAGAGTTGCCTTGGCTATAAATGGGTCCAACGGGTTATCTGCAAGTCCAGTAAGTTATTTAGGATTATTCAGAATGAAATGGAGTTTAGAATAATACCAATGACAAACAAATCCAAAATAACGAATCTAACGAAGTATTTGGGAGATATTTAGACTTTTGGAGTGGTACTTTAGTAACTATCAATGAACTTTTTAAAAGGACAAAATATATTTTCCATTAGGAGAGGATTTTTAAAATTCTGTTTAACTTAATTAGGGGAATTGGCTTCATTTGTTCTAAGAGTTTCAAAGGATTCTCTAAAATTGGTCAGGGATAATTTGGCCACATGCATATACATGGATATTAATGGCTGTAGTAATAGCTATAATGTATTGAGCATATACTGTGTGTCAAGAACTAGATGACATCTTTAAATATAGTATCTTCAGCTCCTTATGACAACTCTATAAGACTGAGACATTAAGTAACTTCCCTAAGGCCACATGCTGTAAGTAGTACACTTTCTTAGAACCAGGTCAGTTTGCACCAACTCCAGTGATCTTTCCAAAACAATAGGCTTCCACCTTAGGCCATGGCAATAAAAACTATATTTCTAGTTTGTGAAATGTGGGAACAAAAAAAATAGGTAATGTCAGAAATAAATGCGTATGATTGCTGCTTCAATTTCGGTACTTGATATTGGTCTGTTCAGGAATTCTATTTCTTCCTGATTGAGCCTAGTGAGGCTGTGTGTTTCTAAGAATTTGACCATTTCCTCCACATTTTCAAGTTTATGTGCGTAGAGGTTTTTATAGTATTCATAGATGACATTTTGTATTTCCATGGCATCAGTTGTAATTTCTCCTTTTTCATTCCTGATTGAGCTTATTAGAGTCCTTTCTTTTCTGCTTTTCATTAATCTAACAAGAGGCATGTCAATTTTGTTTAGCTTTTGAAAGAAGCAACTTTTTGTTTTATTAATCTTCCATATAGTTTTTTGTTATCAATTTCATTTAGTTCTGCTCTGATATTTGTTATTTCTTTTCTTTTTCTGGGTTTGGGGTTGGTTTGCTCATCCTTTTCCAGTTCTTTGAGACAATTCATTAGGTTGTTTATTTGTGAAATTTCTGTCTTTTGGATGTAGGAATTTATGGATATAAATTTTCCTCTCAGGACTGTTTTAGCTGTGTCCCACAGATTTTGATAACTTGTGTCTCCTTTATCACTTAGTTCAAAGAATATTTTGATTTCCATCTTAATTTCCTCCTTAATGCAATAATTGTTCAGCAGAAGGTTGTTTAGTTTTCATGACTTTGTATAGAGATGAGAGTTTCTGTTGTTGATTTCTAATTTATTCCACTGTGGTCTGAGAAGATGCATGGTATAATGTTTATTTTTTTAAATTTGTTGAGACATGCTTTGTGGCCTAGGATATGGTCAATCTTCCAGAATGTCCCACCAGCTGATGACAAAAATGTATATTCAGTGGTTTTTCGGTAGAATGTTCTGTAAATGTTAGTCAGGCCCATTTGTTCCAGGGTTCTGTTTAAGTCCATTGTTTCTTTATTTTCTGCTTGGAGGATCTGTTCTGTTCTGTCAGAGGGGTGTTGAAGTCCCTGGATATTACAGTGTTGTAATCATTTTGTTTATCATGTTTATCAGTATTTATCATTTTGTTTATCAAGTAGGATTTGCTTTATGAATTTGGGTGCACCTAAGTTAGGTGCATAGATATTTAGAATTGTTATGTCTTCTTGTTGAATTGTACCCTTCACCATTATATAGTGTCCATTTTTGTCTTTCATTAATTTTATTGACTTGAAGACTAAGTTGTCTGAAATCAGAACTGCTACACCAGCTTTCTTTTGGCTTCCGTTTGCATGAAATATTGCTTTCCATCCCTCCACCTTGAGTATGAATGTGTCCTTGTGGGTTAGGTGTGTTTCCTGAAGACAGCAGATACTTGGCTTATGTATATTTATCCATTCAGCCAGCGTGTGTCTCTTTAGTGGGCAGTTCAAGACATTCACATTTATTGAAAGAATTGATAAGTGGGGCAGATTTCTGTTCATCCTGTTGAGTTGAATTTTCTTGCTTTGTTTTCTCTCTTGAATATTGTGGTATCTGGCCTTTGACCTTTAGCTTTTGTATGACTTTATACTGGTGAGTGTTTATTGTGCTGATCCATATGTAACACTGCTCTGAGTATTTATTGGAGGCCAGATCTTGTCTTGATGAATTCCCTCAGTCTTTGTTTGTCTGAGAAGGTCATTATTTATCCTTTGTATATGAAACTTAGTTTGGCAGGGTACACAATTCTAGGCTGGGCATTACTCTGTTTCAGAAGAGTGAGAATGAGGACCCTGTCTCTTCTGATTTGTAAGGTCTCAGTTGAGAAGTCTGTAATAGTCTGATGGGTTTTCCTTTCTAGTTGATCTGCTTTCTTCACCTTATAGCTTATAGGAGGGCCTCTTTCATTTTTATTTTGGCCAGTCTGATGACTATGTGTCATGGTGTCTTCCTGTTTGCAATGAACCTCCCAGGAGTTCTTTGAGCTTCTTGTACACCTGGATATCTAGAAGTCCCAAACCAGATGCTTTCACACCTGAATTTTATTAGACCTACAAAGAAGAACTGGTGCCTATCCTGAAGAAATTATTCCACAACATCAAGAAAGAAGGAATCTCCTCGACACGTTTTATGAAGCCAACATCACCCTGATACCAAAACCAGGAAAGGATGCAACAAAAAAAGAAAACTATAGACCAATATCCCTTATGAATATAGATGCAAAAACTCTCAAGAAAATCCTAGCAAACTGAATTCAGGTGCTTATCAAAAAAAAAATCCATCATGACCAAGTTGGCTTCATCCCAGAGATGCAGGGATGGCTCAACATACACAAACCTATAAATGTAATTCACCCCATAAATGAAGCAAGAACAAAGACCATATAATCCTCTCAATAAACGCAGAAAAAGCATGTGACAAAATTCAACACCCTTTTATGATAAGAATGCTTAACAAAATAGCCATAGAGAGGACTTACCAAAAAATGATAAAAGCCACATATGACAAACCCACAGCCGACATCATACTGAACAGGGAAAAATCGAAAGCATTCCTGCTTAGAACTGGAACCAGACAAGGTTACCCTCTATCAACACTTCTATTCAACATAGTGCTGGAAGTCCTAGCCAGAGCAATTGGACAAGAGAAGGAAATCAAGGGCATCCAAATGGAGACAGAAGAGATCAAACTATAACTCTTTGCTGACGATATGATCTTATATCTAGAAAACCCCAAAGATTCTGTCATGAGACTACTGGAATTGATAAACAAATTCAGCAAAGTCTCAGGTTATAAAATCAACATACAGAAATCAGTATCATTCCTATATGCTAACAATAGTAAAACTGAGAAACAAATCAAAGACTCAATACCCTTCACCAGGGCAACAAAGAAAATAAAATGAATATATTTAACTAAGGAGGAAAAAGACCTCTACAGGGAGAACTATGAAACACTGAAGAAAGAAACAGCAGAGGACATAAACAGGTGGAAAACTATATCATGCCCATGGGTTGGCAGAATCAACATTGTTAAAATATCTATATTATCCAAAGTGAATTACAGATTCAATGCAAACACTATTAAAATACCAACATCATTTTTTGAAGATCTAGAAAAAATAATTCTACACTTCGTATGGAACCAGAGAAGACCCCATATAGCAAAAGCAATCTTAAGCAAAAAGAAGAAATTGGGAGGCATCAATTTACCACATTTCAAGCTATGCTATACCAATGTCTAGGCAACGAATTTATGGAGAAGACCCCAAAGGCAATCACAGCAATAACAAAAATAAATAAGTGGGACCTAATCACATTAAAAAGCTTCTGCACAGCCAAGGAAACTATCACGAGAGCAAACAGACAACCCACAGAATGAGAGAAAATATTCACATGTTACACATCTGATAAAGGGCTGATAACTAGAATCCATAAAGAACTCAGGAAAACCAGCAAGAAAAAATCAAACAACCCTATCAAAAAGTGGGCAAAGGACATGAATAGAAACTTAAAAAAGAAGACAGACTAATGGACAGTAAACATATGAAAAAATGTTCAACATCTCTAATCATCAGGGAAATGCAAATCAAAACCACAATGAAATATCACTTAACTGCAGTAAGATTGGCTTTTATCAAAAAGTCCCACAACAATAAATGTAGGCATGGATGTGGAGAGACAGCACACTCCTACTATGCTGGTGGGACTGCAAACTAGTACTACCTCTGTGGAAAGCAATAGGGAGATACCTCAAAGAGCTACATGTAGAACTACCATTTGATCCAGCAATCCCATTACTGGGCATCTACCCAAAGGAAAAAAAGACATCGTATAAAAAAGACATCTGCACTCGAATATTTATAGCAGCACAATTCACAATTGCAAAGATGTGGAAACAACCGAAGTGCCCATCAATACTTGAGTGGATTAATAAAATGTGGTATATGTATACCATGGAGTTCTACTCAGCCACAAAAAACAATGGTGATGTAGCACTTCTTGTATTATCCTGGATAGAGCTGGAGGCCATTCTACTAAGTGAAGTATCATTAGAATGGAAAAATAAGCACCACATGTACTCACCATCAAATTGGTATTAACTGATCAACACTTATGGGCATATAGAGTAGTAACATTTATCAGGTGTCAGGCAGGTGGGAGGGGAGGAGAGGATGGGTATATGCACACACACATTTGGGGGATGGACACACTTGAAGCTCTGACTCTAGTGGGCCAAGGGCAATATATGTAACCTAAACATTTGTACCCCCGCAATATCCTGAAATAATAAAAAAATGAGTAAATGAAAAAAAGTGACTTTGGATGCAACACATATGCTATACTCAAGCCTTTCTCTTGTAAAGTTTCTGGCATGAAAAGTTGGCATGTTTGAGCTAGTGAGAGATGAGTTGAACTAATGGATAATTGCCACTTTATGGATGGCAATTAGAATTATGCGGATCTCAGCAACTTCTTCTCATCTCTGCAATTCAAAATATAAACACCATATAGTCAAGAAATTTTAGAGCAACTGTTACATTGACCTAGTTAAGACATTTGTTTTACAGAATTAATATAACCAAGGAATTACTGGAACTAGTAGGGATACTGGAAAGTCTTTGGTACAATTCAATCCCTACTTTCAGAGAAGGGAAAACTGAAACCAAGAGAAGTTAAGAGACTCATTATAGGACATTTGTTTAAACACAACCAATAAAATAAAGCCAGTCTGAGGTATAGAGGCTGTATATATATATAATGGTACAAAGCAGAGTTGGGCATCAGACAGACCTGGGATGGAACTCCAGATCAGCTACTTATAAGATACGGACTTATAGCCTGACTCTCAGTTTTCCCAACTATTAAATGGCAATAAGGATACCTACCTTGTTAGTTACATTATGTATTACATCAAAATCTGATAGAACAACTGGTACTCAATAAATTATATATATTTCTATATATATATGTATAAAACATAGATAACGAACTCCTCTTCATAGTAATATTAGTTACAATTTATGGATTTGTACTTTGTTAAATTCCTCTGGGCTTTTATCAAAAGTTTGAAAAGGTAACAATCATATTATTCTCATCAGTGCTTTAGTAGCTAAAAGAAACTTTTGTTTTGGCAAAAAGACATTCCTTAGTTTCTTAATGAGGAATATAAGATATTAGGTGGTAAAAAGTGTTATCTGCTCTTTGACCCTCCATGGGGGTATCAGAAGGAACTCTCCTTGAGTCTTTGTTGGAATTGCAGTCCTTTAATGAGAAGCACCTTCTTAATTTCCACTTCTCCAGCAAAACCCTAGCCTTTCTTTAAAGGCAAAGGCCAGAGTTATTACACAATAAAACTTTCTCATTTAGATACAATATAATGAAATGTCATAATAAATTTTCTGCCCACCGTAAATTTTTGCTGAATATATAAAATACAAAATGGACTTAGTTTCATACCTTTTGTAACTGCTCAAAAATGTATGACAATGTTCTTGGGATAATGCCTCTGTCGCTGTAACGCTCTGCCCCACCTGTGATGGTGAATGTCTTACCGCTGCTGGTTTGCCCATATGCAAAGATGGTACCATTGTAACCTGCCAGGACACTGCGATAAAGAAATGACACAATTTTAATATCAAAATGCCTAATTACATAGGTATTAGACCCTGTATTCTAATAACTGCCTTATTAACCACTATTGAAAAGATATTTATAGGAAATTTATAGAAGTATCTATATATGTGAAATTCATAGATAGAATTTATATTTTTATCCAGGAACATCACCACATCAACCCTTTTCTCTAAGAAAGAACATGTAATGGACTCAAATGGAGTCCAGTCATCTTAAATATTTTCTTCATCTCTAGTATACTGGACTTGAATCAAAGAAAATGTTGAAAAAATTTTGGGGAAAAAAACACCTGTAATTTGGCAAATTGTCAACCTGACATGGTGAATACCTCACGTGGTAAATACTCACCTGGTAGTCATTCCCTAGAACACAGATACACACTCTGTTTGCAGCTATGTACCTTGTAATGTATTCCCTATTTAATACTCAGAACCAGCTGAAAATCCTCTAGGAATTCCCCTCCACTCTTTTCTTGGAAAGACTTTTTGTAGAAGATGCTCATCCATATGTGTTCTTCAGCCCTGCACAATAGCCCTTGATTTGATGGTGGTCTTAAGAACCCTAAATCTTCTCAGCCTTTGTAGGCCACCACCTGTAATGTAGGTTTTTAATAGTTTGCATGACATGATGCAGACATTTAGAAGTGGTTCTTTTATCTACGCTACATGGAACAGTAAATTTTTGCAGCTTTACATTTTTTTCTGTTATAAGTGGCTCCTTGATTTCTGAGATGTTTTCATCAAACTAGCTATGATGATGTCAGCTAATGGTATCCACATTGTGGGTGGGTTTTTCAACAGATGGTCCCTCTGAGATTACCGCTCACTATTCACATTAGGATTCCTGCTCAACTACTTCTGCTGAGATCCTGTCTACAGTTCTATGTTTTGTTTGCTTCCATGCCCACATGTTGAGTGATCAATCATTATGATGCCCCTTTAAAACACACAAATCTGGCTAGAGCTTATTCTGATGTGGTCGGTTAAGTCCTTAGCACCTTACGCAGCTATCAAACTAACAACAATATCTTCAGCAACAAATCAATGCATCTTTTTCTATGTAGGTAGAAGTTGTTATTGGTTTTATAAGCTTAAAGGAATTAGTACAGGGAGTGCGCAAAAAAGTACTAGTATTGTGTGATTCACTTTTCTACTTTTGAGAAGCTTAATCATTTTTCTTCATGTATCTTCATATGGAGACAATATACTATTGAAACGCTCAGCTTTTAAGATGTTGGAATTACCATGATGAATTTAGGTGGATGATTATAGAGTCTTTTTCCTCAACAGAATTTGTTACCAATGAAATTGCAATGTCCCAATAGCAATATCTTTTGGATATATGGCATTACTCAGCCATAAATGCTCTAGGTCAATGAGGTCTATAACTTTGACTATCATATTTTAAACATTTTATTGATTTTTGATAGAAAACTTTCTAAAATATATTAGACATTATCTGTCTTGAAAAGCAAAGAGTACAGAGCACAAATTAATATTTTCATTTTGATACAGATATAGCCTATGCAAAGTGAATCCTGTAGGACTGCGATCCCCAACCCCTGGGCCACAGACTGTTAGGGACTGGGCTGCAGAGCTCCGCCCTCCACCACCTCTATCTGTGGGAAATTGTCTTCCATGAAACTTGGAACCTGGAGGCCACACAGCAGGAGGGGAGTGGCAGCAGGAGGTGAGCAGCAGGCAAGCAAGCAAAGCTTCATTTGTATTTGCAGCTGCTCCCCATCTCTTGCTCTGCCTCCCCCTCCAACCCGTCTGTAGAAAACCTGTCTTCCATGAAACCGGTCCCTGGTGCCGAAAAGGTTGGGGACTGCCTCTGTAGCACACTACATTGGCACCCAATGACTGACTGTTATGCCTTCTTTTTTATACCTAAATCTTCTTTCCCACTGGCAGTCGTCCTACTGTATCTGCCTCTGACATGTGCTCCCCCTAATCCCATCTGCTGTGGGATGGAAAACCAAGTGGCATAGCTTCATAGGACACTGTATAAAATAAAAAGAATATAGGCCCCACCTGTGTATACTCCCATGAGTATTTATTTATTACACTGCCACAGTTAAAAATTTAAATAAAGAAATGTAAACAGGCAAAATTTATTTCCAGTTCCTTCTGTAGAGCCCCTATTCCACTCATCCTTGTGTACACTCTTCATTGGGCACTAGGCCTTTTCATATGCTTCTAGTCTCATCTGTCCTAAGGGATAATACTAATTAAAAATAAACAAAGAGAAATAGTGCTGTAAGGATCTTTGAAAATCTATTCCTCCACAAGAACAATGATATCAGTGGCAAAAATTGTCAAAATCAACCTTTTCAGAACTCTGGAAGTTATCCAAAGGCTTACAACAATCCAAAGAGTGTTTATTCAAGAAAAACAGCTGAAACTCAGAAGGAACAGTGAGCTTTGTGGGATTTTAACTTGAATATTCTCAGCCCCCCTCCCCAGCTCATGGTAGCCTTGAAAAACAATAGCCTTGAAACACAGGAGCTGTGAAAACCAGCAACCTAGCAACCATTGAAGGGACCAGTATGGGTTTGGAGCTCTTCAAAAAGCCCCATGTTCAAAGACTTGTCACTCTCTGACCTGTCTGGCAGCCCCCTGGAAATGCCCCACTGATAGTAATTGTCTATGTTTGGCCTGACTCAGAGCTCACTCAGTCAGAGCAGCCCTGTCCCCATGGTGTTTATGAAAAACAATCAGTGGCAAGTGTTTAACATCACAGCTGTCCAAGGCTGCAATACCAGTGAGGTAAACGAGAGGGTGACCAAAAACTTAGAAAGGAAAATCTGTGGAATAAGATGTCTATAAGAAGTTTTGTAGAGCTCTGACATATTCCTGGGCCTCTGGAAAGCCATACACATGTGCAAGGCTGTGTGCATACCCAGAAAAGACTTGAGAAGGGCATTATATCTCACCTCTGGCCTTGAGACTCTGCACAAACAGAAAGTGAGAAGACAGAGTTACAAACTTCCAGTGGTTACAAATTTTCAAAGCATCTAAGGTGTGCCTCTGCACACATGCAGAGCCCTTTGTGTGGGGGCCTGGAAACTGATGAGTTAAAGACACTAAGGAAATCTCTGTCCAATAATTAGCTGACCACAAAGCTAACTGAGCAGAGATTTCAGAGGCTGCACACGACAAAGATACAGACTTTACAGAATTAGTCCAGAAAAATCACTAAATAAACAAGCAGCAACAGCAACTACAATAACAATAACAACAACAAACTAAGAGAATAGTCTTTTTAATAAATGATGCTTGGACAACTGGATATCCACTATAAAAGAATGGAGCTGAACCCCTACCTCATACCATATATAAAAAATAACTCAAAATAAATCATGGACCTAATATAAGAGATAAAATTTTAAAAAGTCTGAGGAGTAAATCTTTGTTACCTTAGATTAGGCAATGGTTTCTTAAGTATGACATCAAAAACACAAATAACCAAAGACAAAAAAAAATAAACTGGACTTCATTAAAATAAAAAACTTTTGTTGTTTCAAAGGACACAATCAAGAAAGTGAGAAGACAACCCACAGAATGGAGATAATGTTTGTATTAATAAATCATCTATCTGGAAAGGGACTTATCATCATATCCATAATCCATAGCATATAAATAAGTTTTATAACTGAATAATAAAAAGACAAATAACCCAATTAAAAAGTAGGCAAAGGATTTGAATAGACATTTCTTTAAAAAGACAAACAAAGGGCCAATAGCCCTTGAAAAGATGTTAACTTTCATTAGCCACTAGGGAAATATAAATCAAAACCATAATGAGATACCACTTCACACTCACTAGTATGGTTAAAATAAAAGACAGATAATAAGAAGCGTTAGTAAAAATAATAAAAAAAGAAGTGTTGGTGAGGATGTGGACAATTTGGAACCCTTATACATTGTTGCTAGAAATGTAAAATGGTATAGTTTCTTTGAAAAACAGTTTTGTAGCTCCTTAAAATGTAAATGTAGTGTTACCATATGACCCAGCCAGGTATATACCCAGCAGTATTAAAAAATATTTACAAGAAAATTTATAATGAATGTTCACAGCAGCATTGTTCATAATGGCCAAAAAGTGGAAAGAACCAAATGACCACCAACTGATGAGTAGATAAACAAAATGTATCATGTCCATTCCATGGGATATTTGGCAATGAAAGGAAATAAAGTATTGATACATGCTACAATGTGGATAAAACTTGAAAACATTATGTTAAAGGAAAGAAGCCAATCACAAAAGGCCATATATTGTTCTTCCATTCATAGAAAATGTCTAGAATAAGCAAATCCCATAGAGATATGATGATTAGTGGTTGACAAGTGCTGGGAGAAAGGGGAAATAGGAGCGATGGCTAACAGGTATGGTATAGGGCTTCTTTTCGGGGTAATGAAAATGTTCCAAAATTAAATAATAGTGATTGGTGATAGCACATTTGTACTAAAAGCTACTAAATTATCTACTTTGAGGGATAAATTTTTTGTATGTGAATTATATCTCAACAAAGCTTTTATAATAATATAATGGTAAAGAAGAAACTATACTAAGTTCTTAGTAACTAGATGTGTTTATCACCTTTTCACTAGTAGTTTTAAAGACAGAAAGAGGGAATAGTAATTAATCCAAGGAGTGAAAATCTAATGATAAAATTCAGTAATGCACCATGAGATGGACATTTTTGTTCAGAAATATTTCTGAACTTCCCAAAATCAACAATGCAGGCTACTGCTTAATCCATCTCAGCTAGAGACAGTCCTGATATGGAACTAAATCAACCTTTTATAAACCCAGAGTTTGATGATCCGATGAAATTTCCATTGTAGAAATCCTCTCCTTCCTTTTGCAAAATGCATATTCCCAAGAAGTTTAAATTATAAAGCTAAGTTATTTTGTCATTTTATCTTTTAATATTTGTATGAATAAAATAAAAATAAAGCTTCTACCCTCTTGGAGATCATAAATTGAAGTATTACTCCATACGCATCAAAATTACATGCTAGCAAAAATACGAATCATTTTAAAGTTTCCTTTTTCACTTTTATTACTCCTTATTTGTTTAACTAGACTCCAAGTAGAAGACTGTTTGGACTATCTGCACATTTTGTTTACCCCCAGATATGAAGGCTTTAAGAATCTCCTTATACAATATCTAAACAAAAGTAACCAATAACAAATTGTTATTGTAATAATGATCTAGTTCACTAAGTCAAAAAAGATATTAATTTTAGTCTCTCAAATTTGAAAAGACAGCATGGTTGAAAAAAAAGAAACAAAGTCCAGTAATAGGATCATGAATTTTATAATTGATGTCATGAGAGGTCTTCTAACTACTTTTTACCCAATAGAAGAATCTCCTCCAAGGAGATTTTTTAGGTATTTCTGAAAAAGTTATATAAACTATGCCTAAACTGCTGGTTAATTCAGGACCAGGCTGAAATTAGAGAATCAGGTAGAGCTGACTTCATTTTTGAGAGGAGAGAGCAGGTGAGGAGGTACCTAAAAACATTAGTTTAATGGTTTAGCCTTAGAAAAATTAAGAATCAAAGGAAAACACATATTTATATTTTTTAAAACTGTTTATAGAAACAAAGCAAATTAGTTTACTCAGAAAACACAAATAAACCAAACTAAAAATAGAATTTTTTAAGCTAACAGAAATATGCTATCATCATGTTTAACTTGAGTAAAAATCTTTGCTTAATGACAACAAGACTAATCCGCAACAGAATAAAAATTAAGGTCTCCTATTTTAAATATATAGTTACTCCTTTACCCCAACTTGCCTTTCATATAGTTCTGAAAGTCCAAGAAGATGAAATTCCATTATTTTGAAATCCTCAGAACAGTTAATTTCTGCCCACCATAGCCCCCTTTCTAGAATAAAGTCCTTCAGTCCTCATAAGCAGCCCCAAGCAGCGATATGGTGCAGCCCATTGTCTTCTATAGAGGAACATGGTGACTCTTAACTGTTTCACTTACATAATATCTCAGAGTGAGTAAATTTTGAAGAGGCATTTGAACCAAAAACAATAGCAACCCATAATTAGCACAATTAAAACAACTCAGTTTTGCTATACATAAAAATAATCTTCTCATCTCTTAAGGCACATGAACATGGAACTTGCAAAATTTCCAGTAAGCTTTGGTCATGGGGCATTCCCTATGCTGTAAAAGAGAAGGGAGGAAAAACAAGTGGGGAAGCCTACCCTTCTGGGGAATCTGAGAGAGTAGCAGACTTTGAGAGGCATATTTTTCTGCCTGGATAGCTTTCTTAGTCCCTATTCTTCTGGTAATAGGCTGCCCACCCCCTTCTACATGCTCAGGAGGAGCAGGCAGGTGTGTGGGGTGCATGACTCAGGCCTGACCAATCATACCACCTCTTTCTATCACCGTCCCCCAACCCTTTCCCTGTCTGTAACAGCTAATGTTCCAAGAGGCTGATGACATGCCTCAAGAAGGGCAAATCAGAGTGTCCCTGTTTAGATTTTGAAAAGGAAAAAAAGCTTTCTTTTTGCTGGGGTCCCTGAACCACGGCTGCTAGAGGCCATATCCAATGCCTTTCTGCACAAGGAAGCAGGCTCAAGCAAGGGTGAGATGGGTGAAGGAATACGGCTGTGTCAGGCACCCAGTTCAGTTCAAGTAGCTCATCACTCCCTTCAATTCTTTGAGCTAACCCAGTTATGTAAGCCAAGAAGTCCTCTTTTCTTGAGTTGGGATTCAGTGATATGCAACCAAGAGTTATTTCTAACACAAAGTTTCTAGAGTAATCTGAAAGACATCTCTTGTCCATTGATTTAAACCAGGGATCTGAAGCCAGCAATGAATCTAGCATACAGGAATGTGTAAACTTATCTAAATTTGAATGTCTTTTTGTTTTGTTTTGTTTTGTTGACGATTCTTTTTTATTTTCAGCATATTATGGGGATACAAATGTTTAGGTTATGTATGTTGCCCTTGACCACCTCTCCCCCCTCAAGTCAGAGCTTCAAGCGTGTCCATCCTCCAGATGGTGCGCATCGCACTCATTATGTATGTATAGGACATGTGTTCTCTAGTTTTCCATGGTCACCAGTGCTTCCTAATGTCTTAGGCTCCGCTGCTTCACAAATGTATGTTACCTGCCACTACTGGAAGGCAGGGCTGTACACTGCACAGTGACGCTAGTCACAGTGAATGCCAGTGAATGCCAGCGCTTCTTCAGAGCTGCACAGTGCACTGCTGTTCAGGGAGACTACTGTAAATCACGCTCTCTGGAGCTGTGCAACATGGAGGTCCTGCTTAAAGGCATTCGAGTTTAGCTCCCCTGGTATAGATTCTGCCCCTTCTGAAAGCATGTTCGGGCAAGATCATCCTAAGGTCATTTACAGCTTCACTTCTGTGATACATTGATCTAGTTGTAAAGCCTGATAAAATGGGTCACATGACTTGACTTTAGTCAACCTAAGTCAAATCATTAGCTATTTTTTGGAAAAGAGTATCCAAGGCAAGAATATCCAGATTAGAAAGAGTTAACCTACACATCCAAAATATGTTTTTGTGAGAAAAATAAAACTGGAAAAGTGGACTAAGTGGTAATTTATAAAACTGTGAGCATATTGGTTATTGGACTAGAGTTATAAAGAAGAGCCCACAGGCAAAATACAGCTAGCAGAGCATATTGTTTGGTCAGCACTGTCTTTTAAAAAAAACCTCACCTCAATCTGAATGCTCTTAGCCCACAGTTCCTGTGCTCCCCAGCTTAAGCACAGATACTACTACTCTCTACGGCCCTCATTGGCTTACTTCAGATCAATTGCCCTCTATAGAACGTTAGGTTTTGCAACCACTGGTATAAAGGAACTCAGTAAATTATAAGAGAGTAACGCTCTGATTTTAAAAATGTATATCAACAAAAAACTAAATATAGGCATCTTCCAGGTTTTGAAATATCATAAGCAGTCCCCTCATATCTACCACCCAAGAAAGAGAATGGATATCTCTCTCATCATTGTTCACATTTCATAAATTTTAAAATGTGATAGAAAAACAAGAATGTTGGTTCCTTCCACTAAAACAGTCAGTTTGGCACAATCAGGACTCCCACTCTTGGATGTCTCACAAAACAGGATCAGCGGCTGCCTGTCTTGAATGATTTTCAAATTCTTCTCCTTGGATACAGGGGCTAAGCAAGGGGACCTCTTGAAATTCCTTCCAGCTCTACGATTCTCAGAGCTTTGTTCACAGTCTTGTCGCAATTACTTCAAACCAAACTTTGCAAGAGGCAAACACATCATGGGGTACATAAGCCGAACAGTTTCTCTTGAAAGGATCTTCAAGATCGTAAGCATACTAAACGGCTTCACGTCCATAAGTTCATGGACCAAATCCAGGCCAAAGTGCTCTCTAAATGAGGTTGTTTATTATTCCCCAAGTTTCTACAGAAAGCATTTTGTCTAGTATTAATAATAAGCAGCTAAAAATCTGGAGACATAACAAATGCATGAAACTTCAATAGGAGAAAATGACCCTTTCTGAATACAATTCAGTTCTGAAATACGTTTCAGTTTGAAATCCAGCATATACTATTAAAAAGCAAAGGCTACATTTTTATCTTATTTATATTACCCAAAATAAATTTACTGTTGCATTTCTGACATATATATTTTCCATGACTCTTTAGAATAAACATTTAGATTAATTAAATACATAATCATTTTCAGATGACAATCTAAGGAGGCAATTAAAATGAAGCAACAAAGTTTTATACAATAATGTGGGAAAATCCATTGTCTATAGAAATTTATTTGGACAGAATCTTGCATAAAATCTAAACTGGTTACTTTAAGTTTCTTTTGTAGGGATACAAAAGAAAATAGAAAATACTTTTCCTAAAATTGTAACATTGAGTTCTCTTGTCAGTAAATGAATCAACCACATTTCTTAAAGCATCCATTATATTATACAAAAAGCCTAGTACTGTGTGCTATGTGAATTTATAGGAAAAAAAGGTTCTCAAGAAACTTGCAATGCAAGGTCAAACAAAATAATTAGCAAGATAAGCACCTTTAAATATACGAGTATGTGCCTATATTACGCCTACATAATCTTCTAATTTACACATTAATCTAGTACAAAAAATCCCCAAATGGCTTATTTATAAATGTGTTGGGAGAGTGATAACGAATTTATAGAACGTCCTCTACAAAGATTTCTCATTAGAAAGGTTAAGTGAGAAAATGGTATTTTCCTGGAGACCCCATCCTTTTCCTTCCAAGTGTGAATGGAGCTCTGGGTCCTCCAGCCATTTGAGTAGGTAAAACAGAGATCCAAGAATCCAAGCGAAGAAGTGCGAGGACAGGGACAGAAATGAAAAGACAAAAGGGACTACTTTATGGGGAGGAATTGTCTGAAGAGTTTTGAAAGAGAATGAAAAATGGAAAACTGAGAACTGCAGGATGGTGGAGGAGGGCAGCAGATAGTTGCCCTAAGCGTGGAGGATACTTAGAGAAGCAGCAATGGGGAACGGATATTTTGTGTGAAATGAATTTTGCACATTCTTGGAAAAATTCAAAGATACTTTGATTTCAACGGACAATAAGCAAGGGGGAAAATTGTCCTTTGGAATAATACGATAAATAAAAATACATCTCACAAAGTTGCTAACCATTCTTCACTGTGGCTTTATTTACAACATGGAAACATAATGATCCAGTGAGATATCGGAGCCGAGAGTCTGAAGCAGAAAGATGTGGCCTGATTGGGATCACTCGCATGGAATGAGGGGAAAGGAGCAGCACAGAAGGCAGAACGCATAGGCTGACCTATGACTTAGCTGACTGTTCAGCTGAGTAACGTCAAGCTCATCCTGCAGGCCATCGGGAGCCACTGATGGGTTTGTGCAGGTTTGGTGTAGTTAAGTATTGATTACTGGTTATTAGAGGGACATGAGAGCAGAGGTGAGGAGGCCAGTCTTGGCTGGGCAGTTACCATATGAGGAATTTTCTATGAGTAACTATGAGAAGAGACATGGGAGAACAAGAGGGAATAGCATTCACAAAATTTTGTGAGAGATATATAGATAGTAGAGGTGAAATATCATCTTACCAAGTACTATTAACAATATGGTCTCAATGAACTAAAACATCTCTAGTCTTGAAGTGGTCAATCGAAATGTATATATCTAAATTTTTCTGCAGCACTTGAAACTCAGTTTGATCAAAACTGAACTCATAATTTTTTCTCATAAACACATTCTTCCTCTTTCATTCTCTAGGAAATCTCTTCTGAGACTTCTATTATTCCTCACTTTCTACATCAGAAAGTTGTCTGATGACTTCTCTAGTCTCAGAGAAGTTAACCACATATTCTTTCTACTACCTAATTAAGTTACGGAGTGAACCTACTATTTTTTAAAAACTAATAACCAAAGGTGTTCATTAGAATTATATCCAGTTAAATAGTCATCCCAAAGTTGCTCTCCCCAGAATTGCATAGGAAAAAATAACATAAAAGTCTTAGAGATTAAATTTACTGGCTTCATTTTTTTAAAATGTGAGGGCTAATTAGAATAAACAGATTAAGATTAATATAACAGATAAAGTTATATAGTTGTATATAACTTTAATATAATATAAATTACACAATCTAATATTTTTCGTTTGTTCTCATCTTAAAACCACATCTTTGTTACTGACATGGCATGCAGTAAGCATCTTGCAGGTATGACTGTAGCACAGATTTACAATACTTCTATCTGGGGTACATTGATCTTCATTAATTACATAGTAAAATCCTGCAGAGTACTGTTTTATAACACCACTATCTAGGATAGTTCAATGTAGGACAGAAAATTAACCTAAAGATATCTGTGTCTTCTATTCAGAAAGAAGTAAAGGAAGTGCCTTTATCACCAACATGTTAGTATAATAATAGGATTAATAGCATAGGAAACAGAAAATAATTACTAATCTTTTTAGAGTTTTCCTCCTAAAGGCAGATATCAGACGAGATCGGGCGCGTTCAGGCTGGTATGGCCGTAGACCTAAAGGCAGATATCAAATGGAGAAAGTACCAAGGACTGGGGGACAGCCTCTAGGAAAGTCAGAAGATTCAGAGCAGAGCAAGAAAGAATGCAGATATTTTCCTCAATTTCCTTTGATGCCTGACATCTAAAAACTCTTTTCAAGTCCTATCTAGAACACAAAGACCACAAAGGGATTACAAGTTGTAATGAGTAGCTAAATATATTTTACATAAAAGGTAAGGTCAGGCTGCTGGAAGGCTCTTAAAATCTAAAGGAGAGGGAAAGGGCAGAAGTGCTCTCCACCATTTCTCTGTAAATTCACAGTTAGCTGACTGTTAAAGAACAACAGAGGGCTTTGTGAGGCTGTTAAAAAAAAAAAAAGAAGAAGAAGAAGAAGAAGAAATTCCATAGAATGCCAGTGGGGGGTGGTTTTTCATAGACTTCTCTCAGCAGAAAGAGGGTAATGTGGTCCTCTGAATGCACAGAAAACAGAAAAATTCTTGAGTACAGAATGGAATACACCAGAACTAAGGTAAGTCTTTTTTCCCCTCCATTTATTTTTTATTTGTATATTTTCAAGAGGTACAAGTGCAATTTTGCTACAGTGGTTTATTGTATCCTGGTGAAGTCAGTGCCTTCAGTACATACCTCACTGAAGTAACACATAAGCAACTTCCTATCATCCAACCCCTTCCTAGTTCCACATCTCACTGAGTCTCCACTGTCCAATGTTCTCTGCACTCTGCTTCCATGTAACCACGTTATTTAGCTCCCACTTATAAGTGAAAACATGAGGTTTCACTGGGTTGTTTCCCTTAAGAGAATGGCCTCCAGTTCCATGTATGTTGCTGCAAAAGACATGATTCATTCTTTTTTTTATACCTGAATAGTATTCTGTTGCGTATATATACCATGTCTTCTTTATCCAATCCTCCATTTATGGACACTTAGCTTGATTCCATATTTTTGCTATTGTGAATAGTGCTGCAATAAACATATGAGTGCAGGTATCTTTTTTATATATTGATTTCTTTTTTGGGGGGGGTAGATACCAAGAAGTAGAATTGCTAGATCATATGATAGTCTGTTTTTTAGTTTTTTGAGAAATCTCCATACTATTTTCCATAGAAGTTGCAGTAATTTACATTCCCACCAACAGCATATAAGAGTTCCCTTTTCTCCATATCCTTGCCAACATCTGTTATTTTTTGTCTTTTTAAAAAAAGCCATTCTGATTGGTGTACCATGATATCTCATTGTGGTTTTAATTTGCATGTCTCTGATGATTAGTGATTGGAAGATTTTTTTCATATGTTTGTTGGCCATTTGTATTCTTTTGAAAAATGTCTATTCATGTCCTTAGCCTACTTTTTAATGGAGTTAATTAAGGTATTTTTTTGTTGAAGTGTTTGAGTTCCTTGAAAATTCTGGATATTAGTCCCCTGTCAGATATATGGTTTGCAAATATTTTCTCCTATTCTGCAGGTTGTCTGTTCACTCTGTTCATTATTTATTTTGCTGTGCAGAAGCTTTGTAGTTTAATTAAGTCTCATTTGTTTATTTTTGTTTTTGTTGCTTGTGCCTTTAATGTCTTAGTCATGAATTTTTTGCCTAGACCAATGTCTAGAAGAGTTTTCCCAAGGCTTTATTCTAGTAATTTTATAATTTGAGGTCTTACATTCAAGTTGTCAATCCATCTTGAGTTGATTTCTGTATTCAGTGAGAGATAAGGGTCCAGTTTCATTCTTCTGCATATGGCAATCCAATTCCCAGCACCATTTATTGAAAAGGATGCCCTTTCCCCACTGTATGTTCTTATTGACTTTGTTGAAGATCAGTTGTCTGTAAGAATGTGGCTTTATTTCTGGGTTATCTATTCTATTCCATTAATCTATGTGTCTGTTTTTATATAAGTACCATGCTGTTTTAATTACTGGCCTTGTAGTATAATTTGAAGTCAGGCAATGTGATGGCGCCAGCTTTGGTCTTTTTGCTCCAGATTGCTTTGGCTAGTTGGGCTCTTGTTTTAGTTCCACATGAACTTTAGAATTGTTTTTTTAATTCTGTGAAAAATGACATTGGTATTTTGATAGGAATTGCATAGAACCTGTAAGTTGCTTTAGGCAGTAAAGTCATTTTAACAATATTAATTCTTCTAATCCATGAGCATGGGATGTTTTTTCTGTTTGTTTGTGTCATCTACAATTTCTTTCATCAGGGTTATGTAGTTATCCTTTTAGAGATCATTCGCCTCCTTGGTTAAATACATTCCTAGGGTTTTTCTTTGTTTGTTTTGTTTTGTTTCTGCAGCTATTGTAAATAAGACTGCCCTCTTGGTTTGCTTTTCAGCTAGATTGTTATTGGTGTGTAGAAATGCTACTGATTTCTGTATGTTGATTTTGTATCCCAAAACGTTACTGAATTCATTTATCAAATTTAAGAGTTTTTTGGTGGAGTCTTTCGAGTTTTCTAGATATAAGATCATATCATAAATGAATAGGGACAACTTGACTTCCTGTTTTCCAATTTGGATGCCTTTTGTTTTTTTCTCTTGCCTGATTGCTCTGGTGAGGACTTCCAGTACTATATTGAATAAGAGTGCTGAAAGTGGGCATCCTTATCTTGTTCTAGTTCTTAGGGGCAATGCTTTCAGCTTTTCCCCTTTAAGTATGACTTTGGCAGCAGGCTTGTTGTATCTGGCCCTTATTATTTTGAAGGATGTTCCTTCAATGCCTACTTTGTGGAGGATTTTTATCATAAAGGGATGCTGAATTTTATTGAATATTTGTTCTGTATCTATTGAGATGATCAAATGCTTTTTGTCCTTAATTCTACTTATACAATGTATCACATTTATTGATTTGCATATGTTGACCCATCCTTGCACCTCTGGTACAAAACCCACTTGATCGTGGTATATTATCTTGCTGATGTGCTATATTGGATGCCATTTGCTAGTATTTTGTTAAAGATATTTGAATCTATGTTCATCAGGGATAATGGTCTATAGTTTTCTTTTGTGTGTGTGTCCTTCTCTGATTTTGGTATCAGGGTGATATTGACCTAATAGAATGGTATGGGGAAAATTCTCTCCTCCTTGATTTTTTAAAAACATTTTCAGGAGGATTGGTATTCTTCTTTGTATACTTGGTAGAATTCAGCTGTGAATTCATCTGGTCCTGTGCTTTTATTTTTGTTGGAAGACTTTTTTATTACTGATTCAATCTCGCTGCTCACGATAAGTTCTATTTCTTTCTGGTTCAATCTTGGAAGGTTGTATGTTTCCAGGAATTTATCTATTTTCTCTAGGTTTTCTAATTTTTCAGTATATAGTTGTTAATAATAGTCTCTGATGATCCCTTGTATTTCTGTGGTATCAGGTGAATGGCTTTTTTCATTTCTGATTGTGTTTATTTGGATCTATGCTCTTCTTGGTTACTCTAGCTCATGATATATTAATTCTGTTTATCTTTTGAAAGCACTTCATTTCTTGTTTTTTTTTTTGTCTCTATTTTATTTAGTTCTACTCTTTGTCATTTTCATTTCTTTTCTTCTCCTTACTTTGTGTTTGGTTTGTTCTTGTTTTTCTAGTTCCTTGAGGTGTGATGTTAGGTTTTTAATTTGTGATCTTTCTACTTTTTTTGATGCAGGCATTTAATGCTATAAGCTTCTCTCTTTGCACTGCTTTTGCTAGATCCCACAGGTTTTGTACGTTGTGTTTTCATTTTCATTCATTTGAAAACTTTTTTAAATTCCCAGCTTAATTTCTTCATTGACCCAGTGATTGTTCAGAAGTGTATTTTTTTAAATTTCCATTTATTTGTGTAGTTTCTGAAGATCCTTTTCATGTTGATTTCTACCATTATTCCACTATGATCTAAGAAGATACTTGATATAATTTTGATTTTTAAAAATTTGTTAAGACTTGTTTTGTGGCCTAATATGTGGTCTGTCTTGGAGAATGTTCCATGTGCTGGTGAAAAGAATATATATTCTGTAATTGTTGGGTAGAATGTTCTGTAAATGCCTGTTAAGTCCATTTGGTCTAAAGTTTGATTTAAGTCCAATGTTTCATTTTTGATTTTCTGTCTTGATGATCTGTCTAGTGCTGTCAGTGGAGTCCCTCAGTATGATTGTATTAGTATCCATCTCTTTCTTTAGGTCTAGTAATATTTGTTTTGTGATTCTGGGAACTCCAGCGCTGGGTACATATATATTTAGGATTGTTATATCGTCTTTCTGAATTGTTCCCTTTGTATATAATGGCCCTCTTTGTCTTTTTATTTTTACCATTTTTGACTTAAAGTCTATTTTATCTGACGTAAAAAATACAAATAGTACTGCTCATTTTTCATTTCTGTTTTCATAGAATATCTTTTTTCATCCCTTTATTTTCAGTCTATCTGTGTCTTTACAGGTAAGGTGAATTTCTCATAAGCAGAATATAGTTGTATCATGTTTTCTTATCCATTCTTCTAATCTGTATCATTTGAGTGGAACATTTAATCCATTTACATTCAAGGTTAATATTGATATGTAAGGCTTTATTCCTGTCATATTGTTATTTTCTAGTTGTTTTATTAATTCTTTGTTTTTTTCCCTTTTCTCTTTTTGTCTTTGTTCAATGATATTCTGTCATGTTATCATTTGATTCCTTTTTCTTTCTCCTGTGTGTGATTGATTTATAAGACCTAATAATTATATTTTTGTGCGTTTTCATGATGGTGACTATCAACCTTTTGTTTCCATGTTTAAGATCCCTTTGAGCATTTCCTGTAGGGCCAGTCTAGTAGTGACAAATTCCCTCAGCATTTGCTTGTCTGGAAAAGACTATTTCTCCATCATTTATGAAGCTTATTCTGGCAGGATATAAAATTCTTGGCTTACAGTTTTTTTCTTTCAGCACTTTGAAAATGTCATTCCATTCTCTTCTGTACTTTAAGGTTTCTGATGAGAAGTCTGCTGCTGTTGGTCTAATGGGGTTAACATTATAGGTGACTAGATGCTTTTCTCTTGCTAATTTTACAATTCTTCCTTTAACTTTAGACATTCTGAATATGAGATGTAGTGATGAAGTCCTTTTTGCAATGTATTTTCCTGGGGATTGCTGGGCCTGCTGTATCTAGACATCTAACTCTCTTGCTAGAGTTGGGAAGTTTTCATTGATTATTTCCTTACATAGGTTTTCTGAACTTTTACTCTCTCTTGCCCCTCAGGAATACCACTAATTCATAAGCTTGCTTGCTTTATGTAGTCCCAGATGTCTAGAAAGCTCTGTTAATTCTTTTTTATTGTTATTTTTTCCTCAATTTTGTCTGACTGGATTATTTCAAAAGACTTGTCTTCAAGTTCTGTATTTGTTCTTCTACTTGGTCTAGTCTATTACTAAAGCTCTCAAACGTACTTTGTATTTCCTTTTCTGAATTTTTCAGTTCCAGAATTTCTATTTGGTTTCCTTAAAGATACTTATCTCCTTAGTAAATATCTCATTCATATCCTGAATTGTCTGATTTTTTGTAATAGTTTTCAGATTTCCCATCTCCTTGAGCTTCTTTAAAATCAAGATTTTGAATTATTTGTCTGGCATTTCAAGGAATTCTTTTTGATTGGGATCTCTTGTAGACAACTACTGTGGTCCTTTGGTGGTGTCATATTTATGTCTTTTTCATGTTTCCTGTATCTTTCCATTGATATCTGTGCATCTGGTATAGCAGTCACTTCTTCCAACTTTTTGAAAGTACTTTTGTCAGGGAGAATTTTTTTCTGAAGATATAAATATGTTGTTGCTTGAGCAGGACACTTTGGCTTTGATTTGGGGTGCCTGTGGTAGAGTGATCTTTAAATTATTCTTCGGTAGTACATAGGGTCAGTGATATCTGTGATTCCCTTGGTGGCTTGGGGTACAGTTATTAATTGAGGTTGTGGTAAAGTTTTGCTGGGGACTAGGATGTCAAATGAGCCAGTCTTCTGGCCCCAGTGATGCAGCAGTTGGCTGAGTGTCCCTGTTTGTGGGCCCCAGAGCAGCTTACATTACTAGCACTGGTGCTAGTGGGTCTTGGAGGGCCAGTTCTTGGGCCTCCAGGTGGTTTGCTCAAAAGTTAACAGTGGGAGCAGCAGGCCAAGAGTGTGGGTGTGTTCTCAGGCCCCTGGGCTGCTGGTGTGATGTGGGTGATGGCAGTAGCAGTTGTAGAATAATGTATTGGCACCCAAAGAGTGTGTGTTGGTATTGCTGGTAGCTGTAATGGGTTGGGCAGGTTAATCTCCAGTCCCACAGCAACCCATAGCAGGGTGATGAGTATGGTCCTAGGCATGTTTAGAAGGGACTGGTCTTCCCTGTTCCTCCCTGGCTGGCTGGTAGCTACATCCACTTGCCTCAAACTTGGCCCAAAGATGGGAGACTTCCCAGTGTTAAACTCTCAAAATGGTGCCATAGGCCTGTAACCAAAGAGGGTGGGGCTCCTCTCAGGCAAGCAGTATAGACAAGAAGCTGTGGGCATGCAGTCCACTGAAATCTCAGTTTCACAGTAGCAGGGTGGTGGGTATTGTCTGAGGTATGTGTCCAAGAGCCTGGTTTCTCTTTCCCTCCTTGGCTGGAAGAGCTGTGCAACCACATCAGCCCCAACTTGGCCCAAGGGTGAGGCGCAGCTCAGCATGAAACCTTCAAAATGGTGTCTTAGGTCTGCAACCAGACAGGGAGGGGCTCCTTCCAGGCAAGCAGTATGGGCAAGAAGCTGTGGGGAGTGTGATCCACTCACATCTCAGTCTCAACAGCAACCTTCAACAGGGTGGTAATGACCTTCTTGGGGTTGTATGAGAGCCCCCAGTCTTCCCTCTTCCTCCTCACAGCAGCACAGTGGCAGTAGCTGCATTTGTAGATCCCCAGTATTGAGGATCACAGATGGTGCCTAGCTGGAGGTGCTCTAGGCTCGGATGCCTGTGGGTTCCCTTTCTGGAACAATGTCTCTGTGCAATCTCTAGGCAGTTCCCTATGTTAGGCTGGAGGCCTGTGTGATTCAAGGGGTTCTCCTGTAGTCAAAATTGTAAAAGCCTGTTTTACAGTAAGAAGCCCTGGGGATTTCTCTATTACTGTTTCCCTGCATCCAGGACCTTCTCTCAACTCTCAGCCAGTCTCTGGCTAGGCAGGCCACCTTCAACTCTCTCCTTACTCACTTTTGGTATTTCCCAACATTTCTCTGGTGAATCTTAGTGTTCTCTCCTAGATGATCTGCTCAAAATGTGAGTATCTACCTATTATTCTGGTTCCTTTTCATGGAACATACTATCTGCATCTAGTTGTCTATCTTGATCCTATCTCCAAGCAAGCCATTTGAAAGCAATTACCCAAGTTCTTTTAAATAAGAGCGACTGGTTCATCAGTAGAACCCATTGGTATGACCTTGTTGTCTTCAGGCAAGCATTGTAGAACTTGTGAGAGCATATGTAATGGTAGTAACAAGCTATTCTTCACAAAGATGACAAGAGGAAAGAGCCCAATAATAACAAGATACTAGAGGAGGGGGAGGAGCAAGATAGTGGATGAGAAACACCGCCAGCCAGAGTGTCTCTGCAAAAAAGATAGATTTTAGAAGACGGTAGAAGAAATAAGCAAGCAGACAAGCATACATCGGATGAGAGTCAAAAGGAGGGGTATCTGAGACTATGGGAGACTCCATGGGAGGAGGTTGCAGAGGAGAACGGGAAGAAGTTAACTCTGAGAAACTTGGAGACCAGTGGCAATGGTAAGTGGAGCAGTTAACTTTCCCCTCCCTTGCATCTTGAATGCTGGTGGGATCCCTAACAGTTGGAGAGACCTGTGGACACCAGCCCAGAGACAGTCACCACCAGTGAGAGGTTCACCTGTAGCAGACACAGCACCAGGCTCCTAACTCCCTCGGGGCACCTCCGTGTGCACACACCCAAGCCGCTCGGCAGGCGCCATATTGCTACATTCTCTCCTCCCCCTTCCCTATCCACGGCTGCCAAGAGAGACAATATAGCCACCAGCCAGAGGCATCTTGAGGGTATGGGACCTTCCCTTTTGGGGCCCTACAGCTGACTGATGGGTACTCAGACGCCGAGCTCCCTACCTGCCAGCCCTCCCAGGTGCTGCAGGCCTGGTGACTCCAGGAGAATGGGGCAGACCCTGAGGCTGAGAGACATAGATTCAGCTTGGGCTCCCCGTGGGTGAATTAGGACTGGCACTCCTCTCCCTGGTGGGGTCAGGGATTGAATTCTGGGGCCCAGAGGTCACCTGCAGACCAGATCCCATGCACCCAGGTCTCGCAGTGCCCGGGGCACAGAAGGGATATTCGTGAATGAGCCTAATAAGGTGTGTGTGCCTTAAGGGGCAGATCAGCATGCTTGAGGGCAACCCCACTCCCATGGGGGAAGCGGGTGCCCAGCCCAGGTGGCGACCCTGTGCAGGAAATCTCCCGGCACGCATCACAGCCCGGGAGACCCGGTGGCTTGAGGTCTGGCCTGCTGGCAGAGGCCCAGGAGAAGCCACGGAGTTGGGGAGGGTGGAAAGGAGCTAGGCCTGCTCCAGACTGCAGGTCTCAGACAGCCCCACCCCCCCACGCAGACTTTCTGACTGAGTGGGGCCATCCTAGCCCCTCCCTGACAGCTTTTCCCGGAAGCAGAGAACAGAACTTTGACCCCTGCTAAAAGCATTTGTGGTGCTTGAGGGCAGGCTAACCCAACCCAGCTCAGCCCAGCCTCACTCCCAGACTAGCCCTTACTGAGGTGGAGAATAAGGACACACTTGGAAATCCCAGGGCCCCACCCACCACCTAAGGCACTAGAGTGCCTCTCCAGAGGAACAAGAGCTGGTTACAGGACCCCAAAACAACAGGGTAGCCTGCTTCTCCGAGCAAGCGCCACCTACTGACAGGGAGGACATTCTGCACACACTTTTATGGCATCTACTGACTCATCATACAGGGAGTGGTTGAATCTCACCCACAAACACCACCTACAGGCTCAGAGACTAAACAGGGCGTGGAATTATCCAACAGAAAACATAAGGTAAGAAAAACAACTGATCCAGATAGGAAGAAATCAGCGAAGGAACTCTGGAAATATGAAGACTCAAACGGAAAGCACACCCATAAAGTGGAACACCAGCCCCTTAGAAATGGACATCAACCAAAATCAGAACACTAAAATCAGAGAAGAAGAATTCTGAACATGGATTGTAAGAAAATTCAATGACTTGCAAGAAAAACTAGATAACCACAAAAAGATTCCAGGACATGGAAGAAAAATTCACTAAAGAAATTGAAATAATGAAGAAAAATCAAACCAAACTCCTGGAAATGAAGAATCAATTCAGGGAACTACAAAACACAGTGGAAAGCCTCAAGAACAGGGTAGATCAAACAGAAGAAAGATCTCAGAGATTGAAGATAACAGCTTCCAATTAAATAAATCAGTCACCGAGATAGAGCACAGAAACAAGAGAAAAGAGCAAAGCCTACAAGAGATGTGGGATTATGTGAAGAAACCTAATGCGAGGGTTATAGGGTCACTAGAAGGGGAAGAAGAAACACTCAAGGGCTGGATAAGCTATTTGAAGATATAATAGAGGAAAATTTCCCAGGCCTTGGTAAAAATCTCGATATACAAGTTCAAGAAGCTCAAAAGGACCCCTGGGAGGTTCAATGCAAACAGGAAGACGTCACGACATGCAGTCATCAGACTGACCAAAATATCAACTAAAGAGGCCCTTCTATGAGCTGTAAGATGAAAGAAGCAAGTAACATACAAAAGAAAGCCAATCCAAATAACACCAGACTTCCCTACTGAAACTTTACAAGCAAGGAGAGACGGGGGCCCCATTCTCACTCTTATGAAACAGAATAATGCTCAACCTAGAATCTTATTCCCTGCAAAACTAAGTTTTGTATACGAAGGAGAAATCAAGACATTCTCAGATAAGCAAAGTCTGACGGAATTCACCAAGACAAGACAAGCTCTCCAAGAAGTACTCAAAACAGTGTTACCCACGGATCAGCACAATAAAAACTCATGAATGTAAATCTACTAAAAAGCTAAATATCAAAGGCCAGATACCACAATGGCTCAAGAGAGAAAACAAAGCAACAAAGTTCAACCCAACAGGATGAACAGAAATCTGCCCCACCTATCAGTTATCTCAATAAATGTGAATGGCTTGAACTCCCCATTCAAGAGACATACGCTGGCCAAATGGATAAAAAAATTACAAGCCAAGCATCTGCTGCCTTCAGGAAACACATCTAACCTGCAAGGATGCAGTAAGACTAAAAGTAAAGGGCTGGAGAATAATATTTCAAGCAAATAGAAGACAAAAGAAAGCTGGTGTAGTAGTGCTGATTACAGATAACTTAGTTTTTAAATCAATAAAAGGAATAAAAGACAAAGAAGGTCACTATATAATGGTGAAGAGGACAGTTCAACAAGAAGAAATAACAATTCTAAATATGTATGCACTCAACTTATTTGCTCCCAGATTCATAAAGCAAACTGTACTTGACCTAAACAAATGGATAAACAACAACAGCATAATAGCTGAAAGCACAGGACAGATCCACCGAACAGAAAATCAACAAAGAAATAATAGACTTAAACAGAACTCTAGAACAAATGCGCCTGACTGAAATCTACAGGACATTCTACCCCCAAACCACTGAATATACGTTCTTCTCATCAGATCATGGGTCATTCTCTAAGATTGACCATATCCTGGGACAGAAAGCATGTCTCAAACAATTAAAAAAAATAGAAATTATAGCATGTGTCTTTTCAGATCACAATGGAATAAATGTAGAAATCAACCCTAAGAGGAACTCTCATTTCTACACAAAGTCATGGAAACTAAACAACTTTCTGCTGAATGATCACTTCATAAACAAGGAAATCAAGATGGAAATCAAAAGATTCTTTGAACTAAATGACAAAGGAGATACAAGTTATCAAAACCTGTGGGACACAGCTAAAGTAGGCCTGAGAGGAAAGTTTATTTCCATAAATGCCTATATCCAAAAGTCGAAAAGATCACAAATAGACAACCTAATGAAAAGAGCTGGAAAAAGAAGAACAGACCGACCCCAAACCCAGCAGAAGAAGCGAAATCATTAAGATCAAATCAGAACTAAATGAAATTTACAACAGGGAAACTATACGGAAGATTAATAAAACAAAAAGTTGGTTCTTTGAAAAAATGAACAAAATTGACACACCTTTGGCTAGATTAACGAAAAGCAGGAAAGAAAAATCTCTAATAGGCTCCATCAGGAACTATAAAGGAGAAATTACAACGGATGCCACGGAGATACAAGATATAATTTATGAATACTACAGAAACCTCTATGCACATAAACTGGAAAATGTGGAGGAAATGGACAATTTCTTAGAAACACACAGCCTCCCTAGGCTCAACCAGGAAGAAATAGAATTCCTGAACAGACCAATATCAAGTACTGAAATAGAAACAGCAAATAAAACCTTCCTAAAAAGAAAAGTCGTGGACCAGATGGTTTCACATCCGAATTTTACCACACCTACAAAGAAGAACTAGTGCCTATCCTGCAGAAATTATTCCACAACATCGAGAAGGATGGGATCCTCCCCAACACATTTTATGAAGCGAACATAACCCTGATACCAAAACCTTGAAGCGATACAAGTAGATCTTCCATTTGATCCAGCAATTCCACCACTGGGCATCTACCCAAAAGATCAAATGAACTCTACAAAAAAATACACCTGCCCTCGAATGTTTATAACAGCACAATTCACAACTGCAAAGTTGTGGAAACAACCCAAGTGCCCATCAATACATGAGTGGATTAATAAAATGTGATATATGTATACCATGGAGTACTATTCAGCTTTAAGAAACAATGATGATATAGCACCTCTTGTATATTCCTGGATAGAGCTGGAACCCATTCTACTAAGTGAAGTATCTCAAGAATGGAAAAATAAGCACCACATGTACTCACCAGCAAATTGGTATTAACGGATCAACACCTAAGTGGACATATAGGAATAACATTTGTCGTGTGTCAGGCAGGTGGAAGGGGGGAGGAGGGGAAGGGTATATACAAACATAATGAGTGAGATGTGCAACGGTTGGGGGATGGTCACGCTTGAAGCTCTGACTCGAGGGGGGAGGGGGGCATGGGCAATATACGTAACCTTAGCATTTGTACCCCTATAATATTCTGAAATTTAAAAAAAAGCCAATATCCTAAGGGTAATGGAGTGGAAAACGGAAAGAGCTTGGGTTCCTGATGACGTCACTGAGCTGCTGAATCACATTTCAAACAGCCAACTTTGTCTTCATAGAGTGAGAGAATAAACACGTATTTTTTTTTAAAAAAAAAGATACTAGGGGCATTCAATGTGCTCAGGGTAAACAGGTGGCAAAGCCAGTCAGTCATATTTACTGATATCTAGAGTAAGGAGAGCAGGACACCAGGGTGGTGGGGGGCAAACTGTTACTTTGATGAGAAAATGGACGTCATCATATAGGAAATTTCTCAGCTCCTCTCTCTACTCCCAACCTCTACCCCACATCCAGAAGTTTATCTCCATTATTCTCTATTCCTCCTCCCCTCTGGTCCTAGAGATTGGCCCTCCTCCTATTCAAAGCTAATCTTTTCCAACTGAATTCTACATTGTATTCACTCTTTTCTCCCTCCCAAGGACATTTCTCCAGCCATTAACTCCTCTCTTATATTTTCTACTGCTCCCTTTCTATTAATTGTTCCTCCTAAGAAAACAATCAGGTTCAAGTTTCTACCATAACTGAAAATACTTTTATTTTTTTTATATAAGTAATTCATAAATGCATGAATCCATTCTTGTTAAAAAGTTTTAAATTACATTTAAATTCCCCTTGAACGTAATTCCCCTCCTCATCCTCAAACTTTCACCATAATCACTGTTATCCCTTTTTGTATGTATACTTCTGGACTTTTTTTACATGTAGTATTGTTTCATGTCTTTTTCCCTTTTTAAATAATTGGTTTAATACTCTATGTAGTATTGGGCGATTTGTTTTGTTCACTCAACAATGCTTCTCACATCAATAGATCCACCTCATTCTTTTATACTCTAAGTCTGTATAGTATTTCACAGTATAAACGTAGTTTATTTAACCAGTCCTCTACTGATGAGCAACTTCATTCTTTCCAATTTCTTGTCATTTCTAGCAATGCTGGAAGGGACAAAAATCTTTACCATCTCTCTACAGTAGATGCTTCAAAGTGGAATTTCTGGAACATGGCACAGGCATAGGTTCAGTCTTGCTAGATATTGACAATGATGTACTCGTAAAGCAGCCCTATCAATATATTAATATATTCAGATCTGTAATGGAAGAGTTCCTGTTTTTTATACTCACTGGCTCTTGATATTATCAAATTTTTATTTTGCCAATTTAAAGAGGGCAAGAGATATGTCATATTTTAAATTTTCATTTATCTGATTGCAATGTGATTAAATATATTTTAATAGTCATATTTTATATTCACGTTAAACATACTTTTGTATATTTATTGACTAATTGTATTTCCTCTTCAGAGAACTGACTGTTCATATCCTTTGACTGATTATCTGGTTTTTTTGAGACAAGGGCTTGCTCTGTTGCCCCAGCTATAGTACAGTGTCATCATCATGGCTCACTGCAACCTCGGAAGTGCTAGGATTACAGACATGAGACACCATGCCTGCTCCTTTGACTAATTTTACAATGAATTGTTTCTTTCTTACTCATTGGGAGGAGGAGTTATTTACATTTATTCTCTATCTATGTTGCATATTTTCTCCTAGATGGTAGCCAACTTTTTAATATGGTTTATGGTGACCTTCATTGACCAAAAATTTTATTTTAAGTCAAATTTGGTTTTTTTCCTTATGTTTTTGCATTTTATATCTTAAGAGGGCCTTCAGTTCTTCAACATCATACATGTGTTTTTTCTTTTTCTTCCTACTTATTGCTTTATTTTTTACAATTAGTTATTTAATTCATCTGATTTTGTTACTAACATGAGTTCGGATTTAACTGTTTTTTGCTCAGTTGATGGCTAATTTCTCAAGCACCATTTATTAAATGATATATCATTCCCTGAAATATTTTAAATGCCACCTATATCATAAGCTAAATTCTCATGCATACATGAATTTGTTTCTGAACTATCCATTCCATCCCAATAATTTGTTTGTCCATTCCTGTGCCAATACCACACTATTTTAATTATCACAGATTTAGAATATGGTTTGATATCTGGTAGGGCTGGCTACCTGTCTTTGTTCTTCTACAAAATTGTCTTGGCTATTCTTGTATATTTTCTTTTCCTTGTGAATTTTTTAAAAATTGATTTTGTCAAATTCTAATTGCTTTTAATTTATTTGGCCAAGGAACTCATTTTTCAAAGCTCAGTGTTCAAAAGAACACACTTCAGTGACACATCGACTTGGGTTGTATGTGGCCCAAAGATTTATTTTGTTTGGTCAGTACAGTGGTGTTGACTCACTGATGTCTTTAAAAATATCTGACACCCATCTGAGAGTCAAAAGTAAGTAGTGAAGGTGCAACAGGGTGTGTGTATGTGTGTGGTAGGGTGTCTCTGCCTTCCCAAATGGCAACTACTGGCTGAAGCCAAGTGGTGACTGCTCCCTTCATGAACATAGGCCCTAAATCCAAGTTCTCCAGTTTCTGAAGTTGGCCCATTTCGATCATTTGTACTACCTACCTAGACTCTAGACAGCTTTTGCCTCTGAGAACTCTGCATTATTATCCTAAATAGTTTTATGCCCCTCAAATTCATCATCTATTAATATATTGCCACCAGAATGATTTTTCTATACATGTATAACTGGGACATTGCTTAGATTTAAATTATTTGGGAACTTCCAATTGCTTTTAGTATAAGATCCAATTTTCTATGGAGGCCACATGAGGCCTTTTATAACCTGGAATATTTTTCACGTGTCATTTCCCATTATCTCCACATTATCTTTTCTCTAGCCATTTGACCTGACTACAATTCCCAATAGATTTCCAACATATTCACCCATACTTCAATTTAAATTGTTCGTTCTATCTCTATGTGAAAGGCCAAGTCACCCCCTCCCATCACAAACCATATCCTCCAGCCTTCTGTCACATCCCAATTTCTCTTTTCTTCATATTCATTTGCTTGGGTATCTCCTACATCTCCACATCTCAGATGCAATTCCATTGCTACCTGCTTTTTAAAGCTCTTTCTGACCACTTCCCCATCACTCCCACCTTCCCATCACCATACTAAGAAAGGATGGAGTCTCTTCTTCTATGTCCCTCTTCCACTTATTATACCTTCCACTGAATCAATAAGTGACTGATTTTCTTGTCTATCTGACCTATAAGACTATGTTCTCCTTGTAGACAGAGATTCTACACTAATCAATTCAATATCTCCTAAGCCTAGGTCAGGGTAACTAGAAGTCTGTAGGCATTCAAGAAAACCTGTGGAATGAAGGAAGAGAAGTTTAGAGAGAAGGATGAAGGGAGGGAGGGCTTATTACATCAATCATTGCCTCCACTCTTGGGGAGTTCACAGCCATATAGAAATCTGATCACTATTTAAAATAATAGCATAGCCAGCATGACCACACAACTAAGTCCCTAGGGAGAGAATGAAGTTAACTTTGTCTTGTATTTTAACAGATGATGTGGACAAAGTTACGTAAGTGTTTTCCTGTCAAACTTACAAGGGTTGTACAACGAAACTCAATACCACAGAAAAATTCTCTCTAAATTGAAAGTTAAGGTTTTTAAGGCTATTTTGCCTTATAGCCAATATAGTTTTCATGTTCATTTCCAAAACAATAAAGGAATTTGATGTCAATAAGGGATAAAACATACAAAATTTTTTGCTTTTCACACAGTTTTTCAGCAATCTGTAGTCAAGACAACCTGTATTCAAATAGGACTGAAGGATGCTCTTTAGCAGATATGAATATTCTTCTCACATACTGAAGACTACTCAGCTATGCCAGCTTTGTCAAAAATCAGAAAAGTGATCTCAACAAGATGCCTAAACTCTATAGTCACTTTTATAGAACATTCTTTTTTTTTTATTTCCTCTTATTATGGGGGTACAAGTATTGTTAGGGAAACATATATTGCCCCTGCCACCCCTCCCCCACCCCGCCATGCCAGAGCTTCAAGCGTGACCAACCCTCAGGTGGTGCGCACCTCACCCATTATGTACTTATACACCTTTCCCCTCCTCCCCCCTCCCACCAGTCCACCACCCGATAAAAGTTGGTGTTTTTTTTTGACATTTTGGTTACATTGTATATCTTTGCCTCTCCCTAAGGAGGGTTAGAGGTAATCCCTTCCCCCCCGACAATGTACGAACATTCTTAGATCTGACTGGTCCCATTTTGGCATTTTTAGCATCTGTCTAGCAGACTTGTGCATATATACATAAAAACAAAAATTCCATTACTACAACATTAAAGTGTCAAATTTAAACATACAGGAAACTGAGAAGTTATGGCCCTCATAATAACTTTAATTTGCCCACTTTATATATCCTATATGTGTTAAGTTTAGATACTAAGAGGTTAAGCATTGAGCTGGAACCCAAAAAGGACTCATATATAAATAGTCCAAATTCTGACCTTGCTTAGGATGTCTACCTTTATTGTAAAAGAACTATACACACTAATATGATCTGTTTTCTATATACATAAGGGAGACAGAAGGTCAGTTGGAACTGAGACTATTTCATTTAAATATTTAGATAGTTTAAAGTTGAATATTCACACTGCATTAAACACATTTTTATACTGCATTAAAAATTGCTATGCATTTTCAGGACTTTTTTTGTTCAGCAAATTAAAACAAAAATAGAGAAAGCACCTATTTCCAAAGTAAGAGAAGTACATGATCTTTTTAGGTATCTCGAAAATTCTGTAATAGTAAAAAGAGCAAAAATATTATACATAACACTCTTACGACATCTTTTCACTTCCATTTATTATTTTATTTTTTCCCTAAATTCTCATTATGCAGAAATTTTCAAAGGCATTCTGTCAGCTTGGAAATAAGCACTCACCTCTCTTGAAGAACATAATTTGCTTCACAAATAAGAAAAAAAAAAGCTTATTTTATTCTACCAGTACTTAGCTCAGCATATTAAGTTCAAAATTATACATTAAATAATTTCCCTGTGAGCCGAGGCCAAGCACATATATTTCCACCCAGGGGAAAAGGTTTAGAGTGAATGAAAACAAAACTCAATAATGAAGGTCTTCACGCAGGGGGCAGTCAGCCAAGCTAGAGCTTAAAAGTCCAACATGGTGTGTGGCTCTTATTTAAATACACAAAAAAGAACTACTAAATCGCTTTAAGTACTGAGGCTTTCTTTTGGGTTATAATGAATCACACAAACTTTGGGCTAGAAGAACCAGTCTGATTTGCCCTTCTGCTTTCAGGTAGGCCCACCCAAACTATCCTAGACAGAGGGGAAATTGAACTATATTTAGAGCCTGCCAAGAGAATCCACAATTGCTCCTAATAATTCATTCTGGTATTAAATAGCTCTGTCAAGAAATCTTCCCAATATCTCCAGTAAATCCTTTGTGCTGAAATTTAAACCGGAAAACAGGCCCCAATGTGACTTGAACATGTGGTCTCCTAACCTGAAGGTTATACTGCACCATAAAGATGCATACAATAGGACCAATTCTCTATGCTTTTTATAGCAATTTCCCAACAGTTACTTAAGAGTATCTGGGCCAAGAAAGTGCTACATATAGAAAATATATGTCCATTTTGTTACAGTATTTGGAATATCATCTCATTAATCTGGTTTTCTTTCTTTAACTGTGGCCACAATTCTAAGGCCAGCAAAGCAGCAGATTACAGGAAAAGTCTAGTGCCATATATTGCCACTACACTGGTCAGTAGGCAGTCAAACTGGTTTTTCGGCCATATTAATGGATGAATAAGTCATGGTTGATTAGCATAACTACACAATAATCTGAATCAATAAAGTTGTATTTTGACTGATTTATTTAGTCTCAAAGAGAGGGCTTAAATTTGGTCATGCTGAAAACTGGCCAACCTAGCCATATCTTATCTGCCCATAAGTGCATGTGTGTAGTATATAATGCATTTCACTAAAATCTCCAATCGAAAATTTGCTGCAGGCTTATTATTTATTCCTTCATTCATCCATTTCTTCATGCACTCATTCCAACAGACATTCATGGTGCCCCTTCTTCTGTACTACTGTTCTAGGCACAACATAATGCAAATAAGTAAAATTCATGTGCTGTACGTACCAGTGTATATGGAGTGTACACTGCCTAGTCTGTACTTGAATGGGAAGTGTTAACCACAGGATTTTGTCCAGCCACTATAGATTAGGATAGATATCCTAATCTATCATCAAATTAGATTAGGGTAGTGGGTGAGGAGTTACTTATGAGGGTATAAGCTGTCTTGTGTTGTCAGTGTCCTGAAGGCTTTGAAGTATATATTGCTAAATTCAGATATATAAAATGCTCTCACAATTTTGTCTATGAAGCTTTCTTTCAACGGCAGAAATCTTGTACCTTTTTTTCCAGTCTATCTAAAACAGCTGAATTTTTTTTGAGCTAAGGAGCCCTAATAATATTCAGTTTATTCAACTCAGTGATATGAATGTCAACAGTCTAAACACATTCACTGATAAATAAAATAAAGCCCCTCATTAAAAAAAGCCTTTAAAGCAACTTCAAAATACTAACAGTTAGCATGAGATAACAACATTGTCTAAATAGATTTATATGATCCAGAAGCCACCATTATCTTTCTAAATAAATAGTTAATATACAATTATTCTGGTCAACATAGCCATTATGGATGATTCCATAATTATTTCAAGTTTTCTAAGGTACATAATAGTTTCCTTTCCACTTCCTGTAAATCCCCATGAAAGCACCTGGTAGTGCTTCATGCAAAAATCTGGTGTTTACATATTTGTTTAGCATACTGCTGCTTTCTCTGTGAAAGCTGCAAAATCCAAATTGGTTTTACTTCCACTGCAATTACTGCACTATGGAGTCAATCACTCCAGAAAGGCTGATCTCTACAGGAACCTAACTCACAGTGACTACCCCTCAAAATCAAGCTGAAAAAAAAAATCAGGCGAGACACATCAAATTCTGCTATATCAAAAGTTATTTTTATTCTAAAATTATATATCGATAAAATATTTAATAATAATTATAGTTTAAAATGGTTAGGCTCAATTCTTCATTGAGATTCACTTCTACTTTTCTAATTCTATTGTCACACTAATCCCCTTGATTTGCATTTCTTTTAATTATTTTTATATTTATTTCTCTGATGATAGAAATAGTATATGTTCCTTATCAAAAACATATTGTGTCATACAGCAGAAAGTCAAAGTCCTCCATAATCTTGTCCCACAAAGGTAATGCTGGTTAGCATATGTTGTGTATACTTTTAGACTTTTTCTATGCCTGTGTGTAAAGATTTTTTTTTTTTTACTCCCTTAACTTATTCTTTTCCTGGGGCCAGATTTTCATCCGCCCCTAGAATCTAAAGCATCCCACTCCACCTCATTAGTAGAACTGGGAGGAAATGAAAATCAAAGGATCAGAAAAGGCATGAAAAGGGCATGCATTAGGGAAAAGAACAGAGGGGTGCATGGAGCAGAGCCTTGGGAGCTAAGAAGGAGTAACTTAAAAGAGCCAAATAATGGCTCCTCCCATCCAAAGCTGATGAAGACTTACACAGAACCAACGAGTCACTAATAGACTGATATCTTCTAACCTCCCCCTCAATGCTTCTCCACTCAGCAACCAGGAACCATCTTTGAAAAATACAAATCAGGCCAGTGTCTGACCAATAATTCACCACAGTGATATTTCAATTTTCAACCTAGTAACCTCAGCCATCTAAAGATGGTAAAACTATTTATCTTAATTGTGTTGGATACTTTGTCACCCCAGGAAAGTTTCAATAATTAAGAATAGAGACAAAGTAAATCAAACCCATACTCTTAATATTTTTTATGTTTTTTTATTTCAGCATCTTATGGGGGTACAATTGTTTAGGTTACAAATATTGCATTTGCCCCACCCGAGTCAGAGTTTCAAGTGTGTCCATCCCCCAGACAGTGCATACCGCACCCATTAAGTGTGAATATACCCATCCCCTTCCTCCCTGCTCCCACCTGCCCAACACCCGATGAATGTTACTCGTGTATGTGCACATAGTCTTCATCAGTTAATACCAATTTGATGTAGTGCTTATTTTTCCATTCTTGGGATACTTCACTTAGTAGAATGGGCTC
>VBSM01000361.1:7689956-7706319 GCA_008086735.1 Cheirogaleus medius
CATTGTGGTTTTGATTTGCATTTCCCTGATGATTAGAGATGTTGAACCTTTTTTTTATATGTTTCTTGGCCATTATTCTGTCTTCTTTTGAAAAGTTTCTCTTCATGTCCTTTGCCCACTTTTTAATGGGGTTGTTTGATTTTTTTCTTGCTGGTTTTCTTGAGTTCTCTATGAATTCCAGTTATCAGCCCTTATCGGATATGTAGCATGTGAATATTTTCTCCCATTCTGTAGGTTGTCTGTTTGCTCTCGTGATAGTTTCCTTGGCCATGCAGAAGCTTTTTAATGTGATCAGGTTCCATTTATTTATTTTTGTTGTTGCTGTGACTGCCTTTGGGGTCTTCTTCATAATTTCTTTGCCTAGGCCTATGTCTATAAGAGTCCTTTTATTAGGCTATTTTGGCTATTTTATTTAAAGAGTTTGAAATTCTTAAAGAGATTCTGAGTTGAATTTGAAAAATGTGATTTGTTTCAGACCTGGGGTATTAAATTAAAAGGTGTTAGTACATTTGATTTAATTTTTGAAACAAATATTGAGAGATTGATTTACTACATGTATATGTTTGACCAGACATTTGAGGTGTATAAGAAAGATATATTAAATGTGTAAATGAGGTTTAAGACATTTCATGGAATTAATTACCTAAATTAGGATTGGTACTAAGTGTTTAGGAAAATTTTAACTGTTAGACTTGAACTAACCAAATGTTATATGATAATAAATGAAGAGACTGTTCTTATTTTTATTAATGACTATCTATAAAAATTGAATCATACGATTGTAGGTTGAAGTAAGTTTTTATTTTTTTTAGATAAGGTCTCACTCTGTCACCTAGGCTGAAGTGAATGATATAGCCACATAGCTTACTGTTGCCTTGAATTCTTGGGCTCAAGGGATCTTCCCACCTCGGCCTTCCGAGTAGCTGGGACCACCATGCCCAGCTAATTTTTTCACTTTTTTAGAGATGGGGTCTCGCTCTGTTGCCCAGTCTGATCTCAAACTCCTGGCCTCAGGTGATCCTCCCAACTTGGCCTCCCATTGAGCTGGGATTACAGGAGTGAGCCACTGCACCTGGCCCTGAAGTAGGTATCTGAAGGCATAGCTTTAACAGATTCAATATTAATTGAAAACCCAATTAAATGTAAGAAGTCCTTTTTACAATTCTTTTGAATGATAAAATACTCAAACTGCAAGTAAACTCCATGAAAGCAGGGACTTTCTCTGCCTGGTTTACCCTAGTGTCCTCAAACCCTAAAACAATGTCTGCACATAGCAGGCAGTAAAATATGTGCATGTTGGGCTTTGAGGTGGGAATCCATTTGGAGCAGTTTTTTCAACTTCAACTTGATATCTTTCTGAAGAGCAAATGAGAGCAACCAGTCACACCACCACTGATGGGAAAAAATCTGTGTTCTAGAATATTTGTAGATATAAGAAAATTTAAATTTTGAAACAAGATTTCCAAGGGACACTGAGGACAATAAGAACTGTAAGTAAGGATTTGTTTCTTGGTTGGTGATTGTAGATGGATCATAGGAAGAAAAGAAGTAGGGAGTTAGGCCATAGATTGCAGTCAGAAATGCAACTAACCAGCCCCAGGGTTCCCACAGGAAGATGTCCCACATGCTACTGAACCAAATCCCACAGCACGGTGGTGAACTGGGAAAGGTCAGAATAAGCATAACGTAGGCACTTTTAGATGTGGCTATGAGAAACTTTACGAAAAAGTATGTTGATGAGGGGAACTTATGAAGTATGAACAGAGCACAAATCAAACGGCAGAAGATTTTGGAGGGAATGGGGCCGAAATAGCAGGGTAGACAAACACTTCTAAGACGTGAGCTATGAGGAAAAGGAATGACAAGGAAGAGAAAGTAAAAAGATGGATGGGTCTGAAGAAGTAATTGCCTGGTTTTTTCTTTAAATGGTTGTGAGATTTGGCTTCCCTTAAAGGTGTAGACTGGAGAAACATTTTACAATGACAGCAAAAGAGAGGATAATGGAGAGGCAAGGAACCACATCAGAGGAGAAAGTATAGGTTTAAGAAAGAAATCTAAAGCAACTGAATCAATACTACTAGACACTTAAGCAGATAAGGAACCAATAAGAATGTTGAAAGATTTATTCCTGGTACCTATATGTATAACACTAGGTGCTACTCTAGGAACTGGGGATATAGCAGTGGCTGAGGCAGACAAGTTCCCTGTCCTTACATTCCAGTGGAACTAATTAGGAATGGACATAACAGCAATTTTAAAAAGTAAAATAAATGTTATATATTATATAATTTCATGTGGTGACAATTGCTATAAATAACAGGAAACTAGGGAAAGGAGAGAATGAAAGATTGTATAGGATTATCAGGACAATGCAGGAGCAGGTCAGAGAGTTCAGGCTTGGTGTTTTTAGAGTGGGGTAGTATAGATCACAAAGAAAAAAGAGAAAGCAGGGTACCCTGAGAGTCACCATTTCCGGTAATATCAATCAGTCTTAGACAATGGCATGACAATTACCTCTAATTTCCCCACATGATGGCAGCCTTGATTCTGAGACTGAAAACTATTAGACTCTTATTTTATTACAGGAAATTATGAGAGTACAAACATTTTGGTTACATTTTATATCTTTGCCTCTCCCTGGCAAGAGTTAGAGGCATGCCCTTCCCCTCTACAATGCTCACCCCTCAACATCTCACTGACAGATGGCTGCATGTGGAAAGAGCTGGGATTATGTGTCCTCTCATGATATTTCCACATAAATCAGGGTCTTCTGTACCCAAAATATATAGTGTTTTTCATGACAGTTGATTTTACATAAATATATATGATGATGATTATGATGGTGAATTATACATGTAAAGAAGGAATACGAACTGGCTATGAGCAAGATTTAACTGTTGCAGTACAGATGATCTGGAGGACTAAAAATAGCTAAGACATTTATTTTTCTCTTCTCTAGCGTAAGTTAAAGTTATGAGAGTAATAAGTTTGAGAGACCTTTTTGCATGTCTTTCAAAATTTCAAATCTTTTGTACCCTATGTGATTTGAGAGCTGATCATAATCCCAAAAGACACAATCCTGAATGCCATAATACGAAATGTTGAAATCCTGAAAGATTCTGAAAACATAATTCCAGAAAAAATAATTTTAAAAATTCTTTAAAAGATATTTAATTATATTTTAAAAGGGAATCTATTTAACAAACATATAAACACAGGACAGAATACTTCATAGGCCACTTTATATAATAAAACAGGTAATAATTTTTGCAAGCAATTTTTGTAGTCAGGTTTACTAACTACAATAACACACATGTAGCAGTTATGAGTATATGGACTATATTCATAAAGAAATAGGTCAAAAAGGGAAATGTATAAACACATGCCGTCATGGTTGGTAATTGTGTGCACCCAGTTTTATAACTGTGGTCATCTGAAATATGATGAACAACTAAGTCTTTTAATAAGATCAATCAAAAACCTTGATGGGTCACCACTGCATATGCAGTCACCCAAAGAGCTAACACTTAGAAAAATTTTATCTTTCACAAATGCAAATGTACAAAAAGGATATCTCTTCATTTACTGAAAAAGTTTCAAAGTTTTTACATACAAGCGCAGTGCTTACACACACAAAGTCAACTTTGCGTTAACACACCTTCATGGAGTCAAATTTTAAAAAAGTGCATAAAACAAATTAAAACTCTCTAAAAGTCTCTATACAATTTATACCTCCAGTATTGGAAATGATGCGAAGACAAAATACATAATGAATTGTAAAAAATAGTGCTGACAATTTAAAATAGTGAAATAAAACTAAAATAAAAAAGAAAAACTAAAAAGAAAATTTGACATATGAAAAAGTGCATTACAAGGATAGATTATAGGCAATTGCATGGATCTGTCCGTAAAAGCTGGCTAACTTTCACAATCTAACTGTATCTTGAAGTCTTACATATGGAAAAGCTGCTTTTTTTTCTCTTAGGACATGGCTCTCCTTGGAGAATACAGTCACGCTCATTTACTATGTGCACTTCTCTTTTTGAAATTCTTCTATGATTGGATGTACATCGACATAAGCATTTCCTATTAAATTTTCCCATTTTATGGGTCATGCTTCTATGTTGTTTTGGGTATGCAGACATCCATTCCTCGTGCAATCATATATGGACCACAAATTTGGTGGAAACAATACTTATGATCAAACAGCAACATTATTGCCCGTCTTCTTACCCTACCATGCACTTAATTATTTTTAAACCAGTCATTAATTTCACTGGCTTCTACAGGCAAATGCAGCTTTAATTGATTAAAAGCTCCTGGAATGTCATCAGCTGGAAGGAATGCCATGCAGGCAAATGACACATTTTTAAAACTGAAGTTTTCATCATTGCCATATAGGACGGCCAACCCACTCAACTGAATTTTCCACCAAATGCATTGGGCTGAATGGAAAAAACAAACTTCATTGGTAACACCTTGAAAATAATTTTTAGAAGCCTTGATCACACCTAATTCCAAACCTGTCATTATGGTTTGGCAATTCAGTTGAAATCCATTTTCTTCTATGAAGTATACCAAATGTTCAAATAAGTGTTTATAAAGTGCTTCATTTTTTTCTAGTCATTAATACATAAATGAGCAGATAAATGCTAGAATGTTTGGATCCAACAAGGGTTTAAACACTCTATAGTTGATTAAAAAAAAAACAAAACAGTGGGGGCAGTTTTGAAAGTGCCATTCCATTAGCCAAAGTGAAGCACGTGCTAGTTTTTCCATGTTAGATTTAACGGCAAATATGAGGAGTCTATATTCTTCGACAGTCAAATTCCTAATCAAAAATAGTTCACCACTTAATGTGTTTTATAACACTAGAGGAACCCTTATTCTTCGACAAGAGGCATTTTTAGAAGGCAAGCACGGTGCCATGTGTGCGGGGGCAGAAGTCATACACAACTGAATAATTTGGCAGGGGAGATTTCTTGTATTTTTTGCTTATGTTTTCAACTCTATGATCTTCAAACCAGCTACTGCAGTTATATTAATATTTAGAGAGTGGTAGTGGTCTACAAATTTTGTGAGTATATGATGTCCATTTGAAAGTCTGGTTATTGCTTGGCCATCAAAATCAAGCAATTTTCTGCTTTCACAGCACCAGTGATACTTAGCTTTTAAACTTTTATCTCTCACCGTCAAGTAGCCTCATATACTTATCACAGATATTTTTCCTAGGACATAATTTCACAGATCTCCTCCCCTGTGTTGTAAGAAATACAGTAAGAAGGAATGACATTGGGCTTCCCAATACCAAATCTGTATTAGTCAGAGTTCTCCAGAAAGACAGAACCAATAAAATATGTATACAGATGTATAAGGGAAGATTTATTGGGGGAATTGGCTCAGGTTATTAGCTATTATGGTGGCTGAAAAGTCCCATGACGGGCTGTCTGTGAGCTGAAGACCTTGAGATATCAGTGGCAAGGCTGAGGCCAAAAGTCTTAAGACTGCCACTCATTTCAGTCCTGGAATCCGAAGGCCAGTGAGCCTGGAGTTCTGATGTCCAAGGCATCAGCAGAGAAGTCTGTCTCAGCTCTCAGAGAGAGACCAATTTGCCTTCTGTATTTGCTCTTTCTGGCCCTCAGCCTATTGGATGGTGCCTGCCAACACTGAGGACAGATCTTCCCCGCCTAGTCCACTCAGATTCACACATCAATCTTCTCTGGAAACGCCCTCAAAGACACACCTGAAATAATGCTGTACCATGTTTCTAGGTATTCCTTAATTCAGTCAAACTGACACCTAAAATGAGGTATACAAGTCTACTCCTTGTCAGCTTGGCACCCATATAATGACACATTTCCTTAAGCCATATTAACTTCCAGATAAAGACAATAACAGAGTAATAGTTCTGCCTAACATGAGGCAACTATCCTGTGATTGTAATTTTGGGGATTTTAGATGTTAAGGATTTAGATTTCAGGGATTTTGATCTTTCAAGATTTCAACATTTGAGATTATGGTGATCAGGATTGTATCTTTCAGGATTATGATCCAAACCCATTTATTGTAGGCTCTGAAAATTAGAAAAGTTAAGTGTTCAACTATAGCTCAAATAAATAAGAGCAATTTCTTTTACTGGTTTTCTTTTCAAGAGTAGAATGATCATAGGATGAGTTCAAACATTGACTCAGTTCAACAAAAAGTACACAATCACAACAAACTAAACTACTTAGAACTTTTGTTCTAGAATTTAAAGAGCCCTCAGAAGTACCTCCCTGCTTAATATTTCCTCATAGAATGCAGAAACCCACTACACTCCAGGATCTGTGGTATAAGATCGTTCACCCATTGCTTGAATACTTTGTGTGATAAGAAGCTCATTATCCCACAAAACAGCCATTTGACTATTGGTCAAGTCTACTTTCTACACAGGCTTTCCACACCAAGAACCCCAGACCCCGTCACGGTAACTTTTCCTGATTGCTTCTATTCTGCCTCATCAGGTCCTTGAAATTAAATTAATTATCAGTTATCCTTCCAATAAGAAACACAAATACAATTCAAACCCTTCTCTATTATAATTTTAAGTAATATTTAATATTAATTTCAAAGTAGTAAAGCAATTCCATGAATACATTTTATTTAAGCCCCTTTAATAATGAAAAATGGAATCTACTAAAAATGAAATTTATCTGAAAAAATATCTAAAACTATAAAAATTACTGAAACATTTATTCCTATGACTAAATATTGAACAAATTTGACTATACCATAAAATCCTTACTTTAGTTAATGGCTAGAAAATAACTTGAATAAATATATTTTTCAAAATGATTTATTTGTTTATTTTTACTGAATACCTATATAACCATTTGATTCATGAAACAAAGGACAAAATATATTCTCTTAAAGCTTTCACTTAGATATTATGTTAAGTTGCAAAAACAGACTCCAGTGGAAAAAAATAATAAGAAAATCTAACAAAACAAACCAAGTCAAATATTCCAAAGGTCACTTTTTAATTACTTTCCAAAGGGTCCATTATGTAAACAAAGTTCTATTCCATAGGTCATGCTACCTCCTCCTATACCACCACCACTCTGATTCTTAGAGGAAATGGCTAAAATCACTCAGAGGGGTTCTGTTAAATAATCTTCCACGAGTGTTATGCAAAGCACACACATATGGATTTATCCAAAACATAGAGGCTCTCCACAGAAGTTAAAAACTGACCTGCATAATTCATCTAAGTTTCACGTCTTTGAGGCGGTGAATCATTTCCTTTGCTTTAAAATATTTTCCACATCTCACACAGGTCCATTCTCAGTTTATTTTCTTTTGAAAATGTTACTGTTCATTCATAGCCAGCTACTTTAGCAGCTTTAATTGTAATAATAAACTCTCAGGGTTTTTTTTTTTTTTTTTTTTATAGCTTGACTGATTTCTGTCATGAGGGTACTTAGGCTTTGTACCTCAAACAAGATGTTAAGAAGTACAGTTCCTGGGAATAGAATAAATGTGTTTAGACCGTCCGCAGGTAGCATGAGGTGTGCAGCTTCTTTGGGGACACAGCAAGGAGACTGCAGTCACCGGTGTGGCTGGGCCAGGGCAGAGGTGAGCAGGTGCTGACTGAGCCGCTCCTGGGTATTTGGGCCTGGACGCCAGCAAAACACTGCCAGTGACGCAAACCAAATGTTGTTTGCTTCTCTTTCTTTGTAACTACCTTTCTTAGTAGCCCAGGCAGAAGTGAGTGAAAAACAGATGGCCCGCTCTCCTGAAAGTCACTGGGAAAGGGTCCTTTAGTGGAAAAAGCCACCCCAGGCTTCAGCTCAGATAGGTGAGAAAGTCCCCAATCCATGGTGACATTCTGAGGAGTCTATGAGGCCCTGCCTTGCTCTCTCCAGGACAAAGTGTAGCTACTCTGGAGGAGGGAGAAGGAACAGAGACCTCAGCCCCATAGAGGATTTGGGGAACATCCAACGAGAGTAGCTGGGCCTCAACAGTAATAATCTGTTGATATTAATAGGATTACATCTAATCACAATGTCAGTCTGGATTACAGATTACAGATTACAGGCAAGGTGTTTTCACAAAGTCCAGTTAGTTGGCCCTTGAACAACGCAGGGATTAGGAGCATTGACCCCCATGCAGTAAAAAATATGCATATAACCTTTGACTCCCCCAAAACAGAACTACTAAATAGCCTATTGTTGACCGAAAGCCTTACCGATAACATAAACAATTAACATATATTTCGTATGTCTATTATATACTATATTCTTATAATAAAATAAGCTAGAGAAAAGAAATTGTTAAGAAAATCATATGAAAGAGAAAATATATTTACTATTCATTTAGTGGAAGTGGACCATGTTAAAGGTCTGCATCCTCCTCTTCACACTGAGTAGGATGAGGAGGGGAAGGAGGTGGAAGAGAAGGAATTAGTCTTGCTGTCTCAGGGGTGGCAGAGGCGGAAGAAAATCTGAGTAGACCTACACAATTCAAACTTGTTTTGTTCAAGGGTCAACTATACTTTGCTTTATTGATTTTGGGGTCTGGCTCACTTACAAAGTGCATTGTGTGTTACTTTTAATGGGTCCTCTTGGCCTAGAAGTAATATATCAATATGCAAACCTTCTGGCTCTGGCTCTTTGATTAAGGTTAAGCCTCTGGCACCTTCTCCAAACCAACCATATGAAGGTGCTTGTAGTTGCTACCTATAATTCACATCTGTAGTTCACAGTTATTCAGCTTTAGGAAATAGATAATCAACTGCCATTATGATACCATTTATCTATAAAGTCACTAAAATTTGAGTTTTCATTCCATATGTATTGTGCATCTATCATGTACAAAGCACTTTTCTAATTCTGTGGGAATATATCAATGGATCAAGACAAAATCCTTATCTTCAAGAAATTCATAATCTTGTTGGGGCAAAAGAAATGATGCACCATATACAAGACAAGCTATGACAAAGGTGCAAACTAAATGTTGAGAGAGTACAGAAGAAGGAGTAATTTATTTCACTAGAGAACACTGGAGGTTTCAATAAGGAAATGTCCTTTGTCCTTTCAGGACCGGAAAAGATTTCTAGGACGTATATACTCAACATTTATAACAAACACCCTGTTTTCAGTTGCCTCAACCCTCCCTGGAGGCAGACACTGGTTTTTGCTATTCTTTGCCAAAGGACTGCAATGCCTGGAGAGACCCACAGACTTCTCTAGGCTCAAGCGATAATATCCAATAGCAGCTTTGTAGTTGTCTCCGTGGGGGTATTGGTGTGAAGGGCCGGCCTCCTTCTACTCCAGGCATTGGTGCCTGAGGCTCAGGCTGGCAGAGGAAAGAAGCACTGCTCTATGTCCCCGATGATCAGCTGAGGCCTCCACTCTGATGTCATTCCTGTGCGGCTCATTCTCCAGGCGCTCCTTGTTGCTGTGCTTCTCACACATCCTAGACATTTCAAGCTGACACTACTCTGGACCTGGTGACTCTACATGTTTTTTCTGTCTTTCTAAAACTCTACACTCCTTTGTCCCTAATAACAATATAGCAGGTCCTCAAATTATGTCATTTTGTTGAACATTGTTTTGTTATAATATTGATGAGAAAAAAAAAAAACAAAAAAAACTGATGACCAGCCAGGGCCACTGTCTTTTTGGAGTTTGCACACTCTCCCCAGGTCTGCATGGGCTGTTTCTGGGAACCCTGGTTTCCTCCCACATCCCAGAGGTGTGCATGTTAGGGTCACCGGCATGTCTAAATGGTCCTCGTCTGAGCAGGTGTGAGCATGAGTGAGTGCACCCTGGGAGGGAATGGCATTCTGTCCAGCGCTGGTTCCCACCTTGCACCCTGAGCTGCTGCCAACCCTGAACTAGAACTAAGTGGGTAAGTAATTATCTTATTGTTTTTATTAATCTTTCTTAAATGAATATATAGCTTGTATTTATTTCAATATTTAATATTAGAAGTGTTTTGGTCTTATTTCAGATGTTTGGTGATTGTGACCAGAAATATGCTGTGGGAACTCAACTCTTGTTTATATCAATTAGCCTTTGGTAAAACTGGGTTCAGTATATATTGTTTCACTTAAAAGTTACAGTTTCCAAGAACCTATCAATAACATTAAAAGTAAGAACTTAATATATAGTAATGATAATAACAATCATTTGTTGAAAACTTCCCATGTGACAGATAATATACAGGATTTTAGTTAATCTTTACAACAACCCTATGACATTTTCAAAATTCTTAGAGGCAAGTAACACAATCAACACTAGTTGATTTAATTAGTATATTACTCAGCTTGGACTGCCATAACAAAATAACAAAGACTTGGTGGCTTAAACAACAGAAATTCAATTTTCATACTTATGAAGGCTGGAACGCCCAAGATCATGGTTTGACAGGGTTTGGCTATGAGGACACAACGAGAAGGTGGCTGTCTACAAGGTAGGAAGAGAGACCTCACTAGAAGAGAAGCCAAACTCTGCTGAAGCTTGATTGATCTCGGACTTTCTAGCCTCCACAATTATGAGAAATAAATTTCTGTTGTTTAAGCCACTCAGTCACCTACAAATGACAACCTGCACAATTATAATTTCCTATTATAGATGGTAAGTTAACAGTGAGCATATATATAAATAACTAAAACAAAAGTTTCATGAAAAAATACTTTCATTACATGTCATGGACTCCAATATTCTCTATCTCTTCTATTTTATATCATTAAAAAATTATGATCATGAACAAGTAAACTGATTTTATGACTTAATAGATCATGAATCATAGTCTGAAAAACACAGGACTGAGATTAAAGTCAGGAGAAATGGCAAACATGGAGGAAGTTATCCCATTATTAAATGAAAAAGGATAAGGGCATGGACTAGTGCACTAAATGTGGGAATGAAGCATCAGGAACAGACATGAAATGCTTCAAAGAAGAAATATTGACAGGACTTCCGGATTAATGAATGAATGTTAGGGTTACAGAGAGAAAAGAATAGAGATAAAATGCAAAATTTCTAGCCCAGATAAAAACTTAATGCTTAACTAAATTAAGCTCTGTCACTGAAAATTGTTTCCCTAAAACATTTTCAAAGACCAATAATAAAAACTGAGATGAATTCTTGGAACAAGTAAGAAATTTTGGACAGGAAAGTCAACATAGGAGACCAGGCCAAAAAAGACCAAATTGATATCAGACATCTCTATTGCATTGCCTTTTTGGGAAAAATAAACTTTAGAGAAGAAAGAGGGGGTTTTGAGAAAAAAATTAACCAAGGAAGAAGATAGTTAGAATAGGAATAAAAAGAGAAGAAAAGAAAATCTGAAACTTAATATATGTTCAATACTTTTAGTACTCTCTAATGATGTAAAGATACTCTAAAATTTTAGGAATAGAAAATGAATTCATTAAGAACAGATTATAAAAAGAAGAGATATGGAAATTAGCCTTGTAAAACTTTTCCCACAAATGAATTGTATAAATTCAATTGATATATCTATGACTTAGCAAGAAAGGAAAGGGGAAAGATGCCATAAACTATAGATCCGTCATGTAGAAGTTAATCCTGAGCAAAATGCAGGAAGAGGCTATCACATGGCTAGTTTTTTCCCTTGCCTGAATTTTTCCTCTAATATGCTATGAGCATCATGAAAGAAGGAGCTATACCTTCTTGTTCTTTATATCTCTGGTGCATACAGTGCACACAATGGCACGCACAGTGTATACTTAAGAAATATTGGCTGAACCTAATTGGACTGAGCTGAGCAAATTCACTGAGTCTTTTGGGCAAACTGTGGAAATGTAAGCTAAGGTGAACACATGTGTAACAGTTCCAGAGAGTTCTGATCAATGTTCACTGACAGATCTTTAGTGGCATGTCCCTAGGCTATGTACACAAACTGCTCCTGTTTAATATTTTTACCAAACAATTATGGAAAACCCAGATGGTATGCACATCAAATTTGCAGATGACTCAGGGCTGGGAGGTAAAGCTAACATACTAGATGATTGAGTCAGGATTAAAAATAAGAAAAGCTAAAATGAGGGACCAAACCTAACAATAACAATAAAATGTGTAACAGGGTTCAAGAGCTAGTCTTGCAGCTCAATAATAACAACAAACAAAACAATTGCATTAGTACAGGATAAGGAAATGGAAAATGAGTCAGCCTTCCAATTCTCCCACTATAGTTATCCAGAAAGGCTGAAATCGCTCCTTCTAAAATCTACTTAAGAGATTCTGAATAAAATATAATGTATACATCTTTAACACATTGACTGCCACACTAGAAAAAAAATTTTCTTTCCTCGGGGCCAGGGTGTTTTATTATGAAAATAGAATAAAAACTTCGAAAACAAAATGATCCTTTCTAATTTAATGAAAACTTTGTTATTCTGTGCATGAATTATATGCAACTTGAAAAATAGGTCACAAGGCTCCCAAAGTAAAGATGTGTGAGTTACATATGCTTCATGAGACCCAGGGTTCAAAACTAGTGTGAGTTAAATTCAACTCACATGGCAGTAAATGTGTTAAGTGCATAGTTAAATTAGGAAGAATGTAAGGAACCAAAAATAAAGAGTTAAATGAAAAACAAAGGAAAAGTTCATGAGCTAATCCTGGGGTAAATGTAGGAGTGTAGAGTGGGGAAAGAATGCTGATATCAGAAACCAGGGGCATAGGCCAATATGAAGTGGATAGTTGGAACTGAGATACCTTTATAAACCCGAAGCTATCACCAAAAAAAGAATAAGAAAAAAACTCATATCTACCTACCATCATAGAAATGACAAGGAAACTTACCTGTCTGCATGAACTATGGGTGGGAGAAGAAAGTTTTCCCTCACCATTTGTAATCATTGACCCTGTCCACATATATAACTGTACGTGTATAAATTTACTGTATATATTTACACTACCCAATTGTTCTGCATATCTCAATCACTGAAAGTAATATAAAAAGTGGTTTGAGGATGATTGTAACCCTAGAGCAGCAGGCAGAAGCAAAATTATATCATTCTATAGTGACATGCCCATAAGCCAGCAGTATAGGATTCCAATAGACAAAGTCCCACCAAGGATGAGCTCACAATTCCAAATAAGACCCAAGAGAACACAACCCACCATAAAAGAGTCGGCAGGTATATAACAAGTGGCAGGTCTAGACATAGAAGAGCTAACAGATAAGACTATATAATAGATGTGTTAAAAATTTTAAAGACCTAAAATAAGTAATAAAAAATAATAAATAGCAAGACACTATGAAAAACAAGGACAGATAGAAAAAAATGACCAAGTAGAACTTTTAAAAATGAAGATATAGTCAATGAAATTTTTAAAACTCAATATAAGGATTAAATGGAAGGTTAGACATAGGTAAGGAAAGATTTAATGAACTAGAAAAAATATTTGAGAAAATTACTCAAAATGTAACAAAGAATAATAAAAACATGGAAAATACATTTTTAAAGTCTAAATGTATGTTTGATACGAGTTACAGAAGTATGCACTACAGAGAATGGGAGAAAGGAACTATTCGAAGAAAAAATAGATGAGAAGAATTGGTGACAGACATGAATTTTAAGATTTGGGAAGCACAGTGAGTTCTAAGTGGGATAAATAAAAATAAATCCACATTGAGATGCATCATTGAGAAACTACAGAACACATATACAATCAAAACTCTTTAAAACAATGCAAGAAAAGATATTGCCTAAAAAAGACCAATTAGACTAAAGCAGACATCTCAGAAGCAAAAGCTAAAAGGTGATGGAATAGTATCCTCAGTGTACTGAGAAAGCATAACTGTGAACAAAGAATTCCATATTCAGCTAATATGTAAATCAAATGAAATAAATACTGAAAGAGTTAACCACTGATAGACCCCCTCTGAAGGAGCTACCAAAGGATGTACTTCAGGAAGAAGGAAACTGAAACCAGAATGAAGTAAAAGAAGGCAACACTGAACAAAAAAAAAAAAAAACTAGGGTAACATTGGGAAAATCTAAACATGTACTAATTTTTAAAATAAAAAATAATAATAAATAACAATAATTATTAATTTGATTCCTTAAAACAAGATGGAATTAAAACATTTAACAACAAGATAAAATGATAGATTTGTGATTAAAGTTAGTCATATAGATCAAAGATATTAATTTTAGACTCTAGAAAGTCAAGTATGCTTATATATTAACAAGACATTTTTAACAACAGTCACTAAAAGAACAAAAAACAAAATATAAAATTTCCAAATAAGCAGTGGAAAAACAGAGAAAATTTGGGTCAGCAAAACAAACAGTAGTAAAAGCTGAAGAAAAAAGAAAAAGGCACAGAAAAAGAAGAATAAATAGAATACAAATATGATGGAAACAATTGCAAATGTTGGCAAACTGATAAATTGACTAAAACTTTAATAAAAAAGTAAAAATCAACCATATTTCATTTACAAAGTGGTACAAATAAAACATAAGAATATAAGAAGCTTGAAGGTAAAAGCATGGAAAAATATAATTTTATATATCCCAGTTAGAGTGAAGAGTCACATATTTTGTTGTGATTATATCAATATATTTGATTACTGGATGCTGGCGCAGACCCTTTGGTGCTGCTATGTAATATTTTGTACTGTGGGCTTTATATATGGCCTTTAGATAAGATATAATGATCTATATATGTTTTTATTTTAGAATATTATAGCAATACAAACATTTTGGTTAAATAAATTGCTTTTGTACAGTTTGAGTCAAAGTTTTAAGTGTGACCATCCCCCAGATAGTGTGCCCATAGGTTTGAATTGACCCATCTCCTACTCCCCCACACCTGCTTGATTGCTGTTGAGTTTTACTTCCATACATGGACATGGGTGTTGATCCATTAGTTCTAATTTAACACAATTTAAGTGAGTACGTGTGGTTTTCGTTTTTCCATTCTTTTGATACTTCACTTAGAATGGTCTCTAGTTCCATCCAGGTTAAAACAAGAGGTATTACTTATTACTGGAGAATCCTTATTCAATAAATAGTGCTGAGAAAATTGGATAGCCACATGTAGAAGACTGAAACAGTATCTGCACCTTTCACCTCTCACAATTATCAACTCATGGTGGATAACAGACCTAAACTTAAGGCATGAAACCATAAGAATTCTAGAAGAAAATGTTAGAAAGACTCTTATAGACATAGGCCTAGGCAAAGAATTTATCAGGAAGACCCCAAAGGCAATAGCAGCAACAACAAAAATAAATAAATAGGACCTGATCACATTAAAAAGCTTCTGCACAGCCAAGGAAACTATCACGAGGGCAAACAGACAACCTACAGAACGGGAGAAAATACTCACATGCTACACATTTGATACAAAGCTGATAACTAGAATCCATATAGAACTCAGGAAAATCAGCAAGAAAAAATCAAATAACCCTGTCAAAAAGTGGGCAAAGGACATGAAGAGAAAATTTTCAAAAGAAGACAGAATAATGGCCAACAAACATATAAAAAAAATGTTCAACATCTCTAATTATCAGGGAAATGCAAACCAAAACCACAATGAGATATCACTTAACTGCAGTGAGAATGGATTTTATCAAAAAGTCCCTAAACAATAAATGTTGGCATGGATGTGGAGAGATAGGAACACTCCTACACTGCTGGTGGGACTGCAAACTAATACAACCTCTGTGGAAAGCAATATGGAGATACCTCAAAGAGCTACAAGTAGAACTACCATTTGATCCAGCAATCCCAGTACTGGACATCTACCCAAAGGAAAAAAAGACATTCTATAAAAAGAACATCTGCACTAGAATGTTTATAGAAGCACAGTTCACAATCGCAAAGTTGTGGAAACAACCCGAGTGTCCATCAACACATGAGTGGATTAATAAAATGTGGTATATGTATACTATGAAGTTCTACTCAGCCACAAAAAATAATGGTGATCTAGCACCTCTTGTACTATCCTAGATAGAGCTGGAACCCATTCTACTAAGTGAGGTATCAAAAGAATGGAAAAATAAGCACCACATGTACTCACGATCAAATTGGTATTAACTGATCAACACTCATGGGCACATATAGTGGTAACATTCATCAGGTGTTGGGCAGGGGGGGAGGAGTGGATGGGTATATTCACACCTAATGGGTGCGGTGGCACACTGTCTTGGGGATGGACATGCTTGAAGCTCTGACTTGGGTGTGGCAAAAGCAATATATGTAACCTAAACATTTGTATTCCCGTAATATGCTGAAATAAAAAAAAAAATGAAGGTATTACTTCACCATTTTTTATGGCTGAGCAGTATTCCATGGTATACATATGCCACATTTTATTAATCCACTCATGTATTGATG
>VBSM01000361.1:7706419-7725560 GCA_008086735.1 Cheirogaleus medius
GATTCCACATCTTTGTGATTGTGAATTGTGCTGCAATAAACATTTGAGTACAAGGGTCTTTTTGATGAGATGATTTTTTTTCCTTTGGGTAAATACCCAATAGTGGGATTGCTGATCAAATGTTAGTTTTACTTTTAGTTCTTTGAGGTATCTCCCTACTACTTTCCATAGAGGTTGTACTAGTTTGCAGTCCCACTAACAGTGTACGAGCATTCCTTTCTCTCCACATCCACACCAGCATCTGTTGTTTTGGGACTTTTTGATAAAAGCTATTTTCACTAGAGTTAGCTGATATCTCATTGTTCTTTTGATTTGCCCTATTTCCCTGATGATTAGAGATGTTGAGCATTTTTCATATTTTTATTGGCCATTAGTTTATATTCTTTTGAAAAGCATCCATTCATGTCTTTTTCCCACTTTTTAATGGGGTTGTTTGATTTTTTCTTGCTGATTTTCTTGAGTTCTTTGTAGATTCTGGTTATTAGCCCTTTATTGGATGTATAGCATGCAAATATTTTCTAGTATTCTGTAGGTTGTCTATTTACTCTATTGATTGTTTCCTTGGCTGTGCAGAAGCTTTTTAATGTGATCAGGTCCTATTTATTTATTTTTGTTGTTGCTGTGATTGCCTCTGGGGTCTTCTTCATAAATTCTTTGCCTAGGCTAATATCTATAAGAGTTTTTCCAACATTTTCTTCTAGAATTTCTATTGTTTCGTGCCTTATGTTTAAGTCTGTTAATCCATATGAATTAATTTTTGTGAGTGGTGAGAGATGCAGATCATGTTTCAGTCTTTTCCATGTGGCTATCCAATTTTCCCAGCACCATTTATTGAACAGGGATTGATAACAAAATAATTATACTGAACATTAATGAAACAAAAAGCTGGTTCTTTGAAAAGATAAATAAAATTGACAGGCCTCTCGCTAGATTAACCAGAAACAGAAAAGAAAGATCCCCAATAAACTCAATCAGAAATGAAAAAGGAGACATTACAATAGATACCATGGAAATACAAAATATCATCTCTAAATAGTATAAAAATCTCTATGCACATGAACTTGAAAATGTTGTGGAAATGGACAAATTCTTGAAACTATACAACCTCCCTGGCTCAATCAGGAAGAAATAGAACTCCTGAATAGACCAATATCAAGTAACGAAATTAAAGCAGCAATAGAATGTCTTCCAAAAAAAAAAAAAAGACCCAGACCAGATGGTTTCACACCAAAATTTTACCTGACCTACAAAGAAGAAGTATCTACACTGCAGAAATTATTTCATAACATCAAGAACCTAACTTGTCCTATGAAGTCAATATCACCTTGATACCAAAGCCAGGAAAGAACACAACAAGAAAAGAAAACTATAGACCAATATCCCTTATGAATATAGATGCAAAAATTCTCAATAAAATCCTAGCAAACCAAATTCAGCTGCACACCAAAAAAATAATCCACCATGACCAAGTGGGTTTCATCCCAGAGATGCAAGGATGGTTCAACATATGCAAATCTATAAATGTGATTCACCATATACATAGAAGCAAAAAGAAAGACTATATGATCCTCTCAATAGATGCAGAAAAAGCATTTGACAAAGTTCAGCATCATTTTTTGATTAGAACTCTTATGGGGGGGGTGAAAAAAAGAACTTTTAACAAAACAGGCATAGATGGAACATACCTCAAAATTATAAAAGCTGTGTAAGACAAACCCATTGCCAACATCGTACTGAACAGGGAAAAATTGAAATCATTCCCACTTAGAACTGGAACCAGACAAGGTTGCCCACTGCCACCATTTATATTCAACATAGTGCTGGAAGTCCTAGCCAGAGCAATCAGGCAAAACAAGGAAAACAAAGGTATCCATATGAGGGCAGAAGAGGTCAAACTATTGCTCTTTGGTGACAATATGATCTTATATCTAGAAAACCCCAAAGATTCTGCCAAGAGAATCCTGAAATTGATAAATAAATTCAGCAAAGTCTCAGAGTACAAAATCAATGTACACAAAGCAGTAGCATTCCCATACACCAACAATAGTCAAGCTGATAATCGAGTCAAAGACTCAATACCTTTCACAATAGTGATAAAGAAAATGACATACCTAGGAATATATTTAACCAAGGAAGTGAAAGACCTCTACAGGGAGAACTACAAAACATTGAGGAAGGAAATTGCAGAGGATATAAACAAATGGAAAAACAAATCATGCTCATGGATTGGCAGAATCAACATTGTTAAAATGTCTATACTACCCAAAGTGATTGACAGATTCAATGCAATTCCCATTATAATACCAATGTCATTTTTCCCACATCTAGAAAAAATAATTCTACGCCTCGTATGGAACTAGAAAAGACCCTGAATAGACAAAGCAACCTTAAGCAAAAAGAACAAATATCGAGGTATTACTTTACCAGACTTCAAGCTATACTACAAGGCTATAGTAACCAAAACAACATAGTACTGGCACAAGAACAGAGACATAAAACAATGGATCAGAACTGAGAACCCACATATAAAACCATCCTTATATTGCCATCTGATCTTTGACAAAGCAGACAAAATATATTTTTTTAATTAGACAAATAAGACTATAAGATATAAAGAATTGTTACAGGTAAAATTAGTCACTATATAGGGTAACAGGAAAGAGTCTCAGAAAGATGAAATAATTCTAAACATAATCTCCAAATATATAAGCTATTAATTGACAGAATCACAAACAGAAATATATGCATCTGGAGGTTTTAACACACGTTTCTTTGTTCTTGATAGATCAAGTAGAAAAAAATTCATACAGATATAGCAAATTTAGACCAGAAAGTCAACAAGCCTGACCCAAAGGATAAATATGGAAATCCTGCAAGAAGTTAATTAGTTATTAAAAGACTTTAAACAATTTGAAATTGACTCTTGGAATCGTGCATCAGGTGGAGAATTTGGTCAAATGACCTCTAAGATCTCAACTAACTCTGGGATTGTTTAGTCTAGTTTCAATAAATATTTCACTTAAAGATTTAAAATCTAGGCTGGGTTTTTTCTTTTTTTCAAAAGTGGCTAAAGCTCTAGGATAAGTTACAGCTTGAAGTATAAACCTCAACATTCCCACTCTGTTCCACTTTGAGTTTGGTGTGGGGTGGGGATCACCAAGCTAAACCCAAAGAAAACTTCATGGGTGTAGTCCAAAGGGAACCAAATCAAACGAACCAACAATTTTGCACAAATTCCCATGAGCCAAAACCACTGTATTTCACTCAGCAACAAAGACCTATCTTAGACCCCCTCATCAAATTTTGAGCCAAATTTTCCTAAACCTCAGACATGTCAGGGCACTGTTAAGTTTGAAAGATGAGCAAAAGGATAGATTTTAAAAGAATTAACTTGAAACTATTCAAGTTTCTATAACATTTTGGAGTCTTTACAATAGAGTATTTTGGAGTCTTTACCATGGAATAAAACTATTAAAGAAATAAATCATACAAGGCCCCAGTACCCTCTGCCAGGCAGCAATATTTCCTCTCAGACATTCACCACAGGGAGAAAAAAGAATTTACATATTGATGTTTAACAAACAAATGACAGCAGCATTTTAAAAGGAAAAATAAGTTACAAAGCACAAGTTGAAACAATATATTGGGCTAAATTTACAACTAACATCTTTGTAAAGATAGACTACTTGGCCCAAACATCAGTTTGAGTATACAATTAAAGTTCTGTTATAAAAACAGATAAGGACAAAAAGGGAGTCATCATTTAATTGGTACATACAGTACCTATTTGTATGGAAAACAGTGCTGTGTGTACTCACGTGAATTTACATGAGTAAATTTATGATATCTCAGTGTCCCTTTTTGAAGGGTCTAGTTAATTTGTTTACATCATATCATTTTTAAGGGAAACATTAGGGAGGTATTATCTTCAGTGATTCTTACCTTACCACAAGGGGCGGGGTGCCTAGAAATGGAATGGTGGAGAGAAGGCAAGGAGGATGGAAGAAAATTAACAGAAGAGTCATCTGTCCAATGAGCTTTTAGATCTTTTGGCATTTTCTCAAATTCCTTTAGGCTTTTGCACATGTCATTCCATCTCCCTGGAACATCATCCAGAAAGTCCATGTTTCTGAATTTGAGATCAGTCTTACAATCAATGCATAGATAACACAACAAAGGGTTTCTTTTCTTAGAGGAAAACTATTAATAACTTAATGGTATATCTTAAATGTTCTGGCGTCTCAAATAAAGTAAACACAGCTAGTTTCTTATTTCTCCAAGCAAACTATCAGCTTCTTAAGGGCAGACATAGCACCTCAATATTTGTCAGTAATTCCCACTGTACCTATCACAGCCCTGGCTTCTAGTGAGCATACACTGACTGGTTTAGGTTTGCCTTCAAACAACTTACAGTTTAGTAAGACAACTAGGACAGCACCAACACAAAATCCACTAAAGCATATATAGAACTGTAGAAGGGAAATGGGTTAGTTGTTTATGGACAGATAGCGCTTATTGGTAGAAGATGACAAGATGGGCTTGTCAATGAAGATCTTAACCTAAGAACTAAATGAGGGAGAATGCAAAATAACAGGCAGGGACAAGCGAATATCCTGCCCTACTTTGACAGCTTGAAAAAGCCTAGAAATAGTAGCCATTAAGCAAGCAGCTTTGCTAATAAGGGCAGGATAAGATGTAGTGGATGGCATAAATAGGGTAATAAAGTAAGGTAGCTATAGAAACAAGTGCTAATATTCCATAAACATGTATTTAAAAACTTTTTTGTCCCAGCTGCTATTGTATTAGGTAAAAGGGAGATTGCAGGTGGGAAACACGAAAGTGAATAAAACACAGCCCTCAGTACAGTCAGTATACAGGATATAGGCAGAGAGATAAATGCAATTACAATATGGTAAGGGCCATGTATCAAGTACTTGGGGTACAAGGAAGAGGGTATAAATACTTCTGCCTGCGAGAGCCAAGAAAATTCTTAATACATGACTTAAAAATTAACTCAACACATTTTTACTCTATAACATTTGAACCTTTAAAACAAAAATTTGATGATCTGATTTGAACGTGATTAGCATTACAATGCAAGAAAGATCTTCATGATATAACAAAGCTGTTTCTACATTTCAGAAAAACATCCAAGTAAAAGCAAAAACAAAACAAAAAGAAACTTTACTGCTCTGTTTACAACAAACTGTCAGCACCAAATACTTCATTATAGGAATTGTGTTCTATTTTGTTTTGTTTCATTTTTCTGGCCCTTGTTCATGTGTATTCTCATGTATGAAAACAGCACCTGATCATGTACCTTTTTATGCTATAAAAAGTAGGAGAGAACACTGTTTACTTTAACTTTTAAAGAGTAGCTCTAGAATCTTTTCTTGTCACCAAATAGTAATCGCCTTTTAGTTTTGTTTTTTTTTTTCTGTCTCTTTCTTCCTCAACTACCCCTTTTTTCTCCCAATACTCAAATCATTTGGCCAGAAAAAAAATCTCAAAGCCAACATTCCATGTAAAATATCAGGGAGCCTGGACAAGAGAGGCAGGGGGTTCCCTAGATATCACTCCCCATTTCGGAGTCAGCTCTTCCCTCCCCAATTCCACAGAGAAACGGACAATCAGCAGTTTCCTCCCCAGTGTCTGTGGGCTGGAAAAGCAATTTCTGGCCCTGTGACAAATTCCACTATAACAAAGCCAATAGCATGCCCCATGGAATTCACTATAATGGGATTTTAACTATATTGGCATTATGTATAAATTCAAGGAAAAGTACATCTTGGGGAATGATGAATATAGGAAGAGCTGAAAGTTTAGAAATGTAGAGTTTGGAAAATTCACTATTTTTTTCTTTCAGAGAAAAATATGTTCATTAAGGTGAAATATTGAATTCTGTCAACTCACTCATTGCACAGATATTTATGAATGCTTACCATATATCTCATTTAAGCACTGGTTTAGGTGCTAGGAATGCCATAATAACAAGACCAAAAAGGACCTTGTTCTCATGGAGCTTATGTATCAGTTGGGGAGACAGATAATACGTAAACAAGAAAAAGATCAGAAAGTGTTAAGTATAGTCATGCATTGTTTAACGACAGGGATGCATTCTGAGAAATGTGTCATTAGGTGATCTCATCATTGTGTGAACATCCCAGAGTGTACTTACACAAACCTAGGTGGTATAACCTACTACACACAAAAGCTGTGTGGTACATAGCCTATTGCTCCTAGGATAAAAACCTGCACGACTTGTTACTGTACTGAATACTGTAGGCAATTGTAATACAATGATAAATAAGTATTTGTGTATCTTAAACATAGCAAAGGTACAAAAAAATCTGATATTATAACCTTATGAGACCATTGTCATATATGTGCTCTGTCATTGACCAAAACGTCTTCATGCCACTCACGACTCTACTATCTAGAGCAGGGGCCCTCAAACTTTTTAAACAGGGGGCCAGTTCACTGTCCCTCAGACCGTTGGAAGGCCAGACTATAGTTTAAAAAAAACTATGAACAGATTCCTATGCACACTGCACATATCTTATTTTGAAGTAAAAAAACAAAAGGGCAAGACGCCTGATATAGAGAATGAAGAGTGATGTGCTACAAAGTGACTACACAGTTTCTAATTATTTTAGATTGGAATGTCAGAGAAGGCCTCTGTGAGGAGGTAACATTTAAACTGAGATCTGAGTAACATGTAAGAAGAACATCTAGGGATGAGATAATAGGCCCAAATGCAAGAATAATCTTGGCTTACTCTAGAAACAAAAAGAAAGCTACTGAGGCTGGGACAAAGTAGAGGAAGAAGTAGGTCTGAGGGGCTGGTAGAGGCCAGCTCTTATAGAGTTTTGTAAACAAGGTAATCAAATCTGAGTTTTATGTAGTTTGACAAGGAATCTTTATATACTTTAAACAGGGGGATGGTTGGATCCTATCTGCATTTTTAAAAGCTCATTTTTGCTACTTAGTGGTGAATGAGCTGTAAGTTTCCAAGAGAATGATGGGTTAGAAGGTTGCTGCAACAATGATTAGAGTGGCAATAATGAAGATGAAGAAAAGTAGATTGATTTGGGAGATACTTTAGAGTTCCACTGATAGGATCTGCTATGGGAGATGAGGAAAAGACAGCAAACCAGAATGACTGGAACCATTTACTGAGATAAGGACAATTGAAGGGAGATGGATTGGGATAAAGAAGATCAGAGTTCCCTAAAATGCATTACCTTTTAGATGATCATAAATATCCAAGTGAAGAAGTCGAGAACGTGACTAGATATAGAAATCCAGAGTTCTGTGGAGCTATCTGAGCTAGAGATACAGATTTGAGAGTCAATGACACAAAGATGGTATTCAAAATGATGAGGCTGAATGAGATCACAAAGGGATCAGCAAAGTGGCTAAGGCAATAGGATAGTGTGTAAGTTTGTCTGAGCCATCCTCTGGGAAGCCAACACCAAGATGGCATGAGATGGACAAGAGATACACAGAGGAGGAGGGTGCAGAATTACGTGAAGAGAGCTTCAGACCTGATGCAGGTCTGACATCTGTGAAAGGGGACAGGGATGGAAGGATTGCACAGCAAGAGTCTCAGACCACAGCTCACTTCTAAGAAAGACCTGACCTGGCCAAAGAGGGGTCTGGACCTGGCATTGTCCATCAGAGGATTCCCATACAGTGAAAGAATGTCCCAGTTCTAGCATCTTCATCATACTCAGTTATTGACTGGAAACACTCCAAGGAAGGCTGGATTGTGTTTCTACTTTATTAGATCTAGGGGTGTGGGTAGCTGAAGGCTATCAGTTGGCTATTGCCCTATAGCAGAGTCTCATGAAGGGAGACCGAAGACAGCCACCTCCATAGCCATCACAGTGTGATGCTATGAAAATCATGAGTAAAAGAGTGTTTCAAAGAGGAGGAGGAAGAAGTCATCCCTGTCAAATATTGCTTAAATATCAAGACAAGAATGAGCACATGCCCACTGTAACAACATGAAGATCATTAATTAACAAGAGTAGTCTCGGGAGGGCAGAGAAGACAGAAGTCCAATCGGAGAGGGTCAAGAAATGAATGGGAAACGAAGCATAGACAAGAGGACAGACAACTCGTTTCAGTTAGTTTTTCTGGGAAAAGGTAGCATAGAAATAGAACATAGCTGGAAAGGATGTGAGAAAATGAAGGTCATTATTTTATTTTAAGATAGGAGATACTAGAATGTACTGATGAGACCGATCTCATAGATTTGGAAAATTCAGCGATGTTGCAGAAAGAAGAAAATTTCAAGTGCAATAAACTTGAGAAGACAAGACAGAAGGCCTTGGGAAACTAATGGAGGATTGGCCTTTGGCGGGGACAGGAGAGCTCTCATTACAGTAACAGGAAGGAAGCCAAGGAATTAGGTATACATGCAGGCTGCAGATTTGGTAGTGGGAGAATGAGGCAGTACTTGACTGAGTGGGTCTATTTACTCAGTGAAGTATGAGACAGCTGAGAGTGAGGAAAAGGGAAAGGAATGTAGGAAGTTTGAGAAGAATCAAACTGGGAAATAGTCATCTCTGAGAATGAGAAAGCAAAAATACAGAGTATATTAGGACTGTAAGGCTATATTGAATGACCATTTGAGATATGCAGGCATGAGTTTATCATGAGTTCAATCATCACAGTTAATGTTTTCCTCTAGCAATATTCAGCAGCCCAGGTGTAGACATGGAGTAGGTGGATTATGAGGTTTAACCAGAGTAGGGATTTTGCTGAATATATGACAGGACTTGAAGTAGAAGGACTAATTGTGTTTCTTGACCGTGAGTCCAACCTCACATGGGGCACAGCAGTTGCCAGCAACGGAACTGCTGGCAGTTACCATGGTTGAATGGTTATAGCTCCTTCAACTTTCCAAACCTTTAGAAAAACTTTCACTCCTATTTTCCTCCTCCATTTGGAAAATATCTGTACTTTTTCTTTATAGCAAATTAAAATCATAGACACTGAAGTTTTTAATGAGTACAGAGCAAAAATATGCTGCATAAATTAGTTTTATTTTAATTGGTTTTTAATAACTATTTTTTGAAATTTTGTTCTTTTATATTGAGGGTTGGATTTTCAGACATCACTGTACTTAAATATCTCTTCTTATGTGGATGGTAGATGAAAATCTTTTGATGAAAATAAAGAAAATAGCTCAACATGATATCTTCTTAAGTCTTTGCCACAACAATTGAATAGATCATGTTTTGTAATGTGTTTAGTTTAATAATCTGTCTGATCTCAAACATGCATAAAATGGTAATGTTTTTCATATAAAAGATACAACCACATTGATCTTTTTTTTCTGGCAATTTGCCTTTAAAAGTAAATGCAACCAGAATTTTCCTTTATTTGAGCATACCTTTTAAAATGCACTTAAAATATACTCTTTTCATGAAAAAACATTTGATGGAAAAGTTACTAATTACAATAATGACATGGTTAAACTGAAACATTTTAACAAGCAGCTTTCTCTTAAAGTCTTAAAGCGACAGTTTATTTCAGAATAGATCTTAAATACAACACCAAGGTATTTAGTATAAGAAAATATAAATGATTACTTGTGTTCACAGATTTGAATTTCTAGTTAAATTCCCTAGTTTGGCAGTTTTAGTTCCTGGTAATAATCACATGGGATTCCAGGCACGAAGAAGAGTGAACTGCAAAGAAACCCTGGCCTTCTCCCATGACCAAACTGCCCACGATAGAAAAAAAGGACTGGGAACAAATTTGTCAGAAATAGGACCTTCATTACAGAGTAACCACCCAAAACCCAAACTATAAACAACCACTCACTCAAACATACTATTTTTAACAATAAGAACACCTGAATCATAAATGTATGTTTTTCTTCTCTGAGCTCCTAAAAAACAACTGCATTTTTAAAGTTAGCATTTACCTGAGACCAGTATAATTACAGGCTATCATTCTATGACATTTTAATGAAACAAAGATCCCAAAGGGACTGTAACAGGGGCTGGTTCTTTATTTTCAGCATTTTAGCATGAAGAAATGAAGCTACACTTTAGGAAGCTGCCGTGTTGGAAAAAATTACAACTGCCAAATAATCATCCAGAAGCTGTATAATGTAGCAACCAAGAGGACCTAGAGTCCAGAGTCAACACACTGCAGCTGCGTTCAATAGCAGCACCGCAACACAAGCCCAAGAGGATGGAAAATGTGACAGGTTACACCACAGAGGACTATGGAGGACAACGAACAATGAATAATGGGTGGTGAATGTAGGGGGCAGGGCAGAAGAAGACGTGTCCCCCAACACAAAGCACACAACAAAATGAGGACTACGTCAGTTCTGGGAATGAATGGACAGGACCAAAATTATGTAAAAACTAGGTCATTCTGAGAAATGAATACTAACTCCTAATGTAAGGCTCTTAAGAAAAGAAAGAAGCTTAAATTTGAATCTTTGAGAGTTCATAGTTACTTAGTTGCCAACAACCTAGTTGTTGGCAAAGAAGTGTTTCCTAAAAGGGCTGAGGGTAGTAAGTAAAATTTGAACTTCTTATTTCTTAACATCAAAGGATATCATTCTTTCATTCTTTACTGAGTAATAGAAAAAAAATAAGCATCTTCTGAAGTACACAGATGAAAGTGCCAGGTGGTGAAAAATGATAATTTGGTTGATCAACCTTATCTGTCATCAACATGATTAATTTTAATATATTTTGTTAGTGTAAACATTCCCCCAAATATACTACACATAATATCATATTTTGGTTAAAATCATGTAGCTTAGAGCCAGCCTTTCTGGGCTTAAATCCTGGCTCTATCACACATTAGCTGTGCAACCTTTGCAGGTCACTCAGTGTAGCTGTGCTTCACTTTCCTTTTTCATAGAACGAGGATACTACTTCTAACTGAGGGGATTAAGCCCATTACTGCACGTAAAGCACTGTATCAATGAGGATCCCAATAGCAAACATGTGATACACTCCATCCATGGAGGGCCCGGTTACAAAGATGTGGGAGCATACAGGAGAACTACAAGGAATAGTGCTGGAACCTGAAGGTAGTGGTAGTGGATTTGTTACTAACCATAGGCCTGAAAGTACAAGGAGAAGGAAAGGTTACCAGAATCCAGAAGGAGAGAGAAAGTTATAAAGCAGCTGTCCCCAACCTTTTGGCATCCAGGGACTGGTTTCATGGAAGACAATTTTTCCACGGTGCAGGGTGTGGGGGAGGCAGAGCTCAGGTGATGATGTGAGCGATGAGGAGCAGTTGTAAATACAGATGCAGCTTTGCTTGCTTACCTGATGCTCACCTCCTGCTGTGTGGCCTAGTTCCTAAGTTTCATGGAAGACAATTTTTCCACAGAAGGCTGGGGGTGGGGGTGGGGAAGAGCTCAGGCAGTGATGAGCAGCCCAGTTCCTAAAAGGCCACAGACCATGGCCTGGGAGTTAGGGACTGCAGTAATATAGAGAATAGACTTCCTTGAGCAAGAATGGATCTTCAGTTTGAAGAAAATAGCCAACCTAAGGCGACCATGCAGGGAGAAAGCAAGGGGGAAAAATATCTTCACCTGGCTGTCCTCCCCTCCGATCTCCTGCTGGGGTTTTCCACTGGCTGACCCCCCTGGGAAGCCAGAGGGTAAGGGGCAGGTTGCTGAGCCCACATAGGTCAGCTTGTCAGGACAGAGAACAGGTGGAAAAGGGAAGACAGGAGATCTACTAGGGCAAATGAAGAGATCCAGCTCAAGCCCTTCACTGTACTGAAACCATTCGATGACTTTAAACATCTTACCTTTGACAAATATACATCACTATAATTACTGCAATTATATCATATCAATCAGTACCAACTGTGAGGATAAACACAGCCAGACAGAAGTTTACAATTAATATAACCCTATTTTCATTTTGATAGATATAGACCAGAGACCAGGAACTCATTATTTATTCAATTTATTATGGCCCATGAGAAAAGAAGTATTACAGGAGCCAGTAGTAGCCTTTCTCAGATTTCCCAGAAGCTGCTACAGTATTTTGTAACTGAGCCAAACCCATAAGGAGAAGTGTGGTAAGGTACACCTCAGAGACATATTCCCCAGAGCCTTGGGCTTCTACACTAGAACAAACAGAGAGTCATAGGGAAGAAGTAGAGGACTGTATAAAATCTAGCTTTTTATTTATTGTGGATAAATACTATCTAATTTTGAAATATATTTACTGTAGAAAAAGCTTAGAAATAGCAACCTGAAACTTATTTTATTAGCTCATTACTTAGAAATATAACGTAAAAAGCATGAAAATATATTAGTTGATCTTTAAATGCAAAAATTAACAAAAAAGTCATGAAATGCTGCTGTCATATATTTAATAGTTTAATAATAATGTACATTTCAATATACATTTGGTCACAAAGACAAACGCAATGCAAGATGCCATTTTAAATTTTGTTAATAAATCACATTTTTATTACCTAATTAATTCAATGTACAAGAAAGTGTGTGTCATTTCTTAAATAGCAAAAAGTAAAAACATTTCTTTGTATTTATATAATTACATTATTAAATTTTTATCAGAATAAACTAACACAATGTAACATTTACTAACACAATGATATAAACTAAGATAATGCTTCCTTTTAATCTGTATGCCAAATGATTGCATAATCTAAAACTTCCCTAGAGGGGTTTTCAATATTATATTACAATGAAAGAGCGAGAGAATCTGCAAAGGCAATAAGTACAGACTCAAGATAACTATGTAATGACACTACAGAAATAGGCAGAGGACAATTCTAGAAAGTCTTGCATGTGACTTTAAGGGACATACTTCATTCTGTAAACAACAGTAAGTCACTGAAGGTTTTAACTGGTAGGGAATAAAATTGGCGCAATATTTTAGAATGATTAACAAGGCGGTGTGAAATGCCCTGGGGTGGGGAGAACCTAGAGCAGGTGGGCGGGAACCTGAATGCGGGTAGAATAGGGAATGGACAGGCAAGGACAGACAGGAGGGAAACAGAGAGGGAGAGGGAAAGAGGAGGAGAAAGGGAGGAAAAAACAGACCTTGAAGGAAGAATGAACAAGACTTGTTATTGGCTAGATGTGGAGGAGAAGGGGTAAAGGAGGACTCAAAGCAACCTCAACATGTCGAGCATAACACTGCTGTTCCACTAACGGGAGAGAGGTCAGGAGTGGCAGATGGGGCTGAAGTCAGGCTGAGAAACAACAAGGGAGAAAAGACAGTATCCAGATAGAAATGGCCACAGGCAGAGGAAAATGCAGCCACAGAAGAGGGTCCTCTGCCCAGTTCAATCCATTGATAGAGATGTGAACTTCAGTGAAGAAAACACAGAGACAGGATCATAGTAAAAAGAGCTGAAAGTAGGGACTGTCAGATAAAATACAGGATGCCCACTTAAATTTGAATTTCAGATAAACCACAAATAATTTTTGAGTATAAATATGACCCTTGCAACATCTGGGACACATTTACACTAAAAATCTGTTCATTGTTTATCTAAAATTCAAATTTAACTGGATGTCTTATTTTTTCATTTGCTAAATCTGGCAACCCTACTTGGAAGTGAATTAGGAGATAAATTTCTGAATGAGGCAAACGTAGCTGGAGACAAAGGCCCAGGTGGCAAAGGTAGTGAAGAGAAATATTTTTGAGAGGGGAGGCTAGGAGAAAAGACAGATGGTGGCAGAAAGGGGAGGGCTCCCTTCTGATAACCTTTCTCAACAAAGTCAGTGTCAAAAATGCTCAGTGTCGAAGGAAATTAAGAGGCTCACGACAAGTGAACATATAGAAACTTCTGTTCACTTTTGTAAATTCTATTCATTGGGGGAAGGCTAGAGCCCCTGAAGTTCCTTTCAACCCTAGGTTTCCGTGATTCAAGATCTTCCTATACAAATATTTCAGTGTTTTTGGCTATATAATTTTGTACATTGTTAGAATTTCTATGTGTGACAACATAAATATGTTACTTAATATAGCCATATAAGAGACAATCTTATAAAGAGTGCTTGGTGGTAGTTTCATTAATAAAAAATTACTGTTTAAGTTTTTATGAGAAAAAATATTTACATGAGTAAAATGCATCATTAAGAGAAAAGCTGTTGCTTAAAGAAAATATTAGCATCAAATGGAACATTGAAAACATGTCACAGTTTAAAACATGCCACTTTGGGGGAAAAAATACTATTCACTTGCTCTGGTGCCTCATTTTGAACGTCCTGGGAACCTCAGGCTTGCTAGACTGATCCAGTCCCTGTAGGATTGTGATAGAAAGAGAGAGAGGAATTCCTACTCCTAACAGTCGCCGTCTAACACTGTGACCAATTTAACAGAGAACAGGCTAAATGTCTATTAAAAAAAAAAATGAAGCAAACAAAACTAAGGCTAACCTGTGTTAGTTAACAACATGAGGGAAAACATTTGGAAGATACTACCCTAGATAGAAATATTAATTTCTCAATATTCAGGAACTAACTCCTCAATTGGTAGGGAAAAGCCATAAATCATTGTCCTCAAAACATCTCAATCTGGCCTCTAAAGAACTTAAAGACAAATTTGTCTGACTCTGATTATTCTCACTTCTTTCTTCTAATACTTATTTGGAAACAATAAAACAAAACAAAACAAAAACCCCCAAACTTAAAACTAAAATATGGGTCTTTCTATGCTCAATTTTTAAAAACCATCTAACTTTCTCCAAAAGAACTGTTGCCATTCTTTTCATAACATGATGGCCGTATGAAGACACTATGCATTTTGGTTTAGTTTAACGTCACTGTAATAGATCATTCATAATCATGCTCAAGAAGAATTTTATCGAAGAAGTTTCACACCTGCTTTTTCACCTGCACTTCTAATCTTAGAGAGGCTGATAGCATCAGGTAAATTGCCAAAGACTTTCTCAATATGCTAAAATTGTGATATATGACTCACCATGGTGAAGCCTTAAACATATTTGAACATGTTTACAGTTCAAATAAAATAAAGTTTTTTTTATGTCTAACAATAATGATGGCTATATCACTGAGGTATGTATTTCTGAACCTTTTTTAGTACTTATTTTGTCAAGCAATCTCTAAGTATTAAAGTATACCAACACTTTAATAATTTTTCTTGAGGCTAATTAATATACAACCATATTATACTCTTACTGATCCTTAAAGGATCTGCAATATGTGAGATGGAATAGAAGTCAGCCTCAATTTTTTCTCATGAGAGAAGAATGTACTGGACTTTATATACATAAGCCTCACTTTTAAAAGTGGCATAACAATGCACCAGATAGGACAGAAATGAAGTAGCCTTTCAGCATCAAAAGGATACCTATCGTAAACGACTCTCATCTACAGATTACCTTAAGGAGGAATCGATTTGCTTAGGTGGTAATGGAAGGGCATATGAGGAAGCCGTGGTCACACGTAGAATCAGTGTTAGAGCCGTGCTGGGCAGATCAGTGCACACATGTGCCCCAGGGAAGTCAGTACCTTGGAATGTTCTCCAGGAGCCACTTTTTACAGCACATCTGAGGCCTCAGACAAGGGAAGGAAGAGAGCTGCTAAAGGTACCAAACTAGCACAAATCCAGAGATATTAAGACTTTCCTAACTCAGGTCACATGGTTTTCTAGCTCCATAACCAATGCCTGGTGTATGTAAGATGTGAGGCAGGTTGCCTTCCAATAGTCACTCTCTCCTTCTTCCTTAGTAACCAGACCCCAGATTTTAGCTAGGCACATTGCCACCCACCTAAAAGAACTACATTTCCCTGACTCACTTACTGCTTGGTGTAGCCATGTCACTAAGTTACGGCTGATGAGTTCTAAGTGGAAATGTTGTGTGAGACTGCTAATGATTCCCATGAAAAAGGAAGAGCTGCAACCTTCTTCTCCTACTTTCTCCTTCATGTTGCCCAGAAGTTGCATCTTTGGGCTGGAGTTCAAGCAGCCACCTTGTACCACAAGGTGACATGGTAGAACAGCAAGCGAGAAGGAGCCTGGGTCCTTGGTGGTCAAGGAGCCGCCAGTATAGCCTTGGATTGCCTACCTCCAGGTTCCTTTTATGTGAGATGATAAATGCTTATGTCTTTAAGCCATTATTGTTTTAAGCTTTTCTGTAACACATGAACCTACACGTCACTGATTGAGCTAAAATGTATGACTATATATGTAAAATATCTCAAAGTATTTACAGCCTGACACATAGTAAGAACCTAGTGCATGTTAGTGCTTCTTTATCTAGTATGATATAACTACAACCAATCCAAAATATACTGATGTCTGTAAACCTCCCATTATTAGATAGTACTAATTGTTAGATACCACAGGAGGGTACAGCCAAAATGTGAACAAACCTTGCTCTTGTTCTTTATTTTCTATAGCTGTCCTGAACCCTGAAATATCGCCTAGGTATCTCCTAATTGATTTTGCTTTGTTTATTTTGCCTATGCATCCAAGGCAGAGGTTTAACTGCACAGCTTGTTTTCTTATTCCTCTTTTTTCTGGCCTCACCAACACACTGTCCTTTGGTAGAACTTCTCCCTGTCTTCAAGTGGTGTAGGTAGAGCTGACAATCAGGTTGAGAAGGCCAAGATAATCAGAATACCCTATCCTCTAGTGACAGTGATTGGTTTGGGGGTAGAGATGCGACTCTAGAGTTCTCACAGGGACATTCTCCCAAAGCTATTAGGAAAGACAATGTCCTATCTTGAGGGTCGTGGTTCTGCAAGCCTGTAAACCTAGAGCTGTCAGCCACATGGAGAAAACTGAGACTGAAGTCGACATATTTCTAGACTTCCTAGTTACGTAAGCCAATACATTCCTTTTTTTCTTTGTTTTGTGGTGGGTTTCTCTCTCTTGTCATTGAGAAAGTTCTGTAGACTACTATTAGACTGGTCATTTTTCCATGTGACCTAATAAGTTCATTGGCATATTAAGGATAAAATAGATTGGGAAACTACAGCATCAACAACTTTCCAGGATCTGTATTAATATATTCTTAGTACATTAAATTTTTGACTCATATAAAATTACTTATAGAATATTATTGATATCACATGGAAACTGGAAAATCTTTGGAGCCATGCCTTCATTTAATAGAGATATGAAATTATTGTCATGATTTTCATCCCTCTAATTATTTTTAAAGAAGCTAATCAAGTTTTTACATCATACCAACATTTAGAAAATAGCTGTGGTGTTCTACTTTAGTGTTTCATTATTCTGGTGGCTTCCTTGGAAATCCAGATTTTATTGTCCTGCCCCGATAGAAATACTCCCTCTATCAGAAACAAAGATAGAACAGCACCTTTCAATACAATCTCCCCCATTAAAGAAGAAATCCCATTTTTGTAAGTGTCATGCAACAGAAGACTTTTTTTAAAAAAGGATACTTCTTAGTTATAATATTAACCCTGAATTTTGTCTCAGTGAGAAGAAAATTTGGTGTTCTCATGATAAAGTAAACCAAAATTAAATCAGAAGAAAATAGAATATTGATTGTCAAAGATTCAGTGCTTGAGAGTGAACACAAGTTAGTAAATATATATTTAAATCTCTACAGAGCCATGGATGAAGAATATTTTATTTATGAATAATTACTAACACATTTGGTTAGGCACCCAAATTCAGAGCGAAAATACAGATACTCCTAAGTGAAAATATACTATATTTCTATTATCAGTTAGATTGAGGCAAAATAGGGTTTCAGGAGAGATAAATAAATAGTCTTAACAAGCAAATAAAGAATTCAGCCATTGTGATCTTCTTTCTTTTTCAACTGTTTTAGCTTTTATAACAAAGTTTTTAGTGTTATGAAAGCCTTTTATGGCTCTAAATATGCTATAAGTATATGAACAACACTATTTAATTAGCATGAATTCAGTGCATGACTCTATAATGGGAATTTTCATTAATTAAAATAGATGGAAATACAAAAGCATTAGCAGTAAACAATTTGAGGAATTTGAGGAAAAACACCTTGAAGTTACATGAATAATTTTGGCTTGCATAGGAACTATGTGTTTATCTAATAGCTTCAGACTTCATTCCACAAATATTTACTGGGTATTTACTATGGGCTGGCACTTTATAGGTAATTGGGAATCGTCAGTGAACAAAACAGAAAAAGGTCCCTGTACTTGTGAAGCTGATGTTCTAGCAGAGGAAACAGATAATGTACAACAGTCAGTACAGAAGTACATTATGTATCAAAAGATGATAAGTGCTATAGAACAAAAAAGAAATTGTAGAGTAAGGTGGGGGGGTCAGAGGTGCTCTGGTGGTTGTGGGGAGAGATGGGCTGCAGTTTTAACTAAGGTAGTCAGAGTAGGCCTCAGTAAGAAGGTGACATTAGAGCAAAGACTTTAAAGAGGTGATAGTGTGAGCTATGTGGGTATTTGAGGGAAAGAACATTCCAAGTAGAGAAAACAGACAGGGCAAAAGCCTTATGGCTAGAGGTTTCTGGACTGTTCAAACCTGAAGCAGAGTAAGTAAAAGGGAGAGTATTAGGGAAAAAACACTATAAGGTAAGCTATAAGCACAAAGGTGAAGCAGATCATGGAAGCAGGCCTTTTGGGCAGGGCCCCTTGTTCAAAAGGCAGGGGAAAAGTGCTGTTTAAAGGTACTAAAATAAAAACTTTTCCCCTTAAAAATATTTTAGTACTTATAAAATAGGTATAATTTATAATTAGAGGAATAATAATAACATATGAGTAATAATAAACTTCCAAATTACAAAAATATGTTGGTGTTATAATTTTATGTAATCCAAAAGTCAATAATACTTTATTAATATATTGTGATTGATCATATAAATTTTCTGGCTTACTTTTCTACATATCCAACATTTTGATCATCAAAATTTTTATTTTTAGCAACTTCATTTTCAATTGATACAACTGAAAGCAAAGTCAGTCACTTTTGGTAAATACAAGATCACAAATAATTTTTGATAATTTTTAATTTTGAAAAAGATCTTTCTGTTGATGGAACTATTACTGAAGCTAAGAATGTTTTATAGGCTATGACCATATTGAGATAAATTCTGATAAATTTTTTCAAAATATAAATTTTAGGGCCGGGCGCGGTGGCTCACGCCTGTAATCCTAGCACTCTGGGAG
>VBSM01000361.1:7733390-7766940 GCA_008086735.1 Cheirogaleus medius
AAAAAAAAAAAAAGAAAAACGGGATAGAAAAAACCCCAATGTTTCAAAAGAAGATAATAACAATTTCCTAGAAATTTCATTTCCTAGAAATGAAAAATAAAATTACCAAAACAATTTAGAGGTAAACTATAAAGCAGAATGCATATGACTCAAAGGGAAATTACCATGCTGGGAGTTTGAGCTGAAAATTCTTCCGTAACTCAGAACCAAAGGGCAAAGAGGTGGGAACTATGTATTGACAGTTATAATATTTGAAGGATAGAATTGGTAGTTCTGGAACTGGAAGTTCTAGAAAGAAGGAATAGATATGTTGGAGATAAAGAAATTATTTTTTTTAATTATCAAAAATATTATCAACATCATGACCCTTTAAATTGAATACAAGGGTTTTCAGATTGAAATAGCTCAATGGGAGAAAAGAATACATAAAAAAAATCTGTAGCTAAACTCAGTGATATGAAATTTTATAAAAACAAGAAAAAATCCTAAAAACATCTAGAAAACAGAGATTTCTGAAAAGAAATAATCATCAGATTGGCATTAACATCTTTTCAACAACCCTGCATGCAAAGAAACAATGGAGCAATATCTTCACAATTCTGAGGGGAAGAAGTTTTAACCTTGAATTCTATACCCAGTCAAATGCCACTTAACCATAAAGAGAAATGAAAGGCTTCAGAAAGTTCCCCAGTCTTGAACTCACTCTAAAATGCTATTAGAAATAGACATGAGTATTGTTTCTTGAAACAGTGATGAGGAAAGCAACAGTTATAACTTGGAGGTAAATTTAAATAAATGTTGATAATAAAAATGATTAATAACAATCCAGAAAGAAGTATCAGCTGATCTCCACACTGGAAGTTGTAGGGGAACAGGAGAGGCAAAGAAAAAGTATGCTAAAGTTCTTGACTGGAGAGAAAAGAGAGCAGAGAGAGGAAGGGAAGGGGAGAGAGAGAGAAATTTTAGATATTAAGGGAAATACAAATGTTAAAATATCTGTATTTAAACTGGAGGTGTTGAAGTACAATGGCCAACTTGAGAGATAAAATGGAAGCAGCAAGAACAACAGTAAAGAGCACAAACCAATGAAAAGCAAGAAATGAAAAAAATATTATGGCAAATATAATAAATAGAAAAAACAAAATAAGACAAGAGGAATAACTCCAAATATTGGTATGGTAATCATAATAAATACAAATGGGTTAAAGTAATCAATTAAAGATCAGTGACTCTCTGGGTTTGGCTACAAAGGTAAAGGCACCTGTGTTTTATTTACCAGGCCCATACTTAAAAACAAAATGTCACAAGGCAGCTGAACTAAGAGATAGAGAAAGATAAACCAGACAAAGGCTAACAGAAATAAAGTAGCAAAACTAGTTTCAGGGGGGAAAAAAAACTCAGATACAAGGAAAAAAGTAATAAAAAGGACAAAGAGGAATATTTCCTGTTGATAAAAGATGGGACCCACTAGGACTAACTTGAGCTGCTTGGATAAAAATGCTCTTGCCTGTCATTTTTGAAATCGTGTTATCTTTGAGTTGAGTGTCTTTGTCAAGTCAGTGAACAAAGCAAAGCCCCTACCTTCATGGAGCTTTTGTTCTAATGGATGTAGACAGACACAAAAACTTACAAACTATACAGCATGTCAGATGGTAATAAGTGCTAAAAGAAATAAAGCAAAATAGGGAAGGGTCAAATACGCAATTTTGAACAGGGCAGTAAAGAAAGGCTTCGTGGAGAAAGTGGCAGATGAGCAAAGACTTCAGTTTGCTGAGGAAGCACCTATGCAGATTCCTGAGGGAAGAGAATTCCAGGCAGAGGGAACAGCAAGAGCAAGCGGTCACCGTATACAATGAAATCTAAGTAAATTCACTGAGAAGGAATGGCTAGTAAGGTAAGTGGAAAACCAGGAGAGTGTGCCAAGTGAAGAGAGTGGTTGGAGGAGGACAGGGTAATTAACTGTGTCAAAATAGTGGACATATCAAATAACACGAGGACTGAGAAATGACCATTATTAAATTTACCAAATAGAAGGCATAGCTGATTTTGACAAAGACAATTTCAACGGAGCAGCGGAGACCAAAACCTGAAAAGAACAGGGTTTAAGAGAGGACCTGAAGTAGTGAATAAAGCCAAACATTTCACATACATTTTCTATAAAGAAAAGCTGAGGAAAAGGGCAGTAGCTGGGGGAGAAAGTAGGATCAAGATGAGAGAGAGAGAGTCAGTAATGGGGAGAAAACTCAGGCATCTACGACATAGAAACTGAGGCTCCCTCTCCAGATGGTTTCATGAAGTTTCAAAATGAAACACATGAGACCAGCTATCTGAAAAATGACATACCCAGATGATTTCTAAAAGGAAGGACGGTTTAGAAATGTTTAATCTCCAATCAAGGAGACCTGAATTTAATCAAAGAGGTGTTACTGGATTATAGTTAAAGTAGTTTAAGCCAACTAGATTGTAATTTACCTAATGAAAGAAGACTGTATTAAAAGAGAAAGGTTTGGTTTGAGTAGGATTCATAAAACACAGGTTTGAGAGACAAAATATAACACTGTGTTTCCAGAAATGTCCATTAAAAAGGGTATACTGATTTGTGGACTTGAAAATTAGGTTCATTTAGACGATATTTTAGGATTATTGGGTCATAAAAATCATCCAAATGTTTTCAAGATCAGAAAGCAACCTTATTAGTAGTAGTTTCCCATACAGATTCCCTACAAGAGGACAGTGTGCTTATCAAAGGGCTTGAGTGTCTAGTCCCTAGGAGACTTTGCCAATACATATTAATAAATTGGCATTCTTATTTTTCAGTATTCTCATGTGAGTTTAGTTCTAATGGTCAGCAGCTTGGAACTATGTGGATATACTGAAGCAAAGATACCTAGAAACTAAGGAGCAAGCTTTGAAATGTCACTGAAATGTCACCAACCATCATTAGGTCTCCCAGGTGCCACTCACATCTTATCCTTTCTCCATCTAACCACGTTTGAAGTACTGTTCTGCTATCATCATTACATGCCCTGCAGCCTCAATATATAATTGATATACTAAAGTACATTACCACAATTATCTGAGAATTGAAGACAAGATGAAAAACCTCTAACCCACTGTACAAAATATGGGAAATCCTACCTTTCAGCAACTGGTTTGGCAATGTTTTCAAAAATGGTCTCTTGGTTTGCATCCTGATCAAAAATCCTTTGAAATCTGCAATGTGAAAATGGTAAATATTTAAAGTGTCAAGCTTTCAAACACTATTGGATTAATAAATCTTGTTTTTCTAAAAGCTTTGTCAATTACCCCATATTTACATCACTGGGCTTACCTAACTTAACACAATGTTTTCCCTGTAGTCCCAACTACACTGTGCTCTTGTACTCCTGTATACAAATGGTGGGTAAACAGTATTGCTTTGAAAAGATCTGCACAATAAATCCCTCTGAAAAACTGCAGCAGCTTTGAACAAATAATAAACTGTGTGTTTTTTAGCTCTCAAGAGGGACAGTGTCTGCAATTGGCATGAAATTCAAATCTAGATAACTGCGTGAAATGGAAACCCAAGAACAGGATGTAAACAGCCAAAGAACTTCTGATGTCTGACCTGTGAGAAAAGAATACAACTGTGAATTGTATGACTATTGAACTTAGTTTTAATATTTTGAACTCAGGTTTATTTTTCTACTAATTAGGTAGAAATAGTATCAATCATTTAATTCTCTGGATGGTTTTGTTTCATTTTCTTAACCATGAGTCAAAAGTCATAAAGCATCCAAGAAAACAAAGAAGACCAGTAAAAAAAAAAAAAAAGTCAAAAAGTAAATTAAGATAGACTCGTCCTGCAAAGAGAAGTTTTTATCAGATCGGCAATGGCTAAGGATGTGGGGAGGTGGTACGGTATCAATTTCACTCTTCCTGCAATGCTACTCTGACTTAGCTTAGTACAGAATCACAAGCACAGTGGAATACCTGGAGTAGGAGACACAGAATCTACTCTTACCACAGTAGGTGGTAAGTTGCAACCAGCAAGTATGGCCTCCATTAAAACATCATGAGGCTAAAAAGCGAGACAGTGAAGGTGCAAACTGGGCATAATGTTAACAAAAAGGCAAATCTCCTACAAAGAGTATATGAGTATTAATTGGGTTATTCTTTTGCCTTTTCTGTATATTTAAAATTTTTCAAAATAAAAACTGGGCAGGGGAAGGCACTTTAAAGCAAAAACTTTAAAACAAACGCTTTGAGGGCATCCTAAGCAGCTTTCAGAGTGGCTTAGCAATCTTTGGTCTGCTTGCCTGCCTATGCAAGTGTATAATTAAGTTAGAGATCGTAAGTAAACCGTTTTCACTGCTGAGGGGTTCAAAAGGACGTCTAGAGCTGGACTGGGAACAAAACGGGATGAAATTCATCATCTTTAACCAACATTAACTTCAAAAGATCCATATATCTGATCTACCTTCATTTTAGAGAAGCAAATAATTAACTATACAAACTATACTCTGGCTACTATGCCATTTAGCAGGCAGTATTATATTTTAGACAGAAATATTTACTATTCAGTGTGCCCAGACCACTCCTCCAAACTCTACAGGTGTATCCCAGCTTTAGACATGAACACTAACATAACACAGAGCTTGACATAACACACGGCTGCTGAACTGTCCTTCAGAGCACTGTCTAGTATGGTGTCTGAGCACAGATTTTTAGCAGTGCTTTTGAGAAGAGTAAGTAAAAGGCTGGTTTGCTTCTTTTACCAGATTGGTGATGACTGAGTGACTCAATTAGCTATCCCCACCCCACTTCATTAAGTAAGAGGAATTATATCTACTCCCACATAAACAAAAGAGACAGCACAAGTTTTAAAGAAGACACGGAATCACACACAGAATGCATCCTGAAAGGTACCTTATGTAAAATTAATTATAGCATTTTCATTTACTAATTGATCTATTCATTCCGCAAACACATACTGAGTGCCTACCATGTATCAGGCACTTCTAACCAGGTTTAAATTAGACTAAAATGTAATTTTAGCATAATACCTCTAAAGCGCATTGAGTTCCTCAGGGAAAAATGACATCCTCCACTATTCACAGTAACAGACGACAGAACCACAAGCAATCCAGATCCCTCTGTTTATTGGCTTTTCCCCCACATATTTTCAAATGAAAATTTTAGTACCAAAGTTTATAATAAATCATTAATTGTATATTCAACATCAAATATCATCATTTCAAAATATTTTATTTTAGACAGTGTAGTTGCATAGTAATCTGAAAAGAAATTGTGATCAGCTATCTTCTGAAAACCACTTAAGAACAAAATAGAATCACAGAGTTAGAAGGGATTTTAACAGGTTCAGTCTAATCATGAACAGAGAAAGAAGCTGAGGTTCACAAAGATAAAGTAATCACTCATGGTCCTAGAGCTCATCAGTAATACTTCTTGAGACATGATGTAGGTTTCCTGATTCCTAAGAGGTCCTTTCATTTATTGGGAAGTTGTGTAGACTTTTTCTAAACTCCATTTCAAACTCAGCATATGCTAATCTCCTCCCACCCCAGACCGTTCTTCCTACACTCTTCTTCATCCCAGAAAAGTGAGAGCTCCATCCTTCTAAATGTTTATTCCAAACCCTTAGGGCCTCCTTGACTCCTCCCTTTCTACTACTCTATATCCAATCCATCGGCAAACTCTGTCAACTCCAACCTTCAAAATATATCCGGAATCCAGTTATTTCTCAACATTCCCACTGCCACCACCCTGGGCCAAGCTACCGTAATTTCTTGCCTGGTCTTCCTTTTAATAGCCTAACTGGTCTTCTTTGCCCCCTTACAGTCTATTTTCCACATGTCAGTAAGAGTGATCCTGCTAAAACATAGTGATATAATTTCATCCTTCTGCTCAAAACCCTCCATTGCCTTCTCATGGCACTTTGGAGGAAAACTAAAGCCTTCACAAAGACATTATAAGGCTCCATGTAATCTAGCCACTCTGTTATCTCGGTGCCCTATCTTCTTCCCCTCTCTCCCTTGCTTACTCTACTCCAGCCACCGAAATCCCTCATGTTTCCTCAAACATGCCAGGCATTCTCCCATGTTAGGGACTTTGCTCTTGCTGTTGCCTTGACCTGGAATTCTCACCCCAGATATCTGAATGGCTGCCTTCCTCACTTCCACCAAGTCTTTGCTCAAATGTTGCCTTTTTACTATAATGCCTTCCCTGACTAACATATTAAATGTTGCAACTATCCCTCTCCTTTGCTACCCCTCATCCCAGCACTCCTCTTTCCCCTTCTCTGCCTTACTTTTCTTCATGGCATTTAATACCTTCTGACATACATTTTGCATATTGATCCTCTCATCTATCTCCTCCCACTAAAACGTAAGCTGTGTAAGAGCAAGAGTCTTTGTTACGTTCCCTGCTGTATTTCTAGCAATTAAAACAGCACACAATAGGTAGTCAATAAATATTTGTTAATTGAATAAATTTTCTTGGGGTAAAATTGCCTTTAAAATGTTTAAATATATATCTCTGAACATATGATTAAGTTGACTATTTTATTAATTTTTTATTTTAAATATTGAAGCCAATGTTTTTAATTAAGAGACTTAAAAATAAGCAAATTGTGCTTTTCCAATAAGCATATGTTTAAATACACTGTGTATCTACATAATGTAAAGAATACTTTGGGAAGGGGTGATAGAGACATAGTCAATTGTTCTTATCAATCAAATGGTATCATGTTCAATAAAATGTTTCAGCCAACTGTTGCTTTATAGAGATTGGCCTAGAGCTGCAGTCATGTCATAGCTATTAAGGTTTGCAGCATGCTTATATCAGTGGGATAACATCCCCTTCAGAAAGAGTCAGTCATGTATTATAGGGCTACTCTAAGGATATAATGAAAGGCAATGGGGAGTCACAAAGACAAGGTGAGGACCATCTCATTGTGCAACCATGTGTTAGCAATCTCTGCTTGTACTTACTGTAAAAGGAGATACAATAAAAAGATGGGTGGAAGGGAAGACATATATGTGAGAGAGAAAAGGTAGAGTTATGAAGACCAAGGGAAATTCTTTATGAGAAAAAAAGATAAGAGCAAATCAGAATTTAAAAGGAAAAAAGAGAAAGAGAGAGAGGTAAAAAGCCATTAAGAAAATTTGGGATAATTTTACCCAAAGAGCAAAGGCAGGAATAGTTTCAAAATAGGACATTTGTAAACAGTTCAGAGAGAAACGCAAGAGAGTAATTAGGATTCTTTCAGCAGGACCCAGAAATCCACCATCAAAGTTTGGGCCAGAGATCAAATATGGATTTAAGTTGAGCTCATATTTCTTAAAAAATCAAAAGTAGGGATTAAAAGAAATGGCTTAATCTGAAACTGGAGAATAAATACAGTATGAAATAGCAATAATCCCCAAATTTAAGGCCTACATACTAGAGAGCATTTAGACCAAAGGCACTGATGACTATCCAAGGGTGGCTGTTTGTGCTCGCTTCGGCAGCACATATACCAAGGGTGGCGGTTTGGTACTTTTTATTTGAACCATTGAGTTGGGCACTGCTCATGAGAAATATAGTGCAATCTATAAATGTGACAGTATATGTTACTTAAAATTTTCTGGTAGTCACATTTTAAGAAAGTAAAAAAGCAACAGGTAAAATTAATTTTAATATATACTTTAACCCAATGTATCCAAAATCTTATCATTTCGATCAATAATCAATATGAAAAAATTTTTGAGATATTTTATATTCTTTGGGACTGCATAGATACAGAGTGTACACATGTGTATATGAGGTCCATATATCATGTTTATTATAAAGAAGACTCACCTGTACAGCATACAGATTGTATCTTAAATTATCTTTAATAAAGTTTAGTCATGTATTGAAATTTCCTGTAAGTACTAAACCACAGTAGGTCAAGTAGGAAAAGGGTAACACTAGCTAAACAGAGGTAGTAAAGAAAGGCTGGAATCTTGGAATATGATCTCAGATACAGAAATATATACTCTTTTGATCTTGGGCACAGCAGTAAAAAGACAACTTCAGTTCTATCTACTGGATGAAACAGAGAACTAGCTGCATTGCATTTTTCAGAAGAAACAGTGCTAATGATTTCACAGTGGACATTAATGGAATATAATAATAGTTCAGTAATGAAACAGAAATGAAAAAGGAGAAAGACGAACTTACTTAAATTTGTAGCTTTCTCGCTTATTATTCACAAATCCATCTGCCAAATCACGTGGTAAGATAATTTCCAAGCTAGATGTTACTTTGTCATCTTCATCTATGGAATAAATCTGCAAATATGAATTTAAAAAATGGACATAAATGGTAAAATTACAGCTTCAATTATGAGCATGCTATACAATGGGATTAAAATTGTACTTTTAAGATAAAAAGTCATAATGTAGTATAATTTGGATAATTTTCCTCTTTGAACTATGTGTGGACTCAGATAAATATATGCAACTGAACAAGAGGTAAAACCCAAATTAATATTGTATCAAAGTCAGGTCATTTTTGAATGATTTAATATTCAAATTTGAGCATTTGAGTGTCTCTGTTGTTGTCAATGAGAAACTAATAGTACTGAATGCAACATATTATCTAGTCTTGCTTTGGTATTATGCATCAGAAATTAACATTTTACTACAACCAATAAACATTTCTGAGTTTATTGAGTTTACAAACTACTAAGACACAGAGATAAAAGAACTAGGTCTGACACTTCTCAGAGAGCTCACAAGAATGCTCTAATTCAAGTTACGTTCAAAGAAGCCCAAGGTTCTATGAGACATATTCAGGCATTTGATAAAAGACATGTGGTTTCAAAAGACACATGTAATTCACATCTTTGATGTTGTTGTCAAGGTTCTCATCCCAGTTCAGCTACTAATTAGCAAGTAACCAGGGAGAAATCACTTAGCCTCTCCAAGTGGATATGGAAATGGAAGATCCTAACCAATGCCCTTACAACTGTAACATTGTCTGATTCTCTTCTTGGTTTCCTATTCCTTCATTTATTGGCCAGGAATATCAATAGTCAAACCTCTAAATATGTCATATATAATAAATAAAAGCATAATATTTGGTGTCCAGACTTGGGTCGAATACCAAGCTCAATTTATCAGCTGTGTGACCAGCCAACACTTTCAGAATCGAGGTTCCTTATACATAAAATGAGGAAAACAGAATTAGCTCCCTTACAAGATTGCTGTGGGGATCAAATGATGTAATGGAAGTGGAAGTATTTTGTAATGCACCATAAAAAATGTTAGTCATTAGATTTAGAGGTTTTTAAAAAAGACTTCTTGTCTTTCACCAGGAAATAAAATTCTTTCCAACAGGCAATACTTCCTGTCTAAGACCCATTTAGATGCTTGATTATGGGGGGAAAAGGTCATATTCCTAAGCAAGTAAAAGCCTATCTAAATCTCCAGAAAGTTTGAATAATTTCCTAAGTACATTTTTATTGAAATCTCTAATTTAAAATGTGAAGACTTCATGTAGAAAAGTCATTCTGCAAAACAAAAATCTTTGTAGAAAGTAACGGCATCAGGTTCAAGGCTTCCTGGCTATGTTTTTTCTTAAGAGACATTTTAAAATTATATTCTATAGGGTACTACATTAAAAAAAGTTTAATAGCTAGACAGGTGAGTGAAGGGGGTGTGTGAGACATGAGACACAGAGGAATTAAAAATTTCAAACATTTTTTTAAATCTGTATCTTTCAGTGCACAGCAGACAGAAAAGAAAGTCAACTGCAGTAGAAACAATGATTCTTCATAACTCTGATTAAGCCATTCTTTGAGACATTAAAAAAGTCACTTAGAGTCAGAAAACTTGGTTAGTTTAACAAACTGGCTTTCTACCCTTCATCATACAAGTATTTATTATTTGAGATAAGGTAGTTATTTTTTTTAAGAATAGAAAACAGCCAAAACAAATGGAAGGAAAAATATGAAAATGTTTTGAAATATACAAAGCACTATACAGATGAAGAGCATTTACCATTGTTAAAATTATTAGAGAGGTTCATTTTATGTATCTTCTTTATTAACCTATACATTATAATCTAATTTATAATGCCTTAGGTGGTAAGATTTATAAAGTAATGAAGCTACAAAATGAAGAGAAAATAAAAAAATACCTTTGAGTGACTCTTAATTTAATGGTACTTTTTAAAAAGCATTTCCCTTCACTCAGAGAAAAACACCATACAATTTTTTTGGGGGGAGGGGGGAAGAAAATATGGTGCTAAAAAGAACATGGTGTTTCTAAGGGAGAACAGGGATACACTAACTCACTATTCATTCCTGTTCCTGTGTATGTGGCATAATGTTATATCTCGATAAGAATCTAACATGATCAAAATACAGTGTGACACCTAAAATACTTCCTGGAGGACCCATGAGACTCACCAAAGAAATGCAAAAGGAGGCACATTAAAATATCCAAACACTGCATTTTAAGAGAAAAGAAAGTTCAACATTAAATCCAAAACTGTCCATCAATACCCCTCCTCTCACCTCCCCCTACTTATCCTTTCACTTTACCATAACCCAGCATCTGCTTCTGACTTCTGAATCTATGTAGATAAGCCCAACATTTTTAGCTAAGAACCTGGGTAGATGCATTACATATAATACACTTTTTACATATGATGCACTTTTAAAAATCTTTGTATGATTGCAAACAAGTGAAAATGGGAAGATACCCACGGTTCTTTCCACAGTGCTTTAGTCCTTGTTTTAAATACATAAACTACATGAGGTAAATGCTAAATTATGAGATGCTATGATGTTACACATACACACATACACAGTATAGATACGGGATTGAGATAAAATATTAATATTAAGAATATACCCATTCCAGGCACTCATGAATATGACCCAAATTGCCCTTACCTAAATTCTCACTTTGGGAGGCAAAAAGGGATTTGTCAGAAAAGGAGAATAGCTTTGGATTCAAAGATCCTTAATTGAAATCACAGTTCTGCCACTCACCAGCTGGGTGCCTTGCCTACATAATTTAAACTGAGCCTCAGTTTCCTCATTTGTAAAATGAGGAAAATGATACCAACCTTGTACAGTTCTTGTGAGAAGCAGAGATAATGCAAATAAAGTGCCTGTCAGGTGGGGATTTCTCAAGACATGGTAAGAATGACTATGCTCCCTTCCAGGTAGAGAAAACAATGTTTTGAAACGTTTAAGAAGCATACAAAGTATCTCTGCTCAGAGCAAAGGCAATGCCTTAACCTACTCTCTACCCTTTTGAATTTAGCACAGTAGGGAAGCACCTAGTAAGTACTCAATTAATGTTTTCTGAATTAAGTGTACATGTGTATTCTTTGGGTCAGGATGCATAAATATCTATCTATTTCTGCAATGAGTATATGTCAAGGTTCATGTTGATGTTGCAGAATGACAATGTAGTTAGTAAAAATTCTTGAGGACCCCCCGCGTGCAAAATACTGAATATGTGAATGTTTTGTGCATCTCTATCTACATCATTTCAGACATGTATAAACATGCAACTGATGCTTGCACATGTTTTGGCCGTGTGAAACTGTACATTTGAGTGTATCTGCGTATGCAGAACTGCGTGACAGTTTCTCAGAAGGGTGCAGGAAGTGCTTGCGTGTGACTGAGGCGCAGTCTATGCGAGTGTGCAAACAGGCACACTGTACATGCACTAGTCGGCCCCTACGTGAGCACGTGTGCCCGGGGCGTGAGAGTGGCTCCGTGCAGGGTCTGTGTGCGCCCACAGGACTGTGTCAGGTGGGAGTGGCCTGAGTGTCCGCCGGTCGCATCCCTGACGGTACTGCGAGGGTGTCCGCGTGGCTGCGGGGGCGCCTCGGTCACCGTGTGCGGGATTCCCAGCCTCCTCGCCAGCCGCCGAGCCCCTCACCCCGGCCCGGCCCCTCACGTGCCGCCCCACCCCCGGTCCCCGAGGCCCCGCCGCGCCGGCGCCCCGGCTGCTCCGGCCCGTACCCCTGGTTGCTGCTTCCGGACAGGGGGCTTCACCCTCGCGAATATCTGGATCGTCTGCTTCACCATCTCCTTCCCGGCTCTGCACTGACCCTTGACCTCTCTCAGGCCGCGGCTCCGAAAACTTCTGAACTCCCACCACCTTCGGCGACCCGCAGCTTTAGCAACAGTAACTAGGGACGCTACCCAAGGAGCACCGCGGCACTCAAGACCCCGCCTCCCCTCCCTAATTGGTCACGGGCTGAGGGGGCGGCCCCAAGGGAGAGGGTGAGGGGCGGGGTTGGGGCGGGACCGAGCGGGGAACGCTACGCATGCGCATGAGCAAGGGTCAGGGCTCTGGGTTTAGCGCCACATCAGGCCTGGACGGTGGTGGCTAAAGGGCTGGCGAGCACCAAGCCTTGTCCCGTTCCTTCGCCCATTCTTTCCCTGTGCGCTTACCTGTCTTTTTAGGCACTGAAGTCGTTCTGCCTTTGATTATCTGTTCATTGAAGAAAGGGTGCTTTGTGATAATACTCAGTATCCTGGCTGGGGGTTCTGAGCTGAGCAAAACTGCCCGGCCGTTTGGAGAGCGTGGCCTGAAGAAGGAGACAGATTTTAACAGGAGATCATAGCCGAGGGACAAGAGCTATGCTGTGGTCGGAGTGGACGTGGGGTTCTGTCTAGCTCTGTTTTGGAAGAGGCGAGGATGGGGACTGTTTCCCGTGCAACGGTCATGTCAAGAAAGGATGGCTCCTTAAATACTGTTAGCACACGAAAAGATGTTCAGCATTACCCACGAGGGAAATATAAATTAAAGCCACAGTGATATGTCACTATACACCTATCAGAATGACTAAAATAAAAAATAGTGACAACACCAGAGCTGACGAGGATGCGGAGAAAAGGTGGGAATGTGTAATGTAAAACATACACTATATAATGGTACAGCCGCTCTGGAAAACGGTTTGGCGCTCTTGGCATTTATCCCAGAGGAATAGGATTTGGCAATCGCAGTCTTGGGCACTTATCCCAGAGACATGAAAACTTGTGTTCACACACACACAAAGCCTGTGCATAAGTGTTTATAGTACCTTTATTTGTAATAGCCCCAAACTGGAAACAACCCAGATGTCCTTCTGCCAAGGAATGGTTAAACAAACTGTGGAATACTACTCAGCAATAAAAAAGAAAGAACTATTGATACATGTAACAACTTGGAGGAATTTCTAGAGAATTATATTGTGCGAAAGAAGCCAGACTCAAAATTTAAATACTGTATGATTCTATTTATATAATTCTCTTGAAATGACAAAATTATAGAGATGGAGAGAAGATTAGTGGTTGCCAGGGAGGTGTAGAGGGTATGGTTATAAAAGAAATCTTTGTGATGGACTGTTCTGTATCTTGACTTTGGTGTGGTCACAGAAATCTACACGAGAGCACTGCAAAGAACAAAAGAAACATACATATAAATGCACACACAAATGAATGCATGTAAAACTGGCAGAAGTCAAAAAGGATTCATAGATTGCATCAATGTCAATTCTCTGATTGTGATATTGTGCTATAGTTATGCAAGATGTATTATCACTGGGGAAGGGTATACAAGTGCTTTCTTTCTTTCTTTTTTTTTATAACTGCATGTGAATCTATAATTACCTCAAAGTAAAGGTTTGTTAAAAGACACTCTAAAGAAAATAAAAAGACAGACCACAGACTGGGAGAAAATTTTTGCAAAACATGCATCTGATAAAGGACTTGCATCCAGAATATATATACAAACTCTTGAAAACCAATAGAAAAGCAAACAATCCATTTGGAAAAAAGGTCAGGGAAAGGCCTAAAGACTTGAACAAACACTTCGCCAAAGAGGACCTATGGATGGCAAATAAGCACATGAAAAATATGCTCAATATCCTTAATCACTAATGATATGCAAATTAAAAGCACAATGAGGTACCACTACACACCTCTTAGAATGGCCAAAAATGAGAAAATAAAACTGACAATGCCAAGTGCTGACATGGATGCAGCCACTCTCAAACATCACTGGTAAGGAAGCATGATGGACCAGCCACTTTGAAAAACAGTTTATCATCAAATTATACATACGTACTATATGACCCACCAATCCCACTCCAAGGTATTTACCCAAGTAAAATGAAAACTGTGTTCACACAGAAACCTAAACACGAATGTTTACAGTGGTTTTATTCACAATTGCCAAAAACTGGAAACGAAGTAAATGTTCCTCAACAAGCAAATAGATAAACAAACTGGTACATCCATACGATAAAAAGGAATGAATTACAGATGCCTACAATGGCATGGTTAAATCTCCAATGTATTATACTGAGTGAAAGATGCCAAATTCAAAGTGTACACACTTTGTAATTCCATATATATGACATTCTGGAAAAAGAAAACTATCAGGATAGAAAACAGATCAGTAGTTTCCAGAGGCTGGGGGGAGGGAAAAGGGTTGACTGCAGATGAACATGAGAGAGTTTTTTGGGGGTGATGGAAATGTTTTCATATTTTGATTGTGGTTATACACTATATGCATTTTGTCAAAACTCATAGAACTATCTATACATAATAAGAAAAGCAAACAGAAAAGAATGGGATATGAATGGGTGCAGCAATGTCAGGGATGGAGAAGACGAGAGGAAAGTATCTGTTAAAAAGACCTTAGTAATCGCTTCTCGGCCTTTTGGCTAAGATCAAGTGTAAAAAGACATTAGTGGCTTTTTCACTAGTGAAGAAGAAATGACTCAAGATTGGGCAATTGGGCATATGGTGCAGGTATTCACCTGGACAAGTGAAATAAAAGAGAACGAGGAAGAGGGGAAAACAGAGTTGGGGGCAGGCTATATTTCAAGTGCCTGTGGGACTGTATTTGGATGGAGTTTAAGGGAAAGCTATGGCTGAAAATATGGATTTGAGAGTCATCAAGGAGTTTTTTCCAGAAAGTGACCACGTTATTCAAGCAGATTGAAGCTGATGTCCTAACACTGGTGGTTGGAGGTGGAAGAGAGGCTGCAAAAGAGGCTGACAGGAACAGCAAAAGAGGCTGCAAAAGAGGTCTGAGAGAGAAAAGGGAATGTTATGTCATGGAAAGCAAGGGAAGAGAACATTTGGGGAAGAGGAAAGTATTCAAAAGTGTTGGATACTAAAGAGGAAGCACTGAAAAATGCCCACTCAATTTAGCAACTAGCAGCTCGTTAGTATTTGAGATAGTGGTTTCAGTTGAGGGGTGGGATCAGAAGTTAGGTTACAGGAGGCTAAGGAGTATTGGGAAGTTAGGATGAGGAGGTAACCAAGATAGGGCTTTTTTTTTTTTTTTTTTTTTTTTTTTTTTTTTTTTTTTTTTTTTTTTTTTTTTTTTTTTTTTTTTTTGCAGAAGCTTGGTTGTAAAGGGTTGTGAAAAGCAAAATGCAGGTGAAAGCCAGAGGACCCTAGGGTAAGGAAGGGCCTTTTGTTCATATCTAAGGAAATATATCTAATAAATAAGGGGAGGTTGAAGGTATAGGGAAGAGAGAAGATAATGGATGTTTGCCCCAGATGAAAAATTGGCATTTTCCAAGAGGTTGCAATGGAAGGTAAAGAGGCAAGTGAGTCAAGGGTATTTGCAAAGATGATTTTAAGTGTTGAATCATGAAATCTAGGCTTCTTAAAGATGCAGGTGGTCTTTGACAGGAGGAGCATTGTGGAAGGTAGAGAGGAAATCTATAGGTCCAGAACATGAGAACTTTATACTTCCTGTCTTGAGCTCTGGGTCATGTGATCAAATGCTTTGATGGGAAGGAAGTATGGGTTCAAATCCTTTGTCTGTCACCCCTAAGGGTGTGACCTTGGGCAAGTAATTTATGTTTTTAAGTCTCACTTGCCCCATCCAATAAATGGGGATAGATAATAACAATAGCCACCTCATGCAGTTACCATGGAGATTAAATGTGGGCATGCAAGTCAAAATGCTAACATGGTATCAGATAAATAGATTATGCTCATACCCAAAGGGTTCTGACCTCTTGATTGGATTCCTTTGACTGTGAACACCTCCTAAAGAGCAGAAATGATGGCATAAATATATGTATAAGACATACCAGGGACTGTAAGCTCAATTATCTGTTGGGGCCAGACCAATGACATAAATACATCAGGCAGACAGGCATATGACAATAGGGAGTGATCATGGTGGACTGGAGACTAGTGCCCCAACTAAAAACATTCACATTCAAAATAGTTAAATCATGATGCTGCCTAATGAAAGCACATTTGTGGGCCCCGGATTCAAACCTCTGTTTCTGTTCCTGGTATAGCCTTCCTCAATAACTCCCAGGCCCTCTGCCGCTGACAGGTTTACCTAAATCTCAAACAGATGGCTGTAATGGGTACAAAGTAGGTTTTGAGATTAAATCTCCGAGTTACAGCAACTTTCTCACAACTGGATTTATATTCGGTATTATTATTTGTACCTTATCTACTTGTTTAAATGTGGGAAGTAAGATGCTTTTCAACTGTTTAAAAGATTCTTGAGCTCTGCAGCTGCCAACATAACAGATACTTGCACCAAGCAAATTAGCCAGGGTTTATAAGCCCAAATCTGAAAGAAATTAACATGTGCCTGAAATGAATTAGTCTATAGGCAACTCAGTTTTGTTTGCTTGTATGTTTTTTTTAAGAAAAATTGAAACTATGCTCCAGTACTAGTTTTCAAATACCTCTTTAGCTGTTGGTGCTACAACTATAAAATGCATCATTTTATTTTATAAGTCTGAAGAGGGACCAGTAAAAAATTTTATGAGCAGTAATTTTGATATAGAATATGTATATAAATTACCTAATTGTACTAAACTTCCCTCTCCTCTATTTTATTCATGGCTTTGGGGGATTTATGTTTGTTTATTCAAAAATCCTTCATGGTCACAGCGTGACCCCCCCTCCCCATTATCAGCTGAACAAGCACGTTCAGAAAAGTGCTGGAGGCTTCACTAACAGGGGAGAAAACATTTAACTGAGGTCTTCTCTTAATAACTTCTTCTAAGAAACAAAGGCCGGTAATCAGAATTAGTAATTAACAATATCAATAGAACAGAAATCAGTGTAAATTATTCTTTTCTATTGGGGGATATGGGATAGGACTTCAGGTACTGCATGATTCCTCAGTGTTCCTCACTGAGGAGTTTGTGGAAAGACATTGTAAGATGAAGAAGGAAAAGCATATTTTCTGTGGAGGATACTTTCATTAAGAATCCCCCATTTATCAGTGTTAGGGGTGGTCGGTACCAGAAGGATCCCCTTATACCAGGCAGTCTAAATAGGCCATTTATTTCATTGTTGCCAAACCAAGTGGAGAATACACGGCACAATTTCTGGTACTCATTAAATGCTAAATAATAACAACATGCTGTTAAATTGCAGCGCAAGGGTACCACAAAATCTGTAATATATAATTTTTTCTTTTGAGAATATGTTCAGCTAATTTAAAGCATAATTTCATTAACATAACCATCTTTCCACACACAGCAGAGTGGAATTCATGAAACTTCACCAACATTTGTGTTTTTAGGACTACAGTGGGAATAGTTTGGGTTGGAAAACTTGTATTACCTTTGTTTTCCTATCAGATGATAGATTCAGATTTTCACCATCATACTCGGTTCTCTCCCATGCTAGTTCATCACCTCTCTGGCTGAGAGGCAGAGGCCCCTTTTCTCCCAATTTGTCTGATCCTCTTCCTGCAGCCCCCTGGGGCTCCCTCTGTACAGCGACATCAAAGTCAGTGAGGGCTGGAAGCTGGTGGCCAGCCATACGGAATTACAGCCCAGGCTCTCGCCGGATTACAGACTGTAACACATGAATCAAATGACAGTGCCATGGCATAGGGGGAAGACTGGTACAGCCTCCTGTTTTGAATGGAAAATATGACTGTTTGTATATTTATACACAGGCTCCTCATAAACAACCTGAATATTTCACCAACATCCCAGTGAAACAAGGGATGGGCTGAGTTAAAAATAGTTCTAGAATGTCTCTCTTCTAAGTAAATTGCCCACCCCGTCCTATCCTCTCTGGGTGTTTACTTAAACGTGTTTCTTTGCATATTTTGGAATTAGAAAAAATGCTTACCAACAAATAACATAACTCAAAACATAAAAGAAAATGGCTCACAAGGCAGAGTGCCTTATCTGACACATTATTATCATCACGAAATCCAGCCATATCTTATCCATTCTGAATCTGGGTATTTAGCAATCTAATCTAACCAGGTTTCTACTTCCTAATCTTCCACTCACTTCTCAACCTCCTGCAGGCTGGCTTTTATCTCCCAAATTCCATGGAATCTGTTTAAACGTGTCACCTCCAAAATGGTACTGTAATTGGCCTTGCGAAATGACCCCCTCCCTAAGTTATTTTCTGTTCGCTCAGACTTTACCAGTCAAGCCTACCAACCAGACTTAACTAGCCTGTCCACAGGAATCATCCTCCCTCCAAAACAGCTGATTCCTGAATCAGACCACCTGAAGACCCCATGGTTTCAAACCCTGTGCCTCCGGACCTGCCTTCCACAGCCCACTGTAGAAGCCCTTGCCCTTAGTCTGTCAGGGAGATGGATTTGAGATTAATGTTCCCGTTCTCCAGACAGAGATCTTTTGCATTAAAATTCCTTTCTTCCTCAGCAATCCTCATTGTCTCAATAATTGGCTCTTTGTGTGGCAAGTGACAGCACCTAGGCTGGACCCCTTTTTGGGTTCTGTAACAACACCTTTTGTCTGTACCTGTTGGAATAACATCATGATAGACCCAGTTGCCTAGGCTTAACCTCAAAGTCACCCTTTGCTGCTCCCTCTCTCTGTTATAGCTATTATCCAAATGATTTAATTTCCAAGTTCTGATGATCCTGCCTCCTAACTTTTGTCTCTCTCCCATTGACTCCATGCTCACTACTTACTGCTTGAGTTTGCCTCTTAGTCTCTGCCAGAACTAGCAAAGAAAAGCAATTGCTTTTCTTGTGTCTAATCTTGTCTCCCCTTTATTCCTTTTTCTACAAATGCTACCATATTATGCAATGCAAATGGGTTCATGTCACTCCTTGTTTGAAGACCTCCAGTCTTTCCTTGTTACAAATAGAATCGAGCCCAAAGGTCCTTCATAATCTGGTCCCAAACTGTCTTTAACTGATTTCATAGCCCTCACCAGGTCCTCCACCCCACTTCCCGGCCCCTGTACTCCACCACTGGCTTCCTACAGTTCTCAAACATGCTATGCTTTTCCATGTCTCCATGCCTTTGTCACTGCTGTTCCTTCTGTTTCCAGTGCTGTTTTCCACCTTGTCATTAGAAAATTCAAGCCATCCTGCAAGATCCAGCTCAAATGTCACCTGCTCTGTAAAGACCATCCCTCCCTTCTCCCCTAGCAAAGCTAGTGACTCTCCTCTGTGCAGCTACATCTTATATGTTCCTTCGTATTAGTACTTACTGTCCTGCCAATGTTGGCTGTACGTATACCCCTGTCATTTATGGGCAGTAAATGTACTCTGTTTATCTCTGTATTTCTAGTGACGAATAAAGTTTTAGGCACACACCAGAGATTACTACATGCCTGATGAATGAATGAATGAATGAATGAATACATAATTCATTGCAAGGAATCAATAAAACCATTACAAATTTAAAAATTTTTGTTTGAGGTTCATATCTCCATGGTAAAAATTACTTTCTCCTTTCTCACCCAAGAAAACAAAGATAACCTACAGACTGAGTAGACATTTAATAAAATAAAGAGTTAGAAACAAACTCAGCATCACCGTTTCATTTCTGAACTCCCTTTCTTCAGGCACAAAAGGATGGTAACAAATTTCCCAGGGTGATAAAGGGAGTTCATTAACATTTGTATCAATGGAAGACAACAGAAACAGGATCTGATGGAGTGATAAGTATAGAAGCAAAGGAGCCCACTGTTAAATTAGTGAGTTTCTTTTAGGATGTCTGGGAAGCATTTAATGAATCTAGGAATCAATTTGTTTTTAATTTTGAAAGAAGGCACCATTTACAAATCAACAATTCCATTGTTATTCACCTTCTTTTACTTCATGTTAAAATGAGTTTTCAAAAGTTTGACAAAGGCAGTCTTTGGCACTTTAATCAACTACTCTTCCTCCTCTATGATTTTTATTCCCTTAAACACTAAAGGAATGTTTCTGAAGTTGCACAGTTTGGAACACCTTTCTCCGTCCTCTTCTCTAAGCCCTTGCTCATTGTTCAGGCCTCAGCTGAAACATCACTGGCTCTGAGAAGCCTTCCCAACCCTCCAGGCTAGATTCAGAGCTCGAGCTACTTGTGTCCTTGGCACCCTGGACTCTATCATTGCCACTTATACCAGATTCTAGGTCAGATGAAGGCAAACACCAATTTTCCTCTGCTCACTGTTATCGTCCCATTTACATACATAATAAGTGTTTCACAAATATTTATTTAATGAAAAATAATGTATTTGTTGAATTGGTAAAAAGATGCCTGGTGGGGGTGGGGAGGACAGCATTGTCTTAGGTTGCATCCCCCTAAACAGACACTGAGGCAACGATTTGTGTGTTCAGAGTTTATTTGGGAGATGATCCCAAGAAGCCAGGGAAAGGAAAAAAACCAATGATGGGTGCATTCATGGGTGGGTTGTCATGGTGGGAAACTAGGACTCAATCCCACCGATGACCTTCTACAAGACTGTATATAACATACCTCAGCATTGTTCCCCTGAGAAGCAAGGGAGCAGGGGTATTTATCTAAGAATTCTTGCTCCTCACTGTTGGAGGGCTGCTCCTAGAGGTAGAAATACTCCTCCTCCCTAGCACTTCCATCTTACCCTGTGAGCTAATGCCCTGACATTCAGAGAAAGCCTTTGTGCAGAAAAAGGTGCTGACCTGGAGGCTGGATGCTGTTGGCATGTGTGGGAAGGTCCACCAAAGTTGCACTGATCGCTGGAGTCGACTGGGGAGATGTGGGCAGGTCACCAACAGTGTCTTCTACACTCAGCACTACCTACAGGTGTTTTTCTTCTAAATGTCTAAATTAAAAACATGTGCTTTAGAAAATTACCAAACACATTTGAGTAATTCTAAGTCTTACATAGTTATCTACCTCTCCAAAACAGGATCTACCTCTAAGTAATAGTGCTGAGTAGAATCACAGTAAACCACATAAGCGTCATCTGATATAGGAACACATGACATCCAATCTTCATGCAGATGCTTAGGCCACACTTACCAATCAACCATCCCTTTAGTATTACTCGCCTACTTGATGATCTCTGATCTACTGTGTTTTATAATGTCAATGTAGAGTTTTGATAATATTCCATGTTTTTTATACACTAAACATTTGCATTATACAATGTTTTCTCTGTGGATCACCTGTCAATTCAAGGATGGTTTTGACAAAAAGCTAGCAGTAACTCTCCCAAGCAGCGTGTTGGTATTCTAGCTCTACGTTATAATTTTTAAGTGCCCCATGTCAAGCCCTACTGCAAATGTTTTCATGGCTTCCCATTGTCCATTGAATTAAGACCGTCTTACTAAGCCATTCAAGACACTACACACGTTAGTTCCAATGCTGTCTCCTTTTCCTCCAATCAAACTGAACCACGTGCCACTCCCTCCACATGGCTTGCTTACCCACAGTATTCATCATCTTCTTTGGGCTTCCTTCTGGCCTGACCTCTCTTCTCCCCCATCTCTAATCCCTGCCTAATAAATCATGCTTATCTCTTAAGGTCCATCTGAAATTCCATAGTTTTCATTTCTGATCACATTTGCAGAGTGATGTCTCCATCTATCCTGCCTTTAAACCCTCTTATTTCTATGTTTACTACTCTTGAAGCTCTTTATATAGACTACTCTCTCGAGTACAGTTTTCAGTGAAACTGTGTCATTCTCTCTTCTATCCTAATGCCTTTCTATCCCAATTTTAAGTCCCCTCCAGGGCAGGAACTATGACTTTCTCATTTTTGTATTACATACTATCTTTAGCAGAATGCTTGGCATATAATACTCAAATGTAGAAAGTTTGTTGAGTTGAATTTTTAAAATTTATTTTCTAATTCATATATAGTAAAATCTACTTTTTTGAAAGGAACAGTTCTATGAATTTTGACAAACACATGAGTCATATAACCATCACCATAATTGGGATACAGAACAACTCAATCACCCACTCCCTCCCAAATTCCCTCATGCTTCGCATTTGTCATCAAACCCTTCCCTCATTTTGGGACCCTGACAACCACTGATCTATTCTCCATCCCTATAGTTTTGCCTTTTCCAAAATGTTATATAATTGGAATTGTATAGTATATAAACTTTGAATCTGGCTTCTTTTACTCAGTGTAATGTGTTTGCAATTCATCCATTATGTTACATGTATCAATAGTTTGTTCTTTTGTAGTTATAATTTTCTTTTCGTTAATGACACTTGGTGTTGAGCAACTCTTTATGGGCTTATTTGCCACCTGTATATCTTCCTTAAATTCAAATGTTCTGGCCGCTTTTTAAATTAAGATGTTTATTTGCTTTTTGTTGAAAAAAATATATGTATGTATGTAAGAGTATGTGTGTGTGTGTGTGTGTGTTTGTATGTGGGCTGTCTGGAAAGTATCCAGCCATTGTTAATATAACGATAACAGTTTGCATGACATCAATGTAACCTGGCAGCCAGGAGAGTGGACTGGGATGCACATGCGTGAACAATGACGACTTCACTGTACTAATCAGTGGGGCGCTAGATGCCATTGAGTGGGCATATGTACTGTGTGGCCATGGCATTCAAAATGATGGATTGAGGAGAGAAACAAATCTGCATCAAATTTTGCACTAAGCTTGAACATTCCTCCGTGGAAACTATCTGGATGATTCAGAAGGCTTTCCAGATGATGCAATGAGTGCAGCACAAATAAAAGTATAGCACAAATGCTTCAAAGATGGTCAAGAAACTGTTGAAAGTGATCCACGTTCTGGAAGGCCTGTAACAAGCAGAACACCTGAAAATGTTGAATGTGTGTGGATCAGGTTAAGACAGGCTGGGAGAACTATGTGAGGTCCCAAGGTGCCTACTTTGAAGGGGACTGAGGCGTCATTGTCCTATGTACAGTGTTTCTTGTATCTTGTATCTTCTTCAATAAATGTCTCTATTTTTCATATTGCATGGCTGAATACTTTCTAGACAGATATATATATATATATGTATGATTTGCAAATATTTTCTCCAAGTCTGTAGCTTGTCTTTTCATTTTCTGAACAGTGTCTTTCACAGACCAAAAGTTGTTTTTTTGTTTTTTTTTAATTTTGATGGAGTCTAATTCACAATATTTTTTTTCTTTTATGGCTTGTGCTTTCAGTATCATATCTAAGAACTCTTTGCCTAATCCAAGATCATGATGATTTTTCTTCTATGTTTTCTTCTCAAAGTTTGATAGTTTTGTATTAATAGTCTGACATTCAGTTCTATGATACATTCTATTACATTTCACATTAATATTTGTATAAAGTGTGGGGTACATTGAATTTCATTTCATGTCTTTGGAAGAAATTTTTCCTTTTCCTTGGAAGAAACTACTTCCAATTCAATCTTTGCAAGTGTCAAGACATTCTATTTTCTTATATCAGGTTTATAACTCTAGCGAGAATCCCCTTTGAGGCTGAACACATTTGAACTGAAGAGAAGCTTAATTTTAATCAGACAGGCTGACTGCCATAACTATTAATAAAGAATAAACAGATAAGATGCTTAAATATCTAGTTCTTGCTTTGATAGGTAAGTATTGGTTGGCAAAATCAACATGCGGTGTGTGCGTCTATCTAAATATATGCATCAATTCATTTATACACAGACAAGCGCACATCTATAGACTGTTAAATATTTCTGAGCTATTGCCCCTCCCTAGACTTTTAAGCAATAATTTTACTTATTTAGAAATTCCAGCTATCCTTTTCCCAGAGGCAAGAGATTTTGGTTAGTGGGTTTAGAATTTGTCACAAATTGTCACATCATTCAGTTTATAAAATGTCCTTGACTTGGGTAGACCAAAGATGGATTTTCCATTACATCACTTAGAAATGGATAGGTTTTCCCATAAGCACACTTTGACATTTTATCCCAACTTTTATTTTTTTTATATTTCATTTCCATTTTTTAATGGCGCTTTTGCTGGCAACCAACACATCCCTTTTGACGCTGCTGGCAGTGTCAAGAAGTTTGAGTGCATTTGCCTTGCCCTGAATCAGCCAGAACAGCAGCATGGCTTCTCTGCCAAGTGCACAGTGTTTGATGCCTGAGGCATCTCCATCACCATTGCACTCGATGAGACCTTCACACAGAGCTGGGTGCATTTCTCATTTTCTTGTATTTAGGACTGCTGGCTTTCTCACTGTTGTTGGTTCTTTGTGTTTATGAATGGACTTAATATAATGCTGTTGGCCTTTATCCTAAAATATTATCCTTGAATAAAAAAAATGTAGTCATCTAGACTAGCTCTTATAAAATGGTGCAGAATGCATATTCTGGAATATTAAATTATTCATTCCAACTCTTTTCTCCCCTGCAGTAAGATATACATCTACATCCTTCACTTTGTAGCTTTGCATCATCCTTCCATGGGACAATGGGACAGTGGATGGAGTTTGCTTCCTCCTAAATTCCATTTTTTGAATATTACCTTGGCCAATAAAATATAGTAGAAGTATCATGAACAAAGGCTTTATGCACGCTCACATAGTTTGGCTTGTCCTTTTGTGTTCCTGTGATTACCATGAAAAAAGCATGACCCAGCTAGCTCCCAACCCCTCAGCTTGGGCCCAGAGGGAAACACATGGAGCAAACCCAAGCCTGATGTGCAGCCTGGACCTAAACTAGCCAAGCTGCATCATGAAGCAGAGTTGTCCTGACCAAGAACAAGTAAGAAAAATGAAATGCATGTTGTTTCTAAGCCACTGAGTTTTGTTACACAGCATTATTACAACAATAACTGACTGATACATTTATCTATCTCCTAGTCATGTTTCCCATGGACAGGAAAGTAAATGTGAAACTCAGCATCATTTATTTCCTAGGATAAACAAACAAGTGAAGATTTACAGGCATGCATCAGACAGGTAACTATCTTCTCATGAATTTTTCTTCAGCCTGATTCATTCTTCAAAAATCTGTTCTGAGCAGATTTTCTGAGTATGCTTTTAGTAGAATCAATCTATACAGGAATTATAGAATAGAAAGGCTGTTATTTCTTAGTTGTCCTCACAAGTTCTAGATTCCAGCAACCACAGCCCCTGTCAAGTTTTTCTATTATGATTTATAGATGAAGTGATGACACAGGTTTCAAGATGTAGGAGCCACATTTCTTGGAAGTAGGAAGAGCCATTAAAATCTAGCCTTTCCCCAATAATATTAACAAACTCTGGTCATTAGCAGTTGCTAATGTGTCCATTGCAATGCTGAGTGAATATCGACATGGAATAATAGTCTGTCCCTTGCTTCACCTTTATCCCCAATCAATACATTTCTTGGCATTCCTTGATCCATGAATATAGTTACATTTTGTGGCTACATTACCAGGGTTGGCCAGATCTCACAAGCGTACTTCCTATACCTGAATCTTTAGCTGGATAGATTAATTGGAACCTTTTATTGCAGTGTGCTATTTCAAAATCTAAGGACATAGATTGACAGTTCCTTTATAAGGGATGTCTCACAATTAAACACCATCATCTTACCAGCAGAAAGTTCCTAGGCCACCTTGAACTCCAGATTCACAAATCTTTACAAATCTGGTCAAAGAGTCTTCCTACTTTTAATATATCATACAAAGTTCCACAATTTTAAAAATAATCACCAAGTACAGAAAATCTTACTTAAGTTACAAAATATGTATTGGCCTGTTCATATTCTCAAAGATTACCTCCCTTTCTCCACCTTGACTTCTTCTACTTCTCTTAGCAATATTCCCCTCTTCCTTGAATGAGATTGTTTCTCCACTGACTGCCCAAACTCAGGCCAACTGTAAAAGGCTAAATTGTAAAAGACATATCTAGCCTATGAGAACAAATTCTAAAAGGAGACTTTGTAGCTGCCTTTTAATATTTGGTGGTCTGTTATGTAGAAGAGGGAGTACGTTTGTCCTATAATGCCATGGAAGAACAGAGCTAGACAAATAAGAGAAAATTACAGGAAGGAAGTTTGGGCTCAGTTAAAAAGCTTTAAACAATTGAAAATGTGCTATAATAGAGCAGAAACTAGTGAATTCCTTATCAGTTGATGAGTTCCAGCTTCTTAGGAATAATAGAGAGGGAATTCGTATATGTCTGAGCACCTTCCAATCCTAAAATACTATGATTTGGTCTATTTGATTCTTTATAGTTTATCAGCATGAGCATTTGTACTATGTAGCTGGGACAACATGGACTACTAAGTAAGTGCTCTGGCACTTTTTTATAATTCTATGATTAAATGGAAAAGAAAAGCAGAATTTGTAGCCTTGAAACCAGTATGTCCTTCTAAATAGTCTTGGCTTCTGTGGAATCTAAAATAAAAGATAATATACATGATAGAAAACATTCCATTTCTCTGCATTCTGATGGTTAGTCTTTCATTGTACCTACAGTTGATCTCCACTGTCTAGAAACATAAATACAGTTTATTGAACAATATGGGGTTGAACTGCACAGGTTCAATTATACACAGACTTTTTTTTTTTTTTGCCTCTGCCACTCTTGAGACAGCAAGACCAACTCCTCTTCCTCCTCCTCTTCAGCCCAGTCAACATAAAGGTGAGGATGAAGACCTTTATTATGATACACTTCCACATAATATATAGTAAATATATTTTCTCTTTATTGTGATTTTCTTAATAACATTTTCTTTTCTCTACTTTATAGTAAAAATACAGTATATAATACATATAACATATAAAAGATTTGTTAATCAACTGTTTATATTATTGGTCCAGTCAACAATGGAGAGTTAGTAGTTAAATTTTGGGGGAGTCAAAAGTTATACATGAATTTTTGACTGCAAAGGGGTCAGCATCTCTAACCTCTACATTGTTCAAGGGTCAAGTGTACATGTGCATCTTTATGGCTGAGATAATGTTAATTTACTACCTGCCACAGCAGTTCTAAAAGGAGCTTGTTACTCTCTTTTCTATTTTCTAACCACAACAACTTTTGGTTTAAATTTCTTTTAGTTTAGTTATATTACTATATAGTGTACTATGAGTAACACTTTCTATGCAGACTTATTAAATCAAGAATAATATTCAAAGGGTGCACAAATAGTACATAGTAAACATTCTCCCTTCTTTAAAAAAAAATCAAAGGTCAGATTTAAAAACAATATTTAAGACTTTAGCTTGACCATCCAGGTGCTTTAGTTTGACATTTGGGGTTATTTTCTTCTGCTTAAAGACAACTTTTAGAAAGTCTTTCACTGTGATCTCTTAGTGGTGAACTATCTCAGTGTTTGACAGATAATATCCTTCTTGAGGAATAGTTTTCCTAGTGAAGAATTCTTGGTTTGCAGTTACTATTATTATTTTCAGCACACTGAAGATATCAGTCCAATGGCTTTTGGCTTCTATTGCTGCTATTGAGAAGTCAGCTGTCAGTCTAACTGTGGCTCATTTGAAGGTAGTCTCCTTTTCTCCGGCTACTTTTGGGATTTTCAAAGATTTCTTCTTATCTTTTCTCTTTCACTTTTTCCTCTTGAATCCAATTAAACATGATAGAATTCCTAATTATACACTTTATGATCCTTATCTTTGCTTCAGTATTTTCTGAGTTGTTTCTACATGCTGCATTTTAGATATTTTTGACCCATGTTCAAAAATAGTAGTGACCTAGTGACCTAGTTTTCTCTTCAGATGCTACTAAACATATCCATTGAGGTCTTAATTTGGTTATTATATTTTTAAAATTCTTTATTTTAAAATTTAATTTTCCAAATGTTCTAGGTCACTTTTTATGGTTTCCAGTTCTATCTATGCTGTAATTTTCAGCTTGTCTTTTTTTTTTAGCTCATCAACTATATTAAGCATAGACATTTTCTAGTCTGTCGCAAGCCTAATATCTGGAGTTCTATACCCTATTCTTTTTACTTCATAGTATATTATACACACAATGTTACTTAATTTCCTTAGTTGTAATTTTGATGTCTGTATAATCTGTTGGTTAAAGGAATAACAGTTTCCTCATTTTTAAAATGAGTATTTCCCACCTCTTGGGGAAGTTTCCTGGCTTACAGTGATTATTATTCTTGCAGAGTGAACCATAAGTGACTATTTATGTCCTCCTGTATCATTTTAATAATATGAATTTAAAAATGATGTTTGTGTATAGACGGGATATTTAAGAAAATATGGAAAAATAGAATAATAGAGTATTGGGATTGTGTGTGTTTACATTTTCTATTATTTATATTGCAATATGTTGGGAAATAAATACAAATCATAAAAAATAAAATGAAGTTCCTTAAAGCTAAATTTATAATAGCTAATATTTTAATTGGCATGTACTATGTACCTGGTCCTATTCTAAGCTGTTTTTATATATTAAGTAATTTAGTCATCCCAACAACCCTCTTTGATAGCTGGAAGCCTTGAAGCTGGAGATGAGAATCATGGAATCATCTGAAGGCTCCTTTACTCACATGTCTGGCTATTGATTACCTGGGGGCCTCAATGACTCTCCATCAAGGCCTCTCCATGAGGACCATTGGCTAGTTTGAGTTTCCTTATGGCCTAGGGCTGGCTTCTGTCAGAGATAGCGTTTTCAGAGAGAAAGAAAGAGATGTTTAAGCAGAAACTCTTGTGACCTAGATGAGAAGTCACGTAACATCTTTTCCACCACACTTTGTTGGTTGAAGCAGTCAGGAGCACCAGAGGAGGAACAGTCTCATCATAAAAAGTCAATATGAGATGGGATGTGTATTGGAAAATACAATATGCCTCAGAAGGAATATACGAAAGTTTTTAATTCTGTGTTGTACTGAAGTCAGTAGAAAGAAGAGCAGTGATTTATAACTCTATTAAATGTGAACAATATTCTTTTTTAAGTTAAAAATATAGTTAACAAAAAATATGTATCTTCACCCAGAGTAATAGTAAACAAACAGATATATTAGTTTACATAAATGCAAATGACATTGGAACTAACAATAGTCATAAATCTGCCTTGAATTATTTATATACTGCATCCAATATTTTACAGTAGGACTCTCATTCTTAAGGAAGAAAAATCTGATTTTACATCTAATGACTGATCTTTATATCCAAGGACCAAACTGAGAATGCAGCTGTAGAGCAATGCTTTCCATCAAACAGAATGTTTGATGGTGGGGCTTATCTGGGGTGGCAATTTGCTTAAGTGTAAATTATGACACAAACAGACACTTTGGAGAACATAAAATGGGTCCTTAGAGTCACTGAAGAAAATGACAATGAAAGATGAATTTTATAGAAACAAATATGATCTTTCAACAAAAGTGGTCAAGGAGACCAAATTGGTATAAGGTGAAACTAATGCTCATAACAACCAACATATTATGACATACTGTGCCTTTTTGATAGGGCATACAAAAAGCCTGACATATCAAAGAATGTTCTGTGTTTGCTGGCTTTCCTTGAGACACTGATACTAACTAAGGTCGAGTGTAAATGATAACCTGAATGGTTAGAAGAAGCTGTTTGTGAGCCTCCACTGGTTCTCAGAAAGTGAGTACACCACTTTTAGATCATCCTTAGCCCATTATGCATAAGATGAGGTGGGACAAATTTTAAACCTAATGGGCTTTGTAAAATCTTATGCAGGAAGGAAATCAATATGTATTAAAATAAAGCCCAAGCCCTCAACATGTGCAAAAACACTTGTGAGTTACTAGCAAGATTTTTCTTAAAGAAAATGATCATAATTACAGCATTCAGAGGCATTAAAGCCAGATATAGGCACAAGAATTCACAGTCTGGCCCAGGACAGATGGATATGTGGGGTGAGCCAACTGCCTTATGTGCACCCCAGAGAGTGGGAGAAAGGATCAGGAAGAAGTGGGGCCTTTTGCTGGGCCCCTTCTCCAGCCAGCTCAAGACCTCAGAGATGTACCGGTATGAGTTCCTTCACCTCAGGTAGGGTTTTTTGCCTCTTGTATCCTGGTAGAAATACCTTTACGAATGACAACAGCAACAAAGACAATTCTTAAGCAAGACTCTCATTGTGTGCCTGTTATTTATCCTGTAACTCTGGCACTAGATTACCTGGATGATTTTTGAAGTTGTGAAGGTTTTCTTTCATGATGGCAGTAGTCTGCTTAAGATTTGTAAGCAGTAAGGACATACTGCAAACATAACTTAATAAAACTTGTATAAATAAGAAGTAATCTAAATTTATATATTTGTTTAAAAAATTTACAGAGGGCAACTATACAAAATTCTTCCTATTGAACTAAGTAATCTTTAAATAATTTATAAATGTAATCTTGAGCTGAAAAGCTTGGATTTAGGGAAAACTTACTTTGCATGCAAAAGAGAAAAGAAATTTCCAAAGCGTGTTTATAACTTGTGCAGTTTTATAGTGATAGGCCATTGCCAGAGACAGTTCTGAAAGTAAATCTTTGGAGACTTATCTACCTTACTGGGCATCGGGTCTGGAGCCCACTGCAGGGTGAACCATGGATGCTGATGCAGTTGCATCCTCCCTCCTCCAGGTCATTTGGGGAGCTGTTGGCTGACATTCTATTGGAGGCCAGCAGGATCTTGCCATTCTTTTGGGAATGAACGTGAAAGATGACACTTTCTTTCAAGCTTGGCCATCATTAACACAGACAGAACACAGTACATTACATGGGGTCCCTTCCCTTGTCTGATAGTGGAACCAATCGCCTACCCCAGCCCTTTGTCACCTAGTTACATTGGGTCACTTGGAGCGTGATTGCAGTTGTCCTCACAGGAGTCTTCTTAACGTGCTACAGGGGGATGCAACCCACTGCCCAGCATCGTCAGAACATGATGGCTCTCTGTGTCCTCGCTTTTAATGGCCACTTCTTTTTATCCTTCTCAATGGTTTCAAAGGCCTCATTATCCACTTGCTAATCTAAGCCAATAAGCTCCTTCCCTTTGACCACAGAGTTACGGAGCTGCCTTTGCCCCAGCGTCATAACTCAGCTCACTCATCAGACCAAGCTCAAGCTCCTGTATCTGGATTTCCATGTAGAGGGATTGTTGATGAAAGGGCCGAGGGCCTGCCTCGTTTCTCTGTTGTCTGGAACACACCCATCTTTGCAAGAAATTGCACAACATATTAATGGCTTCTGAAAATAATGCTTACCATGCCTCTTGGAAAAAAAACAGGATAAAAATCTACTTGAAATAAAATGACCAATGCAATCTTAAAAAAGAAACCCACAAGTGCTAAACTTTTTTGAAACAAAACAGAAGCCCTTTTGGCCTGAACAACTTCCTCAAATTTACTTCCAGTCAAGGGCTTATTTATAGAGACAACTCACCAAATCCTTCCAGACTTTTCCTTAATCTAGTAGATCAATGAATTCTCTAGTTATTTTTTCACCAATTCCTACCCAACCCAAAATGTATATGCTGAAAACGTATAGAATTATAGTACCAGATCGTAAACTTCTTGATGTCAGCTTCTAAGCCTTAAATTTCTTTGCAGTCCTAAGAATGTTTATTTAGCACATTGTCGGGCATATGGTAGATCCTCAGATATTGTTAATTTGGCTACAGTTTAGCTTCCAGTTATGTGATATAAGATAAATGTTTGACAATATAGGCTAGATTAAATTACCACTACATAATATGTCTGAGATTCTGAAGCAGATTTCCTAAGATCTTGAGCTACAGGAAAAATACATGCAATACAGGGAAGTTATCTCCTATCACCAAACAAATAGTGAAATACTCTCTAGGGAAGCTGATTTTCATTAGGCTATTCCTAATTAGCTGAAAATGTAATTCAACTGGAAAAGGATCCCTCACACTGCACATTCTCCCTGGATGATCTCAGCCACCCTTGCAGCTCCAGCTACCTCTTAAAAGTGAACAATTCTCGAATCTCTTTCCAACTCCTATCCCTTCCATGGCCTCTAGGCCATCCAGTCCAACTCTTTACTGGAAATATCCACTCGAGTGTTCAACAGAGAGTTCAAAATTAATATATCCAAAGCTAAACTCCAAATATGCTCTTCCTCGTATTCCAAATATTATCCATCATTATTGGATACTAGCCAGAAACCCTGGCATCTTTCTCAACATTTCCTTCAACCTTACTCTCTAGATTGAATCAGCCGCCACAACTCATCATGTTTGCCTCCTTAGCCCTTTTCCTTTTTTAACAGTTTTTAAGGCTTAATCTACATTTCATAAAATATACCCAGTTTAAATATATTGTTTGATGTGTCTTAATAGATGTATACAGTTGTGCAACCATCGTCCAGTTTTAAAACATTCCTATTACACCAAAAAGTTCCCTTGTGCCTCTTGGCACTCCTACCCTGGCCTTAGGCAACCACTTATCTGGTTCTGAGGTTTTGCCTTTTCTGGAAATTTCATGTAAATGGAATCATACACTAGGAAGTCTTTTGTGTCTGGTTTCTTTCACTAAAATGATGTTTTTGAGATTCATCCATGTTATTGCCTGTATCAATAGTCTGTTCCTTTTTATTGTTGCTAGTATTCCTTTGCTTGGGTATACTACCTTTTGCTTATCCACAGAGATTTGGGTTGCTTCCAGTTTGGGCTATTATGACTAATGTTGCTATGAACATTCTCATGCAAGTCTTTGTGTGGATATATGTTTTCATTTCTCTTGGGTAGATATCTAGGACTGGAATTGCTGGTTTATATGGTAAATGCATGTCGAACTTTTTAAGAAACTGCCAAATGTTTTACAAATTGGAGGTTCTATTTTACATTCCCACCAGCAGTATATTAAGGTTCTAGTTCCTCCATATCCCCATTAACACTTAGTATTGTCTGTCTTTTTTTTTTTTTTTTTGAGACAGAGTCTCACTCTGTTGCCCTGGCTAGAGTGCCATGGCGTTAGCCTAGCTCACAGCAACCTCAAACTCCTGGGCTCAGGCGATCCTTCTGCCTCAGCCTCCCAAGTAGCTGGGACTACAGGCATGCGCCACCATGCCCGGCTAATTTTTTTTCTATATTTTAGTTGGCCAATTAATTTCTTTCCATTTTTTAGTAGAGATGGGGTCTCACTCTTGCTCAGGCTGGTTTCGAACTCCTGAGCTCAAATGATCCGCCCACCTCGGCCTCCCAGAGTGCTAGGATTACAGGCGTGAGCCACCGCGCCCGGCCAGTATTGTCTGTCTTTTAATAGCAGCTATTCTAATATGAGTACCATGGCATTCCATTATCATTTGATTTGTATTTCTCTAATGACTAATGATGTTGAGCATCTTTCCATGACATCTGCTGAGGTATCTATTAATATCTTTTGCTATTTTTATTGGGCTATTTGTCTCTTATTATTGAATTTAAAAAGTTCTTTTTTTTTTTTTT
>VBSM01000361.1:7767040-7828483 GCA_008086735.1 Cheirogaleus medius
CTGTGATGCATCTGCTAGGGGCCAAGTGTCAGAGAAAAGAGCGCAGGGGTAGTGGGGAACCGGCATCTGGGTTTGCGTTCCAGGGTCACGTGCTACCGCATCTTGTCTACAACCGCTGGACCAACGCGGCCACTCGTCCCCGGGGCCGGCCGGGGCCGCACGACTTCTCCCGACGGCCGGTGTCCGCGCACCCCGCCATGGGATGGAGCATGCCGGGGGACACCCGAGGCCTTTCCTCCAGAAGCTTCGGGAGGGGGGCTGCCCAACCTGCCGGCTGCGCGGGGGGCGCGCGTGCCTGCCCCGCCGCTTTGTTCTTCATCCGGGCAGAGCTCGCCTCAGGCCCTCCCCGCCCGCTCGGCCCCCTCGCCCCGGGGGCCGCTCGCCTAACGTTTCCCGCCCGGCCCGACGCCTCCTCAGGGCCGCACCCTCGGAGGCGCGCTTCCGGCCCCTCAGCCACTCTGGGCGCCCCTAAAAAGTTCTTTATCTTTTCTGGATACATATCTTTTATCAGGTGTATGTTTTGTCAGTATCTTCCCACCTTCTGTGACTTGTCTTTTCATTTTCTTAATAGTGTCTTCTGAAGAGCCAACATTTTAAATTCTTCTTTGCCGCTTTGAATCTGGCTCTTTCCTCTCTTTTCATAGCCATTTCCTTAAGTTCAATTGTTTTCCATTCTTGCCTGTGTTTTTGTAGTAGCCTAGTGACTGGTCTCTTTACCATCATTTTGCATTTTCTTCTCTGCACCAACTTCTTAGCCACACAAAACATGACAACCATGGGGATGTGCCACTCAGATCTCCTTCCGAAGAACCTGCTGCAGGGACCAGAGCTGACCGAGAGCCTCCAGCAGCCACAGCGTGGGTCCGCCATAGCACTCTAGCCATTTCCACTCTTGCTCCAGGCTGCCCTTGTCCAGTGACTGAGCAGGGTGGCTGCACCAGGGCCGAGCCTTCCTGCACAGTACAAGGCTCTTCCAGCAAGCCACCGTTGCCTGGGAACTCCCCCACAGCCTGGCCAAAGCTATCTTGGACTGCCGCAGTCTGAAGCCTGCTCAACCTACTCCTTTCTTGCCTCTTTGCTTCACAGATCTCAGACCTACATTGCAATCTGAAGGCTCTCCTGCCCATCTCCTGTTCCTTTTCCCTTTATCCTAACAGGTGTTTCTCCAATAAATCCCTTGCATGTCTAATCCTATGTTAGTATCTGCTTCTCAGAGGACCCAAGCTGACGCAACAAGTAAGGCCATTCGTGATCCAGCCCCAGCCCCTAGCTCAATCTTGCCAGTCCCTCAGTTGTCACTGAGCGTGTGTCTTCCCTTTCCAGGTGGCACAACCATGGAGGGACCAAGGGCTTCCTCCGCCTCATCCAAAATTTCTCCCTTTTTCTCAAGCTTCTTCGGTATCAGAAGACAAGTCAATCTGCAGTATTATAGAGGCCATAATAATGTTCTGAGGAAGATTTGTATGAGTAGGAAGAGCAGGAACACCAAGGAAAACTCAGATTCTGCCCCTCTCCCTTGCCCCCATCTATACCCCCACCATCTTTTGCTGAGCTATGAGTGTTGGAGGGAGAAAGAACAAAACCTTTTTTTTCCCATGAGTACTTGCTCCTCTTATCCCCATAAATACATTCATGCCTCCTTTGCAAAGACAATGTTTCTGACTGTGCTCAACTGTGCTGTTGGAGGGATTTCTTTAGCAGTGAGAGACAACGAAGGGAAGTGAAATGTTTAACACCATAAGAATACCATGGGGGCTCTTTAAAAACATGCCAGTGCTCTGGGCCCCAACCCAAACCTTCTAAACTGGTCTCTCCAGAGAAAGGCACCGAGAAAGTATTTTTAACAAATTCCCTAAGTAATTCTTAGGACCAGGCATATTGGGGAGATCCGAGAAGAGTGGTGAAGAACCCAGGCACTAAAACCCTGCTCGTTCAGTTTGATTTCTGATTCTGAGCTTTGCTATCTGCGTAACCTTGGAGAAGTTACTTAACATTTCTGCGCTTAGTTTCTCATCCGTAAAGTGTGGTAATGAATCATACCTCCCCTATCGGTTGTTATGAGGACACAAAGAGTTAATGGTTATAGAGTGTGTAAGACAGTGCCTATCATGTAGGAAATTGTTCTTTAACTTTTAACTCTTATAGTCGTTGTTATCATTATTATTCTTATTAGTGACAGATCCAATTCAACAAAGATCTTGAGCACTTGCCAGATACCATGCTAGGGTCTAGTGTGGAGTGCACGTGTTTGTGGGCGGTAGGGTTAGAACAGAGAAGTGAGCACGATTCGTCATCTGCTCATAGCTAGGTGAGTTTTCTCTCACCCATCCACATTCTCTTATCTCATCTCCATCACTCAGGGCATGCATTTAGCAGCTGCCTGCCAGTATCAGGAGTGGGTTCTGTGGCTGGTGCAGAGCCAGACTAACAGTCTTTGATCTTGGCTTCAGAGAGGTGCTGATGTGTACAGGAAAGAGTCTCTGAGTCATCTGATCAGAGTTCAAATCCCAGGTTATCTCACTTACCAGAGGAGTGAATGACCTTGGGTAAATTATTTAAGCCCTCTGAACATCCGTTTTCTTAATTTCTGATGTTTTATATGTCTGTGGGCTCCTGAGAGGCTTACTGAGATGATGCATGTAAAAACTTCTGGCACATGGTAGGGGCTGAAGAAATGGGTGTCTCTCCTGGTTTCATTGGTATTGTTTGGGCTTACTGAGCTAACCCACCTACAGAGCCAGGATGAGCCCAGCTGCTCTCTATGAGGGCAGACCTGCAAGACCCAAAGGGCTCCCCAAACTGCCAGTCCTATAACTCAAATTATTCACCTTCACTTTGCGTGTTTTTGTCGAACTATTTGTGATGCATGGGGCCTTATACTCCTTACTCTTGTACTGTCTTGTCATTCACTGCCATAGTCTGGGGATATCACAGTTCCTCCAGTGGATTTTTAAATACTCATAGAAATACATCTCAGTTCAACAAACTCGGTTCTTTTCCCGAACTTTGGATTTGGTTTCATCAGCATGGCTTCAAATCCTTGCCCTCTGCCTCTACGCTGAGCACATACAGCCTCTATAAACACACCATCAAAGTGTTTTCAAAGTGAACTTTGGAACAGGACAGTAAGTAATACCACCAAAGCAGCAGTCATTGGTAAAATAATCTTTTTAAACAGCCCGAAATTTTTTGGACTTTGATGTGTCCAAATTTCAAAAGAATGTATAAACTAACTGGAATAAATTTTATTTTTTAAAAAATTAGAACATGTCTTAAAGTAGTTGCCAAAATGGTGCCTAATTTAGAATTGTTCTTTCTATTCTGTTTTGCCAAGGATTCAGAATGGGATAAGGTTATGTAACAGATTGCAAATCAAAATTTACTTCTTACATATTTCTAAGCTTCAAGAGAAATGTAGTCCCCCCAAAATGGATTGGAAAGTTCTAGAAAGCTTCGTGAAGGTGAAAGGCAGGGTTATGAAAAGATAGTAATGGACAGTTCATGGCCTTTTTGCTATTTTTCAAGTGTGATGTTGAACTACTTCAAGTTAATAAAACAGAAATAGAGATGTAACAAAACATTTTGGTGCTGAGAATGAGAACGCTGGGATATTCTAAAAATTTGCTAGATAAGTAACTCATGTTCAGAGGTGAAATAAATCATGCAAATTATATGATTGATTTATTTAAACATGAGTCTACACTTGAGGTAAAATGACTTCTGGAGGAATTGCATGGAATTCTGGATGTAGTTCCCAAGACATCCCTTGAAGAAAAATTTTATCTACTAGATAAACACCCAGATGTAGCGGTACCCACAAGGGTAGACTGCCAATTCCTAGAATGCTTAGCCACAAGTGATCCTTGTTTCCTTTGTACAAAAAGAAGAGGTTATACCTGGGGTGATGGGAAGAACCCCCTTTCTTTGATAAAATGCAACAAGTAGAATCTTATTGAAAAGAGTTTTCAGAAATGCCAATGAATAAGGGCTAGCCCACAGCTGTAGAGGCCACAGAAAGGTCTCTCCTCCTTTCCTGGTGTGAGTTGACAATCTGTTTAAGAAAGTCCTGTGCAATTTAAAATGCAGCCTAGGAGAGAGATACTTTTTAGCCATAACTTTTGGCTTATGTTTTGGTCATCTATTGCTGCATAAAAATTTCACCAAAATTTAGTGGCTTAAAACAATAACATTTTATCATTTTTCCAGTTTGGAATTCAACTGAACAATTTTCTCCTCCATATAGTGTTAGCTGGGGATGCTTGGCTGCATTTAAGTGGGGGCTGGCCTGGGTTGAAAGGATCAAGAAGGCTCTACTCACGTATCTGTCACCTGGGTGCTTCTTCGTGTTGCCTCTCCATGTGGTTGGCTTGGGCTTCCTTACAGCATGGTGGTCTCAGGGTCTTACATGGCAATTGGTTTTGAAGAGGAAGAAAGCAGATGCTGCACGGTCTCAGAAATTCCTGATTGTCATTTCTGTCACATTCTGTTGGTTGGTCAAAGCAAGACATAAGCCCAGCCCAGATTAAAGGGAGGAAAAATGCCTCATCTTGATAGAGTAGCATGCACATATGAGGAGGAAAAGAATTGATGGCAGTCCTCTTTGGAGATTCTCTACCACAGTCTGAGAAGGTGGGTCCGGTAGTAGATGGCTTTGGGGAAGAGAATCAAGTCAGGATAAGCAGGGAGAGCCCTATCAAGAGTCAAAGCTTGGCACTCAAGTTCAGAGATAGTGCAACAGCAAGTTGATCCTGAGAAATTCCAGTGGATAGGAGAAAGGGAGCTGGGAATATTATACTAACATGAATCAGATTTCCCATCATACCATAGATTTTTTTTTTAAAGTTAAATATCTATGCAAAAGCAAAGGATTTTTGCTTCTTCTTTGCATCATTGATGACTCCATAAACTTGTGACTTTAGGTAAAGAGAAGGGAGACAAGTGGCCCAGTAATGATGGGGCCAGAAAAGCACAGCTGGTTTCCCTGTCCTAGTTGCAACTGGCATTTAGTGGAGAGGTCACAAGGGTGCTGAACATCCAAACACACCTCACACTTGGGAAGAATTGTTCCAGCCCCAGTGCCAGCAGCAGACCAGGTGAGAAACACTAGGTGGACCACTGGGGTGATGTAGGGTATTTGGGTGCAAAATATGGACTTTGGAAGATGCAAGGACTGCCAGATCCAGTGATAAGCTATTGTCTTCTCGTAGGACCAGAGTGAGGCATGATGCTAAACTGAAGGACGTATGGTGCCTATAGAAAATGCACTTTTTAGTGTACATATAAAAAAGTCATTATTGGAAACATACATTTTCTCACTTATCTCAGCAGCATAGTCCCTCTGAAATGTTAAATGGGAAATCAAGGAAGGTTATAATTTTATATAGAAATTAGACTGGAACCGTGTAGGAAGAGGGAGGTAGAGAGTGGTAGGGAAACTATACCACAAGCTTTTGAAAACTCCCTTCTAGGGGTTGGCTCGTTTTGGTCTGTGGAAATCATGGCATCCTGTTTTTGTTGTTGTTGTTTAAAATCAGATATGTTCAGTTTTGCTGTGAAGAGATGCTCCTGGTAACTACGCACAGAATCTATCGTATTTTATCCTCCTGTAATTGAACTGATTTTCCCCACATGCAAATCAACCATATACACATTGTCTGTCAATTGCAGTCTTGGTGGTGTTGAACCTGACTTATATTTAAACCTTACATGGGGCTGAATGGGTTGGTTTTCCTCCAGTATGAAATTCACCTCTTGTTGCAGAAACATACTCTCTAACCTTTCTCCTATAGTGCTCCATTTAAGAAAGGAGCTTACATTTGAGACCCCTGATCAGTCTGGTCATAAAACTGCCCCTGCCTCATTCTTTGTTTCCCACAGATCAAGCATTACATGTGAAGCCCGGTTTTGTCCATCCTGAGGCCTGGAAATGGCCTCAGAGTTGGCTGCTCTGTGGTCAGCAGATGGAAAATGTAATGTAGTCACAGCCAAATAAATGGAGAGAGTACATCGCACCCACTCTCAAGCTCAGAAAGTTTCAAATTTTAAAAGCTTTTTAACTACCTCTAATTTGTCAATAGATAATACAAATTAGGCACAAACAGCCTTGATTAAATTGGGTACACTGACATCTGTCTTTACAGCTGTGTGCTTTCGAAAGTCGCGCACAAGTATTTTGGTTGAGTCCCTGTTGAGCATGAAAAAACTCACTGAAATAGGGATTCTAAACAATGTAGTGTAGATACTCATTATCCACATGGTGAATTACCTATGGCAAATTTGAAATTCCCATTGTAGTTCTTCTACCTAGCGCTTATCTGGACTCCTGCCCTCTCTGGTTGGTTGATGTGCACCCCGGGAATGCAAACTCCTTTTCGTATGTTCTCTTTGATGGTTCAGAAGGCATTTGAGACTACACAAAGCCCCAGGGTCATGACTATGAACAACAATTATTGTGCTGGAGATTTACAGATGTGCTGGTTACTAGAGGGTTGTGGTTAATAGAATGTTGAACAACAAAGACTTTATTGTATAACTGAGGAGGGAAAAGCTCCCCAACAGCAAAATACATAATCTCAGAAAGTCAGAGGATCTGGAGGAAAACACATGAAGTTGAGTTTTTCATTTATAACAAAACAAAATTTGTTCCCCAAAATTAAATGGTCAGAGTTTTCAAAAGTCACCCTCTAGGAAATATTTTGCTTCAAAGGAGAAAGATTAAATGTAGATCCAACAAGCCAGTGTCTCCCATATGTAAACTCTTTTCCATAGTGTGGTTAAGCCTTTGGTGAAATCTGATTAACTCAAGTCACTGGGGAACTGTTTAGTGGCTTTTTACTTCATTACACTGATTCTGGTCCCATGGACCTCCTACTGCATATGAAACATCAGACCTGATCTTTCTGCAGCAAATTCAAACACAATTCAGGACCTGCCACACCCCTTCACACCGAATGCATTAACGTGACACTAAATTTTAATGCTAACACTTACTTGGCTTACTCTCTGGTAACCAGATATCCAAACTGGATACTGCTAAGAAGTTCACCAAAACCTAAGAAAACTCTATGGTGGTAATGCTAATTATCCTAGAGTGGATGAGGTTCTTTCTGACCCATTTCCCAAGACCAGTGGAGTGAGCTTTGTAACAGGCCAAACCTCAATGAGTTTCTTTCATGAAGTAGAAAGGCTACCGAGCAGCAGACGGTTAGTGGTAGAATATTTTTGTCCAGAGATTGCTCTGGTTGTCTTCCACTTGCCCCTCCAGATCCATTCTCCATCCCCTTCCATTCTTGACTGATAAGGGAATTTTAATATCAACTGGTGATTTTATGTGTGGAGTCTGTCATCTAAGAGAATAATTTTGCTGCCCTTATCTCTAAGATTTCTGAGGTCCTTCTAGAACAGGATAGGAATAAAAATCGGGAAGACGTGACATTTAGTGCCCCAAAGTATTCCCAAGAATTCAGCCACTTGGAGACACATGTACCAAGGCTGGTCAGCTGGGCAGGTCGCTGTGCTGGGCATATGACTGAAGGGTCTTGGTCCATGCAGACTGCTGCCTTCTACCCACTCACGACCATGAAGGATGCCCTGATCCGCCAGGCTTCTTAGACACAGCGTTCCAGTGACGGTCCAGAGGAGATGGCGTAAATGGATCCGTGCTGCTTTGGAAAGGGCTGCAGGTGGTGGGTTCTTTTCATTTGCCAAATACAACACCTTATCACAGGACACTTTCCTGCTGTCTTTGCTCCCTTGAGTTCACAGGTACAACAGCAACATCATTGCTTTGGTTTCTGAGAGGCTTCCAGTATAAGGAGTTTTTAAAGTTTGCTTTTGGTCCAAGAGAGAGAATTGAGGTTGTGCCTAAGAGAAGCAATATGGTAAATATTAGAGATGATGAAAAGATGAAGAATTGGCTTTAACTTTATTTCGATGTGAAATTCTCTGTCATTACATTACCCGGGGTCCTTTGGGTGTTGGGCATTTTCGCTGGGATCTGGACCGCGTTCCTGTACGGTAAGCTACGGATGACGGTGTCATAAACACTCTGCAGCTTCGACCAGAGAACAAACTGGACCCTTCACAGCAGCTTTGGAAAAGAGCTGCGGCTTTGTTTCTCTTGCCAGTCACAGCCAGTCCTAGATGTAATGGGTTATATGTCACTAATTATAAACAAGCGGACAATGGAGTTTGTTTTTCACCCTGAGAATCTGCACTTGCTCCCAGTCAGATCTGAATGCATTTTCAACTGTAATAGAAACCAGAGCTGAGTGCTCTGGGGCTTTATTATGTGCACAGAAAAGCAGAAATAACTGGAAAACCCAGTCCAAGTTTTAAAAGATTGAGAACCTACCATGTATGGATTCTTTTGCATGGGTTTCCTCTAGTAAGTAAAATAATCCTGCAAGGTCACCACGATCCCTATTATCCCTGGTTTACAGATGAGGAAACCGAGCCTCAGTGTGGTTATTTCCACCGGGCAGGCCACCCGGTTAAGAAGTGCTAAAGCTGGGATGTAACATCATGTCTGTCTGGCTCCAAAACCCACACAAGCATCAGCCATTTCGGCACGCTACCACAACAGCTAACTGCTCCCCAGGATTTAGGGATATTTGACTTTCTTCTTGGGCATGCATTTTTAGGGCTGGAAAAAAACTCTTGCCTCACCCATTCTTTTGCCTTTCAACAAAACTACATGTAAACTACCTCAGATAACACTGTTTCTAGATAGATAACACATGGTTCTCCTTGCCAAGAAGTTCTTTCTTATGTCTGACCTTAATATTTTTTTACTGTAGTTTGAAGTCTTCTCTCTTGCTATGCTCTTATCGTAGAGGGAGAGCAGCTTCCCATAAAAGCACCTCAGAGGCCCGTGGATCGTGAAGCTGCTGCTCTTGGCCCCTCTGCAGAGAAGAGCACTCCCTGCCCGGCCAGACGCCGGAGCAGCCAGAGAAAATCAATCTCGCGTGTTGGAACTCAGTGAGGCTTTAACCTTTCCTGGCCTCTCCCAAATAAAAAATTCAACTTGGGATGAATCTTCAGTGCTCTTAACAATCCTCCCTACCCCTCTACGCCCTCCACCCCCGAACCCCCACCATCCTTAAATTAAAAGATACGTAAAGAAACAGAAATTAGAGACGAGGGGAATTGGGCTGGATAGAACATAAACATCAATTGCTGTATTAAACTTCTTTGCTGAAAAATGTCCTTTGGGAGATCAGGCTGATGGAGCGCAGAAGACCAGGGCAGCGGAGGAGGCTACCTCTCCCTCTCCCGCCTGGCCCCTCGGACACCGTTCGACACACCTGGCTGCCTCTGTGTGCAGCACGAGAGCCCCTCCTGTGGTTGGCAGATCAAAGCCAAGAGTCTCCCCCAGTCTGGTCTCTTCTGACAGAGCCTCAGGCTCATCTGGGAATAAGCAGCAGGCAGAGGGAGGCTGCCCACCGTGGACGGAGATCAGAGGGAGGGCTGGGCGGTGTGGTCAGTGGTTGGTAATAGTATTCCCATCTAGGGACGAGGGAGGCTTTGTAAGGGAGCCAAGGCGCTGGATGGCAGGCCCCAGGCTCGGTTCAGAGGAAGCCACAGAGGGTACCAGGACACTGTGAGGATCTGAGGGCTGAAGGACTTCCCAGTGTTGGCATCTGATGTCGTGGATGCATCGAGAGAACAGCAGAAGCCTGCGCCTTCTCGCCACGCTCTCTTTTCCTGCTCCGCGAGGCTGCCCTGAGCTGTCGTGTCCTATCCCGGGGCTTCAGCCTCCACCTTAATGAAGATGCTTCTCCCACCCCCCATGTCTATGTCCAGCCTAGATTCTTCTCTTGAGCCACAGACTCATATTTTAACAACCACTGAACATGTCTTATTTAATATCCCATACTGAGCTTACCATTTTCTTCCCTCCTTATTCCCCGTCTTGCTCATTGGCATGACCGTTGCCACTTCTGCCAAGCTGGAGACTTCAGAATCCTCTGAGTCCTCCTATGCTTGGACCCCACCCTCATCTGCATCCTCACTGTCACTGTCCCTGCATTTGGCACAGGCCTCCCACATCACTCGGAGGATCGGAACGACTCACAGTCAGCTTCCCCCCACCGCCTTTGCCCACCGATGAATCCATCCTCCACCCCGTCCTGGAGAGATCCTCCTCAGTGCCCAACTCCACACCCCTGCTCTGAAGCTCCCGAGGCTTCCTTGGTGTCTGCAGGGCACAGATAAGACTTGTTCTTCATACTTTGACCCCCAGTGAATCTTCCTAACCTCATAGCCTATCAATTCTCCTCATGCCCCAGCGACGTGGGCTCTGGAATCATCTTGCTGAGCTTTGCATCCTGGATTTTCCCCCCTAGGGTGAAAGGCCATTGGGAGGCATCTGGCATCCTCTGCCACACTCACTAATAGGCCCTCTGACCGCCCCAGAGCGTTACATGTATACATACACACGTATGCAAGTATGGATGTAACTTCTCATTTTATCCACATGCAAGTATGCAAATGTTCATAGCTTCTCATTTATTAACCCCTCGATATTTCACTTCTGATTTGGGACTCCTGCAATATCTACTGTATTTCAGAAAGGAAAAAAAGTCTGTGTATTAATATATTTTAATATTAATAATTAAGGTATGTATGCATACACATATACTCAATTATATAAATGAAGATAGCTCCTCAAGCTTCTCCGCAGTGGTTTGTTTATCTCCAGTCAAACTCTGCTTTGCTTTCCCTGGGCATCTAGCCATAGCATCCTTCCCGGTTCTTGTTGATCTTATCTAGGCTAGAAATGTGGAAGCAACTACAGAGCCTCAAAGAGCGAAATACCTTAATGTGACTGTGCTCATCTGTTACTAATGCCCAGTGAATGCAAACAAGGACTCACAAAGGCAGAGGGATAAACACATTTAAGCCAGACCTATTTCCAAAGAAATAATTTAAAGATGGTTCAAACAAGTGCTTCAAACACACAAGAATAATGATTTCCCCATGGACACATTGTGTGCTTGCTGGCACTATAACTTTGGCCTTACGTGCAGAATCCCATAAAAAGGGGCAGGATGAAAAGAAACAAGAAGTGCACAATGGAGGGAAGACTTTTGTATTGTAGTCGAATATCCCAACCCAAATTACCCAGCCAGAGTCTGCTGTCTCGGGATCCAAGATGCCTGCTGCTGTCTCCGGAAGTGCCATGTGTGGATGCTGAGATATACAAGAGGGGACCCCCAAATGTTGCTTCCCTGTGATTTTTGCAGTGAGCCTCTGGGCCTACCCACAGGGTAGGATTGCCCATGTTTATTGGTTTACTTTTTGCAGAGAAAAACATCAAAGCAGATATGCAGTTGGGCAGTGGGGAAATGGCCTGGCCCTACTAGGTAAGACCAGAGTCACAGGGAATACGTTTCTCTCTGACCCTGGTGCAATCCACCTGTTTGTCCCTCTGGACCACTGGAAACCAAGGGAGGAGTTGTCTGACCCTGTCCCTGCAGGCCACCTTTAGGCTTCCCCACCACCCTCACAAAAGCCTGTATTTTGGCAGGGAGGACTCAGGGGAAATCAGTACAGCCAACACTGTCCATTTTGACCTGCTCCTAAGCCCCCTCCTGGGGACATCATCACGGATGGCAACGACCCTTGCAAACCCCGCCCCTTACCTGAGGTTTCCATGCTCTAAGGAGCCATCAAAAGTGATGAGTTGTTTTCAGTATTTAAGGAAAGCTCTTAAAAAAGCCTACCTCTTCTGCAATAAGACTGCACATGTTGGCTAAAGAATAGGTTTCTTTGCTAGGGCTAGAATTATATAAATTCAGAATGTCACAATACCATTAAATCCTGCTTACAAGTGTTGATTGGCTATTTATGGCAAATTGGGACTTGCTGGGACGTGTTTTTAGGGCATGGACCTAATGTGTATCCTACCCAATCCCTCACTGCTTGCTTAGGTCTCCAAGAGGCAGCATTTGCATCGTCCTGAGTTAGGAGCTCCCAACTCTGTCATCTCTTCCAGCTGGTGTCCCTGGTTTACCATCCTACACACAGAGAAGAGACTAGAGAGAGCATGAGGATAAGAACTTTCCTGGCCTCCTCACTTGTATTCTCCAAAGGTCTCATCAGCAAGGGGATGGGTGGGGAACTCAACTGGGATTTATCCTCCAGGGGCCCCAGTGTGGGCCCAGATACAGACCAGGGCTCCCTGCTGAAGAGGTTAGAGTGCAGAGCTAGCTGTGGGGCCAATCGGGTGCCCCCATGCCCAAAGGGTTCTCACCCATGGTTTGACCAGGCTCGTGTGCACATGCAGAATGACAGCTAAGACTGAACTACCTATGGCAGGAAGAGTGCTAACAGGGCTACTTGGTGGTGGTGAGGCTGGAACCCACTGTCTCACCCTGCAGGGGCCCCACCCACTGGCCTGGAGTCAGGAGGTTTGTCTGACCCCATGGGAGACAGCCCCATCAGCCCCAGGACCCCGTGTGCCACTGTTGTGTGTGCACAGGCTTGTGGATGGTGAAGAACCTGAGCCAAGGATCAGAATGCTGCAGACTCAAGAGAGAGCCTTGGTTAACCTAAAAGGGATCAAAACCTAAAGGACAAAGCAGAAAGGGAAATGTAGATTCTGTATCGGGCTAAAGGGAAAAGAATTTCTGGGGCAAGTTCAGGACCTTCCCAGGCTCTAGGCTGTGGCCTTGACCCATGTCTTAAGTGGGGCTCCCCGGAAGCAGACCTGAGACTTATACAAGGGTAATTTAATAAGAAATGATGCCCGGGGATACCCTATAAGGGAAAGAGACACTGAAGAGGGAGCGGGGAAAGATAAGCAAGTGGTGAAAGGACTTTCATCTCAGGTGAAAGTCTAGTGGGGGAAGGATTCAGGCTGATCGCAGAGAGCGCCTGCCTCCGAACCCGCAGCCGAGGCAAATGGTCTGAACTCGTGCACACCCACCCCACTGGAGTTGTGGGTTAAGGGCCTTTGGGGGTGAGGAGAGAGCCACAAGCACACCTTCCAGCTCTGTGTGAGGGGCCAAAGTGGCTCCAGCAGCCAGAAGACAGCGCTCCAAAGATGAGTTGCAGGTGCAGGCGATCGAAATCACACCAAGAAATGCAGGGGGTGTGCCGAGGAATGGCGAAAAGGGATCCCAGGGGACTATCTGGAGCATAGACTTTGTCTGTAAGGACCCAGCTGCCCTGGGTGGATTCTTGTCTCTGACCCAGCTTCTCCGGCTGCCTGGGCCCTTGGTCTTTGGTTTGGAATCGACCACTTGGACTCTGACCTGAACATCCCATCCTTCCACCCTCCCAGTCAGGGGCCAGAGGGCTGGTGGTCTGTCCTAGAGAGGTAACCTCACTGAGGCGGAAGGCAGGAGACTGAGGTGGAGCCCAGCTCATCTTCACACTGCCCTGCCCCTTGGAGCCACACCCTGAAGCCTGCCGTAGAGACCAGCAAGGAAGGTCTGGGTCTGTGCACACAGCAGGTGCTGCACATGCGGACATTCGAGCCCTGCTTATCTGCCTTTTAGGATTGTTCACACCACTGCTCCTTTCCATGCTCATGTTTAGAGGGGTGTTTCAGCTACTAATATAGCCACGAGTTTATTTTCTAGATTTTTCGGATGAAAAGGCAGAAAGTTATATACCCATGATTTACATGAGTGTGATTTTGTTGAGTGAAGAAGTCCACTTTCATTAAAGAGCATACTCCAGTGCTATCCTTGCCAGGGCTGTTCACATTGATGATAATAATAAATAATGATAGTAATAATTAAACAATGGTAGCTCTTGTTTTGTGTGCTATGCTCTGTGCCTCATATGAATTATGTTGTCATCATTTCTATCATTCCCATTTTGCAAAGGAGGAAATTGAGGCACAGAGAGGTTAGGTAACTTGATCATGACCACACAGCTACTGAGGCACAGTAAGTGGATTCAAACCCAGGTATGTCACCCTCCTGAGCCTGCCTTCTACTCTCCCTGCTGTCTGATGTTGGCTACTGCTGCAGACACGTGTGTAGAGGCTGAGAAGTTGGATAAAACAAAACCAGCAGAATTATTTCTGCCATGGACTCTCTCCCTATTTTTCCTTAGCTTCAAAGGAAGTTGGGAAGAAATGAGGGAAATAAAGAGAGCTGGGAAGCCTGCTGACCGTGACTTGGTACATTCTCTCGCACACACATTCCGGGGGCACCGTGAGATAAGAACGGTAAGAATTCTCATGTTGACGTCTCTGCACAGAAGGTCACAGCTCTCGTAAAATGTGGCCTTCTGGGTCTAGTAAAAGGGCCTGGCCTAGAAACAGACGAAGATACTACTCTGCAGAAGAAGGGAAGAACCCTTTATGAGGTTCAGGTTTTATTTTATTTTTTTTAAGTGATGACCACAGAAAGATAGTCTGACTTGTTTAGAAAGCCTTCTTTTTAATCTTTTTTAGAAATGACTACTTTCTACTAAAAAAGGGATACTTGGGGGAAACAGAGAGAAAGAGTTTTCTGTGGGTGATTTATAGAGCAAGCTATTTCTGGGGATTAAGACTGTCTACCTTGGTTTGAGTTATTTGATTATTTAAAAACCTGAATGAGCACAAGACAGTTAATTTGTCGGCTTTCTGGTGGACCTTCGTGTCATCGTGTCCTCTCCAGATGACTTCTGGCGAGATTTATTTACCTGGGGTGGCCCCTCGGTTGAGCTGAGCCTGCAAGAGCACTTAGCCCCTCTCCCTCCCAGCAGGCCCCTCCCTGGGGTCGCTCACAATGGCTGCCTTTGAGCCCAGAGAGCCTCAGTCATGCAGGCCTCTGTCTAACATCCCTGAGGAAAATGCTGGAATCCCTCAGAACGGAGTGGAACTGGAAAGGGAGACGTCATTATCCCAGAGCTGACTGTAAATCGTGCTGTTTAGTCTGTAAAGCAATTAGGTCTGGGGAGTGTAATGTGATCCTTCTGTGGCGTCTGTGGCCCCTGTGGGTCTGTCGGTTCTCCGTGGGCACCAGCACTGAGCTTTTTTGGGGCTGGATTTGGTGTTCCCTAACACAAACGGATGCTCTGAAAATAGGTCGGCTTTCTCTTACCAATTGATCGGCTGTGTGTACAAACGGCCTAGACTTGGTCTTTAAGGATCTGAGTTCAAATCCCGGCTTTGCTTCTTTCTTGCTGTTTAAGCTGAGCAGGACCAGTCACTGTGGCTCCTCTGAGTGAGCGTCAGTTGCATCAAAGGGGCCTCCGCACCTCTGCCACGCAGGTGTGGCAGGATTGTGCGGCACCTGGCCTGGGCGCAGTCAGTGTGCATTCTCCTTAGTCCATCTGGTCTCTGTGGAGTGTGGCCGGCAGCCTCTTGGTTGGCAGCAGCCATGTTCAAAAGGCCTGCCATCATTTCTACCTGCTGTTTCAGAAGGCTGGCTGGCCTGGAACCTCTCCACGGATGTCTCCCCCCCACCATTTCTGTGGAATTCTATGTCCTTACCACCCTTGTAAAGTGTTCTCCATCACAGTATCCTGGCTGTTCTCTACACATCCCTTAGCCACAATTTTAATCTCCTTTGCTTACTTCTTCTTATCTGTCTTCCCCACTAGCCTGTGAGCTTCACAAGCCCACAACCATGTGACCATGGTTGCCTTAGAACCTAGCACAGTGCCTGGCACAGTGATGGCTCCCTAAATATTTTGTAGGGTGAATGAATGAAAAATAATACATGCCCAGTAGGCAGCCAACAGGCAGGTGGGAGCCAATGCCCTCCTTACTTACCTGAGGTCAGAGTCCAATAGGGCGGTGTCACCCCTGGTTCCTCCTGGGGACATCCTCATACCCTCCATACCACAGCCTTGGAATCCCTACCTGTGGACTTCTTGTACATGAGCAAGAAATAATTTTCCATGTCATTTATGCTGCTGTTATTTTGGATCTTTTGTTATATGCAGCCAAAACTCATTTAGCTGGTACTCCAGGGAATTTATATTCTAAGGGAGGCTCCACTAGGCTAAAGGCAGCTTTGAAACAGCAAATAAAACAATAAGGGGCCTGTGTGGTTTGTGTGCATGTGTGGGAGGGGGGCAGATTCACCAGAATCTGGGTGTGTTTGGTGCGAGAAGGAGTCTCTTTTCCCCAGTGCAAGATAAAGCACTGGGAAGAATCTTGCTACACTGCACATTAAGCCAAGTCTCCTTCGCTAAGTGTGGACTCCAGTGCACATTTGTTTTAAATTAGTCCCTAATTACTTAAGTGTCTGTGGTGTCTTTGCTCTTAGGGGCTTGAGAGTAGAAGGAGGGAATCTCACTGTCCTCACCCCTGTACCCCCAGAATGGAGACCCTCACAGAGGCTCACCTTCCCAGGCTTAGTGAGAGGCTGGATGGTTAGAAAGCCAAGACTGCAGGGCGTGAGAAAGGGAATGACCACTGGGCTTCCCTTCTAACTCTCCAAATTCCAAGCCCAAACTTGGCATTGTGTTGGGAAATCTGACTGTTTTGCTTTTGTGGCAATGCTAACATATACCTCATTAGTCTGTTTGTCTTAAAATCCACCCACTCTTCCAAAGAAAAGGAAAATAGGGCTTAAAATAGTTCACTTGTGTATGTGGGAGCCACTGCCAGAGGTTTAATACCAAAAACCCCTTTCAGGTCTCTGCTGGACCCACTTCTGGGGTGAAAAGCTGCAAGGACTTGGCAGATGCTCTCTCTGCTGGGACCATGGTGGGCGCTCGTGACTGCAGGGACGTCCAAGAGCAGTTAGGACTCACCAGCCAGTCTTAGACTGCCAGAGACAGGAGAGGCCCAGAAGTCATGGAGAGGAGCCTGTTGTGTCACATCTGAGATAACAGAGGACTGGAGCTGGTGATGACTTGCCCAGGGTCTCACAGCATGGACTGGCAGAGCAGAACTTGACCACATCCCAGATTCGCTCCTCTGCCCCGTACCTCAATCAGAGACAAGTGAGAGTCCAACCTCCATATTTCATCAATAGCCCTCTCATGCGCCTCACCCACGATCTCTTCCTGCCCAAATCCAATCACTTATATATTCTGTTGATCTGTAAGAAAAGCTAATCATTTGTTGACTCCCCACTCTGTGCCTTGGCCCTGTGCTTCACACGTGTAGCTCATTTGATCTTTATAACAACGATTAGATAACTTACAATTATTAGTGGTTATAATTAATAGATTATTATTGTTTTCTCCTCTGAGGCTTGGAGTGGCCAAATTTTAAGTGACTTGCCCAAATTTACACAGGGTTTAGAATTGGGTCCAGGTATTCTTGCAGTCTGACTCCAGATTCCTCGGTCTTAACCACTGCACTATATAGTCTCGCAGACTTTTAACATCTTAACCTTTCTATTGGCATTGAATGCTGCTCACCAAACATCAATAGACCATGTCCCTGGAGTGATTTTTCTTTGGTGATGATAGAGTCACATACCTCTATTCATAGTTTCTGATCTGTTCTGCTTTATGTGCATACTTGTGGCTCATGTTGAAAGGATATAATTTGTATGATTTCTCAAGTCATGCCTGTGTAGATTTGAGTGGGACCCAGCACAAGAGAAGGCACCTGAACCGATCTAGGCTGCTGTGCATGTTGCTTTGCCACTTGGACTACAGGACCCAACACATCCAACAGAGCTTGAAGAGTCCGTGGCATGTCAGACTGCTGTATGAAGTCTTTGCCAGGCCTTAATGAACGAATCAAGGCACAGACCATTAGGACTCTAAGCAAAGGCGTGTCATCCTGTATGGAGAACTATTCTCCTTTGAGAAACAGCTTTGGCTTGCTCCGGAGTATTGGAGAGGCTGAACGTTTGAGTGTGGGCCACCAAGTTGCCGTGTGAACTCAGTGGCCCAGCGTTAACTGAGTGACAGTTTTCTGACACATTAAACCATAAAGTTGGGCATGCATGCTTCACTCCACCATCAGATGAAAGTGGTATACGTGCGACTGGGCTCAAGCAGGTCCTAAGACACAAGTAAGTTGCATGACAAATGGTGCAGATGCCAAGGCCCATGCTCAGGGCTTTGAGCTTTAATGCTCTGCTGTCACCATCTTGAGATTCTTAATAATTTTTGAACAAAGGGCCTTTCATTTTCATTTTGCTCTGGGCTCCACAAATTACGTAGCCAGTCCTGTTCTTGCCACACTGCCCCCTCCCTCTTAACCTGCATCTATGGCTGAATGCAGAGTTGTCTATGATTAGCTGATGGAAGAAAAACCTGGGGCTCGGTTTGCATGTGATCCTCCGTAAGATGCTGACACTAACTGAAGGGGAATGGCTGCAAAACCATAGCCTCACTCCAGGGTGTCCTTGAAGCACAGCGGTGAAAGAAAATCCTCTCAGTGGGCAGTTGTTCATCTTGCCTGGAAGAAGAGATTAGGGTCGATACTGATTCACACACGGTGGATAATGGTTTGGGTAAATGGTTAAGGAGTTGGAAAATTGGGGACAAGGAGGTCTAGGGAAGAGGTATGTAGATAAACCTTTCTGAATGGGCACATAATGTACAGATATTTGTGTCTGGTGTGAATGCTCATCAAAGAGACACCTCACAGAGGAGGATCTTAATACTTTGCTGGACATATTGACCCATTCTGGAGATCAGACATCCTCTTTCCTCAGCCACTCTTCCTTGCACTATTGGCCTGTGAATAAAGTGGCCCTGGTGGCAGGAATGAACATCATGCATGAGCTCAGCAGCATGGACTTCCACTCACCAAGGCTGGTCTGGCTAACGCCACTGCTGAATGCACAATCTGCCAACAGCAGAGACCAACAGTGAGCCCTGGAGAGTGCGCCATTCCTTGCGGGAACCGGCAGGCACCTGGGAGCAGGTTGATTACAGTAGACTGCTTCCATCATGGAAGAGATGGCACTTTGTTCTTACTTTAGCAGACACTTTCTTTGGATATAGATTTGCCTTTTCTGCCTATAATTCTTCTGCCAAAAACACCATGCACAGACTTATAGAATACCTTATCCACCGTCATGGTATTCCACATAGCATTGCTTCTGACCAATGAGCTCATTTTATAGCTAATGAAGTACAGTGATGGGCTCATGCTCATGGAATTCCCTGGTCTTACCAAGTTTTCCATCACTGTGAAGCAGCTGACTTGATAGAATGGTGGAATAGCCTTTTGAAGATTTAGTGATGTCGGGTGGCAATACCTGGCAGAATTGGGGTGGTGTCCTAGAGAATGAGGCATGTACTCTACATCAGTGAAAAATATATAATTCTATTATGGCTAATTTTATGTGTCAACTTGACTGGGCTAAGGGATGCCCAGGTAGCTGGTAAAACATTCTTTCTGGGTGCATCTGTGAGGGTGTTTCTGGAAGAGATTAGCATTTGAATTAGTAGATTGAGTAAAGAAGATCCACCCTGATGAATTTAAGGCAGGCATCATTCAATCCATCGGGGGCCCAAATAGAACAAAAAGAGGAAGGGAAAAATTCTTTCTCTCTACTTGAGCTGGGACATCCCCTTCTCCTGCCCTCACACATCAGCAAATCTCTTTCCAAAGAAAGTATCTACTCTTGCATCCTGGGCTTTCAGACTCTGGGACTTATAGGAGCAGCCCCCTAGTTCTCAAGCCTTTGGCCTCGGACTGAGCTATTCCACATGCTTTTCCAGTTCTGCAGCTAGCAGACAGCATAGTGGAACTTCTCAGCCTTCCTAAATTGCCTGAGCCAATTCCCATGATAAATCTCTTATATGTCTACATGTATGCTATTGGTTCTGTTTCTCTGAAAAAAACCCTAATTCAAGTGCTCTTTTTCCCCGTAGTCAGGATTCAGGGTCTGGGGATCAAGGAGTAGAAATGGGAGTGGATTACCACTGGTGATACCACTAGCGAATCTTCGCTTCTTGTCCCTGAAACTTCACGCTCCCCTGGTCTAAAGGGCATAGTTTCCACTGGAGGAATGCATCCAGCACAGCAATGATTCCATTAAACTGGAAGTTGGGACTCTACTCTGGCTTCACCGGGCTCCTCATGCCAGGGACTGACAGGCAAAGAAGGGGGCTGCTGTACCAACAAAGGTGATTGATCTTATCAAGGGAAAATTGGTTGCCACTACACAATGGGGGTAAGGAGGAGTATGTTGCTATGTCTGGAATGGAGATCCTCTGAGCTACTCTTGGCGCTTCCATGTTCCTCGATGAAAGTCAGTGGTAAACTACAACCACCTAGTACAGGCTGGACTGCTAGTTATCCAGACTCTTTTGGGCTGAAAGCTGGGTCATCCCCATCAGGTAAGAAATTTTGACCACCTGAAATGCAAACCAAGGGCAAAGGGAATATTGAATGGGTAGCAGAAGGTAGATATTACTATAAATACCAGCTAGGACCAAATGACCCATTGCAGAAATGAGGACTGTAATAACTATGAGTGTTTTTCCTTATTTTTCTATGAATACATTAGCCTAGCTTCCCCTTTTTCTTCCCCTCTCCCATTTCCTTACCACCAAACATAAGATGCATTAATAGTAGTTAACTTTACATCTTAGTATTTGATGAGTGTGACTCAGCTGAAAGAGGAATGAATATTGTCCAAAGACCCAAAGATGGATAAAAAACGTTGTATCTTCTTTTATAGAGAAGGTTATGTGTTTTTGGTGGGGCACGAGACAGTTGCATCATGTGAGGCAAAGCATGATCTTGCTATTGTCTTTACTTGGAGGCTAAGTCTGATTAAAAGAAACATGTATGGATGCCAAGTTGTCATGGGGTGGACTGCAGTGGTCCTGTATTATGAATTTTAACTTAGCTAAGCTCAAATCATGTTGCCAAGAGTTCTATTCTCTGTATGGTTCCAGGTTAAGGTTGGCTGCAAGGGAAATTTGCATAAGATTGGAAAGAAAGAAGTGAAGCTGTAGTCATTTTGCTATGTTCCGCAGGTGGTTGTATGGCAGGTGCTGTTGCAACTCATGCACATTGTGACTGACCTGTTGGCAAGGGGTCAAAGCTGGGCACACAAATCTGCCATCTCCTATCTGATATCCTCTTTCCTTCTCTGAATCCTGGGCCGGGTGCAGCTGTGTGGTCAAGGTGCCAACTTGTCCTGCTGACCCCTTGTGTCATCGGGCATGGAGGTGGTGAGATACAGACACGATTCCAGTTTGCCCTTCCAGGCTCCGGCTTCCTCCACTTGGTTTCCTCCACTTCACATCCATCTTCCACTCTCAACTTCCGGCTCGGCTGACTTTGGGCTCAGCACTAGATGCAGAGGTGACAGCCCTAAATAAACTTTATTCCATTCCCCCAGGCTGTGTCTCATCCCTGTAATGAATCCCTTGTTCTGTATCACTCGAAGGGGTTCATCTTCCCTGATCAAACCCTGGCTGATACACCCACACTGATAAATCCTCCCTCAAAATCCTTCATATCCACCATTCCACTTAATCCTTACAGTAATCCCTTGAGATGGATATTACTATACTCATTTTGAAGATAAGGAATCTGAAATTAGAGAGGTTAAGTGACTTTCTGTAAGTCACCAGGCTCTGAAATAGCCACGCCAGGACTCAAAGCCAGATTTAAAAGATACTGAGTTCAAACTTCTAAGTTCCCCAAACATTATATTTGAATCTACATCACATTGCTGAATTTGTGTTTCTGTTGCTTTGTTTCTGATCCTCATGGAACCAGAGCTTTAAAAATTAGGTTTCAAGGGTGGTGATCATGAGATCAACTTTTCTTTTGTCTGCTACCCTTTCACACCTGTGTTGTGTGCATGTGTGTGCGTGTGTGTGTGTGTGTGTGTGTTGAAAGGCTGTCTTTTCCTGGCTACTAGGTAAAAGCTCGGGCCTAGTGATTCTTCTGTTCATCAATAAGCAATACAAAGTTCTGCAAACATGTTAGGGAGCAAAACATATCCAATCTTGCATATTAATTAGCACTTCAATTCATATTTAGAGTAAGACTTCCTTCTTCTCTGACCCCCCTATACCCACCTCCTCCTTAGCTAAAATTGGCTGCAGTCTAACTGCCTACGTTTGGGGAAAGGATGTGGCTAGTATCCTCTCTTTTCCGGCTTCACTCTTCCCATACTCACCCTCCTCCCCAGGACAGGAGTTGGGAGGAAGGAGGAGAGGCAGGAATGTTGTGTGTGTGTTTCTAAAAAATACTTTTGCATACCTGAATTGACACATCATAAAATTCACCCATTGTAAGTGTATAATTCAATGATTTCTGGTCAATTTAAAGAGTTCTGTAACCATCATAATTTTTAACTCTGTTAAAACATTTCCGTTACCCCAAAAAGTTTCCTCAAGCCCATTTGTAGTTAACCTTCACTCCTTCCCATAGTCCAAGGAAGCCAGTGATCTGCTTTCTGTCTTTATAAATTTGCTTTTTCTGGATATTTCCTATAAATGGCATAACGTAACATGTAGCAATTTATGTTTGGATTCTTTTACTTAGTTTAATGTTTTTTGAAGTTCATCCATGTTGTGGCATGAATCAGAAATCTGCTTCTTCTTACTGCTGAATAGCATTCTATCATATGGATATACCATGTCTTATTTATCCATTCACCATATATAATGAACATTTGGATTGTTTTCAGTTTTAGGTAATTATGAATAATGCTCTAATAAACATTCACATACATGTCTTTGGTGTAGATATATCTTTTTATTTCTCTTGGGTTTGTTCCTAAAAGCAGAATTTCTGGGTTGAATGATAAATTTTATTTAAGATTTTAAGAAACATCCAAACCATTTTCCAAAGGGGCTATAAAATTTTACATTTCATCAGCAATGTGTGAGGTTCCAGTTTCTCCGCTTCTTCACCAACACTTATTATTGTCTGTCTTTTTATTGTAGCCATTCTGTGGGGTATGTAGAGGTATCCCACTGTGGTTTTAATTTTCATTTCCCTAATGATTAATGATGTTGAGTGTCTTTCAGATACTTATTAGCCATTTGTGTCTCTTCTCTAGTAAAATATCTATTCAAATCTTTTGCCCATTTTTAAATTGGGTTGTCTTCTTATTGAATTGTAAGAGTTCTTTATATTCTGGATACAAGTCCTTTATCAGATACATGATTTGCAATATTTCCTCCAAATATGCGGCGCCTTTTCATTTTCTTTACATTTTAATAATCTTTCCATTTTCACAGTGTCTTCTGGAATACAAAAGTTTCAAATGTTGATAAATCTAGTTTATTAATTTTTTCTTTTATGCATTGTGCTTTTGGTGTCATATACAAATTCTTTGCTAAACCCAAGACCACAAAGATTTTTAATTCTAAGAAATTTTATAGTTTTACCAATTTTTAGCTCTTTCATTTAAGTCTATTTACAATATATTTAATTTTTTATGTGAATTTCCAACAGACTCAGTACCATTTGTTGAAAAACTATCATTTCCTCATTGAATTGTCAAAAATTAATTGTATGGAAATGTAAAGCTTTATTTCTGGACTTTCAATTCTGTTCTATTGATCTATAATATAGATCATATGTCAATTTTACATGCCAATTCTTATGCAAAACACCATAATGTCTTGGTTATTGTAGCTTTATAGCAAGTTTTGAAATCATGTAGTATAAATGTTCCAACTTTGTTATTTATTTTCAAATTTGTTTTGCTTACTTTAGGTCCTTTACATTTCTATATAAATTTTAAGATAAACTTGCTAATTCTTTCTTTGCCAAAAAAGAAAACAACCCCCCCCAAAAAAAACCCTGCTGAGATATTTACATATTTACAGGAAGTGAACTGAATCTATAGATCACTTTGGGGTGGAATGCCATCTTAACAATATTGAGTCTTCTACGAATATTTAGAAGTATGTTGTTTAATTTCCAAATATTTGAGAATTCCTCAGATTTCTTTCTGTTGTTGTTTTAAAATTTAATTTTTTGTGGTCAGACGCCATACTTTGTATGCTTTAAATCCTTTTAAATATATAGAGACTTGTTTTATGACCTGGTACATGTTTTTTTCTTTTTCTGGAGAATGTTCCAGGTGTGTTAGACTAGAAATAGTTTTAGAGACAAGGAAGATATTTCATAATGATAAAATAGTCACCCAATGACTGCAGAATACATACGATTTTTAAGCACACTTGAAACATTCTTCAGGAAAGACCATATACTAGGCCATAAAACAAGCCATCACTCACATACACACACACACACACACACACAGTCTTAGTCCATTTGTGACAGAATACAGTCATGCACACCACTTAATGACAGGGATATATTCTGAGAGATACATCATTAGGTGATTTTTTCATTGTGGATCATCATAGAGTGTACATACACAAACCTAGATGGTACAGCCTACTTCACACCTAGGCTATACAGCCTGTTCCTCCTAGACTACAAACTTGTATGGCATGTTACTGTACTTAATACTATAGGAAATTGAAACACAATTGTATTTGCATATTTACATATCTAAACATAGAAAAGGTACAGTAAAAATACAGTATTATAATCTTATGGGACCACTGTCATACAGCCAGTCCATCGTTAACCGAAATGTCATTACATGGCACATGGCTGTACTTAAGACTAGGTAATTTATAAAGAACAGAAATTTATTTTCTCGTATTCTGGAGGCTGGAAAATCCAAAGTCAAGGCACCAGCAGGTTTGGTTGTCTGATGAGAGCTGCATCCTTTGGAGGAAAGAAACACTGTGTCCTTATATGGCAGAAGGTAAAGGGTAAACTAGCCAAATGTTACATAAAGCCTCTTTTATAAGGGCCTTAATTCCTTTCATGAGAGAGGAAACCTCATGGCTTAATCACCTCTTAAAGGCTTCATATCTTAATACTATCACATTGGAAACATCTAAATTTTGGAGGGGACACAATCTAACCATAGTGTATGAGCAGACACACACACACACATGCACAAAAAGCTATGTCAAATTGGTGGTAGAGTTGTTCAAGTTTTCTATATCCTTGATAATTTACTGTCTATTGACTTGATCAATTATTGAGAGTCAGATACTGAAATTTTCAACTACTATTGTTGAATTATGTATTTTCCCTTTCAATTCTGTCACTTTTTACTTTATGAATTTTGGGGTTCTATTGCTATTTGTTATAGCTTCCTAATGCACTGATAATTTTATCATTATGAAATATCCATCCTTTTTTGTTCTAATACTATTTCTAGTTTTAAAGTCTGTTTTGTCTGATAATAATAGAGCCACTCCAGTTCTCCTATGAATACTGTTTGCATAACATATCTTTTTTCATCTTTTTGCTTTTAACCTATTTGCAACTTTGAACCTAAGATGTGTTTCCAATAGGCAGCATATAGTTGATTCTTGCCTTTTAAATCCAGTAACATCTGCCTTTTTATTGGGTTTTTAGACCATTCACATTTAATATGCTTATTTTTATGGTTAGATTTATAATGGCCATTTTGCTGTTTTTCCCATATGTTTCCTGTTCCTCCTTGACTGCTCTCTTTGTGTGTTAAATAAGCTTTTAAGGGGTACTAGTTTGATTTGTGTTTAATTTGTGTTTAATGTTTTGGGAATTATTTTGCCTAAATTTATAAAGAATATTTTTTCTGGATTAGAATTATTGGTTAACATTATTTCTTTTAGCACTTTGAATATGTCATTCATTCCACTGCTTTCTGGCCACCATAATTTCAGATAAAAAGTCAACCATTAATCATCCTGATGTTCCCTGTGTGTAATGAGTCATTTTTCTTTTGCTTCTTTCAAGATTTTTCTCTTTGTCTTTGTGTTTTAAGAGTTTAAATATGATATGTTTAGGTGTGAATTTCTTTATGTTTGTCCCACTTTGAATTTGTTAAGCTTCTTGGATCAGCAGATCAAAGATTTTCATTAAACTTTGGAAATTTTATGCCAGTATGTGTCTAAATGTTTTTACTGTCTCTTTCTATCTTCTCTCTCCTGGGACTCCTACTCTATGAATTTTGGCATAGTTTCTTTATCATCATAGGTCTCTGAAGGTCCATCTATTTTTCTTCATTTTTTTCTCTTTGTTATTCAGATTAGTAATTTCTATTGATCTATCTTCAAGTCCATTGATTCTTTCTTGTGCCATCTTGAATTTTCTACTAAGCCCTTTTAGTGAATTTTTAAATTTTAGTTGTATTTTTCCAACTTCAGAATTTTTAGTAGGTTCTTTTAAAACAAGTTCTGTGTCCTAATTGAGAATCTCTATTTATTAATTCACTATTGTTGCTCTTTCCTTTAATTCTTTAAGCATTCCTTTATAAATAAAGTAACTTTTAAAATATAGTTAAACCTAACTAGAACATATGTAACTTTAAACATATAGTAACTGCTTTTAAGTTTTTGCTAAATCCAGCATTTGAGGACACTCAAAACAGCTGCATTTTTTTCTCACATATAGGTCACAGTTTACTGCTTGTGTGTCTTATAATTTTTTGTTGAAAACTGTACATTTTAGATAATCTGTCGTAACAACTTTGGATTCTGATTTTGCTCCCCCAAAGGTTGCTGTTGCTGTTTCATTTGCTTGTTCGTTTTGGAACTTGCCTTGGCTGAATCTGTAAGATCTGTAGCATGCAGACAATGATGTCTCAGCTCGGTTTTGTTCTTAATATTCTTACTTTTATTTTAAAGTATAAATGCTTCTCAGAGTGCCATATGCCTTTGGTTGATTTCCAGAGTGCTGAAATGGTTGTTTTTGTCAATCGTATTCAGATTTATAGTTGCTTTGGGGGGATAAGCTATATTGGTCTCCTTTCTCCGACGTAGCTAGAAGTTCCTCCTTCCACAGGACAGTTTTTACTTGACTGGTACAGTTGTAAAATGGCTTTATCAGATGCTTTCTCCTGTGAGACCTACAGTGGGTTCTTCAGAGCCTATTCAGTTGGGCCTCTCTAACAGAAACTCCTGTAACACTGGCTGCACATTCTCTCCCTTCAGCTGCTTCTTCCTTACTTGGTTTGGTTTCCCAATGGTCTACTTCACACCAACTCTCAATATTGTGGTCCCATCATTTTTCCAGGTAGTCCTCTTGTATAAGGTCTAAAAATAGCTCCTGGCTCATTCCTCTCTCATGTGGCCCACATATGGGCCTCAGGAAACACACATTAATCCTTGTCCTGGCACGCTCAAGGAGTGCCAGCCATCCCAACAAAGCAACTACTCTCCTTTAATCCACCACCAAATCAACTCAACATCTGCGTCTCTTGTCTTCTAGATTTCCAGGCTGGATTCCAACACAGCCCACAGTTTCCAACTTTAGGGAGCACTTAGTGAGGTCCTTGAGTCATCCCCCTGAAGCTCTCCTCACTGTGGGAGTGGAGAAAAAATTCGATGCAGGTCTCTCAAACAAATGCTCCTCATAACATTCTTTCTCAACCTCCACACTTCCAATTCTTTTATAAACTCCTCATAGGAAGGGATTTTTAGAGGCATGGAACTGGTCCCCAGATATTTCCTTTTGAAAATCTGCTTCTCACTCTGAACCATTATTTTAGAATTTCTTATCTATTGTATCTTGCTGCTTCATTTAAAAAATTCTAATTCAGCATCCTGTTACACTTATGTTTATTTTTATAGACTTCTTCTGGTCTCCTTCAGACTAAACAATGTTTCTTAAAGTTCTGGGATGTTCACAGATGTTATGTGAAAAATGGATCCTATGAATAAATATCTTTGGGGAACGCTGTGTTAAGCAAAGCTACACACATCTCTTTTGCTGCAGGAATGCTCAGAACCTTCAATGTGCTAAATATGCACTGTGAGTTTCCAAGGGGCCATGTAGACTATATAGTTTTTATCAAGATTCTTTGACCATGAGGAACCCTCTCCTGCCTTTTTTTGCCAACCATTTCAAGGAATTAGCATTATGTAGAATATATTTTGGAAATATTGGCCTGGAAGGTGCCAATGGAAAGGAAAGGTATTTTCCTTCTCATTCAGAAAACTCCCTAAGGGAGGCAATGTGCTTGACCTTTACCTCTTTCTAACCATGGGAATTCTGAAAGATTCGTGTGTTTTTGTTTTTGTTTTTAACCTGATTGTGGTAAAGCTTGATTATGTGGTCCCTTCACTAGACTATAAATTCCTTTGGATAGGAACCCCATCTTACTCATTTTACACCTCCAGGGCTTACCACAGTGTCTGGCATTTAGCAGGATTGAATGAACAATAGTGTTAGTGGAGGATTTCTTTGCATCTTCTTCTTTTAAAGAAAGTAAGAAAGGTCTCCACGCTAGGATCCCAAACCACAGATGAGCAATAGTCAAACAAGACTGTTGGGTGCTGATGAAACCCCCCAGTGTGTGAAAATCTGTGCTTATGAATATTTAACCCACAGAAGGATGTGTTAAACGTGCAAACGTCCTGTGTGCTCTTTCCAAGGGCAACCACCGGTGGGTTTTCTCTTTTTTTTTTTTTTTTTACATCTGTGTATGTGATTGCATACACAAAGCTGAAAAGAGGAGTTGCTGAGAACTTTCCAAAAGAAATGAATGGGATAAAACAGATTGCCAAGTTACTGAGTGGTAATTAAGAACAGATTCCTAACATCATCACTTTACCATTTTTAAGATATTTTCCTTTAAAAGACAAAACCGCTGAATGATGAAATGTGTCATGCTTCTCCCAGAGTCTCTGAGTCTTTGCTCAGTCGCACACACGTGTATTTGCCAGCCGAAAGTCACACATCTTGAACACTGTAAGCAATGTTTTATTTTTCAATGGAGAAAAGTGTGTGTGTGTCTGTGTGTGTATGTGTGTGTGTGTTATCCATCTTCACCCCGAATATAGATCAGCTGGGAAAAATTTTTTTTCTTTTAAATATTCCAAAATACAATTTTACCCTGAAGCTAACTGGAACATTTGGCCCTGCGCATTATTTTTCAAAGGGTTTCGAGCTACTGAAAATGGGGTTATAATGGAGGTTTGTATGTGATCACGATGGTGCAAGTACTCTGGCTCCAGAAATAACATAAGCACTGGTGGCTACTAGCAGGTGTGGCCTTCCCCAGCCTGGGGACCTTGGCTTTGATTATGAATTATCTAGGGGAGATCAGGAAAGAATTCCACCCCATTTCACACCCACTCAAGCACTGTGCTCACTGTATGATATGCCATCCCACATCTGGCCAGGTGTGGTGCAGTGGGCCAGAGTTTGCCTTATTGGCCTCTGAGGGAGGCCACATACCAGATTAGACACACGCGTGGCCTGCCTCACTGCGGGGGTGGAGGGCCGCCGCCACGATGTCCCAGGATTGTATGTCTTGTGGTTAAACACTTAGGGTTTTGACGTAGGCAAGGCAGCAGAGCTGACCCTCAAAGCCGCTGCAAACAACCTGAGAAGGCTTCTCAAAAACGCAGTCCTGCTCCTCTTGAAGGAGGCGGCCTTTATGGGGGCAATTTTCCAATTGCTGCCTATTTGGTGTGGTTATGTCTGAGCCAGGGGAGATTTCTTAGCTCTGGGCAAAGAGGTTTGCAGAGAGCTGAATGCCAGGAACCTGCGGAATTGTTTGTTAATATTAAGTGCACTCTCGATATTAGCTAACAGAGGAGCTGTGTGTCTGTCAAGGGGTGTGGAGGAAGGAAAGAGGTCAAAGAGAGGAAAATGTATATAAGAATAGTGGTCATCTGTAAGGTGCAAACCTTCTGTGATTTAATCCTCACTCTAGCACCATGTGATTGATCTTTCCATTCATCCATATTTTGCAGAGAAGTGAAATAATGTTCTTACTTGCAAGAGCCAGAGCTGGAACTAGAAACCAGATTTTTCCGATGTCATATTCTGAGGCCTTTCTACTATGCCACATGACAATGAGGACCTAAAATATCTTCAAACTGCTGTGATATCAAGTTCAGGTCCTACTGATAGCTACTTTTCAGGAAGAAATTGTGGTAGCCATGGACATTTTTTCTCTTTAGTTGTATCTTTGGAAGTTACTGTCAGTTAATAGAAGTCCAGGAGTCTATTGTTTCCTGTCCCAAACAATGGAGATTATAGCCCTTGTTATTAGTGAGAGAAGTAGGATAGGCCCATGAGCTGACCCATGATCAAAATAACTGATGTGTGATGTGTCTGTGCTGGACTGGGTCCAGTTCAGAACAAGTTCCTTCTGCCTTCTAGGCATTAACAGCATCCTTGATAGCAGTTTGACACCTCCCTGAACAGAGCCTGGGGGGTTGCAGTTTGACACCTCCCTGAACAGAGCTTGGGGGGTTGCAGATTGATTGTGACAGTCTAAGTGGTGGTATGAGAGAGACCTGGGTGATTCTGGGTGATCCTCCTCCTCCCCAGTCTTGGAAAATCTTATTGAAATAGAGACTTTCAGTCCATTTTGCTTCATTTGACCTTTACAACAATCCTTTGGGATGAAATGGTCTTCCCATGTCACTGCTGAATGGGTGGGGGAGAGATAGATTCCAAGGTGTTGGCTCACGTAATTGTGGAGGCCTGGTGAGTCTAAAACCTGCAGGGTAGGCCAGCAGACTGGAGACCCAGGAAAGAGTTGCAGTTTGAGTCCAAAGGCAGCCTGCTGGCAGAATTCCCTCTTGCTTGGTATGGGAAGCAGGGAGGTCAGCCTTTGTTCTATTAAGGCCTTTAGTTGATTACATGAGCCCTGTCCACATAAGGAAGGGTGATGTGCTTTACTTAAAGTCCACCAATTTAAATGTTAATCTCATCCGGAAAACATCTTGCAGAAACATCCAGAATAATGTTTGACCAAATATCTGGGCACTGTGGCCCAGCCAAGTTGACACATGAACTTAACTATCACAAAAACTAAGCTTGAGAAAGTTACCTGTCATGCTGATGGCACACAGCAGTGAGAGGTGGGGCTAGGGATTCAACAAAGGTCTTTGATGCTAACGCTTGAGTTCTCTTCACCATCTGCCACAGCCTGGGTCAGTAAACCAGGGAAAGGAGTATGCCATTCTTGGAGAGCCTCACATTGATTAGATGACATATTCATGGAGGTCTCATTCATTCTTCAAAAAGTCTTTCCTAAGTGTTACTGTGGTCCACATGGTGCAGACTAGGAGCTCTACCCCTGGAGAGTGAGCAAGGAGGGGCCTCTGGGAAGCCTGCTTCTCACCGTGACAGGCTGGGTTCTGGAAGTACATGGTGGGATTTGGAAGCCAGGCCGACCTTAAGGCGCTATTTGAGGATCCTGCATCAAGCAGGTGCAATTTTCCAGATGAGTGGTGTGCTTCACAGAGCCTCACTGTACGTTCAGGGAACATCCCTGGAGTATGCAGGTAAAGAAGGATGGAACCCTCCCTGGCACTCTTGGGCGTAGGAGAGATCTCCAACTGTATTAGGCCTCGGTGACACGCAAGGTTGGAGGTAGGGGCTCACTCAGATGACCCCAGAGAGGCCCATTCTACTTCATAGACTCTTCAAAGCTCACCAACCTCAAAAAGTGCTCCTTAGCCCTGAGATCCACATATTTTATGAAGTTGTTTTACTCCTCGTCCCAGTAGAACCGGAGTAAGAACACCTGGGCAGGGATGGACACTCCTCTCTCCCAGACCTAGAATATTCTGTTGCTCCTTTGCCTCACTCTCCCTGTTTCCATCATTGTCCTGGCCCCCACCCGCTGCCTCTAAGTCTCTGGAACTATCTTTAATCTGATCTCATCTTTTCTCTCTCTTTGCCTGAAATGAAGTTACTCGGTGTCAATCTTGTAGACAGGTTCTCACAGACACTGCATGTAATGGGAATTAAAGAGATTCTATTTCTCATTAGGTCTGCCACATCGCTTCGATTTGGTCTGCTGCTACTCATTTCTATTGATTCCATGACCTTCTCTTATGACAGTGGACAATTAGACTGGCCTGTGGAGTGATTTCCAAGGGAGGATGGTTACGCCATAGCTCCTGATAGAAGAAATGCGTCTGTCATAAGACTCTCTTATGCCTTAGTGACTTTTCTGCATCCTTTATTTTGACAATGATAATTGAAAATCGATAACATTTATTTAATACTTGCTATATGCTGGGAAATATAGACAATAAGTAGTTAGAAAGAGGGATTAAAGTTGAGAGGAAACTGGGCATAGACTTGGGTGTAGACATAATGGTTGACTTTCCCGGATAGTTATTGGGCCTGTGGTGGAATTCACGAGAAAGGATGAGGTCACGAGAGGAGAGTCTGTGATGCTCAGGGAAAGCATGGTTGCTGACCAAACCCCGGGGAACACTGAGATCTCGGCAGAAGAAGAGGAATCGGGAAGAGAAATCGCACAGAGAAAGATGTGCTGGGAAGACGTCCAGGAGAGAGGGGAGCACCTCGAGAAAGGGGTGGTCTAAACAGTTCAAAAAATGTGAGAATAAAGAATGACAAGATTGGACTCATCTAAAAGGCCATGTGACCTTAGCGTGAACACCTGCAGGGACTCAGGGCAGGATGTCAGGGGGTGGCAGGAGAGGCCAGGGGAAGGAGAGGCAGAGGACTGGACTTGATTGTGAGCGGGTCGTGGCAATTTCCAGTTCCAGAATTTATTTGCAATCTGTTCCATCTTGGTTAAATTAAATAGGATTCACACTGACTTGGAAGGGATGAGGGTTCTTTATCAGAGTGTTTTGTTGTGTAATTAAAGATGTTGTAGAAAAGACATGAACTAGGTTAGGATCTAAGCTCCCTCATTTGCTGACAAGCAACCTTGGGCAGGACACTTACCAGCTGTCTTCTTTTCTTATTTTAAAAGAAAGGTTATACTGATAATTCCCAAAGTTTTGAGGTTCAGAGGAGATATAGGTGAATAGGCTTTGGAAACTATAAAGAGTTATGCAAATGCAAGGCATCATGTTAAAAATACTTGTCATATCTGTAAGGTAATGCTCAGTAATTGTCCCAGTGTTATATTTTGGTGAATGATAGAAGTATATTAGGTAAAATTATTTTTGGCTGTAAATAATGGAAGACTCAATTATAATAATTGAAACGCATAGGGGTTAATTTTTCTCACCTAGCAAGAAAGGCAGAGGGAGGCACAGCCACTTATGGATGGTATCTAGGACCTTGGCTCCTTCTATCTTTCTGCTCCACTGCCCTTAAGTGAGTAGATGTTGTTCTTAAGGTTGCAAGGTGGATGCTGTATCTCCAGGCATGCTATCAATGCTCTAGGAGAGAAGAAATGGGGGAAGGAGGAATAGGGAATGTCAAAAGAATGCCATCTGAATCTGACCCTTTTCTTAAAGAGTTTTTGTGGAAACTGTCCTCTGCCTTCTGCATTCAATCTCACTGGTCAGAACTGAGTCTCATAGCTATCTTGAGCTACAAGAGAGTCTGGTGTGGTGAATATTGTAGATTTCTAGCTGCTCCAGTTGGAAGGCAAGGGAGAAGGGATTTGTCAATGGCTTCTAGGAGCCAATCTGCAGTGTCTGCTGCAGCACAGAGCTCACCTTGCCATGAGCCTTGACATGAGAGAGAGGATGGAGGGAGGTAGAAGTGGGGTATGATGCTGAGGACAGCCACCTAACAATGACCCAACAGCAGGGCTCTGGGGCCTTCTGTGGCTTGGATCAAAACAACATGGCTGTCCCCTACCAAGAGGCCCAACCCCAGGACTTTGGCTTCTTCTAACAATCAGCCCTAACCAGCTGCTGCCAAAGGTGTAAACACATTCCAAGTCTTTGAGTCTCTGCTGCGCCATAACTGTGGTTCACACACACCTCCACTCCTACTCCGTTCCCTCTAGTTGTGTGTTAATGATGATTCGCTGTTATCCGTGTCCCCTCTCATTAGTGGGGAGTTGAATACTAAACACTTACGTTGTCTAACTGTATAAGTCATTTGCATCTCATGTGTATCATTTTAAGTTTGTTCTCCAATCCTTGGGAACCACCATGAAGAACAATGCATTACACTCTCTTTTACTTTGGAAGGATGGCCCTTAACCAGCCACTTCTCTAAGCCCTCCAGCTAGGTGGAGAAACAGATGACCATTAGAATCCAGAGTGGAACACCCTGAAACTCTAGGCAGGGCAGCACACATTGGGGACACCATTTACCTGGAGAGGGACTCCTGGGAATATGGGGAAAATAGGAAATAGATAAGATTAAAGGCTCCCCCTGAGGGCATTGCCAGCCATGGAGGAAACAGTTGCTCTTGACTAAGGCGATTTCCAGGCCAGTCAAGAAGATAGACAATGATCACATTAAAAAAAAAAAAAATTAAAAGCAATTTTTAAAAGTATGAATAAGAACTATTGTAAACTGCTCAAACTATGTATATAAGCAATGAAGTAAGATGAATTGACTGGCACCGAGTTAGGAAAGCTATACAGAGGCAGGGAGTGTGGAACATAATTTAATAAAAATAAACCATATATATATATATATTCTCAGAAAAGAAATGGAAAAGTTGTTAGGGTGTGGACCAGCACTCCTAATTAGCTGTTCTGTTGTGCCTGATTTCTCTGCCGTCTTGCCCAGCGCCTCCCTGCACAGACTGTCCGGCGAAGGGACACCGCAGGGAGGAGAGGGAACTCCCGGCGCCGGACTCCCCCAGCAACCGCCTCTCCCGTTGCCCCGAGGAAGAGCGGAGGAGGGACCCACCGCCCAGGTGGCCACTTCTGCCTCCTTGACCCACACATGCTCCCCAAACAGAGGGAGCGCGGAGAAGGCTCGCTGCCAAAGTGGGAAACAGCTACCCTCATTGTGTGCACCCCTCGCCGTGCCGGCTGCTCGCTGCCTGCCTCCCGCTCCGCCCGGCTCAAAGTGTGAAAATTACAAATCCCAAGGCGCTGCAATCAGAACTCTACCTAGGGAAAATTCGGAGTATCCCTGCCATAAATATCCCGCTCCAAGGCGCCTGACGTCAGAGCGGGGCGGGCGGGCGGGAGCGAGGCCGGGCCTGGAGGGAAGCGGGCGGCCGTCCCGGACCCAGCAGAGCGCGGCGGGCGGCGCGGACGCGAGCGCGGACCGGGGCTGCGGGCGGCGGGCGCCGGCGCGGAGTAAGTGCGGCGGGCGGCGGTGCGCGGTGCGGCGGCCGGGCCGCGCCTGCCTCGCTCCGCTCTGCTTTCTGTCCCGCGCGGCGGGGCTCGGGAGGGCGGCAGCCCCCGGGGCTGGCCGTTTTGTTTCCCTAAAGCGTCTGCGGAGCCGCCGCCACTGGAGCGGGCTCCCAGGCCTGTGTGTGCGTATGGGTGGGATTGCGTGTGTTTGCGTGTGTGTGTCTGTCTGCACCGGCACATCTCGACGCAGGAAATGTCTTTGGAAGACTTAAGAAAAATTTTTGTGCGTGGCTTTGAAACCTGACTCCCTGTTGTCACAAGTGGACAAAGTTAGAAGGTACCCCCTAAACTGACAACGTTTTAGTGGTGGCTTTCCCCGGTTCTGCTTGTGCCTTCACTTGGGCGGGCCTGAGTCTTCACAAGCCCCAGCTCCCACTTGCAGGCCTGGCCTCCGGCCAGCGGGCAGCGGCAGGGCAGCGGCCGCGGTGAGGTTCTTGTGCTCGGCGGCAGCGGGACGCTGGGCCAGGGAAGGAGCATCCCGGGAAAGGGGTCCCGACGCTGGGGCTCTCGGCACCTGTGGCCGCAGCCCAGCCTCATGTCCTGACCTCACCAGGCGTGACTCAACCAGGGAAGGAGGGATCTGGCCTGGAGGCAGGTAACTTTGTCAAGTGGATGAGGAGGAAGCGGAGGTGGTGGTGGCCAGGACGCTGTGGCCCTGTGTCCAGCCCTGCCTCGGCGGTGGGATGGATGTTCCTGCCACATGGCTGCGGTGGGGGCCCGCCAGGTTCTCTGGGAGTGCCCCGCTCGCGGTGCCCCAAACAAGATGCGAGCTCATAACATAAAGAGACGTGTCTGAGCTGTGGGGCGGAGGAAGGGGGGCGGTGGGGGAGAGGGAGAGAGATTTTTATCAAAATTGAACACAGATTGCTGAGGTCTGGGCTTGATTTAACTCTTCTCTCTCTGCCTTGGCCACTTCTCCGCCAATTCTGTGGTGGATTTGGAAAGTTTCTCGGTGGGGTGGGAAGGAAAATCACACCTTTCCAGGAAAAAGTCCCCATAGGTTTTCCTTGAAGCCTATATGGGAATGAAAGCAAAAGTTTATAAAGTTTTGTGTTTTTCCCCTTCCACGTTTTGCTTTTAGTTTCTTGGATTTCTCTGAAAAGCCATCTGAAGAAGGGGTTTTGGATTTTCCCTAGGACCCCGAGGGGAAAGTTTGCTCCACTGAGGGTGGGAGGAAAGGGGCTGTAGGGCTGTATGAGCCCCTCAACCCTGGATTGCACAACGCAGGGCACTGCCTGTCAATAGCTGGGTTCCACCAGCCAGTGACCATAGCCAGCCAGAAGTTTCAGCTTCGCTCTAGCCAGGCCTCTGGTTTTGTATTTTGCAATAGAGCCAACCTACAATGTTTGGGTGGGAGGAAGATTACTGGATTCTCCCTATGTCCTAGAAAAAAATGAGAGAATGAGGGGACAGGGAGGGAATCTGGATGTAAAAACAGACTCACAGGAAGTTGAGATTTGAGAAAGATTTTAGAAATTTTACAAATCGATCTCCAGGGAAGTGCCATAAAAGATTGAGCAGGCAGCGATGTCAGAAACAGACTCATTTAATAACTTCAGAAGTGTGTTGTTGTCTGAAGTGTAATGAAGAAGAAGGAAGGAGTCCTGTGGGCAGTGTAAACAAGATCGCATGTAAACAGGGACGGCTGGCTCACCAGAAGATGCGCACTGAGCACGTGTTTACACATACATGACTGTGTGGTGATGGGCAGCCATGGCCTCAGGCATGGAAGTATAAATGGTGCATGTCTTCATCTGTGCTGGGAACTACGTCTAACCCCCATTTCTTCCTTTAAGAAAACAACTGTGCTATTATTGTCTTAGCTCCCTGGTAGTTGCACACTCTGGCTTCTAACTCCTGGCTGAGTTTTCAGACCGTTTCCTCCAGATCCTTGGATGCTGAGGGAATACTTGTGCCCCCATCAGGACAAAAAGAGGAGAGAAAATTCTCCCAGGCATGAGAACTTAGCAAGTTAGGGGCTCAAGAAGGCGGAGACAGTGAGCGGAGGACCAATAGGAAGGCCTGTGAGTGATGTTGCTTTCGGGGAGTGTGGAGGAGGTTGAAATGCTACTGCCTTCCGTGAGCATATGTTCTCTCCCCAGTCCTTCTTCCCAACTCCCTGCCTCCAAAGTTTTTGACACAGAACAGGTCTCTCCCTGTTACTGAATAGCCTTGGGTGTGGGAGTAAAGAATGAAGACAAAGGGTAAGCAGGGGTGGTCGGGAAGGCGTAGAGAGGCTGAATGATGAGGAAGTTTCTTCTTTGATTTTAGTGGGGCCAACGGAAGTAGCCAGTTTAAATGCTCTCACTCATTCCCATTATTTTAAAATAGAAGGCTAAATATCCAGGGACAGAGGGGACCCATCAGAGCAGGATTCCTAGAAATACCCTTGGCCAGCACAGGACTCCTCAAGGAGGGCAGCAGGTGACAACTGGGCTTTCAGCTCTTTCAACGTGTGGGGTTTCTCTGGAGGGCCAGTGGAATCCTGACCCTTCTCGGATTGCTCTAGGAGACATTTCACGAACCCCAAACCTGCAATGAATTCCCAGGCCACGGATGCTTAGGCTGACACTGAAGCCTTCTCACCGCTGCTTCTATCAGCCTAAGCGTCTGGCCAGCTCTTTGGTCATCTCTGAGATTAGAGTAATTAGAGAGAATGCATTCTCATGCATTCTTGAAGATGCAAAGGACGAACACACATGGTAGAAAGAACAACTTGGAGGATGTCCTTGACTTTGATAGCAGATGACTCTCTAGATCTCTCAGCCAGAGACTCTGTGTCAAGGATACTATGCCATTCAGCCCTGGACTTTAAAGGCAGCCTGACACAGTGGTAAGAGTGCAGGCTCCGGGGCAGCTGCCCTGAGAGAGAAAGAGAGAACTGTGACCTATATATGAATTAGTAACCTGAGATACATTACTTATTCCTTCTGAGCTTTGGCTTCCTCATCTGTAAAATGAGGAGAGTGTTTATCTCACCAAGTCATTATGAAAATAACATTGGTGCAAAAGGACTAAGAACAGAGCTAGGAATGTTATAGACTCTTAACAAATGGAATGTCATCTTTTTATTTTTCAGTTTTCCCACCATCAGGAGCTAGGATGGGAAGACTTCTCCCTAACTCTAGCTACATATTTTCCATGATTGAAGGCCAGTGGTTAGAGTTTCTAGGGCTCAGGTCACCCTTGCTTCCTCCCTCTAGGAAAGGTGACCAGTGAGGATTATCCATGAGCATGCCTGGTCCATTATCCTGAGGCTAGGGAGGAGGCACCAGGCATCCCAGATGTCTGGCCTAGAAGTCACTCTTTTGCTTGTGCTCTCTGGGGAGGGGAAGGGCAGGGAGCCGGTAGTGTATGCATGGTGGGCTAGGAGGTTCAAGAACCAACTGGATCTTGAAGGACAAGCCTGAGGTCAGAGGTTGGTTAGGCAGCCCCTTTTTGTCCCGGGTGCCCAGGTCGGAGTCATGGAGAATGTGGTGGGTCGTGAGGAATGAAAGCTTTAGCCATCATAAACATCTCCAGGGGGTACGAGGTAGGAGGCTGCCCACTGAACCCTGGCTGATACGTTCTCCGGGAAGTGGTGCTCTAAAGGAAAGAAGGAGTATCTGACGCTGGCAAGAGCAGCTGCAGGTCCTCTTGGCCCGTCCCAGAGGTTCTAAGTTATCCTTCAAGTTGACATTTAAGACTTTGAAAATCACATTTGTTTTTGTTTTGTCCAAGCTCGCTCTTTAACCATGGCCTGGGATGACTTTTAAGCTTTTAAGAGGCTCAGCCAGTGGCCAACTTCTCTTGAGATGGCCCAGATTGGGGGTCAGTGAATTCCTCCCTCCTGGCAGCATCTATTTCTCTGACTCTCTCCTCACATTTTTTGGTTTGTTTGTTTTTTGTTTCATTATGAGGTTCTAAAACTGCACAGTCAAGAGGCAGTGGAGGGAGGAAGTGCCTTTTCTCTGAGCCTGATTCACTATGCTAGTGCTGCCCAAGGCTTATCAGATTATGGTCATTAGCACGTGTTGTGGGTTTGTTTCTGAGTTCCCCTTCAAAAAAAAACCCTGAGGAAAATGGACTTGGGCAATTTGATGTTTCTTTAAATCCTGGCCAAAGAGGAGTGGAATTATTGTAAGATGCCCCATGCTTCCATGGAAAGAGCTTTAGAATCCAGTAGACTGAGATTTGAGTTCTGGCACCAGGAAGTCACAAGCTTTTCAGCCTCTCTGAGTCCTCTTCATCTGCTAACTGAGAACAGTAACTATTCTCACATCCCAGGGTTGTTGTTAAAATGAGATGAAATGACATATGGGAAGGACCCAGAAAACTGCTCAGTGCTTAGCAAAATATTAATGCCTTTGCCCTCTGCAGTTCTAAGCTCACGAAAGTACATGGGTTTGGACATGTGTCCACAAGTCAAAGTAAATAAGCCACTTATTTGAGGCTTGACAATTGTGCTCAAAGGTCAGATATTTCAGCCTGGAGATGGAGACGCTTAATGCAAAAGCGGGGCACAGAACAGCGCTCCTTACGCCAAGCCAACGGCAGCCCCATGTAACCCTCTGTTGGAGGAGAGAAAAGGCCACCAGCTCACTCACCCACGAACTTGGGTTATTAATGAGCTCCCTCTATATAGAGCTTGTTTTAAAAATCCCAAACACTGTCTTGGGTCAAAAATAAGGATAGAAATCACTGAGGCAGTACCTAACATTAAAACCTAAGAATAATGGCACAATGATGACAGTACCTTACATTTGTCTCATTTAAATATCATAATAATCATATGAGATTGGTATTAACTACATTTTACAGACCAAGCTCTGAAGGCTTAAAAGACTCATCCTATTTCATATAGCAAGTAAGTGGAAGAAATAGAAAGCAAACAGCTATCCAAGTGCTGGGTCTCAACCCTGGCTGCACATTAGAACCACATGAAGATCTTACAAAAGTATCACTACCTGGGCCCACTTCAAATAAATTAAATTAGAATCTCTGGGAGATGGAACCCAGGCATTGAGAGGTCTGTAAGCTCCCCAAGTGATCTGAAGCCTAAGTTGAGAACCACTGGTCTAAGGGAGGAGTGAAAAGCACTAAAGTTAGGATCCAGAGTGTCAGGTGTGGGCAAAACGAACAGCCATGACTTTGCTAGGATTTAAGCCTCAAGGGGGGGGGGACTTTGTGTAGTTCTCCCTGTATCCTCAGAGCCTAGAACAATGCCAGGTACAAAGTAGATGCTCAATAAACGTTGGCTAAATGAATGAACACAATACTACAGATTAAGAGTTGGCAGTTTTGCCAGCCAAATCCAGGCTGTCACCTTATTTTATAGATAAAGTTTTATTGGAACACAGCCACACCCATTCATTTATGTGTTGTCTATGGCTGCTTTCATGCTACAATGGCACAGGTGAGTAGATATAACAGAGACTGTATAGCTTACAAAGCTAAAAATATTTACAATCTGGCCCTTTACAGAAAAGGTTTGCTAGCTCCCGCTCTGGATCTCAGACGTGCACAGAGCGAGTGTAGTAGCTTAGGGAAGGTCATACAGCATGGTCTTTAACCACTTCGGTACCAGTGTCGACTGTAGTCGACAGCCACAGATGAACGCGCACAGCAACTATAGCTGACAGCCGTGATATGAAGGCGCACAGCCGAGAGTCGACTTTAGTCGACAGCTGTGATATGACTTTTCTAATTTTTCATTTATCAAAATAAAATTGTGAACATTTAAAAATAATGTAATGAAAACATATATGTATATGTTACCTATTCTGATTTACATTACAAGTAAAGCTGCCTGTAAAGGAAAACAAGCTTTCAGTGCTTTAAAGCTTTCCTCATCACACAAGAGCAAAACGGATCCATCGTCAATGCACAGCACAAACTATCGTGCAGACTATGAGTGCCTGCTGTGGGCAAGGTTTCGCGGCCAGTGAGCGCGGTCCCGAAGTGGTTAAGAATACGGGTTCTAGAATCAGACAAACCTGTGTATGATTCTTGGACCACTTACCTATTGTAAGATCTTGCAAATTATTTCAACTCTCTGATCATCAGCTTTCCCATCTGAAAAGTGGGGATAATAATAAAATGATATAATACCTCCCTCGGGATGGTCGTGAGTGTTGTCAGCCCTTGGCTGAGAGTAAGCACTCAGCAAACACTAGCTGCTGCTGCGATGGTTGTTCTAGTTACTGGCAATTGGCCACACAGAGGGAAACTAACCAGGCTAACGTCAAAACCTAAATCCAGTATCATGAGACAGAACAAGAGATGCCGTAGGAAAAAATTAGCAGTCAGTAAGCTGGTGTGATGAAGCACTACTGTAAGATTTCTGACTTAAAGGGTGTCCTTTTAAGACAACACAGGTAGGGCCCCAGGATGTGTGAGTGAGGTGCTCCTGTATGGCCAGTCTCTGTGCCAACTAGTAATCCCCATCATTGTTCGAGGGCCAAGTTCCATTTCATTGCAGTAGTCTCAAGAACATCCCACCTCTGTACCATGTTGGTAGTTCTCTCTACCTACCTGGAAGACCTTTTCCCCATCCTTACCTTCCTGGTCTACTCATCCTCCATGGCCAACTCAGGTGTCCCCTCTTCTGTCAAACTCCCTTTGCAAAGCTCCCTACACCCTCCTTGTCCTCCTTACTCCCAGGAGCCTGGCACACAGCTCTGTCATAACATTTGCATTAGAGTCAAGGAAGGACTAAGTCTCCTTCATGCCTTCTACATGCTTGCAGCTTATAAAAATCAATTTACCTTGTAGAATCCACACCTGCTGGCAAACAGTGTCAATTAGACCCTTGATCCAATGCAATCATATCTGAGTTAACCCTTGAGGCATGAGTAGGCCTTGCCTAGGTGTTGATGGGAATGCAAGAGCAAGTTGCCATAACCAACCAGATGGGTAAGGGCTGCCCAGTTTATAGACAATGTGGATGCTTTGTGTCCTCATCCCACCACTCTGTGGTGGCTCCTACCCTCTAGAACACTTCTTCTACAGGACAGCCAGGGACAGGGATGGATGGAAGAAACTTAAAACCAACTCCTCGATTTCTCATCAGCAGATGTGGTGAAAAGTTGGGTTTTGGCTTCTCTGAGCTTTTCATCTATATGTGCCAAGATAATTGGGAGTTGGCTTGGTATGATCAGCTTTCGTTAGCACCGTAATAGAAGCTTGGTCACAAATAGTACCAAACAGTAGATAATTCACAGCTTTGTTATCTGACTACAGAATGTATGGTATAATTTTTATAGATTTTAGTGGCAGATTTGTTTTGGTGGCAGATGGGTATTGTGTGTGGAATAATGTTAAAATGAAGTTCTGTTCGAATGGTTGGAGGGGGCAGAGAAAACACTTCACCTTAAATTATATGTTTATTTTGGTCATCCCCAAATGAACAGTTCAGAAGGGAAGGAGGAGAGGGAATGAAATAGTATTTTCATACAGGCCCCCACTATGCACATGGCGCTAGGCAGGCCATTTTAAATATGTGTTCTTTACTTGATTTCTCCATATTATGAAAGTAATTCTTTCTTGCTTAAACAAGTGAATCAGTACCATGCAAAGATACACACAGGCAAATAGAAAACTAATTGTGTATCTACCCCACCACACACACCCTAGTAAGTAATGTTAGTGGCCTAGTAATATTTCCTTTTTTAACTTTTCATTTATTCATACAAATACAGGTGTGCATACAAGTATGGAGGGGTCTTGCTTGTTTTTCACTGAAATTGAATCTCCCTGCACGTGTTACTCTGCAGCATACTTTTCTTCCCCTTGACCAGATGTCAAGGTGATCCCTATAGTGGATCTAACTCATTTTTATTTTTTCCGATGTCTTTATGCCTAGACATACACACAGCTATACAGATTTAAGGTCATGTTCTTGCTGGGGCATTCACTTTTTCATCAGCCAGTTATTAAATGTGATTCCATCCTGGGTGATCACTAATTTGGGTCCATGAATCTGCCAGTTCAAGAATCATCCATCACCCAGGAAAGCTTTGCTTTGGCACTCAGGCTGAGTGGCTGACGTACACAGCCTGGTGACCACCCTGGGGTATGACTACATGGTATGTGTGGCCCCGTTTTGCCCCCTGGCTGCCTTCTTGCTCATCAGAGTTGGCCTTGCCCCCTTGGATCTCCTTGTTCCTGAACATGCAGGAATACAGCAGGCTGATGAATTGGAGTGGAGAATGGTCCTCGTGGAGCAATTGGGCAGTGTAGTATAATGGCCAAGCGTGTGGACTCTGCAGTCAGATTGTCTGGTTGGATCCAAGCCCCTGTGTCGTGGACACTGGTCTGGGCCCCCTCACCACCATGCAGGACTGAGTGCCCAGCTGCAGGGACTGCTGCCCATGGTCAGCCCTGCTTGGAATGACCTTGGCTGAAGAGACTTGCCTTGCCTGTCCCTCCTGCCCATGCCCCATTGTGGGTTGCCCTGTAACCAGTGACTGGAGGAACTATGAAGGCCTGGTCCCTCTTCCCCAAAGTGAGACCATTTTAGAGGACATCCCAGCTCCAGGGCTGCTCGTGGGTTGGCTGGGGCTCAGCTGAAGCTGCACCACAGCTCCCTCCTCCCCTTCCCCACACCCCAGGCCGTGGTTGCAAGAGCCCTTCCTAGCAAGCCTCCTGCCTACCGTGCTCCATCTCAGAGTCTGCCTCCAGGAAACCCTACCTGCCTTGCTGTTCAGTAACTTGCCCAACAAGTTATGAGCCTTGTCTGTGCTTCGGTTTTCTTAACTGTAAAATGGAGATAACATTCCCTTCCTCCTAGGGTCATTGAGACAGTTAAATGGGAAGCTGCTTGTTAAGTCCTCGGCACAGTGCCTGGTGAAACTGCACAAATTTTAACTATTTTATATGGAATTGTTTTGGAGGAGTCCATGATTTTCTAGGTAATTGTTGGTAGCTATGTCAGAATATGAAAGCACAGTTTTCCCCTTTGCTTTATTTTGTGCGCTTTCTAGGTGACACCCAACTGATTTCTCTGCAAATAGAGTTGTGTCTGAGCAAGTGTCTTGATCTTTGTTGCCATATTTGCATTTTTCCCTCCCCCCATGCTACTCTGAGGGATATAGGTGTAGCTGGGTAGAAGCATAATCAGATGGCTCTGTTGCCATCCTGCCTGGAGACAGGGGCCTCCGCGAGGTGACTTTGGGAATTCCTCTCTGCCTTACCTGTGGTTCTGCAAGATAAAGGTGGTCTCAGGGGACGTGGCTGGCCCACTGGGAGCCACCTCCCTGCCTGCCTAGGTATTCACGTCCCAGCTGCATGGGTCTCTGCCAAACCTGATTCCTCCTTGTGGTGTTTGTTTCTCATTCCTTCGTCCCAAGCACGGGCGGTCTTTGGTGCTGTGCTTTGAGCGTTCCTCCGCTCAGGTCGTGTGTACCCATTGTCCGGCCCAAATGCCACGGCAAAGCGTGCCTGTGTGATGAAGGCCTGGTCCGCCAGACTCCGGGGTCCACAGTCCCAGCTCAGCGTCTGACCACATTCCCGGGGGTCAGTGTCAACAACTCCCAGACACCGCAGCCCTGGGCCTCAGGTTCCCTTGCCCAGGGCAGGGAGGGTGAAAGTGAGTCCAGGTCGGTGGGGAGATGTGTCAGTATTTCCACAGTGCCGGAGGCAGCTTTCAAGTTACATGGAAACAAATTCAGAGCTTTGTGGACTTTGGGCCTTAGAAGGATCAAACCATTTTAACTCTCTGTTTCTTTTTATTGTAAATCTCCATCAGTGTATTTATCAGTCTGTTCCCCACCATGAGGCACTGTCCTGGCAGCTGCCCAGAGACAGAGGTAGGAACCACTCTGCCCTTCCAGGACACAAAGTTGGTAATTTACCATCACCTTTGCCCTGAACGGGGGTCATGTGATCGAGTCCATGGCTCTCTAAATAGAAGCTGAGGCTGACAGCTGATAAACAGGCCAGTGTCAGCTGTGAGAAGCCAGGTAAAGTTGTTTTTCAGAGCTCAGACCTTGGATTCAGATGGCCGAGGTCCAGATTCCAGCTCCACTTCCTGCTGGCTGTGTGACCTTGCACGAGTTACTTCATCTCTCTGTGCCTTACTCTCCTCATCTGTAAAATGGATTCTTATGAAGAATTATTTGGTTACAAAAAAGGGGGAAAAAGTAAAGAAGGAGTAAAAGGTACTTGAAACCATGCCTGGCACATAGTGAGCTCTTAGAAATGTTATCAGTGATGAAGAAGGTGATGAAGATGGTGGAGAACAGGGACAAGTCTCATTAGCTCTGTTTGCCCGGCATCCTGCATAGTGTCTGGCATGGAGCTGGGGTTAAACAAACATAAATTAAATAATGTATCCCACTGCCTTTTGCTAATTGTCTATTGCCTACTTACTCTGCTCAACTCTCTCCCCAAATAAATATATTTACCAGTTAAAACTTTTCTTTTAACTTTTTACTGAAGTCCAACATAATTCAGAAAACTAGACAGTTTATAAGTATATAGCTAAATGGATTTTTGCAAACTGAACACACCCATATCAAGAAACAGAACACTTTAAGCCCCCTCCCCCACCAGCCCTCCCTGGAAAGCCTCCTCTTGTCACCCTCTGGTTTCTACCTACCCATCATCCATCTAATACCATAGATTAGTTTTGCCTCCTCTTGAACATCTAAATGGAATTATACAGAGGTGCTCATTTGTGTCTGGCTTTTGCTCATTATTATGTTGCTGTGTACGTAGCTCATTCATTCTCATCGGTGCATAGTTTTCCATTATGTGAATATAACACACTTTATCCATTCTTCTGTTGATGGGCATTTGGGTGCTTTCCCAGTTTGGAGCTGTTGTGAATAGCCTTGCTGTGAACGTTTGTGCACTCTTGGGTGAACACATGAATGCATTTCTGTTGGTACGTTCCTGGGAGTAGGATTGTTGGATCATCAGGAATGCACATGTTCAGCTTTAGGGTGTATGGCCAAAGTTTTATGAAAGGGTTGTGCCATGTTTTGCATATTCTTGAAGGATGAAGAAGCACTTCCAGCTCCGTAGTGCAGAGGCTTGAACCCCCGGGTCATGTACGGGGGTTCCTAAGAAGGAACATCATCCGTGCCCTTTCTGAGAGTTCACATGTTCCAGAAAGTCTGCTGGCGGGGCGGGGCAGTCCTCTACACCAGGCACTGCGCAAGGTGTTTTCCCTTATACTACGTCACCAAATCTTCACAGCAATCCCATGAGATGGGTATTATCACCCCCTCTCTACAGATGGGGAGATTGAGGCTCAGATGAGGAAACTTAGATGACTTGCTTAAGAGCATATAGGCAGACACTGTCGGGGTCAAGATATAAACAGGGAATCTGAAACTCATACATTTTGGATCATGGTGACTCATTTTGGCTTCAGTGCTAACACTGGAGGGAAAAATAGCTGTGGAATTGGGGGCTGTCCCCCTAGAACCTGCGGGGGCTGTGAGGAGAAGCCCTATGAAAAGGAGCAGACATAAGCAACTCAGTGACCTTGGGAAGCCAGATTGTTTTCCTGCCCAGGGGCTGTTGGAGAGTCATGAATTTCCTGGAAGGCAAAGGCGACCATATAATTTACGGTCTAAACCAGGACTCTCAAGAGTGAAAGGGACATTAACTGGATGGGATACTGGGGGAAACAGGCATAACCTGAAACTGTCCTGGGTGAGCGGGGACGTCTGAGTGGGCATCGCTGTCCTGGGTGGTGGAGCCGTATGTTTTTTAAAACTCTTATAGAACACTGTCTGTCTGGAGTTTGCCCTGATGTGGTGTACGTCCCAGTCTCTGTTCATGGTAAGGCAGGGCCTGGCTTTTTTCTTCCCCTCTCCACAGCATTTCCTGCTCAAAGGAGGCTCTGACAAGGTGAGCTCCCTTTGACAGATTCAGTTACTATTGAGAGTCCTCTGTCGACAGACTTGGAGCACCTAGAAGGCTAGGACTGTGCCTCAGTCACGGTGGTATCTGCAGCACCTAGCCCGGCGGCAGACACAGAGTTAGCACTCAGGGAATACTTGATGACTGTCTGTATCATTGATCCATGTGTTTGTTCATCCATCCATTCATTCATAGTTCATAGAACAAGAGCTTAGTTGAGATTCTTTGCTCTTTTTCTGAGCTGATGGCTATTCCACCGGTCCAGAAGGAGAGGTGAGTTGTGTGTGTGTGCACGTGTGTGTGGATGTGTGCGTGCACGTGTTCATGTGTGTGCGCATGCACACACACAAAGGACAAAGAATAAAAGGGATCAACTTAATTAGTAGCAAAAGATGTGGTATCATGGGATTTGGTATCAGGATCAAGGCTTGGATTCCAGCCTTCCACTAATTAGCTGAACTGCCTTAGATAAGCTTTTGAGCCTGTCTGAGCCTTGGTTTTAGTCATGCATGAAATGGAAATGACAGTAATACCAGGGGTGCAGGGCGGAGGTGAGTCTGAATGATGTAAGGTATATGAAAAATGCTGTATAATTCTTGGGTTAATGGTTGTGGTCATTCAACAAATATTTGCAAAGCTGCCTGGTGTAGGGCACCGTGTGCTGAGTCAGGTCCTGCGGGTGAATCCCGGGGAGCAAAATTCCCTCCTGGCTCCTGGGCTTGGGTCTCTGAAAGTGAGGCGACAGTGTAGATGGGCAAACCCATGTGACTGGAACTTTCATTAACAAATAAAGAAGGAGTCAGCAAATTCTTCAGGCCTTAGGATTTGATGTGGGTGTCAGCGATAAGGATGCCAAGGACAATTAATTTCTTATTAAGCCCTCGGCTGCATTTTCACTAGAACATCAGCAAGAAGGGTTTAAAGGCTTCTGTGTGACCAGCAGTAGCTTTGATACAGCACAGTACTTTCTAGTGCAGATTCTGAGAGTCACACTAGTGGGTCCAAATTCAGATTCCACTGCTTACTAGGAGTGTTGCCTTGGAAACCGAACCTCAGTTTCCTCATCCATAAAATGATGATAGTAATAATACCTACTCCCAAATGAGGGTCAAATTAACACGTGTAAAGTACTTAGCACAGTGCCTGGAATATAGTATGAATGACATAAATATTTATTGGTATTATCATTGTTTGCCAGATAGTTGTCTTTCAGCTGTATACCAGGTACTCTATGGTGCTGATGTAATAAGTAGTTGAAAGAGAAAGGGTCATTTTGAGATGGGGGAGGTCAGGGAAGGCTTCATTAAAAAGAGGTATCCTAAGGTATTTTTAGATGTGTTCTACATCCTGATCAAGAAGAGCTTGTTTATTTCCATCTTACTCTCTTCTTAAAGCTTATAGAAGAAGATTCAGGTCAGTATGGAAAAAATTCCTTCCCTTAAGAAATAGAAATCAAACACCTCCTGAAACTTTGACATTGAATAACATGCGGTCCCTGCCCTCACATAGTTCCAAAGTGGTGCATCCATTTTGCTGCCATCCTTGTGCCAGGGATGGGGGATAAATAGATGAGTCCTCAAGGCACTCAGCAGTGTCATGGAGGAAGGATCTAGAATTGAAGAATACTATTCCCTCTGATTAATGCTATGAGAGGGAGATGCTTAGAGTTGAGGAATTTAGATTCGACTTAAGAGTGTTTGGGAGTGTGAGGAGGCTATAGAGCCTCCTTCCAGGTTTCTGTTATCAGAGGAGCAATTTCATCTGTTGAGATGGCAAATATATGGTGCTCGTTGCAGCAGGAAGATGGACAAACTGTCCCTGTGGTTCCTCCAGTTCACTGGCGATGTCCACATAGTTGTGTGCCTTGCAGGTGAAGGGCATAATGAAAACATTCTGAACTGTTCCTAGTCAATGTTAACAAGGCCTAAAAAATGCATTCCCCACATTGCCCATGGATTGCTGGAATTTCTGCCTCATGTGCTTCTTCTCTAACATTATGACTCATTAAAAAATCCTGATCTCAAAGCCAGTCTGCAAAAGGAAGTCCTCCCTCTGCCTCCATCCACAGCTCTTCTTCCCTCTCCAAGTTTTCCAATGAAGAATTAAAAGAAAAATTATTCTGATTTCTCAAAGCATGCAAATGTCATTCTAACATTAAAATGATGCTATAGAATCATGAACATGAAAAGATCCCCAATCTTTCTTGGAATCAGGAAAATACATCAGTTAAAATCACAAGAAGACTCTGTTTCACATTCATCAGGTTGACCAAAAAAATAATTCATACTCATCATGTTGGATGTAGAGCCAAAGATAACTCCTATTCACTAAGGGTGGAATTAAATTGATATGAACACTTCAAAAGGCAATTTGGTGCTATCGAGTAAAATTGAAGATGCACTTAGCCTAAGGCCCAACAATTTCACTCCTAGGTAAGTCTACAAACTCTAATAGATATGAAATAGAGATATGTCCAGGAATATTCATTAAAGCCTGGTTTTTAAGAGCTAAAAAGCAACCCAATGGCTGTCACCAACCAGAATACTGGCTAAATAATTTGATACGTACATACAATGGAATAATATGGAGTACAGCAAAAAAATGAAAAAAACCCCAAAAAACGAAGGTGCTAAAAAGACATTATTAAAGACAGGTACTAGTGAGGTATAATCTCAGAAACAATATTAAGTGGAAAAAGGAAGTTGCAGAAGGATGCCATTGATATTGTTTGAAATCATGAAAAATAACACTCTCTTTTATTTACAAATATTTACATGTGTAATTAAAGTATAAAATCATGTGTGGGAGCAACTATGAAATTCAAAGAAGTGACTCCTTTGGGGGAAGGCAGTAAGGAAGAAAGACTAGGGAAGGTACACAGGGGCTCCATTTGTATCTGTAATATTTTACTTCACATACTGAGTAGTGGGTATACAAATGTTTATTATTACCTATATTTCTTAGATATCCAAAATGTTTTTTAGCTTAAAAAAGTTAATTTTAAAAAACGGGCACAAACTGCTAATCCATCTTCTCCGTTGGCAAATAGACATGCTGAAGAGTGTATAGGAAGCTAGTCCCCATTGGCTCCGGGCCATCTGGGAAATTTTAGGTAGATGTGACATCTCCGTATGGGCTGTTCTCCAAACATCTACACTTGATCCCACGTGCTCATGGTCATTACTGGGTGTTTGAGCTAAAAATCTTGGCCTATTTTTTTTTTCTGATTTGTGGATTTGTTGGACTCATATTTTGATATGTTGGTGGAGATGCAAAATGGCATCATAGTAATAGAAACCAAACAGCAGCTCTCTGGTTCATTCCCACATCACAAATTGCTGCACCCTTCTCTCCCTCATCTCTTCCTTGGGAGTTATTGGGATTTCTTGCAAGTGCTAGAAAGTGACCACAGCCATCGTCCTGACATCCCTTTTGATAAGGACATAGGACCAACAGTCTCAAATATTTCTCATTGCCACAGGGTGAAAAAGTCCCCCTCTCCCCATCATAACTGCTTGCTCTCCATGAAGTTCTCCTTCCCTTCTGATTGTCATTTATAGACAGCCACTGCTCTGTTCCTTTTGCAAACATCCTGCCCTGGAGTGAGAATGTTCCGGCACTGGGAATTCTTTTACTTTCTTTTACTTAACAGTGGAGCCGAGCTGACTCCTTCTCTGGGTGTCTTACGGAAATGTAGTTGCTTCAGCTTTCTTATGTGCCTCAACTCTTTGTTATAGCCCTCCTTCCTTGGACTCTGGCCTGAGCCCAATCCAAGTGACACACTCTGTGCTGCCCCGAGTGCCGCCATCCTCTGTCGTGCAGCCTCCATTCTTGACCGCACCCGTGAACGTCAACTCTCAGTTCTGCCGCGTGGACCTCTATCGGGCTGGCATGGTGCTTGCACTGGAGACTGGAGATGGCGGTGGCTTTCCTCTCTGCGTCCTGTTTATTTTGTACATCCTATAATCCACCTTAACTAAGAAGGCAAAAATCGCATGAAAGTGGTACTCGTTTGAGCAAATCCTGGGAGTACGGTTGCTCTAAGGATGTGTATTGCAGCCTCTACCAGGCAGGCTCCAGGCAGGACACAGTTGGCACTCCCAAAAGGGTTTAAGCCATGAGACCTGAATGAAAGGACTATTTACAGAGAGGTAAGGGAGTGGAGATGTTGAGGCACCCAGGGAACAGCAACACCAGGAAGCTGTTAGCTCCCCTACACCTGAAGGGGCAAAGGGAAGGAATGGTATTGTCAGAGCTCTGTGCCAGCCAAAGCCATGGAGGAGGGGCTGCCTGGCCGGAGCCATGGCCCTAGGGGCACACAGCCACTGCCAGACCCTTGGCTGAGCAGAAAGGGAATGGAGGAGTGAATACTCCAAAATTCCAGGACACTTGGCACGTCATTGAGTCTCTTAATTTACCTAGTTCATTGCCTTTTTCTGACCAATCTCACAGGCCTCAGTTATCTTGCTCGTATGTCCCATCGAAGTTCAGTGCCAGGGCTGGGTATGGACCTGGCTATCTGCTGGGTCCCCTCTAGGGAGGGAATGATGGAATGTTCAGGAGGAAAGGGAATCTGAAGAGGTCACCTATTCTAGCATTTCCCAAGCTGCAAGAACACCGGATTCTCATGGTATTCCTAGGGGAAGAAAAATTTCTGTGGCTAAAGAAATTTAAGCAACATTTTTTTATCTCCCCTACTCTTACCCCTACAGAGCCATAATGCTCAGAGAAGCACTGCAGTAAAAAACTGGTTTCACATCATCTAAACTAGTGCTTTCCAATTTATTTCTCTAAAGGGACTTTTTTCATGGGACACTCCCACAGAGCTAGTGTTTTGAAGTTTGTATCTTTTAGAATTTGTGCTCAGCTACAGCTGCATGGAACAGAAACCTGAGTAGAGCTGCTCCATGAACTAGGGTTCTTTATTTTTCTTACACAACGAGTCCAGCAGACACGGTACAGAGTTGGTAGGGTGGTTCCACAGTGCCATCAGGGACCCAGGCTCTCTGCTTCAGACTTCCTTAGAATGAGTCTTTTGTCTTTGTGCTCATTGCCTCATGGTCACGAGATGGCTGCATCACCTCCATCTTCACATCTGCATTTCAGGCGGAAGAAAGAAAATGACAAAGCACAAAAAGTGCATGCCAGCTAACAAACTTTTCTGAAAGTCCCATCTGGAAACTGACCCAAACCGTGTTAAGCAGAGGTCCCAAACTGCAAAGAGCTGGGCAAAGAGTTGAAATTTTTTTAATTGGGCATGTTGCTGCCTCATACAAAAGCAAGGGTTTATTAGTATGGAAGAAGAAGAGAACAGATACTAGGTGGGCAATTAGCATTGTGTATCACATTGATCAAACCTTTGCTTCTCTCTTCAGCAGGTCGATTCTAAAAGCATTCCAGACAAAGCAAAAACAAAACAAAACAAAACAAAAACAAGCCGTTGTAATCAATAGAAAATACAAATTCTAATCAACAAGCCACTTGGGCTCACAGGTCCTGTGTAGGAGATGCTGCTGGTGGCCTGCCCAGATCCCCAGCTGCGGGAGCTCCAGCTGTTAATAACCACCCACACCTGTGTGGCTTGCCCTTGGCTCTTGGGACCCCTCTCACCCACAGGTGCCTGGGAGTTATGCCCCACTTGTTCCTGCCCACCTCTCCTCTGTATCCTTTCCTAGCTAGGAAAGGAGTCCAGAAGCCCCACTCCGTCGCCCCTAGTGGGGAAAATGTGTCAGTGCAGTTCACCCTGCAGAGCTCCCCCAGGACTGGGCTGAAGTTAGACCTCATCTGAAAGCACATTCTTGCTTGATCCTTCTCCTGCCCTCTCCTGTTTCCATTATTCCCTTCCTGGCTGCTCCTGAGAGCGTGTTTTCCATAAATCACAGACACTCCAATCTCTGTCTCAGGCTCTGCTTCCAGGGCACCCAGTCTAAGAGGTGCTGGGTCCAGCAGGCTGCTCTAGAGGATTTGATCTAAAACCCTTCCCCTCCGTCCTGTTCGTGGCCACTGGTGGGCTTTGGCGTGGCCTGGGTGTCATGGGAGCAGCTCCACATTGCACCCTGGTGATGGCCGTGGGGTAGCCTCTTGCTGCGTCCCGTCAGGTTTGCTGGAGGCGGGCTCAGGACACGGCACTTAGCGCGGGGACCCCAGCACTGTCTCCTCTCAAGGCAGATATTCTTAGAAACATTGATTTGCATTCTTAAGCCCTCAAACTGTTTGAAGGGGCTTTTCATGTGTGTGTGTGCATGTGCGTGTGCGTGTGCGTGTGCGAGTTTCCATCTTGCGGCAGCTGGGTATTTATAGCTGGATCTTCAGGGCCATTCTCACGTGGCTAAAGAAAATGAAAACCTCATGTGGATTTTGTTTTGTTTTCCTTCTCTGCCTTTGCCATTGCAAGCACTCCAGTTCCTAAACCCTTGTTGTTGTAACTAGAGCCACTCTGAGCATCCCTGCGATGGAGAGGTTATATAAATTTACTATTTCGGGACAAAGTGCCTGTTCTCCTTCAGTCAGGCCACAGGGTACATGAGGGGACTTCTGGGGAGAGCTTGCGGGTAACACCACATGGCGACCCCGCCCAGCACCAGCCTCTCTGGACAGTCTCCCCGGATTTACCCCATGGAATGTGGATTCCTTAAATCAACTCATGATCCCTCTGCATATATGAGCTCCTTTGAAAGAAAACTCTTTTCTTTCTCCCTTGTTTTTCTGTATTCTGAAGTCTTTTATGTCTGTGTTTGGCCTCTCAGTTGGACCGAGAACACCCTGGGGGCCACGGTCTGTTTGCCCAGGTTACTAGAGCTCTTGGCAGGGGGTAGGGGGTGGGCTGGGGATTGTGGCAGCTTAGCCCTTGCTTTCTGCAGAATGGCTTAAGAACTCGCAGAGTTCTCTGGACAGAAGGGTTGGGTGATTTGTCTGATGTTGATTGGGAAGCCAGTACACTTTCTGACAGTTTGGAGCTGAGGAGACGGAGGCCCCAGGACTCCTACAGACCCCTTATGGTTTCATCCTGGCGATCCGTAGCCCACACAGTCGTGCTTTGGACTTCAGCAGCTGAGGGTTGGTAGCTGGAGCTGGGGTAGGATGACATGACCCAAACCTGCCAGGACACACAAAGGCCCCTGAAGAGCCCAGGAAGGGGGAAGTTTAAGCCCAGCTAGCACCACCCTGGGGAGCTGGGTCTTCCCACTCCCTGGCCATACCCAAGGCTGTCAGGCCTTCTGCAACTGACCTCCTATAAAGGGCTTTGTGAACTCCTGTTCTTCCAGTTCTCCAAGCAATCCCACCATCGATGGGGCCACTGGGTGCCAGACACTGGGCTGCGCCCTCGCACATTTCATCCTCACAGCAGCTCTCCAAAGTGGCTGCTATCCCATTTTACAGAATAGAAAAATGAGGTTTCGAGAGTTTAGGCAACTTGCCTGAAGTCACACAGCTAGTTGGTGGCACAGAGGGGATTCCAAGTAAGGTGTGCCTGACCCCGAGACCTATGCTCTCTGCACTGCTCCCAACCATCACCCTTTGTGATGAACCTGGCGATCAACTACCTGACTTCTGCTTTGTTATACCTCTGTAGCCTCAACAGGCATTATTCGGTACCCACCACCTCCCCACCCCACCCCACCCCTGCCAGCCTTCTATGCACGGAATGGACAGCGGCTTCTGACTGTGGGATCGGTGGGTAGCTTCTGGAGTGCTTGTGCCTCGAGCATTCCAATCCTACATCCCGATCCTGCCGCCCTCCGCTCTGCCGCAAACACACCCTCACCCTCTTTTCCTGCCTCCCTCCTCCCCCTGCCCCTGTGAGTTCTAGAGGGTTTCCAAACCTAGGCTAGAGCCAGCAATTCATTAGTCTTTGTCCTGTTTCCAAGAATCCCCACTCTACAAAAATTCCTCATTGAAAAGCCAAGCATTCTTGGGGAAAGTGTGTGTCACCAAGAGAGCGAGATTCCTCACATTGGGAAACAGGATCGCGGTCCGGTCCAGGAAAATAAGTGTAGATTTCAGAGCCAGATGGAAGTGGATTGGCTCTCCCCAACACTTCCCCTCCCCTGCCGCCCACCCCCTCACAAACCACAACCGGGGAACTTGCCTCCCCAGTTCATCTGAGGGCACCCACAGGATGACATTTTCCTCCGGATAGAGAAGGAATGAAGAGACAGCTTGGGGTGTGTGTGCGTGTGTTTGTGTGTGTGTACATGTGTGCACGTGTGCGTGTACACACGGTTCTCACTTCAGGCTACTTTCTGTGCAGTTCCTTTTGCATGAACTTGTCCGTGCGTGAAGAGCCCTCCGGTGAGCTTTTGGGGTGGGGGTGGATCCCCAAGAGTGTATGGTAGGCAGTGAGCCTGGCTCCTCTTCCGTGGGGAGGAAACGGCTCCTCCCACGTTGGGGCAGCTCGGCTTACCAGAGGGGCCAAGGTACATGAATAGGAAATCTGCTCAAGAAGGTTCAGAAGGCAACCTCTCGTGGCTACATATGCAAATTCATAGGCTGGAAACAGAGGACAAGAGCCAAGAGGAAGCACGTGAGTCGAGTGAGCAGAATGTGTGTGGAGTGGATCAGAATCAAGAAAAGCTTTGGAAGGATATGAAGTTTAAAGAAAAACAAACATGTTCCCTCCTTTATTGTAAAAGAAATGCAGGTTTATTGTAGAAAATGCATAGAAGCAGAAGACAAAATTAAAATTAGTTTGTAAGCCCAACGCTGGGGACTAGAAGGGGTTTGGATCTTTCTGTCCCTCCCCCCTGTACCCCCAGTTTCCCACCTGGTCACAAACCACATTTGGGGAACGTGCCTCCCCAGTTCAGTTAACGCTCGGCTATTAACATTCCCAGTCTTTTCTCTCTGCACAGATTTTTAAAGCATGGTTGAGTGCATATTGTGTGTGCAGATGTTAGACAGTTTTGTATTCTGGTTCTATCCCCTGCTTAGTGTTACCAACTTTTCAAATGTAAACGAGGAGGGAAGTTTTGAGTTAGGTGTGGAAAGGGGACATGGGCATGGTTTGGTAGAGAGAAAGCTCAGAACTGGGGGAATTGGGCCCTAAAACACCAGATGACTCTCCTTGGGATGGAAGATCTTTTAAACGACAGAGGATAATGAAAATCGAAAGTTCAGCATCCCAGCTCCTGCATGGGTTGTGAGCGGCAACAAAGCAAGCCCTGCCTTTGACCTTGGCATATTTGAGGAAATCAGTGATCGCACTGTCACTTCTCACCACCTGGCTCTTCCTCCAGGAAGTCTTCCAGGTTGAATTTCCCTTGACACTTATCTTTCTCCTCTCCTGCTCTCTTCAGTATCAGCCAGCTGCACTTCAAAGGTACTCAGTGATTGATACTGTGGCCAGGTGTCACCTGAGGAGCCCTGTTATTTTGAGATTCAGAATAAATGAGCTGAATCTCACCCCCACAAGCAGAAGGCAATAACTCTCAGATTGTGGGACCTCAGACCAACAATATCAACATCACTTGGGAACCTATTAGAAGTGTAAATCCTTGGGCCCTGCCCCAGACTCCTGAATCAAACTCTGGTGGCAGGGGCAGACAGCCTCGCGGTGTGTGCTTTGTCAGCTCACATGGTGACGCTGGGGCACACTGCAGTCTGAGAACCGCTGGTCTGGACATTCCAAAGTCAGAGGTGGTTCTTACATTTTTCACGTCACCTCCAGCTCTGACTTCCTCTTTCCATCCAATTAGTTAAGATTTTAATTACTCTTTGGTCACAAGCAGGGTGGCCCAGAAGTTAAGAAGGGAGACTCTGGAACCAGACCACTTGAATTTCAATTCTGCCTCTAAGGCTCACTCATTGTACGGGTGTCCCTGAGAGAGTGGCTTAAATTCCTTCTGCCTCAGCGCCTTATCCCTAATATGAGATGACAGTGGTGTCACCCGTGGGGCAGCTGTGAGCATTTAATGAGACTGTGCCTGTTATGTACGTAAACAGCGCTTGGCATGTAGTAAGCCCACAGGAAATGTTAACTATCTTTGGTTTCATGCAAACTATGAACTCTCTTTTGTACCATCTTGACCCAGATGTGGAATTTAGCCCCCATACCCTGATTTACACACACACACACACACACACACACACACACCATTTAGACAAGGGCTTTGTGAACATGGTGAATTTTAAGGAGGTTTGGGGAGAACAAGGGTGTTTATATTACAACAACACAAACAATTTGAAATTTAATTCTGGACAACCTTGTTCTAAAAGAGATTACTTGGCCAAAAGTCATGTCATTTGGCCTTCCTCCTCTCTCCCTTCGTACTCACCAACAATTCAAACAAACAAGCCCCCCACCTTTATTATGTTGAATAATTCAGCTATCTTTACTCTCCAGCCCTGCTCCTCAACTTGGCTCCTTGATTCACTTTGCAGATCTAAAGACAAAGTCTAGATAATGGACCTTCTACTCTGATTCTCATAGGAAGATGAGAGTAGCAATGAGATTTATTTCCCTACTGATGTGATCTATACTACCTCTCAGAATGCTTTAGGGGTACAGTCAGTTTTGGTTTATCTCTATATGTATATATTTTTTCCTTTGGAGCATCACCCTGTATAACTGTTCTTCTTGCTCTTTGTCCTAAACCTACACACTCTCATGACGAGGGATCTCATCTCGACCACAGTTTATGAACCTTGAGGTACGATGCCAGATGATTCTTTGTTGTGGGGGGCTGTCCTGTGTTATAGGAGGCTTAGAAGCATCCTTAGTGTCTACCCAGTAGATGCCAGTAACATTCCCTAGTTGTGATAACCAAAAATGTCTCTAGACATTGCCAAATGTCCCCTGGGGGTGGGAGGGTGCAGTGAGACACCAACCCTAGTGGTGAGAGCCACTGGTCTAAGCTAAATTCTTCGCATAATAGTTTAAGACCATTACATCTTATTTTGCCCTAGACTTTATCTCTATAATGTATGTAAGGTCAGGGGGATGCATTTATCCATTGAGATACAGAGTCCCAGCTTCCTCTGGGTCACCCTTGTTTTCTAAGGAGATGCATCAACACTGTTTAATGGCCTTTTCTCAAAGGCTCCACACTCTGCCCCTCTGCTTCCAAGCCAAGGACATCCAGCTCTGTTCCCAGTCCCCTCTCTAGTCCCGCTGACTCCCCCAGTGCGGCAGGAAACCTCACAGGAACCAGGGAATGGCCTTTGGTTTTTGGTTCACAAGTGTTCATCATCTCATTTCTCTTACTGAGAGTTGTTTTTTTTTTTGAATCATGTTTAACATTCTTGTTGCCGTAGTGGAAACTTTTGTGCTTTGGAGAGCTTCCCATTCTAGGCCAGGTCAGATTCCTCAGCAGAACTCAGAACATTTTCTAGGGAAGTTTCACAAGGGAGGTTGTACCTTGGATGCATTTGCACAACTATGACTAGATTCTGGGTTAAAGCTCCCAGGATCCCAAGGTGGGAAGTGGGGAGGCTGTGCAGCTGGAGGAAGAGCCGTGTGCCTGGGAGTCTCCACGTGAGGCCAGGATCACAATCCTGTTATGGTCCCATTGCTTTTCTGGATTTCTGTCCTCACAGCCTAGCACCTCAAATCTAAGATGAACAGCTGGTGCTTCAGTCAGCGTAAGTTTGATTATGCTCGATAACACACAATCCCCAAATTTCAGTGACTTAAAACAACAGAAGTTTCTTTCTTACTCACGCTTCCTGGTGTGTGGGTCGACAGAGGGCTTTGTTCATTACAGTCCTCGGGACCCCAGGCTGGCAGGGCAAGCCCCATCTTAAATGTTGACAAGTGCCATGCCAAAGAGAAAGAGGGTCTGGTCCTGCTAGCTAAAGGCTCTTGACCACTAGTGGTATAATGGCACTTGTATTAGTCAAGGTTCTACAGAGAATCAGAACCAATTAGATCTCTCTTTGTCTCTCTCTGTCTGTCTAACTGGATTTATTTTAAGGAATTGGCTCACATGATTATGGAGGTGGCAAGTCCAAAGTCTAAAGGGTCAGTCAGCAGTCTGGAGTCCCAGGGAAGAGTTGGTATTATAGCTCAAGACTGAAGACCATCTGTGGGCAGAGTTCCCTCTTTGCTGGGGGACCTCAGTTGTTTTCTCTGAAGGCCTTCAGCAGATTGGAAGAGGCCCACCCACATAATGGAGCATAGTCTGCTCTATTCAAAGTCTTCTGATTCAAATGTTAATCTCATCTAAAAAATACCTTCCCACCAACACCCAGACATTTGACCCAATATCTGGCCCCATGGCCTAGCCAAGTTGACACATAAAATTAAGCATTACAACACTCTACTTCTCCTCTCAATTCATGGGCCAGAAGTAGTCATGTGGCCTCACCCAAACACTAATGACCAGGAAGTACAAAGTGCTATGTGCCTGGCCAGGACCAACAATATTTGACTAAGCACCAATAACTATCATAACTGTAAATAATTTTATCTGAGGACAAAGGAAAGTATCAATCTGTGGTATTCCCATTTTAATGTATTCTGCTAACACAATGCAGAAACGGTGCTAGATTTAGACCCACATTTTCACTTTGTTCCTAGGAGAGGTTGTGGAAGGAGATGGCCTGACCTCCGGGTGACTAAATTTAAATACCATTACTGACTACCTTTCTCTGTTTTTTCTTCATTGTTTTCTTTATAACGTGTTTTCTGTGTGTTGCATTCAAAAACCATTTACATGTTGTGTACTTGAAGAATGCCTTGCCAATTAATTTGGCCTTTGTGACTTCCTTTTAGTACAAACCCTTTAAGTTGCTTTTCTCTTGCTGAGAACAGACTCACTGGGAAGGGCTCAGGAGCCAGCTGTCATTCTGCCGCCATTTCACTGAGTTTCTGACAAGTCCATCCCAGTCTGGGCCTTAGTTTTCTTGGCTGTCTAGAGAGGGTTGAGCAACATGATCTCTAAGGCTCCTCCCTTACAGATTCTGTGTGCCTCTGGTCCATGCCCTCTCCTAGTGACCCCAGTGCCAGAGGCTGTGGACTGGCTGCCTGGTTGGGTACAGCCAGTGCTGCATGGCAGGGTTTTTCCTTGTGAAACTGGCAGGATCATTCCAGATTCTAACTTGAAGCTGGGGCCTCATTAGTACTCTGGCCATGCTGTGTTCACTAGCCCAGAGAGAATACGGATGACACACTAGCTGAGAAGCATCACTCTTGTGCCCACTGGTGCTCCACTTGGCTGCAGGGGGGATGAGGGCAAGGATATGTTGGGTTGGAGCACTGGGAGGCAGGGGTGGGATAGAAACAGTCTGGCCTAGGTGAAAACGACATTCGTCAGCATTTAGGGAGGTTGGGGAGCCTGGCCAGCCCTTCAAAGCTATGTGGGCAAGCCTAACCTCTGAAGGGTAGAGTTACAAGGACCTCAAACAGAACTTACCTCCTCCAATACTAACATTTGACACTTCTAATACCCACTCTGGCCAGTTGTTATAAAGTTCCAATGAGATAACTTATGAGGAAGTATCTGGAAAGCTATACATGCTCTCAAACAATAATAATAATTATTGTCATGTGCCAACTTACTCCACAAATATTTTTGGTGCTACTGTGTTTCCCCAAAAATAAGACAGGGTCTTATATTTATTTTTCCTCAAGAAGACACCCTAAGGCTTATTTTCAGGGGATGTGTTATCTTCCCCTCACAGCCTCAGCTTGCAGCACGCACAGGATGGCCGGGACCTGACAGGGGGAGCTGATCTTGTTGGTGGGGCTGCCCGCACCTTTCGGGTCACCTCTGGGATAGTAGCTGTCACAATGGGGCAGATGAGAAGGGCTGCTTGTCTTCTTTACTGCTCTGCGAAGAAATGCATGGGTCGTGCAGATACGCTGTGTAGCCACGCCCATCACCAGGTCTTATTTTCGGGGTAGGGCTTCTATTGCACAAATGCTTAGAAATCCTGCTAGGGCTTATTTTATGGGTAGGGCTTATTTTCGGGGAAACACAGTAGGTGCTGGATTTAGAAAAGTGAACAAACACACTAAATTAATTAGAATACATTGTGATGCCAGCTCTAATAGCATGCTCTGGATGGTGTCCTAGTTCGAGCTGCTGTAACAAAATATCATAGACCAGGTGGCGTAAACAACAAACGTTTATTTTTCATAGCTCTGGGGGCCGGGAAGTCCAAGATCCAGGCACCAGCAGATTCAGTGTCTAGTGAGTTCCTGCTTTCTGGTTCATAGACGACTTCCTGTCTTCTCACTGTGTCCTCACATGGCAGCAGGGGCGAGGCAGCTCTCTAGGGTTTCTTTCGTAAGGGCATGAATCCCATTCAGCAGAGTTCCATGTTCATGACCTAATCACCTCCCAAAGGCCCTGTCTCCAAATACCATCACATTGGGGATAGGCTTCAACATGTGAATTTGGGGAGGACACAAACATTCAGTCCATGGTAATGGTCAAAGCTTGTGGGAGTTCAGAGAAGAGAGCAGTCAATTCTGCTTCTGTGGGTTGAAGGCCCCACAGCGGCAATGGGAGTTAAACCTGGTCTGGAAAGATGTCAAAGACTTAGAGGAGGAGAGAAGGGGCATCCCAGGCAGAAGGATTTGCTGCATGCACAAATGGCAGAGTGCTGGACCGGCCTGTGGAAACCTCTGGTAGTCCGGCCTCGTTGCTGGGTGGGGTGGGTGGGGCCGTGTGGGGGAAGCTGCAGAAGGAGCTGGTGATGGAATTAGGAAGGGTC
>VBSM01000361.1:7828583-8058209 GCA_008086735.1 Cheirogaleus medius
AAAAAAAAAAAAAGGCACAAATAATTCCACCCTCCAGACAAGGTTGGTGTCAGCACCTGGAGGTGTATTTGCTTTCAGTGAGCGTGTGGAGGGTGACACCTTGTCTGGAATGTTGCCTTTGCTAAGGCACGAGCCTGACCCCGGCAGCGGCTCCGTCTGCAGTCGTAGATGGACACAGTGAGGTTTCCCCGGACTCATCCAAGGGAAGCTTTGTGGTCGAACTCCAGTAGAATCATTGTTGTTAAAGTCCTAACTTTTCCACTCATTACCTGTGAGACCTTGGCAATTTACTCTCTTTAAGCCTCAGTTTCCTCATCTGTAAGATGGAAATAACAACAACAAAAATAATAGTACCTACCTCAGAAAGTTCCTGTGGGGACTAAGTAAGTTTTTTCATGGAAAGCATGAAAGGAAAGTACTTTGCACACAGTAAGTAACATTCGTCATACTGCCCTCTGCGTGAGTCTAACCCTGTAGTAGGAGCTGCGGGAGGGGAACCTTTCCCTGGGGAAGTCTGTCTGCCTCGGTGTTGTGCATGTCAGGAGAGGGGACAAGCTTGTCGGACCTCAGGACTAGGCCAGTGCTCAACCAGAGTCCTGCTCGCTCCGAGCTTTTCCCTGGAGAATGCTGGCTCATCCTCCCTCACTTCCTAGCACTTCCACCCCCTTCCGGCTCTGGGGCCGGCTGTCCCTTTAAGAGAGACAGCCACACACTCTGCTGCTCCACAAGACAGTGGCCCTGCCTCCCCTGCTGGGTGCTGTGCTGGGCTGTGTGTGGCCTGGACCCTCCTGGGCCAGATTTTAGTGCAGGAGCCTCCAGGGGAGGGGGGCTGCTTCGAATCAAGTGCACACCCCCAGGAATCCATGCCCACAGGAGGACGCCCTGCCCGCAGCCCCCCACTGGGGCCCTGGGCTCCCAGCTCTGGCTCTGGGACATAAGAGGATCATTCTTGAGGACTGAGCTCAGGATCCCTAAAAAGAAAGTTGGAAAATAGCTGGATAAACTTGGTAAGTGAAAGAATGCCGCGTTACATCCTCCTCCTTGGATCACCAATTGCAGATTTGGGTTGAGTTACAGTGATTCTTGCCAATGGGATCGGATGGGCAGATGTGAGAAGGAGACAGAGGTGAGGGCTGGGAGCCCCAGTGATAGTGAGCCTCAGCTTGGGGGTGGCTCCCATCCCCCCTCCCAGTGGTTGTCACCCTTGAGGCAGGGAGCTGAGGGTTGACATCCCGACATAGCTGGAGCCTGGCCTGAGGGGTGAAGACCCGGGGAGGGGCAGAGGCCAGATTCCTCCCTCATCTGGGGAAAATAAAGTGTGGTCAGTGAGGGATGTTTGTGAAGATGCCAGAGGCTGAATGACATTTGCAACCCAAGGGTGCAGTGAGTGACCCTGGAAATCTATCTCAGCAGGAGACTTAGGCCAATTCCTCTTCCTCCTGGGGTAAGGGACAGACCAGGCCCCGGGCTTGTTCCCCAGGCCCCAGACAGGTCTGCATTGTCCCCTCGGGCAGGGGACAGCCGCCCCTGAGCAGCAGCAGGCAGTGCCATAGTGGGAGGTGGCAGGTCTGCCAGGGCAGGGAAGAATGGAGGGCCTGTTATTGCTGGAGCCTGGGAACGGCGCCTCGGAGGGAGGCCCACGCTGCCCAGAGCTGGCGTGGAAGAGAATGGGAGACGAGGTCTGTGCAGCAAGGGGATGGGACTGAGCCAGCACCCCACCCTCTGCAGAGCAGATGGCCACCATGCCCCATTTCTTATGATGTAGACACAGGTGAGCTCCCTGGCCTTGAATGCCCAGGTACAGGTTGGAGGACCAGGATGTGTGCCAAAGGGGTGGCCTCCCACGGAGGGGCAGGGCATACTATTAACAGTAGCCGTAGCCCCTGGCGCTAACCAGAGGCCAGAGGTTTCCCAATCAGAGAAGCTCTCTGTTAAATTCTGCTTCGACAGATGTTCTCTGTGCTCCTACTTGTGCCAGGCTCTGATCTAGGGCTTGACTGAAACATAAAATGCCATGATGGAATTAGGAAGGTGAGAAGATCTAGAAAGATGTTTTGGATATGGGATTAAAGCCATCTTTGAAAAGTAACATTAATAGTTACCATTTTTCCTGTACCTTGAATGCACCAGTCACTGTGCTAACGGCTTAGCATCTCATGCAGTAATTCATTGTAGATTTTACACGAATAATTTTGTAGATTTTACAAATGAAGAAAGTAGGGCTCAGAGATTAAGGACCTTGCCAAAGGACACAGAACTGGTAAATTGCAGAGCCAGGACTTGAACCTCTTCATTCCTTCAATCACTCCTTCATCTGTTTGTTCAACAAAGTGGGACTGCTGGCCTCCTATGTATGATACCAGCCATTGTGGTAGGCACTGAAGATGCTCCTGGGACTAAGACTCAGAAGTGCCCAGGCCAGCCTAACTGTGTGAATGTTTCCTCCCAGGTCTGAGAGCTCTGCTTGAGATGTTCTTTTCCTTGAGGAATGTTTCATTTTGTTTTCATTTTAATAATAATCTAAAAATTGAATGCATCTATTCTGAATCGTCTGAGTGACCACCCTATAACCTGCCATGGGCATGCGATTTTAGTCCCCAAGTTTATGTTTCTGTGCAAGTTGGCACCAAGTGGTTTTCTAAAATGATAGTTTTTAACTTTATTGCTTTGTTTCTTAAACTGGGTTCTGTATTGTATGCTTGGAAGGGCCAAGGCACTAAAGACTTAGAAAGGCAGCGCTGATTCTACTGCAAGAAGGGAGAGGTGGGGTATGTGTCTCCCAAGAGGAAATGGTTCAACCTCCCCCTCTCCTGGGAGCAGAGTGGACTGGACTCAACTGGGACAAAGCAGTTGGGGCTTCTGAATCTTTCAGCCCCCTGGTCACCAGGCTCAGGCCGGACCCAGGCCAGAGACTCAGAGAGGAACGGGCAAGTCAGGAGAGGGAGGACCCCGAGTTCAGATCCAGGAGTTCTGCTTCTGATATGGCATCTCTGAGCTCCAGCAAATCAGTGCTCCTCTCTGGGCCTTTGCAGATGGGACCGTTTGTGCCAGGAAGGGGGAATATGGGTTTTCCCTGGAGCACTGTGTGAGTTCCTCCCAAAGATGGATGTTCTCTGGTCATTCAGAACTTCGACCTCTTCTGAGGCCCTGCCGTTGGTGAGACGGCCGTAGCACAATCCCTGGTGCAGGGAACTGTGGATGTGACTTGAGTCCCACCGTGAGGGCATCCAGGGCATGTCACACTGGCCTGCTGCCTCGGCCCTTGCATGGGGCTGGGCAACAAGCACCCTGTCTGATCTGATACCCTCCTAGTGCAGGAGGCTGCAGACAAGAGACTAGGACCTGTGCCTCCTCCTCCTCTTCCAGCTCCTCTCCCTCCTCCTGCTGAGGCTTTGGGTCTTGCCATGAGGCACTCATACCTGCTTTTGCGTGACACTCCAGTGCATCTTCACTATCTGGTTACCATTGCTCAGCAGGTCCTGGGCAATCATCCTGGTCTTCTTTTCTCAGACCCAGCTCCATCCTTACCATCTTCTACATTCGGAGTTAGAAAACATTTTCTGCAAAGGTACTGATAGCAAATATTTCACCTTTAGGGGCCTTTTATGCCACACTTTGGTAATTCGTTCCTAACTTTAACTCCTCAAGGACAGGACTCAATAGAAATTGGCCATCTCTGCTGCCTCCCCCACCCCCAGCGCCCTGCATGCCAGGCAGCAGTCACTCATTGAATATTGTTGGCATAAACCCCAATGACCTCTCCCTTTGTCCCCTAGAGCCTGTGCCACAGCAGGGACCTTTTGGGGTCTAGCTGTGCCATTTTGGGAAGCCAGGATCTCATCACCTGTTGGTTTCTAAAGCATCCTGTAGCTAAATCCATCGCTGGCCCTGTAACCCGAGCCTGCCCCAGCCCCTGCACTTCCAGATCAAGTGTCCCTGTTTGTTTTGACATCCCATGTGGGGCATGAGAGATCCAGATTTCAAAGCAAGAATTTTTTCCTAGCAGCCGCTGAAGGCCAGGCCCCTGCCAGCTCCAGGGCTCCCATGTTAGCATTTTCAGTTAATTAAGAAAACAAACCCCAAATCCCTGACAGAGATTGTTCTACAGGTTTGGGACAGAGGAGTTTGTGTGGCATGCAGGGGAGGCGGCCGGCTCCTGCAGGCAGGGCGAGCTGGGAGAGGGAACGTGGGAGCCAGAGACGCCCCACTGGAGCCTTCCCAGCAAGAGAAGGTGCTGTGGAAGTCACATGGGTGCAGCCAGCTCAGGCAGGGTGCAGAGCACAGAATTTCTGCCTCCTCCTTCCCCCTCCTGGGCGTGTTTAGAGTGGGTGAGGGCCGTGGAGAGAGGCCAGCTGGGTGAGGATAGGGGAGGGAGACACAGAGACTTTCTTGGGACTTGCCAGCCTTCTTTTCCAGAGCCAACTTGTCCCAACTGCCAGGCTGCTGGAGGAGAGTCCTGAGAGGTGACCTGGGGTGGCTTCCGGGGGAGCCCTGCTCAGGGAGCCTGCTCAGCCATGCAAAGCCTTGGTGTGAATTTCAAAAGGGTTCTTGTTTTGTAAGGGAAAAATACTTAACCATACTCCCATAGAAGTGGCCCAGCTGTGCCCATGGGGCACTCTCCTGGGCCTGGCTGTAGATTTGCACACAAGGCCACCCTCTCACCTGCTCACACACTCTGTGGGGCCCGGGAGGGATGCTGGGTTTGTGCCTCCACTGCTCCAACCGTGGGTGTCATCGGGCAGGTGGGACCTGGGCTCTGGGGACTGAGGGAGCGTAGGTAGGACTGGCCCCCCTGCACCCCGTGTCTGTGCGTCCAGCCTGCGCATGCTCTCCAGGGTGCACGTGCCTACGGGAAGGGTGGGCTCCGCACCCCCTTGGATGTGGGATTCTCCTGCATTTCCCACCCTGAGCACAGCGTGCGGTGGTCCCGGGGCCCCTGGGGTAGAACGGGGTGGGAGAGAGAGAGATGAGCTCTGCTCCGCCACTGCTACATGGCCCGGCGCAAATTATCTGGGCTTTGGGCACCTCTAATTTCTAGTGGGAAATGAGGACAACGCTCACATTTTGTGTGTCCCGAAAGTGTAGGTGTGCTGGCAAATACTAGATAAGGCATATCCCATGCCTGGCTCAGGGAACCTGGCTTCCTTCCCCACTAGACGTGTATCTAAGTCCAGCTTCTGCCTTCTGGCTTGGGATCCGGTTGCCTGAAAAGACAGTGGGGAGAAATAACAAACATGGTTAGTGTCTGCTTGGCCGGGGTGAAGAGGCCAGGGAGAAAAGTGGTTAGAAGACCAACTCTTGGTGTCTGGTATAACTCGTTCAGATAACTGCCAGTTGGTGGCAGATACTTGTTTGGCTTTTGTGAGCTTTCTCCTTGCCCGCTGGGACGCTCAGGGCTCCCTGCCTTGAGAACTTCATCACTCACAGGACAATGCTGCATTAGCAAGCAGCTGGGGCCGTTTGGGGACAGCAAGTCTCTCAAAAGGTGAGCGTCTCTATGGTGTTCTAATGCTGGAGAGAAGCCATTGGGGGATTGGGGAGAGTCTCGACTGTTTCTTATTTTATTTTATTTTAAGTTTTTGCATTTCCAACCGAATCTTCCAGTAATTGGTTGTGTAGCTGGTGTGACCAATAGCTCCTCTTTCCTGGAGAACGTATCCAATACGCCACCAGATCCTCCTACAATTCCCAAATCCCTGGACAGCAGGCTGGTTTGTTTGCTCTCTGCTTTTGCTGATAATTTTCTTACTTCATGCTAGGACTGTTTACACACAGAGATAAAGGAAAATATACATGAAAATCAGATGCGAAGTGTGAAAAATCATACTAATGGTAGGCAAATAATAAGTATACACATTCACAGGTTTCTATAAATTCAACTTGGCACATCTGAAACTTCTGTAGTAACTGTTAGGAACTCCCTCCATTATTTAAAAAGAAAAAAAAAAGCGTTCTAAGTATTCTCCAGACTTCAAAGAGAAAATTAATTTCTGGAATGTTAGGGAACATCATCTGAAAAAAGAGGCAGTATATGTTGGACCCTGCCAGGGCTCACAATATTTAGGAGAAATATTCATGAATGCATCTTGGATAAGACTTTTAGAATTTTTTTTTTATAGTTGTTTCCACTCCATACACTATGTTTAGCAGAAACTAAGGGGACACCAAGAACCAAACCAGCATTTGTCTGCCACTGTCCCGTAGGGGCAATGAGGAGGCAGGCGAGCTCTGTGCTGTGATTCAAGGCTGGGTTCTAGATGGGGTTCTTTCGTGAGTCTGCTGTGGGTCCTGGGGCAGGGGCCCTCAGCTTTCTCGCCTGTAAAGTGGTCTTGATGATGACCGTCACCTCCGTTCTCAACCTCCTATGCCTCCCCACAGCCGTGTGGGAGCCCCTCTGCAGGTCCTGTCAGAGGAAGGAGGAGGTGAGTTCATTCCCACACAGGTGAGGGGGAGTGACATTTCAAGAGGGGGGCGCAGCTGTCCAGGAGCTGAAGGAGGGAGTCTTTTCCAGAGTCAGCTTATCCGTCTGAGTTTGTAGGATGGTGCTTTGCCACCCCAGAGAAGAGTGGCCCTCAGTCATGCCTTGGCACTGTGTGTGTGTTGAGGGGGGGCTCATGGAGGTGGCCCTGTGCCTGGTGGGATGGGGGCCCCTGGGCTTCAGAGGCAGTGGTGGAAGATGCTCCCCACTCTGCTCCTTGGGGTCCCCATGCCTGGCTGCTCTTCAGGGCCTCTGTCTTGGTGTGAAGGGTGCTTCGCCTTGGCCTCCTTGGTCTGGGAATGGATTCTCTTAATTAACCAAAGGGAAATTTGGGAAGTCCCAGGCCCAGATTCAGAATCCAAGGGGTGTGGTCCCCTCACGTGTGCACCCTGGCCTGCTTCTCAGGTCATCTGACTCCAGCCGCCAAGTGCTGCCTGCCCTGCCTACTGCATTCTTAGTCCTTCCCTTCCCACGGCCTGCAGGCTCGGACCTGGTGAACACCTCGCTCTTCTCCAAGACCCACTTCCAACATCACCACCTCTGTAAAGCTTCTCTAACCCCCTGCGATTTCAGGCAGGTGAGCTTGCCCCTCACCTCTGTTCCCGCAGGCCTACCCCTGGTGGAGCCCTCAGCACACTGCTTCAAGACCACTGTTCTGCCTCCCTCTCCCTAGACTATAAGCTTCCAGAATGCAAAGGTCTGACAGGTTCGATCTTGTATTCCTGGTCTGTCGTAGTCCGTTTGGGCAGCTATAGCAAAGTACCACAGACTGGGTAATTTATAAACAACAGACATTTATTTCTTATGATTCTGGACTCTGGGAAGTCCAAAATCAAGGCGCCGATGGGATGGGCATCTACTGAGGGCTGCTCTCTGCCTCCAACATGACGCCTGTTGCTGCGTTCTCCGGAGGGGAATGACACTGTGTCCTCACATGGTGGAAGGAATGGAAGGACCAAAAAGGCCTAAGCTAGCTCCCTCTACCCTTTTGTAAGGCACTAATCTATTCATAAGGTGGGGCCATCATGACATAATCACTTCCCAAAAGGCCGCACCTGTTACCGCCACCACATGGGGATTAAGGCTCAACACATGAGTTTTGGAGGGAACACAGACATGCAAACCACAGCATAGTCCCAGCGACAGGGCAGGTCCACAGCACAGAGTAGGTCCTTATTAGATAATGGCTTTGTGAATGAATGACAGAAACATGAGGGGAACCTATGCTTTTTACGGTTCTGCACTGGGAAGAAAACAAGAGTGGTGGGCGTTTAAATAATTAATTAACCCTGGGGCCAGGACGGTGTCTGAACGGACCACTCCCACTGGCGTCTCCTGCTTGTGTACTGCTGTCCATGGCAGGGCCCTGGGACAGCTACGCATTCCAGGGGTGAGTGAATGGGCCCTGTGACTGCTTGTGGGTGGCGAGCACAGCGTGATCCTGTTTTTCTGTAGGTACCAAGCCACAAACGTTGGCACAACCGCCTGCTCTTTCTGGCCGTTGTCCACAGTGGTGTGTGATTCTTGCAGCTGTGCCCAGGGCATCCTGAAGGAATGTGACTGTGCAGGGGAAGCTGGCAGCACTTTGGGGGACAGACAGAACCCCTCTGTTTGCTCCCTTGATGGATGCCCACGTTGAAGGCTGAGCGCGTCTTTTTTGGCACCAGTTAGAGAGTCATGGCCTATGAAGATCCCTATACCAAGAAGATACGGGGCCATGGCAATTTTTGTGACTGTCAGTGGTCAGTAGTGATCTTACGTCCAGGATGTTTGTTTATTCATTGGCACACTCAGATGCAGTTACTGAGTGCCCACCACGTATGTGTCTGTCACTGCTCTAAGCACAGAGGATGCAGACTGAGCCTTGTCCCTGCCTGTAGAGGGCTTAGTTTCTAGTAAAAGTCCCTGAAGGTGGAGTGGACAGGGGCTGAGGTTGGCATCATCCCTGGAGCCCTTCTGAGCTGGCCCCTTGGCAAGAAATATAATTTCTCCACTTATTAGCTCCTACATTCTTCCCCAAGTTGTTAACCTGCCAGGAGCACCATGGTACCACCCTGCCCAGTCTCTCACTCTCCCTCCTGCCTCGGGCTGAGTTAGGGACCCCTCACCTTTGATCCTGCCACTCCTGGGTGGCTCTCCCACGATGCTCCTGCCCCCACCTGGCCTGCCCGCCAGCTGTACCCTGCAGGCATGTTTGCTGGCCAGGTCTGTATTTTTATTCACCGTTTCATTCCTTCCTGTGTACAGTGCCTGGCACAGAGTGGGGTTCACAGGTGACTGTGGAATGGACGAGCCCACGGGGCGAACACTGGGCTGCATTTATTCATCTTCGCTGTCCATACTGAGGCCTGTGCCTGTCTGTTTTCATCTCTTTCTGGCTGAGTCATGGGGACGGAGGGACTCCTGGGGAAGTTGCAGATAAGCTGCAACAGGTGATAAATTGAAGAAATGCAGGGAGCCCTGATTGGAGTTCCTGTGCGTCAGTGCGTCCTCCCTGTGACTGGGCCACACGAGGCTCTCTGCACACACTCCCTCCCCCAGGAGGCAGGTGGGTTTCAGGGCTGACAGACCCCGGCTCTGAGTCCAGACCTTCTTATGCTGAGGCCTGCGTCTTCCTCCTCGTGGGTGGGGACGAGGCGATGCTGAGGGACAAACCTGCCCCTGCAGCCCTTCGGCTCAGGCAGCCCAGCTGGGCCGGCAGGAGAGCAGGCCGCCTGGGAATAGCTGGGAAGCAAGTCCAGGCCTTGGGCCCACCTCCCCCAAGGCCAGGATGTGGCGTGGGACCCGGGCCGGCGGAGGTTCCCACCGCTCAGCTCCTGTGCTCCTAAATGCTCCAGGCCCAGGCAGCATCTCTCAGGAGGAGGGGGTGGCCAGAGACTCCAGCTGCCTGGGTCAAGACCGCATCAGGACCAGGCCAGCTCTGCAGGCACACACCCCTGACATCTATCCTCTACCTGGACAGCTGCCAGTGGCTCTGCAGCCTGGCCTTGCCTGGCCTGGGTGATGAGAGTCAGAGATTAACCATTTCAGACCCTGCCTGAGTCAGGCTGAAATTGGTCCTCTCAGATCCACCAGCATCCATCCATCACATAGCAAGGACTGGAGTGGGCGTATCCACAAATGTTTTCTCATTCAATCCTCACATTAATGTAGGGGTGGAGGCATCACCCATTTTTCAGATGAGTAAACCAAGGCATGTGGAGTTACATGACTTGCCTAAGTGTATACAGTTAGTAAGCTAAGTTTCATACATTCCTTCTTTAATACAAGGGCCTACTGTGTGCAGGGGCGTAATTCTATTCTCTGTGGATACAGCAATGAATGATGGACAAGGGCCCCACTAGTTCACAGCCTAGTGGGAGAGAGATAATGAATATGTGGACTGTATAGCCTCTCAGATGCTTGTGTGTCTGTGTGGAAAACGCAGAGAAGGGACATGGGAGGTGGACAGTGCTGGGACAGGGGCTGCTATTTTAAATACTGGTGGCGGACCTATTTGAGAAGAGGTGCCATCACTCATCCTCAGTGCTTCCAAGGTGCCAGGCACTACCCCAGCCACTGTGCACGGCTCTCTGCTTTCATCCACACAGTTCCCTTATGAGGCACAGTACTGTTATTAGTCTCACTTTCAAATGGGGAAAGTGAGGCACGGGGAGGTTAAGTAACTTGCCAAAGATGACAAAGCAGATGAGAAGTGGCCCCGGGATTGGCACCCAAGCCGTCTAACTTCTGGGTGCTGGCTCTGAATCGCTACACTCTGCTGCCAAGGCCACAGAGTGAGTGGGTGGGGAGGGGAGGAGACCTGGAAGGCCCCACCTAAGCAATCCAGGTCTGTGCACCAGGGGCGGGGCGTTAGGGGCGGGGCGTCGGGGGCGGGGCGTCAGGGGCGGGCACACGGTGGTCCTGGCAGGTGCCCCAGCTCTCGCTCCCTCAGTGAGAAAAGGGCAGACGAGCTGGAGCTGACAGGTCAGTCATAGTGAAACCCAGGTGGGAAGGAGGGCTTGACTAGGTTTGTGGAGAATAAGAACAGGGGAGGGGAGGATAACCTACTGCGGAGGGGGCGAGTCCGGAGACTGCCGTCCTTCCCCTCCTCCCCTCCTAGCCGGCCTCTCTGAGCCTTCCGAAGACTCAGATCTCAAACAAGTGTCACTATTTCTTGCTCTCGTCCTCCTCGTCCCTCCATCCTTGTCAGTCTGAGAATAACCTATTTAGTAATGATGGTGATGATGGCGACGTAGTAGCAGCTCGTATTTACTGAAGACGTACCGGAATGGGGGGTGGAAATGAATACATTACACTCAGATGTGTGGGGAAAGTAATTATTTCTTATAATGGATAATTTGTGATGAAACACTTTGCTTGATAAATAAAGGCACTTTGGTCTCTTTGATTTAAGACGGTTGCTTTGGATCAAGTTGCAATTCAGACCTTCCTCCTCTGCCATGCAGTCTGAGTTTTGGGGGAAGTTTCCCCCATTTTCAAAGTGGCCAGGGCAGGGCCTTGGGCTGCGGGTTCTGCAGATCTCCACTGGGCTGTGCCTTGTTCCCTCTGCTTCGTGGGTCTCTGCGCTGAAGTCCATTGAAGGTCCCAGTCTAGTCTGGTCCCTAGCACCTTTGAGGTGGACCTCCGGGCCCTGGCTCTCCCAGGACATTCACACACCCCTGGAGGGTCAAGTGTCTCTGGGATGTGAGGGCTGTAGATGAGTGGGCCTGAGGGCAGCCCCCCAGGTGACTTCCTCAGCTGCAGCTAACCTGTCCCCAGTAGAGCTGTGATTGCTGGGAGCTGGGCTGGGGCAGGGCTTCTTCAAGGAGCATGACACTCCCACAGCCCTGCACCCTATTCTGGGCTTCTCCACATCATTGGGTTATTTCTAATGACCTTGCAACCCCCACCCCACAACTCCTCCCTGGAGGTGGGGAAGGGAGTGAAACCCTGGCCTTTTACTTTCTTTTCCTCCTAGTACCAGAAAGGTTTTCTATTGCCCCTCCTGTCTGGAGAAAACATTACCTCTCATCAACTGTTCCTCACTCCATTGGGGCTATCAGGCTTATTTTCCCGGGGACGATACAGCCCTGGTCACCTCTGATGCTAGAAGGGCAGTAAGAGAAAGGAAAGGAGAACGATTCAACACTGGTGCTTCCCGGAGGCAAATATAGTGAGAAATATTTTAAATATTTTCCTTGTAAAATCCTCTACATCTGACTAGCGGAATTGCTCCTGAATTCTCACTCCTCACAACTGTCTTGTGGGCTATGTCCTGTCAAATTCTCTTTTGTTATTTCTTTTCTCTTTTTTTAAATAGACAGGGTCTTACTCTGGTGCCCAGGCTGGAGTGCAGTGGCATGATCATAGCTCACAGCAACCCCGAACTCCTGGGCTCAAGCGATCCTCCTGCTTCAGCCTCCTGAGTAGCTGGGACCACAGGTGTGCACCACCACACCTGGCTAATTTTTAAATTTAATTTAATTTTAAATTTTTCGTAGAGCTGTGGTCTCACTACATTGCCCAGGCTGGTCTTGAACTACTGTCCTCAAGTAATCTTGCCCCAGCTTCCCAAAGAGCTGGGATAACAGGTATGAGCCACCACGCCCAGCCCAGATGAAGGAGGTAAGGCTTGAAGTCAAGTAGCTTTCCCACAGTGTTACAGCTGGTTAGTGGCAGAGCCAAGCTTAGAATCTAATAATTCTAGATTCTCAACTCCACCATATTCCTGAGGCTTTTGCTCCTTCTCAGAAAGGATCTTGGGGTTGGGGGGGTTCTTTAGCTAGCACTCCGTGACATGAGGTGCAGCCCCTCAGTGTACAGAATCCCCCAGACTCAATTGGCTCAGCCCGGAGCGAATATAAGGGCACACCCCTTACAGTGTCATAGGACATCTTGTTCTGTGTTAGAAAGGGGCTTGTTGGTCTTCTGATTCTCTCCTGTGCACAGGTATGTGATACGTGCATCTTTCTTTCCCCATTCACTTGGACAGTGATCTTCACTACCTGTTTGGGCGATCACGCTGGACAAAAAGTGTAACGTGACAACCTTCTCCCCACTCTGCTTTCCTCGTGAAAGAGGCCTTTGACTCGCAGCTGTGCCTCCTGTTTGCCGAGCCTGTCACAGCCCTGGCCCTCAGCCCCCAAGCTGACCAAAGCCTTGCCCGGTGCTGTCTGCCCGTAGCTGTTTTCCAGCTGTTGAGGACCGTGGTGCAGCATTTGAAAACCCAGCCCTGGCCTTCGGTTGCACGGGAGTTGAAAGGCCAAGGGGGTATCTGGGAACCACCTAGAAATGGTTAGGGGGAAATAAACTCGATTCATATTTTTAGTGTTCGTTACGTGAGCAGCATCATGTTGTTGGTGATATAATATTAATGCTAAAAAAGTAAAAGGAAGGAAAATCCAGCCACAATGACAGCGCAGACACATGATTCATTTTTCCAAAAGCCCCAGTGCCCTGGCTGTTCTGAGACGGAGGGCAGGGCAGGGAAAGGATCATAGTCAGAGAGAAGTGATTAAGGCAACCTGAAGTGGCAGGAGCCAAGCCAACACACAGGCTCAGTTTCAGACTGAAGACTTCTCTTCTTTAAGACAGAGCTTTGGCATTGCCTCCTCCAGGAAGCCTTCCCTGCTATCCTCCTCATCTACAGGCAGCTGTGCTAGGTGCCTCTCTCCACTGGCTTCACAGTATCGTGACCATCTGTTTATGTGTGTGGTTCTCACTCTAGACTGTGAGCTCCATGTGCTCAGGAATGTATTTTGTTTATCTCGATCTCCAGTGCCCAGCACACTCAAGCAGATCAATAAATGCTGGCTGAGATGGCCATTAAGCTAAGATGCTGGACACAGGGTTCCAGGCAGTGGCTGAAGATGGCATGCACCAAGGCTCAGACAAACTTCTAAAGCCTGCAGGGAGGAAACAGCGTGGAGTCATGATGTATGTCTGGCACAGTGTGCTTTCTTTCGTGTGTTTGTGTGGGCAAGAGAGAGAGCGGGAAGACTCGCCTGTGTCGCACCAGTGGCTGGGAGAGCCCTTCTCATGTTAGCAAAGAAGGGAAGACTCGAGGAGCACGAGAAGGGGCCCCATTTTCTCTTTACAGCGGTGTGAGCACCCATCTCCTGCCTCCAAATCCTGTGTTCTCTTCCCCAGCCGGCAGGAGAGCAGGGACTGTGCCTTCTTCATATCAGAATCCCTGCTGCACAGTGCAGCCTGGCCACAGAGGCGGTGCTCTGTGTGCATTTGTGGAATGAATGCATGAATGAATGAATGAATGTATGGAGGAAGGAACTCTTGCAAGGGGGTGAGCACTGAGCCTAGCCAGGAAACGGGCAGGGACATGGGTTGGCAAAGGCGGCAGAACAGACTCTGTGCTTGGGTGGTGGGAGGAAGGCCGTCGGTGCCTCTCTTGGCTTGGATACCTCTAACCTGAGGGCCAGACTGCTGCTGACTGGGAATGGCCATCTCTTGGGGGAGGAGGAGGCTGGGGACGGGGGGGATGTCATACAAAGACACAGGCCTAAAGAGAGGGTTTCCCCCCTTGTACTTTGCTTCTTTTCCTCCAGAACTTAGAGTTGGAGACATTGCTAAGATTCCTTGAGTCCCTAGGGCAGGAGTCGGGGAGGGGTGGGGAGAGGTAGTTCTAACAAATGAGTCTGGACACAGGCATGTGGAAGTGTGGCCCAGAGAGAAGGGGAGGAGGGAAAAAGCAAATTGCAAGCTTGGAGAGGAGGAAGTTCTATTTTGGGTGACTTCAAATCCCAGCCCGTCTGCTGGCCAGATCCGCAGCAGACCCCATCCTCTGCGTGATTCACTCATCCCCACTTCTGTGCACTGGCTTCGGCTCCACTCTGGCTCACATCCCCGCATCCTTTAAGACTTGGTTCATTCTCACTTTGGTGCTCTGTCTCTGGGTGCTCTTGCCTGCATCCAAAACTTCCCCCCAGCCTTCTCAAAGAAGCCACCCCTAAACAGCAACAGCATAATAATAACACCCACAGTTCATCCATGTTCCTACTGTAGGCCACGCGCCACCCTGCGTGCACTACGTGTCCTCATTCAACTCATAAGAAACACATGAGGTCGTTATTACTGTGATTCTCTAGTTGGCAGACGAAGACACTTAGCCTTAGAGAGGCAGAGTAAACCAGGCAAGGTTATACTGTCAGTTGGTGGCAAAGCCATGCAAAGAATCCAGATATGCCTAACTCATGCCTAACTCATCTCTTCTCACAGCGACAGAGCCTTCTCTCTAGATCAGAAACTCTGGGGCGGGGCCCAGCGATCAGCATTTTAATAAACCTCCAGGAGATTCTATTGCACAATCAAGTTTGAGAACAGCTAGCTTCACTGATCTAGCTCCAACCTGGCTGGAAACCTCCAAGTCCACCCTGAATGTGGGGAAAGCTTACTTGCTGACTGCCATTCATTACTCATCCTTACTGTTCTGCTTCCTAGTTTTGGACATGGGACAAGATACTCAAGTTTCCTGAGCACTTGTTTCCCTGGTTGTAAAACAGGAACAATTCCAACCCTGCTAGAGGCACCTCCCTTGCTTCTTGTTTCCGAGAGAGGATCTTCCATGAGCAGCTACTCAATGCGTGACACCTTAGCATCACCTGGGGAACATTTGCAGAATATCAATGCTCACACTCCCTTCCCAGACCAAGTCAATGTCTCTGGGATGGGCTCAGGGCAGGAGACGCTCTAATGTGCATGGGGTGGAGAATGCTGGCTGCCCTCTCGGGCTGCTCCCTCCTCATCGCTTCCTCCAGGGAAGAGGCGGCGTCTCCAACTGGTGACTCTGGGAGAAGTTATGAGCTGGGCCTGCCAGCTCCGTCCCTGCCTCTCTTGGATCTGCCACCTGCAGCGTGGGTGCATCTGGCCAGCTCTTGGTGGGTGAGGTCAGGAGCCTTCTCCTGGGGGAGGTCCCTGGTCACCCTCCTATGCCAGTGACTGCATGTGTGAATTGGCCTCATTCCTGAGTGGAATACTGGGAAGTGCGTTTGGCCAGAGATGTCAAGCCAAATACTCCCAACAGCTTGGTCAGAAACACTGCTGCTATTCTGACCTCCATCTGTCTGCTTCATGTATCCATTTCTCAGGTGGTCCCAACCTTGAGCAAGAAGAGGAAAGTTTTATGTATGGACCCCACAAAACCCCAACACCATAGACTTCACAGGGTTACTGTTGAATGTAATGAGATGCCACATTCAAGCCAGCTAGGCAGTGGTCAGTACATGTTTGCTGCATCAGAATCAAAATCAGCCCCCTCTGATCAGCTACCCTCTCCCTGGGGGGCTGACCTGCCAGCCTCAAACCACCTCTGCCCCCAGCCCGTGCCTGACAGTTAACTCCTCAATCACCACTCCACTGGAGCCGGTAAATGCCACTGGTGTCTTTGGTAGGGATTTGGAAAAGCTCTGTAGGCGAGAGACAAGCTTGGGGCTTTTGAGTTAGGCACATCTGGGTTCTGGGCACAGCTCTGCCACCAACTAACGGTATGACCTTGCCTAGTGTCTCAACCTCCCTGGGGCTCAGTGTCTTCATTGCCAACGAGGGGTCACAGTAATAATGCCCCCACATGCTTCTCGTGGGTTGAAAGAGGACACAAAAAGCACGTAAGGTGGTGCATGGACCGTAATAGGATAAATTGCAGGTGTGGATTATTATTGCTGTTGTTATTTAAGGTGGCTCCACCTTTTTAGACAAATTTCCAGGTGATGCTGATGCTGCTGGCCTAGGGGCGCATGTTAAGATGACCAGCAATCAGTGAAAACAAAGCACAGGGGAGCTCCCCGTTTAGGGACTCCCAGGGCAAGTTGGCTGAGGGGTAGAGGCCCCTCTTGACCCGGATGTAGTCCAGGGTTTGGCAAGCTTGCTTGCAGAGTAGTGTCTCCTGGAAAGAGTTTACAGATGCCATTGCCCAGGAGGGTGAGCACCCGTCCCAGTCTGTCCCGGACTGAGAAAGTTCCGGGCTGTGGGACATTCCTTGGCTCACCACGATGAGCTGCTCACCTGAGCCCCCAGATTTGGTTTAATCGGTTCAGGATGGGGCCTGGGCATCAGTATTTTTTCCAAATGCCCCATGAGTCTACTCTGCAGCCAGGTATGAAAACCTGAGGGGTTTGCTCACAACTCTGGAAAGAAAGGGGGGGATTGTGACAAAGGTTGGTAGAAATGCTGACAAAAGAGGAGGAAAATGAACTGAGAGTGGAATAGACTGTCTACATCTAAACCACTTGCAGAACTTGTTAAAATGCAGATTCCTATTCCCCTCCCCCAGACCTGCTGACTCAGAAACTCGGAAGGCAGAGCCCTTCCTAAGCTCACAAGGTGACTTGCGATGCGCTGTAGCTTGAGATCTGCTGAAAGTGGAAAAAACAAGAGCTAATGTGAGAGGGGAGAGCTGGGAAATGCAGGCTATGGTCCAAGCAGGTAGCTTGTTGAGTGATTTTGACCCGAGGCCAGGAGGAGGAATGAGAGGAGAGCAGATGGGGTGCCGGAGAACAGGCTCAGCCTCCGCCTGGGCTGCAGGTCAGAAAGGACAGCACCTGCAGAGACCGTCCTGAGCAGATGGCACGTGCCAGCTCACAGAGTGAGTGTGAGGTGAGGTCAGCGGTGCCAGCCAAACATACAGGACTCTGCTCGGCCAGCCTCCCTGATGCTGGGACAAGACGGCCACACCCTGCCACAGTGCTTGAGTGGAGCCCGAGTGTCCACACGGGCCAGCACGGAGTTGATGCAGGAAGCATCTCAAAGTACAGTCGACTGGGTGTGGAGACTGGTGATCTATAAAATAAAGGGAGAGCACTGTGTGTGTGTGCCTGTGTGTGTGTGTGTGTGTGTTGAGGGGAACAATGGGAACGTAGGACAGCCTGGGTCAAAACCTGCCTCTGAACATGGATTTCCTCATCCTTACAATTGGGACGCTAATATCGACTTTTACGAGTGTCTTGGGAGCATTAAATGAGATAATACACATAAAGTGCTCATCATATAGTAGTATTCAAGACAAAGTGTTAAAGATGCTTCTGTAGTTTTGAACCTCAGAGCTGGGGTGTCACCACAGAGAAAAGCAGGGGTGCCCTGAAGGGGGAGCAAGGAGATGAGATCAGTTTGGGCAGTTGGTGGGACTGGCACCAGCCCACCTGACTAGAAGGGCACATGGTTGGAAATGTGGAGACGGGAGGGGCAGGGGATTCTGGAGTGGCCATCGATGAATTCGTCTGAAGTACGGAGGAGGGGAAAGGAGAAGGGAGACATCCAGGGTCAGAACCTGGGCAAAGCCCTGGCATGCTGACCATGTGCCAGGCTCTGTGCTGGGCATCAGGTTCCTGTTAACCTGGTGAGATGCTGAACCTGACTGAAGAGGGTCACAGCCCAGGGAGAGTGACAGTAATTCAGGAAGCCATAGATCTGCCTGATGTTTGAGGATGCAAGAAAAGCAGGATGCTAAGGAGGGGGAGGGTGGCTGAGAGGGCTTCTAGCAAGAAGTGAGGCTGGCCAGGGGTGCAGTCAGCAGAATGGGAAGGGGCCGGCAGAGGGACTGCAGGGGGAGATGTCCCAGGGGGAGGGACCCCAAGGGCAGGAGCTCTAGGAGGAGGGATCCCAGGGAAAGGGGGTTCCAAGGGGAGGGGCTCTAGAGGGAAGGCTTCCAGGGGGAGTGGCTTCAGGGGGGACTGGGGGGGCTTAGGGGAGGGGCTCTAGAGAGGGGGTTCTCCAGGGAAGGGGCTCCAGGAGGAGTCAAAGAGGCAAGAGAGAGTGGGGAGCATTTGGGGCAGGTGGATCATATTTCACATTGTTTACACCGTAAAGAGGGAGAACTGAGCAAAGGGCCTTAGAAGGGGTGAGTTGACACACAGCAGTGCACTCTCCAGGATGAGGTGGGTCCCCGGCCCCAATCACTGGGTACTGAGGAGGGAGGTGACACACAGCAGCGCACTCTCCAGGATGAGGTGGGTCCCAGGCCCCAATCACTGGGCGCTGAGGAGGGAGGTGACACACAGCAGAGCACTCTCCAGGATGAGGTGGGTCCAGGCCCCAATCACTGGGCGCTGAGGAGGGAGACCGGTTCCCTGCAGAGACTCGGGCCGAGTGTGCCTGGATGTCAGCGCTGACAAAAGGTGATTTAGAAATGGAGAGTCCGTGCAAGGACTGTCCTCAGGGCTCGGGGACTTCTTGGGGTGGGTGGCCTGGGTTCTTAGAAGAAATCTCAGCTTCTGTACCCTGAAGTTCTGCTGCCAGAGTCGTATTGCCCTTGGAAAAAGCATCCCATCCCTTGAAGCACAAAGAGGAAAAATATCTCACACCTTTTATTTGTAGATACCTTTTGTTGCCAGAGAGGAGTGAGAAATTTAAAACAGAAACGAAAGAGATGGAAACATCGTACATTTATCTGGGGGTTCCCAGGTCTGATGTAACCATGTGGGTTTATAAAGGAGCATTCCTTTGCCTTTTGCTGAATGTCACTTGAGACACCTCTTGAGGGTGTCTGGCCCAGGTCTGAATACCTTCTATCCTCAGTGGACTCTGAAGAGGAGAAGGGGTTGAGGGACCTGAGTTCATCGGGTTTGCCATGAAGATTTATTTCTGGGAAGTTAATCACTTTTTCCTCTCTGTCCCCCCACTCACTGTCATTAGATTTCGTTCATTAAGGAAGAGCTTACTGAGGCTGAGGCCCTGCTATGGACAGCACTGTGCTATTCTCGTGGGGCTCAGAGTCTAGATGGAAGACAAGTGCCTTGGTGTATAAAATATAAACTAATACAAGAAATCAAATAACATGAAGTGCCACAAGGTAGTATATAATTAAGTGTCCTATGAACTGAGCAGACACAAAGTGCTTTGCATGCGTCTGGGGGATCCAGGTAGGCTGGAGTGGTTAGGAAGCCGCTGGAGAAGGCAGGATCTGCACAGGGGGGCGTGGGAGGAGAGGCGGAGGGGGCAGAGCTGGGCACGGGGCTGGGGTGAGGGATAATGTTGAGAACCCACATGCAGAAGGAACAGAGCCATTCTTTACTATATTTCAAACCTAAGATAATCTGCTGCTTTTATTATTTATCCAATTGTAGAAGGACATGCAATCTTCTGTGTGCTTAATGTAATGCCATCACATTGACGATGTGTCTTATAGTGGATAGGGTTGAGAATTCAGGAAATATAGTGATTCATATTTTTGTCATATCAATTTTTTTTAATTTATATATTTTTAAATTGATAGATAACATTGCAGCAATTCACTTAATCCTTGGTCTCTTATCAAGTTCCTGCTGTGTGTGAGCAAAGAGCCCCATGGGGGGAGTTGGAGATGAATGTATCTGTGCCCTCTAGGAATTTCAGTCCCTTGAGCAATGGTGCATTTAGGGAGGCTGAGTGGGACAGCGTGGCCGGAAGCGGGGAGCATGGGGTGGGGGAGTGGGGTGTGATAAGCAGGAAAGGTCAGGGTGGGAGCAGCTGAGCAGTTACTGAGCAGCAGATCAAGGCCATTTGGGCAGGAAGCCACCCCAGATTAAAGTAACTTGTCTCATTTAGTCCTGACCATTCAGGGACTGTGGGGAACATTTTTGGAAACACACAGGGAGTGGCCGGCCGGGCTGCTCTTCCTGGGAAAGACCGCCTGCGCCGGCCACTGCAGGAGATGGGCGGGACCAGCTGCATGGTTAGCAGGGCCTGGCACAAAATGAAAATGTGGGCCTTCTTGTGTAACAATTACTAAAAATTTCAAGACAGCGACAGCAGAGCTATGAAGCAAGTGCGGGGGCCCTCCTGAGCGTGCCCAGCTTGCACGCCCTACAGGCTGGTCCAGAAGATGGGACAGTCTGGACCATTCTGTGACTCAGTGTGAGTGGTGAGACAATGGGGCCAGCTGCTGCCTCTGGTGGGGACTTGGCTTCTCTGTGCAAGTGCTGAGGTCTCTCCTGAGAGCTGGGGTGGGAGGACGGTGAGAGATGGCGATCGCACCACTGGAGGTGACTTGGCTATAGGGGCACCAGCTGTTTACAGTGATGCTGACGTTTGCCTGCTGCTATCTGCTTGCAGTGGAAAGGCTGCATCTGAGTTTTGGAATTGGTGAGACTGAGGTTCACATCTTTTATGAACTTTACCAACTTGGGCAAGCCTTAATTTCCCTATATGTAAAAATGGAGCTCATACCACTATCTTTGCAGGATGTTGGGATAATTAAATGAAATAATAAGTGTTAAAGTTTGAGCCCAACCTACCTCTTAGTAAATGTTAGTATCCTTTTTTTTTTTCTAGAAATGTGCCAAATATTTATTTTATAATGTGCAGAGCATGGAGGAGTTTGGGATATATTATTGTCAGCAATTTGTTTTTTATATCTTAGGCTTGGTGAGGAAGCAGCTTAAAACCCACCGCATTGTTTCCTCTGCTCATATACTTCGGGGAGCTGATGGGGTCTTCTTTCTACTTAGACTTGGAAGTCAGTGCAATTATGTGTATCTGCTTATGAGAGATGAGCACACATTTACATATCCGTCACAGGCCAGAGACTGAGTATTCACATACAGGGTGGGTATGCCCCATTGTAATATATACGCAAGGGAAACCCAGTTGCATCTTCTGCACACACACACACACACATTCACCCACACACTCTGCCCTTGATCCTTGCCCCTGCAGAACCCTCCCTCTAGAGCCCATCCCCCTGAAGCCCCTCCGCTTGGAACCCCTCTGCCTAGAGCTGAATCGAAGCTGGGTTGGATGAAATGAGGTGTTACAGGAGAGAGCCCCAGTTTGGGTATCATCTCCTGGTTTTGAACCACAGTGTCCTCATCGGACAAAAATCCTGCCATCTCTGGGTTGTCGTGAGATGATGTATGTGAATACTCAGTCTCTGGCCTCCGGTGACGTGAGCATCCTTTGAATGGGTCTCTGCTCCCAGGCCATAGTGTGGTTCATGGGCAAATGAAGAAAAGACATTGCATTCTCCGCAGTAACGTTTCCTAAATGTTACACTTGGACAACTCTTTTGTAAACTAAGGGTGGGCTGATGAGAAATTGGCATGGGGGCTGATTTTCAGTAATTTTACTGTTTCCTCTGCTCATATGCTTTGGGGAGCTGATGGGCTCTTCTTTCTACTTAGACTTGGAAGTCAGTGCAGTTATGTGTATTTGCTTCTGAGAGATGAGCACACATTTACACACATGACATGAGCACATATACCACCTACACACACACCACACCACATACACACACACACACACGTACGCCACACACAAATATAAACACACACACACCCACACAGCACCTCTGCACTCAGAGTCAAACCCTCTCTCACATGCTAGCTGCATGCATCTCTTCCCTCTCGTCTTCCTCCCTCTCTCCTTCAGCCTTTGGTGAGCCTCTGCTCACTGGACTTACTCGCCTGTCCAGCGCACAAGGACCAGGTGTCCCCACCCCTACCCCACTCAATACACATCCCCGAGATGCTTTGTCCCGAAAACTCCAGTTGGTGGCTCCATTGTCAATCCCCTTTGCCCTCTCGTGGGCCCCCAGTGAATCCTGGACTGTAACGCAGGCTGCAGATACCCTGTCCTTAGCCACCCAGGGCGCCCGGGCTGCTGCCAGTGCAGCTGAACTGAGGGATGAAGAACAACCCTAGAAACATATCAAAAAGCTGTTTGCAGGATGGCTGGGAACTGGGGACTGAGAGGTCAGCACTGGCTCAGCATGAACTCATGTGGGGCCGGGCCAGGTCTGGAGCTCGGAGTTTCAGAAGGAAACAAATGCACCCACGGCCTTTAGGAAAAAAGGTGGCAAGAATCATAAACAGGATGGGGCATCAGGGATCGAAGACAAAGAAAGACAAAGAGGACTCTGAGTCTGGGAGACAGCAGTTCTGCCAGAGCGGGAGCTGGGCTCCTCAGTTCACCCCTGCACGCCCAGCCCCAAGAGCAGAGACAGGCACAGAGGAAGAGCTAAAAAAAAAAAAAGGATATTAAATGAAGAAATGAATGAAGGATGAACTACGGGGCGCTCATGGGATGTGATTCAATTCAACCAGCATCATTTAACACCTCACGAATTGTGGGCGCACATCCCAGCGTCAGGAGCAGAAGATGCTCCAGATGACCCGCGATTTGACCTGCTCACTTGCAGACCAGGCCCACCCACAGGGACGCTGTTCCTTGGCCCAGGCCATTCGGGTCGGCTTTAGAGCAGAGCTGGGACCCGATCCTAGGTCTCCTCATTCTTGGTCTAGGGCTCTTCTTCTTCTTCTTTTAAAATAACATTTTGTTCTGATAAAAATAATAAAAATAAAATAATATTAATAAATAATAAAATTAAATTAAAAAATAAAAGTAATAAAAAATAATAAATAGTAGGAAATTTGGAAGGATATAAGCAAAATCGCCAGAAGTCCCTGTTAGGGTGGAAAACTTAGTAAGTGCTCATAGCGTGGGTGGAGAAAGATTTTTTCACTTATAGATTAGGATATGAAGGTATAAAATGTATTTTATCTTCTTAGAGAAAGAGAGAGGGAGAGAGTGGGAGAGAGAAAAGGAAAATAAAAGGAAAAAGTGAGAAAAGATAATTACTTTAGGCTATCTCATGTGTGTGTGTATGTGTGTGTATATCTATTATCTAACTGATCCACATTAACATCCGTATGTTTTACTATTTAGGGTGTTTTTGATCTTTTACAGTATCAGTAACCCTGGGATGGGCTTCTGGTCCTAAACCTTTGGTAGCATCTCTGATTATTTCCCAGCTGTCATTTCACTCTAAACTGTTTGTGTGGGCAGAGGGCTCAGGGGGAACTAGAACCCCACCGGACACAGTTCTGTAAACATTCCTCAGACCGGAACATTTGTACTTTCCTTGTTATGGCCATACCCACACTTGTCGCATTTCTTTGTTTCATTGTCTCTCTTCCCCACCAAACTGAATTCATGTTTATAATGTGTTTTTCCAGCTCTTAGCAGGGTACTTAGGAGCTCAGCAAATATTTGTTAGAATGAATGAATGAATGAACCTATGGAACCATACACACACAATTGAGAGAGGATGAAGGGTCACGCTGGATCTTTAAGAAATTGATAAGGATAATGTTTTCAGGATTTTTATTTAAAACATTGTCGGTTCTTTACTTAAATGTTTTATTTTCTATGCCTTCCGGGGGTCAGCTCAGCTCCCATCCGCCCCTCCCCGAGTCCCTGCCCCAGCCCAGCCTGCCTCCCCGAGGAGACGCCATGTGCCTGTGGGCCTGAGGTCTGGGGGGGGCCGTTCTGGTGTGAATGCAGGATGCTGAGCGGGACAGGCTGGATTGTAAGAGGGTCTCCATGTGCACAAGCCTCACTGGGTGCCCAGGGCAGGCTTGGGGTCTTGTCCTGGGACCCTGGGAAAAGACCAGGGTGCCGGGCCCTGGGGGCTTCTCCCAGCCCTGGGCTGTAGAAAGGTGCTGAGCTCTCAGCACAGGGGCCGCTGTGGGCTCTTTCCCCTGCACCCTTCAATACAAACAGCCCAGTCTACAGGAACGGGGCTGGGGCTTGGCTTCCTCATGCAAGAGGAGCTGGGGCAATGTGTTGTCACGTGCAGGGTGGTTTCCCTTGGCCAGGAGCCCCGGACTTCAGGCTCTAATGGCTAGCAGAGACTTGGGTGCTGAAATTCCTTCTTCTCTCACTTCACAGCTGTTGCTCAAGAGCACCCCACCCTCCCCGGTCCCACTGTTAGCCCAGTCCTTGCGCTGTGTGCTCAGGCCCCTCATCCTCCCACACGCTTGTGGCTCACGCCTGTCTGTGACATCCATCCCCTCCTCTCTGTACTTGGCAGTTTGGGGCCTTATTCACTTTTGCACAGACAGACAGACTTGCCTTCTAACTCTTCCCCGCTTCTGCTCCTCCTGCCTGGAACTCTGGTGCCACCAGAAATGTCTCTGATCAGACCTCACAAATGCTCTGCTCTACTCCAAGCCAAGGAACCAATCAGCCATCATCCGCCCACCCACACGCCCTTCAGTGGCTCCCCGCTTCCTCTGGCCCCAGTCTCTCGGTTCCCACTGCACCTCTTTGAGCCCCGTGAGCTGCCTGCAGAGCGGCTTCCCCTAGCTTTGCATTCACCTGGGCTTTTGTTCATGCCAAGTCCTCTCTCTGGCACACCTTTGGTAGAGAATGCTTTCTTGAAGCCCCACTGGCATGTGCCCATGTCCTTCCTTCTACTGAGGCCCAGCTTCAGTGTCACTGCCTCTGGCGAATGATCCAGGCCACCCCAGCCAGAAGTCACTCTTCCCTCTCTGCAGTCTCCGAGGCTGGAGCTGTAGCTTTCCCCCACATCCTGGGTGTGTGTGCACATGTCTTCCCGAGAAGGCCGTACACTTAGCCAGGAGAGGAGTCTATGTCTGGTTCATCTAAAACACCCAGAAATTGCTTTGTACATGGTAGTTACTCGGGGGGCTGGGGGGGTGGATGAATGAATGAATGAGTGAGTGGCTGCTTGACCATTGCCTTGGAAAGCTGCCATCTGCTCTTTTCCTGCCCTAGTAATTCAAAGAAACCTATATTCTCATTATCATTTCTCAAAATGAGAGAAGCAATTGAAAAATCTACAACTCCTACCCTTACCCCCAAGTTAGAGAAATGTCACTTTGACGGATTTCCAGTTTCACTTTTCCCAGGAATGTGTTCCTTTCTGTCCTTCCTCTTCTTGTGTCTCAGCGCCTCCTCCTCTCTGTGTCTCCCACCCCCAGCCTGCACAGAGGGGTCTGTGGGGCTGGGAGAGTTTACTGTTGCTTTCTTTGCCTTTCCCAGAGCATAGAGGAACCAAACCATAATTTAGGCAGCTGCTAAGAATAGTTTCCCAGTCCTGGAAAGAGAGCTTGCTTATTTTTGAAAATGTTCACTGTCCCCAGCCTGGCCTGAGGCTCACACTGCAAGTCAGAAAGTCGGATTGTTCCAAGTGCTACCTGGGGCCTGAAAGAGAAAGACATTGGGAGAGAGGGGGAGAGAACACAAACTCCCCCAGCAGGAAAGTCACAGGACTGGGCGCCAGGAGCTGGGCACAAAGAGAGGTGGGGGATGGGAGGCCTTCATGCTCTCCATTTCCAATCCTAATCAGGTGGCTCTCGCTCCCCGTGGGGCCAGCACAGCGGTGGTATCTGGAGACCTGGTCTGAGTCCTAGACTCACACTTAACATCCTTCTGAGCCTCATATTTCCTCATCTGTAAAATGGGGAGGTTAAAGTTTGAGATAAACCTGGAACACAGTAGGTGCTCAATAAACAATAACTATACTTTTATTATGATTAGAATCACTAGATTTAGAGCATGACCTTCCCAATTTAATGGGTCAGATGGGACAAGTGAGGGGCCAGTAGGATATATTAAGTGGAACCATCCGAAATTGATGTTTTCATAGGTTAAAAGTAATTGGATATTGTCAGTCACATAGGGTTAGCACAGGTACCTGCAGTCTTTTTCTGTAAAGGGCTTGGTAGTAAATGTTTTGGCTTTGTGGGCCATACTGTCTCTGTTGCATGACAATAGCCATAGACAATAGTTAAATGAATGAGCATGACTATGTTCCAATAAAATGGTATTTACAAAAACAATCTGCCTGCTGGATTTGGCCCCTGTGATATTTGCAAAGCCCTGTGATAATATGTAAAACTTATTCATGTGCAGAGAAAACTTCTGTGATACATACAGCCAACATTCAGATATCTTTACAAGTATAACAGTAGCTTACCTATATAACTATTAATATCCTTTACTTGTATTGGGCTCTATTCCAAGTGCTTTACAAATATTAACACATTTAATCCTCATGACAACCCTATGAATTATCTACTATTATTATTTCCCCCATTTTACAGGTGAGGAAACTGAGGCTCAGAGAGGCTAAGTAACGTGTCAGAAGCCACATGGTTGGAGAGGTAACTGAACACATAGCAATTGAACAGAACCCAACTGTTCTGTTGGGTCAGGTAGAGTTGGGCGCCAGTAATTCAGGCAGCTTCATGGGGGGTGTGGGTATAGACTGGGTTAAGGGGGCCCCCTGGGCCTGTTTGCTGCCCACTAAACAGGAGGAGATGGTCCTCAGAGGCTTGAGGCGGAAGCAGGTGTGGTGTAGGTAGGCGATGGGGAGCTGGGTGGGCAGAGGGCCTGGCAGTGTAGCCTCAGATGGAAAAGCAAAGACTCTTCCACCGGGAGCCAGGCCCCCAGGCTGGCCCAAGGCCATTTCCTAGGTGACCCCCAGCAGCACGTGGCATGTGGAGGGTCACTGTATAGGGAGCAATCTCCGCCTGTGGAGCAGGAAATTGTTTACATTCCTCATGTTCCATGCAGCAGCTCTGGGCCCGTTCCCAGCTAGCCCCAAGGGGAGGGGGGAGGCGAAGCAGGACAAAGGGGCAGGCTCCCCGGATGCCTGCAGCTCTGCCATCAAACTGGGGTGCTCGCTTACCCTTTGTACTTCCTCTGCCTGCTGATTTAGCCACAAAAGAACAAAGCCACTGGCCAGTACCCTGGCCTCATGCATGCCGTGTGTTCCTGCCCTCTATACCTTAGCTTATGCTGTTCCCCTTGCATGGAATGCTTTTCCCTCCCCTTGCACCCTTCCTTAATTCTCTCAGCTCTTTCCAGACTAGCTCAACATCACCTTCTCCTGGAAGCCTACCCTGATTTCCCTCCCCCAAGGCTGACCCATGTCCTCCTTCTCAGTGCTGCCCAAAGACCTCTCTCCCTCTGTTGTCACTGCCTGACTCCCCTTGTTCTTGCACTAGGAGGGGTCCTTGTGCTTGAGGAATGGGACCGTGCCTTGTTTACTCCTGGGTCCTCATCACCCAGGTCAGCATCCAGCACGTGGGCTAGAAGCTGGTCAAAAGCACGTGTTTGATGAGATGCCACTGTCCTCAAACCCAGCCTCTTCACTTACAGGACTCGGTCTCTGGGCAAGTTGCCTGACCTTTGGGAGTCTTGATGTCATCGTTAGTAAGAAGGGATAGTGATACTATTGGAGATTGAGTGAGATAATGCAGAAAATTAACAGTGCAGCACCTGCCTCCCAGTGGGCTCTTTGCAAGTGGCCACGGAGAGACAGTCAATAGCATGTCCTTGCCCTGCTACCCCATGTATGGAGGTGGGGAGGGGGTTAGGAGAAGGCAATTTGAATGCCCCAAAGCCACAGAATTAGCCCCAAGAGCTAAAGGAGGGACTGATGCATCAGCTTTGGTTCTGTGACAAGACCACTAGGCTTGGAGTGAGAATACTTACTGTGAGTCCCAGATCTGCCCCTTAGCAGCTAGGTGCTTTTGACCAAGCTGTGTGACGGCTCCTGAAGCCACAATATCACCATCTGTAAGGGCGGATAATGATAACTACCTTGCGAGGTCATTGTGAAGCTAAAATGAGATTGCAGAGCTGTGAAAATACCTGGCCCAACTCACAGGAAATGTAGAATCATGAGTTATTGAATCTGAATCTATACAACACTTGACAAAGCTCTGAGCAGACCTCAGCTTAGGATATTTCTCGGATATGTGCCCTGTGGCTTAGTGGTTTACGGCTTTTGAGTCAGACAGTCCTGGGTTTGAATCCTAGCTATGACTCTTACTAGCTGCGTGACCTTAGGCAAGTTACTTAACCTCTCTGAACCACTTTTTTTTAAATTAATTAATTTTTTAAAATAACTTCTTTAAAATGAAGCCACCTATCTCAGAGAGTTGTCGTGGGGATACCATGTAAATACAGCCTATGTCTGCCACATAGCAAAGTCTCAACTGTTGGTATTGCTCTGCTTTTACTCAAGACTGAGGGATAAGCACTGATGATACGGGCTTTTGAAGTCCTAAAATGCAAAAGCTGTTGTGTGGAAGGCCAGGGGTGAGGTTTGTGGGTAAGGGTTAGGATTTGCACCTTTATAGACCAAATTGGAGAAATGAAATCAAGTGATTGGAAGTCCTTCCTGGCTCAGGGTGGAAGGCTGGGGGAGTGCTCAGTACAAGCTGGGGAGAGCCCCCTGGGAAACCTTTGGGACTGGGAGGGAGCCAGGCAGTGTGAAAGGTCAGCGCTGGCAAAGGCCTCGGAGGGCGATTGCACAGAGGGGAAACTGAGCCACAGAGGGGAAACTGAGCCCCAGACGGGCTGACACTGTAGCCCCCACCAACCAGCTGGCTAGTGACAGAGCTGGGACCAGCCCCAGTCTCTGGTGTTAGGCAGTATGCTTTCCCTACAATGTGGGGGGACATGACGGTGAGGGGGTGACGTCTGGCTGGAGCCAGAGGACTGGGGAGCCTCGGAGGGGCCTTCCAGCCCTCACAGCAGGTGCTGGCTAATGGGCTGTGACCTGATGGTTTGGTGGCCAGTTGGTCTGTGTTTAGGGACCGACCTGACCTGGGATGACCTTGTCCCCGCAGGAAGAAGGGAGGAGCAGGGGGCAGGATGTGGAGGGCAGGGAGCTGCTGGTGGTGGGGAAAATTCCATGGAGAGGGGGCAGGTTGGAGCCCTCTGGCCCGAGTTCAGGTCCACTGGGTCTCCTTCTGCCTTCGCCTGCCATTTCCCCCCTGCGTCCCAGTCCTCCTCTGCGGGGGAAACCTCCTTGTTCCTCTTTCTAAAGGGCTTGTGCAGAAACGAGTTGCTCTGGCCCTTCCCCCTCCTCCGCCCTGTCCAGGGTCAGTGGTGAGGAGCTGTTTACTTTCTAACCCCAGGGAGCTCAGAGCCCAGGGAAAGCCCAGCTCCTCCGGCCTAGATTTCCCAGCTTCCCAAGGCAAGGCTGGCGACTTCCTTAGCCTGGCTGGGCAAATTCCTACGACGGCAGAGCTCACAGTCCATCCGTGTCTGGAGAAGGGCTGCTGGCCCAGGCTCTGGCAGGGCCTCGCTGGTGGGACGGGGACGAAGGCCTCGCGGCAGGGCTGGGCTTCGTGTGCTGTAGGCCTTCAGCTTCCACTGCTTCGTATTCACTCCTCACCGAAACCGAGGAGCAAGGTGCTGTGACGATCGTGATGACACAGATGAGGAGCCTGGGGCTCCAGGCGGTTAAGAGCCATGCTCAGGAGCCCCGGCTGGGGAGGCAAACCCCAGTCTGTCTGATCTCGAAGCTGCTGCTCCTCCCTTGGCCACTAGGAAGTGGGAGCGAAGGGGACGTCAGAGCACGGGTGGGCCAGAAATTAGGGGTTGCCAGACGGAAGCAGCTCCTACTGATGCGGAGAAGCAGGTGGCATTTGGAGCCTCCAGAAGCCTCTCCTGGTCTCAGAGGGCCGTTGTGACTAGAGGCATTTCTAAACTAAGCCGTGGAGTTGTGTCAGCTCTAGAGGAAGGTGCCTGGGCTGCGAGCAAGCTGGAGAAAAGGCCCATTGGTGGTGTGGGAGGAAGCTCTGGAGGACAGTGACCGACTGCAGCCTGGTTACTGGACTCCTGGGTTTTAATCCCAGCTCTGTCTCCATCTATGTGACCTCAGGTAAGATAGCTCCTCTTTGGACCTCAATCTGATTTGTACCATGAAGCGACATGATTTTTGAGGCTTCTTCCAGCTGAGAGCCTGCGGGCTTCGTCTCGGGTGTTCGGATGGCGCCGTATGAAGGGAGGCAGGACAAGCCGTAGGAAGGGATGGGCGGGGGGGTTGTCCTCAGGAACATAAACACACTTGGAGCTGTCAAACAGGCAGCCCCTTAAAAGGACAAATATGCAGCAGTCCCCGGAGTGCGCAAGGCCCTTCTCTTAGGGGACGGCACTTCCTGTTTGGAGGGTCGTGTTCACTTCCCTCCTCTCGAGGGCCGGGCGCTGCACCTCACTCCCTGTTCTCAGGAGAGATGTTAAAATATTAGCAGCAGGTGTGGCAGAGCCACCGGCCAGTCAGAGCAGCCACGGCTGCAAACAGCTGGTGCACGACTGGGCCACAGTGTGCCAGGTGTGCGCCAGCCCTGTCCCTAACCCTGAGTCCCCAGTAAAAGCCTGGCTCAGGAGCTGAAGCACAAAGAAGGGGGAGAGGGAGACTAGGGGAGCCAGAAGCCGAGGAGGTGAGGCAGGAAGAGGTGTCCAGAGGTCCTGCCAGACAGCAGCCTGTCCCTCCCCGATCCCCCTGTGCCGCCAGCCCAGCCTCCCCACAGCCCCAGGGAGCTTCCTTCCCATGCTCTGTGCCCTGAACGGAGCTGCCCTGCTCACCAGCTGCAGTTGCCTTTTGGAGGCTACTGAAACAAAGGGGATGCGGTCTGCATTCTGTGTGATCAGCCCACACTCGAGGCTGGGCAGCGGCCCCAGGGTGGTCCACCCCATTAGCCTGAAGAATTGCTGCTTTAATAGGCCTGACAGTCAGAGACCAGGGCTTTGCCTCGCCCACTCATGGCCACTGGCTATCAAGTCCCGTGAGAACCCCGAAGTCCCCCTTCCTCTCTGTTTTACTCAGCTGCCAGCCTATCCCAGGTCTTTGCCACCACGTGCCAGCACTGTTGCGTTAGCCTGCCTGCTACCTGTCCTGTCCCCAGCCTCCCAGATGTCCTCCTGTTCCTTGCAAAGGTTCCTGATTACTTATCAACTGCTAGCAGTCTGACATGTCAATCCATATTTGTCTGCTTAATAAGGACCCTCTCTTAATAAGGACCCTCCTTTTCCACGAGCATAGGTCATTTCCCAATTGACTGAGAAATACTTACTGAGTACCAGCTAAGTGCAAGGCTTTTATTGGCTATAGAAATGGGGGGGCTGTCAAAGAAGCAGGAGACAGGGCCCCTGCCCTCAGGGAGCCTGCACTGTGTTTGGGAAAGCCAACAGGGAAACAGAAACGATGACCAATCATGCAAGGCAACCTTGGGTACTGTGTTATTGGAGGCTCTCCGGGGTCTATTAAAAAGTCTGTCTCAAAGTTTATAAAGATAGATAGAATGGAGCCAGTAAATTTTTGTTCTAAAATGACAATTAAAATGGGTCATGACATAGAAGAAGCTAGGCTGTTAGGAAATAAAATAATGTTCTCTAGAAGTTACCCTGAGTTCACTAAGACAAAGTTATGCCAACAACAAGTTTATCTTGTCTTCTTTCTTGATAAGATTCTAGAGCTTGTTTTAAAGGAATGCCTGAGACTTAGCATATCTTGAGTTCCATAGGGCTTTAGGAAAAATCTCTCCTGTTGTCTTTATAGAAAAGAGGGCTGGATGAGAGCGGAGTTACGTGGACTTAGAGCTGGTTGAAGGACTGTCCCCTGAGAGTACTGAGGAATAGTTCTCTGGCATTCCTAGATGAGGCTGTTTTGTCATTAGGGTCTACGTCCTTGTCACAGCCAGTATTCTCAGCAGTGATGCAGGTGATGACCATGGAGACGTTTCTAGTCTATTAGTGATCAGAATCCGGGAGAAACAACCAAGAATCAAGACTCAAATATATGTTGACCACCCCCCATAAAAAAGAAAACCCAACAATATATGACAGGGATAAAAACAGAATCTTATGCTTATGTCTAAAAAATTAAGATTCGTAAGCAAGGAATGGGGAGGGTCCGGCTGGCAGCAGTTTGGCGTGTGAGCCGTGGGCTCTCTGCTGAACCCGTCAGGTTGTCTGAGAGTGTGTGCAGGAACCAGCGGTCGTAATGAAGGCGGTTCTGTCCCTCAGGAGGCCTCTGTGCTGATCCTTGGACTTAATCCACCTCAAGGCTATGTGGCATCAGTGACCGGGGCCTGGGTTCCTCCTTGAGCTAGTCATCATTGGACCAGCCTCTCCCAGTGACAAGCCAAGGACTTAAGCCCTCTGTTCCGACGACCACCCAACTGCTGGATGTCTGTCCATCAGCTCCGCTCTCTGGCCAGGGTGGTGTTCTCTGTTCTTAGTTGGTATGAAAAGCAGATCTGAGCAGGTTTCTCTCAGTGTGTTGAACACCATCCCAAGCCTGATTTCCTTACCTAGGATTCTCTCTAACAACTTACCCAGGTGACCTCCCTGAGGGAAATTGACCTTCTTCTTCTAGAAGGGTGGGTGAAGCACTACCTTGTTGATATTTCACGTTCATGCCTGGGTAGGACGGACTGAGCAGAAGACTGTGCAGGTCTTTGCGGCCTTCCACCCGCTACTCCTCTGGCGGCCCCTGCTCCAGGAGCTGGGCCATGCGGTTATCTCGGTATCTGCTCTGCCTGCTCTCTTCTCTCAGTCCTCCTGCCATGGGATGATGCCTTGAAATCAGTCATCCCCAGACCCTGGGATGAATCCAGTGAGTAAGTGGGCCTGGCTGGAGACAGACCCTCCAGAGGACAGGGAATAGGATCCCATCTGCACACGTGTGGAGGGGCAGCTCTGACCACCTGGAAGTCCCATTCTGCAACTGCAGCCTTCTTCTCCTCTCAGGGGACACAGAGGGGGAATGGGAAAGTGTTCTGGCAGGAAACACGTGGAAGGCATGGTGGTAAGGATGTGTAAATGCCTCCAGTGGAAGGAGCTAGAGGGAGGCTGTGGGAGGAGGAGGAGTCCTTGGCTATAGGGTCAAGGGCTCCTGACAGTCCATGGGACAAAGCGGTTACGAAGGAGAGTGACCTCTGCCCTCGCCCGTCTGGCTGCCATGGCTGACCACTCTGTGCTCTCTGTTCTCCTGCCCAGATCGCCATGAGGACCTAGGGCATCTGCCCGCTGAGCCCCCGGCCCGCAGTGACCATGGCCCCCCGCAAGAGGAGCCGCCATGGCCTGGGCTTCCTGTGCTGCTTCGGGGGCAGCGACCTCCCCGAGATCAACCTCCGGGACAGCCACCCTCTGCAGTACATGGAGTTCTCCAGCCCCATCCCCAACCCAGAGGAGCTTAACGTCCGCTTCGCAGAGCTGGTGGTCAGTGGGGGGGGAGGGGCGTTGGCAAGGGGAGGGGGGTTAATGGACAAGCAGCCCGGGACAGAGGGCAGGGCCCCTGCGCTGGGATGTCCCCCTCTCCAAACTCCACTTGGGGAAGAGGTGGGTCCCCGGGACACCTCAGCTGCATGGGGGAAACAGAGTCTCTCAGGAGGATGGACACCAGGAAATGTGTCCCTAGCAGGGTGGACCTACCTCCTGTCTACGGTGGATTCTAGACCACATGCAGCACTTAGGTTACCCAGGAAGGGGCAGATCCAGGCTTTTGTAAAATAAGGCAGTGAGGACTCACAGAGAACATCAGTACACTTGATACCTCCTGTCTCTCTTCTCGCTGGAGTTTCCCTATGATCTTTAATCTCTGAGGCAGGAAGAAGGGACAAAGTGAGATTCCATGGGCAGACACTGGACATCTCAGAGCAGGGATGTTTGGCTAGAAATATGGCGGTAGAGATGCCTGTACCTCACCTGGGACCAGTTCAGGTCTGGGATGGTCAGATCCAGCGTCCAGCCAGGGGCAGGCAGAAGCTCTGCCATTTGCACCAGGGCTGGCCCTCCTGACTCTTTGCAATGCCCACCTAGACCAGCACACCAGGCCGCCTGTGCGAGGAGCCCTTATGTATGAAACGTCATACTCTGACCACAAAGAGACAGGACAGGAAATAAGCACGACTCCTCTCTTTGGGGGTCTGATGGTGAGAAAAGCCTGCACACCGAAGAAGGTCCCAGACCAGAGATGCAGGACCTGAACCCTGGCATGAAGCCTAAGCACAAGTTCATCTAGTTAGCTCTTGGTCACTCAGTCCCGTGGCCAGCAGTGGCCAAGCCAGTAAAGAACCAGTGCCATGTGCTTTAGAACGTGGCTTTGTGCTTGTATTTGGTAACAAATGCACCTAGTTAAGCCAATCCAGCTCTTGAAATAGCAGGGCTGCCGTAAGATGAGACGGGAGGGTTATGTCAAAAAGTTGTCCAGCTTCCTCATCACGGCAGGTTCAGGGAAACTCACCGTTTCCTGATTTATACCTTCCCTCGGGATGGGGCAGGGGAACGAAGTGTTTGCCAGTGTAGATAACGTTTGGAGCCTGATTGGTGTTGGTCAGGGATGTTTTCTTGAGTAGACTGAGATTTGAAGGGAGGACACGATGAGTGGTGTTCCTTTCCTTGGCCCTTTAATTTAACAAATATTTACTGAGCATCTTCAGTGGGGCAGGGACCCTTGCAAGGCACTTTTGCACAATCAAGGGTGAGCCAGACAAGTCTCGCCTGCAAGAAGAACAGCGTCAGGTATCCATCAAACTAGTGAAAAATAGTCCTTGAAGAGACTGCCGTGCCCCGCACCCTGGGGGAGTCGTAGGGATTTAGTGTGGGCCGTCAGACACGGCCCTGCCTCCAGGAACCTGCAGTCCAACAGGGAAGACTGATCCTGAAGAGCAGTGACAAGTGTGGTGAGTGCGAGGACAGGGAGCATTCGGGGGGCCTTGGAGGTGTCTAGCTGGGAGCCCTACCCTAGACTGGGGAGTCCACAATGGCCTCCGGGAGCAGTGACATTCCCACTGAGATCAGGGGGCAGTGATGGTTAGATAAGCAGATGGGGGTGCAGGACAATGACAGAGGGTCCCCTGCAGGAGGAACAGCAGATGTGAGAGTCTCAGGTCAGAAAAGAGCCAGGTCTTTTAGGAGACACAATGATGATCAGAATAAGTAAGGATTTTGTATTCAACCCTAAGGGCAATGTTAAGCATGGGTCTGAGGCGATCCAATCTACTTTTCTTTTTTTTTTTTTTTGAGACAGAGTCTCACTCTGTTGCCTGGGCTAGAGTGCCGTGATGTCAGCCTAGCTCACAGCAACCTCAAACTCCTGCGCTCAAGGGATCCTCCTGCCTCAGCCTCCTGAGTAGCTGGGACTACAGGCATGTGCCACCATGCCTGGCTAATTTTTTCTATTTTTGGTAGAGACAGGGACTCGCTCTTGCTTAGGCTGGTCTCGAACTCCTGACCTCAAGCTATCCTCCCGCCTCAGCCTCCCAGAGTGCTAGGATTATAGGCGTGAGCTACCGTGCCCAGCCACAATCTGCTTTTCTTTTTAAAAGACCATGCGGGATACTCCGTTGAAGAAAGGTTCTAGGCTATGGTAGCAATCCAAGCTAGGGAGAATGGTGGCAGTGAGGATGGAGAGAAGTGGGCAGATTCAATGGCTATTTGGGAGGAAAGAAAGTAAGACTTGGTAGGATTGATGAGTAAGTAGGAATCAAAGAACACCCAGGTCTCTGATGTGAGAAGCTGGGTGGATGCTGGGGCCCTGCACCGGACAGGATACACCGGAGAAGACTCAGGTTTAGGGGGCTGGGATGATGAATTCAATTTGCATATTCTCTGTGCATCAGTTTCCTCATCTGTAAAATGGGTTGTTGCAAGTTTTAAATACACGAATAAACCTACCTGGCACATAGTAACACTATATAAGTGTGCAAGGTGCCTGAGGGACATTAGAGTAGAAAGGTTCAGCAGGTGGTTGGGCCCCAGGGTCTGGAGCTCAGGAAATTGGTGGGTAGGGGTACAGGTTTGAGAGCGTTTGGGATAATAACTGAGTCCCTGGGAATGGGTGGGGAGGCCTCACCTAGGTCGAAGCATGGAGGGAGGAGAGGAAAGGACACAGTGCCTGAGGGACTTCCATGTTTGGAGGTAGGACAGAGGAGGAGAAGCCATCACAGGAGCCCAGGCAGGAGCGGAAAGCGGAGCAGGAGAGCACGGTCGCTGAAGGGACCAGGGCAGAGAGACTCAATAAGGGTGAGCGGCCAGCAGTCACACGCTGTCTAGGCTGAGCAGAACTGCCGAGAAATGCCCACCGGTGTAGAGGTAGAGACCACTGGCTGGAAAAGACAAGTGTATAACTAACCACAATGCAAGGTCGCGTGTGACTGCTCAGAGACTTCCTGGTGCTGCTCGTTGGAAAGTGTGAACCAGCGGGTGGAGCCCGTGCCTTGTGTGTGTGCTCAGCCTGGTCTTGGTCAGCCCTGGGGCGGAGGGGCTGGCTCCGGCAGACACTACCTCTGCGGGCAGCAGGCCACCACCCGCCTTAGCACCGGCACATCCTTCCTCCTCTGCTCAGCGCCTGTGCTCGCTGGCGCTCCCCAGCCCGTGCCAGGACTCAGGCCTAGGCTGGGGCGGCCAGAGCATCTCTGGGGGAGAGACTCCAAGGGCAGGTAGACTTGAAGGATGGCGCAGGATCTGAGAGGAGGCAGGACTAGATCTATAGATGACTCCGTCTGTGTCAGGCTTTGACTTGTGGTGTGGACAAGCTGAAGAAGGACAGGGAAGGAGGACAAGAGGCCCTTGGCAGAGGACGCTAGCAAAGCAGTGTGGGACATGGGCAGGGGACGGGGTGACCTGGAGCAGGAGGGTGGGTTGCAGAGACAGGGTGAGGGGTGGACAGGAAGAAAGGGGAGTGTGGCTGGAACACGCACGGGCTTGGGCAGAGGCAAGGGGACAGGGCTGTATTTCTAGTAGAGGAAGAACTGCCTTATATCTTTGGCGCTCTTTGGGAGGAAGATAGTAGCTGAGAATAGGTTTAGGGGAATTGTAATTCCCTGTGGGGAAGGATATTCTAATGTTGCCCATCCCTGATTTCAGTCATATTTTTTCTTGCTGTCTCTGCAGGATGAGTTGGATCTCACCGACAAAAACCGGGAGGCTATGTTTGCACTGCCCCCGGAGAAGAAATGGCAGATCTACTGCAGCAAGAAGAAGGTGACCTCTCTGACCTCCCCTGCCGCATCTCAGGGTCCCCGGCATGGGGCGGCTCTGGCTGCCTTGCTCGCTCATTCATGCAACAGATGTTTGTCCACGCCAGCGTGTTCTAGGCATTGGAGAACAACAGTGAATAAAACAGAAAAAAAAAAAAAATCCCGGTCCTCATGGAGCTTATACTCAGGGAAATAGGATTCTCTTTTTCAGAAACTCTTTAAGCAGGACCTGTGGGGCTCCAGGAACAGGGCTGGGTTAGAGAGATACAAAATGCAGTGTGGACTCCTTTCTCATGCCTGTCCCCAGGCATGCAGGACCTGCAGCCTGGGAGCAGCTTTGCTAGAATAACTCAGTTTGCAGGGGGTGGGGGTGCAGGGCTTTTAGAGTTTTTAGATCTTTGGCCTCCGCCCTGTCCCAGGCTAGGGTCACACATCAGTCCTTGTTCTCCCCACCGTTTCCTCCCTCCCCTGTTGTTCATTAGAAGATGTTGTGAGTCTCTTGGTCGTGGCCCTCCCTAAGAAGGGGCGTGGGTGGGTCCCAGTCGGGGCTTAATTGAATTTTTATCTCCTCCCTCTGCTTTGCCAGTGGCTGCGTGTTCTCTTCTCTTCCTCTGTCTCTGTCTTATAGTCTTTCTTGCTCAGCTCCTTTTCCCTGTCTCTCTCCTGCCCTCTTTCTGTGTTAGCCTTTCTGTTTCTTTTATTCTGATTTTTCCTTTCCTTTCCTTTCCACCTTTCTTCTCTCCCCTCCATCCTCCTAGTTTTCAGACTTGGGATGTAGCTGGGCCCTTTACCCTCAGAGGATGGGTATTTGGGGATCAGAGCCTGGTCCTTCCTGCCTCTGAGAACTCGGGCCCTCCACTTCCTGGCAGGAGGCAACAGGTCTCGGCTGAGTCTGTGCTGTTTCTCCTTCATGCTCCTGTGAGCATTCGTAGCTCCTCTTCCTCTCCCTGGCCAAGACAATCGTCCCATTCCTGGGGCTCCACACTGAGCCAGACCTTATAAAATGGGAGTATTAGAATAGTACACGATTTCAGAGTTGGAAGGACCCGGAGAAACAATCCAATCTCTTTATTCTTCCTTTATTATTCTTTATTCTACAGATGAGGCCAGGAAGGCCTGGAGAGGCAATAACTCTCCACAGCCACCCAGCCTGCTTGGCAAGTGGCTATGCCATTGCTAGAACTCAGGACTGCTGGGGAGAAAAGTGCTGGAATCTGAGAACCCGTGACAAGATGCACAAGCTGCACACACCACAAGCCATTGTTTAGTATACTCCGTGCACATTTATTAAGCACCTGCAGAATGTGTTGCTGTGTCTATGAATCTCACTGTGAGAAAAGCAGGTCTTTAAAAAGCACAAGTCATGGAAAGAGAGAAGGAAGGAAGGTAGGGAGCAAGGGAGGAAGGAAGGAAAGAGAGGGAAGGAAAGAAAGAAAAAAGAGAAAAATTTCAGAGAAAAATTAATCATATCTCATGATTCTCCATTTTCCAAATTGATTTATTATGGAGTTCCCTTAAGTTGATCTCTTATACAACTAAAATAAAAGATTTATTAAAATATAAGGGCATCTCTCACTACCTTCCAAACCAAATGATATATAATTTCCCACACACTTTCACACCCCTCTGCCTTCCCACATGGCACTTTCTCTGTCTCTACCCTCCTGCCCACCTGTCTTAGCCTTCACAATCTTTCATAACTCAACCTAGTCAGCGTGGACCACCCCGGCCCACCCCCAACAGCCGTCTGTGTTAGATGCACCCCACCCTCAGGCCCACTATGGACAGCTCTCCCATACAGCGTTCATCACCCTTTCTCTGGCATGGACTGTTACATGGAAGGCAGAGACCATGGTACTTTACTCGGTACTTTCAGGGCTCAGAATGGCGATTAGCATTTAGTAGGTGCTTAGTAAGTGCGTATGGAATAACTAAACGGTGAGCCAGCGAGCGCAGGAAAGTGCGTTTGCCGATGCAATTGTTTTTGGTGGTGTGATTCCCTCCCCAAGACAGAAGACAATGTTGGGCCTTCGCTCACAGAGATTCTAACACATATAGCCATGGGAAATCATAAAGACCAAAACAAAGAAGCTTTCCCACCGGTCTAAAATTTGGATTTTATGAAACACAATAGTGAAGTGTGAGTGGACAGAGCTGAGGGACGCAGGGCCAGCTGGCAGCTGCAGAGAGGAGTTCTGCAGGGAGGGTGTGGAGGAGGTTAAGTTTTCGTGTAAATTTGGAAACAGGAGATCGGCAGAAAGCAGATGCAGGGCACATCCACAGCGGCCAGGGCACAGGGACAAGAACAAGCAGGACACGTGCAATGCCCAGAAGCAGATCCACTGGCTCTCCAATCCGCTGGAGAAAGCTGGATTTTCAATCAACATCAGATTTTATTTAATGCCTGTCATTCTAGACCACACCTGGGGAGGAGCTGAGACTTTCCTGGGGGCTGAGCACTGGGCCAAAGGTCCTCACATCCGGGCTCTGCCTCCCTGCTACACACTCCCTGCAGTCAGGACAGTTAGGAATTAATCACAGGCCTCAGAGGGGCTCCGGAGTCTTTCCCAAACCCACGGCCTTGGGAATTTCTCTATTTTTGTAAATGGACTCTTTATCGAGCACCTACCATGTGCCAGGCACTGCACCCAATGCTTTATGTCAGTGTCCTTAAAGTGGCCGAGAGAAAGACTAAGTTTTATAATTTCCAAATGCCACAGACCAGTACTTTTGTAAAAGATGAGAATGAGATTATCATAAAAATAAAGTTTAAAAAAAGATGTACAAAACGTAAGCACAGATTTGTACCCAGTGCAAGTATGTGCACTTGCATAGTTTCTGTGCGTATCAGCGGTTGGTCCTGAGAGCCAGTGCTTGTGACCTGCATTTTACCTGGGAAGAAGCGGAAGCCTGGGCGACTCGGTAACTTCCTCCAAGTTACCCCACATGGGCAGGGCTGGGAAATGAATCCCTCCGCGGACATCGAAAGGAGCTCAGGATCACAGGCCCCGGGCCTGTCTCGCCCGTTAGTCCATACCGTCCTCTTTCTCGTTCCAGGAGCAGGAGGACCCGAACAAGCTGGCGACCAGCTGGCCTGACTACTACATTGACCGCATCAACTCCATGGCTGCGGTGAGTGGCCGCTCCTCTCCTGCCCTGCCCCCACCTGGAAAGGCTGTGGAGGAGAGAGACCCCCTCTCCCCACCCCTGCTACACACACACCTAGCCGCCTTTTCCTGCTCAAGCCCCACTCAACTGGGGCTCTGCAGCTTTCCAGTTATTCACAAAGTTTTATCATAATCCACCCCTCCTCTGTCCCACCTTAGAGTCCCCCAGCCACATAAACATTTATTAATCCAACTGATTAATGGGCTTGGGAAATAGCCTGGGCCAATCATTCTCCCCATTTCATAGATGGGGAAAGTGAAGTCGGGGCCCAGAACCTGGGTCTTCTCAGAGTCTGACACTGGAATATTTTTAGTAAACCATTCCCTGAGGCCTGGCCTTTCCAGAGGTCAGGTGGCCCCTGGGTCACACCTGGGCTGGGGGTGCAGGTGGCTGGGAGACAGGTAGCCCAGAGGGACCTCTGTCCCCTTCTACCTGCGGGCCCCTCAGATGCAGAGTCTGTACGCGTTTGATGAGGAGGAGACGGAGATGAGGAACCAAGTCGTGGAAGACCTGAAGACGGCCCTCCGGACGCAGCCCATGAGGTGACTCTCCCCTCCCCTCCCCTCCCCCTGCGGCCCTTCTCCACCCGGCCCCTCCACGGAGAGCTCGGCTCCCGTGCCGGTCTGCCTGGCGGCATTTCTGAGAGTCTACCTGAGCTCACCTCAAGTCCCAGCTCATCCTCCTCCTCTCCTGGGAGGCAGGGTGGGCATGTTGGGGAGGAGGGCGGAAGGACATAGGAACGTGGGTAATACGCAGGTCCCGAGGAGCTCTCTAAAGAGGAAGTGAGGGCAAGCACTTGCTGTTTTTTTTTTGTTGAGAGAAGATGGACTAGAACAGGAGGGTGGGCAGACAGACGAGGTGGAGAATGAGGGGCAGGAGGAGCGCCCCAGCCAGGAAGGAGGTGAGCGTGGGTCGAGAGACACTCCCGCCACTAGGGGGCGATGTGGTGTCTCTGGATGGGCCCTGCCAGGTAGGATGGGAGCCCAGCAGGCAAGGAGGAGGGCAGGACTGTCCCAGAGCCCCAGGGGGACTCCTTGTGTTTGAGTCTGCCCAGGGGTGTGCTGGAACTGGCTTGTACCAGCTGGGGAAAGCTGACTGTTAAATTTTCAGCAGTTTTGTAAGCTCCTTGTTAAACATAGTTATGATTAAAATTTGAATTATAAAAATTTAAGAGTCAATAAATTATATCAAAACAAAGGTAACAAATACTTGAAACTCATCATTCCCTAATTACCTAATTATTTTTCTACATTTTACTATAGCATATGCTTTTGAGTTTACACCCATTGTATGTGCACGGAGGAAACACCATGAGATAGTGCATCTCTCCCAACTCCATATTCGATGACGCCACACTGAAAGCTTGAAATTGGCTATGCTGGGAGTGTTTATACCCTAGAAATGAGCAAACACTGTAACCATGCCTTTTCCTCCCCCAAAGAGCTAGCTGTTAAACATTTGCACACATTATGTGTGCGTGTGTGTGTGTGTGGGGGGGGGTGTTGTCTGGGTTGAGCTTAAGGAGATTGGGGGCATCCTAATCCCCCCTTGCCATTCTGGTAGGGGTGGGGTTCTGGTATGGGAAGGGGTGCAGAAAGGATGAGGTGGTCAGGAAATAAAGGAGTTGGGGGGGCTTGCCAGGTTTGTCTCTCACCTCAATTTATTTTAATTCCCCCCAGTAACAGTCTGATTACAAAAGTTACACATAGTCATTGTGGACATTTTGTGGAATACAGAAAAGCATATAATAGAAAAAAGTAAAACATACCTATTTTTAACTTAATTTGACAGTATATTCTATTATTCTAGGCATATTTGTACAATACAAAATACAGTTGGGATAAATGTCTTGGTTATTTATAGTGATCCCCTTAGATCATTAATAGTTCTACTAAATCAAGGGCTTCAAATCCGTGTGTGTGTGTGTACGCGTGTGCCCTGTGGACGTCTGGCACCCAGATGAAACCTATAGGCTGCTTCTCAGAAATGATGTCTTAAATAATAAAATAAAATAGATAAAACGATAAGATTAAAAATAAACCAATTAAATTCAAATACAGCTACCAAATAGTAAAAATGAGCGAGATAGCAATAAATGTGCTTCTTTACGCCTTAAATAGCAAGAGCTAGCAGCGGGTCTGATAACCACCATAATTTTGAAGAACTGATGAGTGTAAGTGGTATTTTGAGATACCTGCAACAACTGTAATCTGATATGAAAATAACTGTGATTTCTTTGGATGACAAAGTCACAATAGTGCTGCTACTACTACTGTCATTTATTGCCTACGTTTAACATCGAGAGAAATGCTAAATTTTAGTTAGAGGTTACCAAAAATGAAAACGTTAATTTTATTTTCCCACCCAGGTCCTTGGTCCCCTGAATGCTGTCCATAGACCCTTTAGGGGAACACAGACTCCAAGCTAAGAACCCGTGAACTAAAAGTTTTAATGTTTTCTGCTAGTGTTCAAGATAACTCTACTATTTTCTTAAGGATCACTTGAAATGTATGTTCCCCAGCCTTGATCCCTTGACTCAGTGACTCTGATGTCCTCCCCGTCTGGAAGTCCTCTTTGTTATCTGACTGTAATTCTCTTAATTCCCATCCTCACCAGAGAGCAGTCCTCAGGTTTAACGGCTGTAATAATTATCAGGATCATCCCCGTCACATGCTATTTTAGCTATGCAGCTGCCATCAATGATATGCAAGTCGTAGTATTTAAAATGCAAACAAGATGCAGTCTTTTGTGAGGATGATAGGATTTCAGTGCTTCAGATAAACTTCATAAAGGAACCAAGCAGCTACTGTAGGTGGGACAAGGTGCATGATGGTGCAAAGGTAGTGGGGTAACTATTTGCGAAATGTATATGGAATCATATGCAAATACGGTAAACCATGTTTCCTAATGGCTCTGGCTGGCAGGTTTGTGACCCGCTTCATCGAGCTTGAGGGCTTGACCTGTCTGCTAAATTTCCTCCGGAGCATGGACCATGCCACCTGCGAGAGCCGCATTCACACCTCCCTCATCGGCTGCATCAAGGCACTGATGAACAACTCCCAGGGGCGGGCGCACGTGCTGGCGCAGCCCGAGGCCATCAGCACCATCGCCCAGAGCCTGCGCACGGAGAACAGCAAGACAAAGGTGGCCGTGCTGGAGATCCTGGGCGCCGTGTGCCTCGTGCCCGGCGGCCACAAGAAGGTGCTGCAGGCCATGCTACACTACCAGGTGTATGCGGCAGAGCGAACACGCTTTCAGGTGAGGGGCCGGGCGCAGGGTGGTGGCAGCAGAGCAGGTCAGGGGTGTCATATACTGGAAGTGAGGGCCTGAGGATCCTTTGTAGCAAAATCTGGGGAAAAGGGGTGAGAATGTTGGCTGCATGCCTGTTCCTGGAAGGTCACAGGCAGAGAGGACTGGGACGCGGAGAGCTCACATAAAAACACACGCGGGGCCTCATGAGTTATGGGCTTGTGTGGGAAATGAACTTGTCCTCCTCGCTAGACCACGCGTTCCCAGAGGCTGGAATATTGGCTGCTTTACTTCTGTGGCTCTACGTCTCTGAGCTCAGGCCTGGCTCATGACAGAGGCTCAGTCAAGAATTGTTGCATTGAGTGCAATTCCTGGGGTCAAGATTTTAGGTCTCATGTGGGGACACTGGGACCAGCCCTTGGAGCTCAGACCATGCTATTCTCTTTTCTTTTCCCTGACCTGCCCAGGAAAGTACCAGTGAGATGGATGATAAGTATAAAGTGTCTTAGCACAGTGCCTGGCAGCCTTGATCCCTTGACATTATAGACTCTGTGGTTTAGCACCAGTATAGGCTATTTGTAATCACACGTTTTTGAGCACCTGCTCTGTGCTGAAAGTGGCTTCTGACTCTTTGCTGAGGATGCAAAAGGGATAAAAAGCAGCGTCTGTGCTGTCAAGGAGCTGGGTATGGAATACGCACTAGCTATAAACCAAGCCCCGAGGGCTGAGTGGAGTAAGGTAGCACTGAGACACAAGTGTGCAAAGGCAAAGGATGCTCCTAGGCAGAGGTGAGGTTTGGTGAAGTCCAAGATAAGTTGGATAGACAAGATTGAGTAGAGAGAGGGATGGGGAGTTCTAGGTAGGTGGAACGGCAGGAGCAAAGGCTCAGAGGCTGCCCTTGTAGGATACTGAGCCCTCCCCTCCTGCTCTGTCCTGCTTTCCCATCCAGACTCTGCTGAATGAGCTGGACCGCAGTTTGGGCCGGTACCGGGATGAAGTGAATCTGAAAACAGCCATCATGTCCTTCATCAATGCTGTCCTCAATGCTGGAGCTGGAGAGGTGAGGCGGCTCCTCATTGCTGTTGCTGTTGCTGTTGCTGTTGCCTGACTCTCTGGACCCGAGTAAGAGTGTGTGAGTGTGAGTGCTTCCTGGGGAAGTAGCAGAAAGAAGGGCCGAGGCACCTGGTTGGTGTGGCTGCCACTGCTCTTGTCCTTGGATGGCCTTTGTAACCTCTTGCCTTCTTCACTTGGGGCCAAGAAAGAAATGCATGTCATGAACCTTGGTGCCATATTAGCCAAACCTGGACTGCATGCAACCCACCGTCTGTCATTTCTGGGGCCTTTCAAAGTTGTGGCCAGGCCTAATTCTGGCTTGGCTTCCCCACACAATTGTTTCTGATTTTGTCTAAGCCGGGAGGGCTCCTGGGGAGTGTCCCACACAGGTAGTGTCATGCCCTGTGAGCGTCCTGGACAGCCCCCAAGCAAGGCTGCCTAAAGACAGCTGGCTCAGGCTGCTGGTGGGTTATTGATGGGAGGAGGGCAGGTTGGGGCCCCTGTTTCTAGAGCCTGGCTTCTGAGCTGCTTCTGGTTGGCTGGTCCTGCTCCTCCAGCCTCTTCTGTTGGAAGGTGTGGCTTCTGCTTTCCCTTCTTTGGAGGTCAGAATGAGATTCTCAGGCTATAAAAGTGGCAACATTAGAAGAACTTGAAGAGCAGGTGAACTTCCCCGATTCTAAGGCAATCAGATGCCCTGGGCAAGTTCAACTCGAAGGACAAAAGGGGCCAAAAGGGCAATTTAGTGATCTCTACTTCTCAGTCTTTTCTGCCAATGTACTTTTTAGCAGCCAGTCCTGATGACCTGGGTTAGGCGAGGTGGGTGGGGGAAAGGGTCTGTCCCTAAGATGCTGACATCACCGTTGTCAGTGCCAGCTCTCTGCGGCTGGCAGCTGTCCTGATTACGTGGTAACCATGCCTCATTGGGTCATTTTCATGAGTATCATGCCTGTGGGTAAGTAATGCTATGCCCGTTTTACAAATGATGAAAACTAAAGTTTTCCCAAGGTCACAAGACTAGTAAGTGGCAGAGCAGGGATTCGAACCAAGATCTGCCTGATTCCAAGGCTTGTGCTCCAAATCCCTCTAAAACATTGCTCTTCAAAGTTGAAAATTAAGAGAAAACTGGCAAGGGGCTTGAAGGAAGTGAGGCAGGTGACCTAAAAGAGAAATAGTAAGGTCAGGGATGTCTCCCCACCCCCCATTCTTTCTTGGAACTCTGGCACCCAAAGCTGCTCCAGGTGAGTTTGCTGCAAGAGATGTGGTGGGACCGTGGCTGGGGTGCTGATGAGGGGTCCACTGGGGACTGGAGTTCAAAGGCTGGAGAACCTGGAGTTCTGAAATCCAAGAGCAGGAGAAGAAGGGTGTCCCCGCTCCAGGAGAGAGAGAGAGAGAGAGAGAGAGAGAGAGAGAGAGAGAGAGAGGGAGGATTCTCCTTTCCTTGTCCTTGTTATTCTGTCTGACCCCTCATTGGATCGGATGGTGCCTGCTCACATTGGGTCACTGGCTGAGGGCAGATCTTCCTTACTCAATACCCTGATTCAAATGCAGTCTCTTCTGGGGACTGTTGTGGAAATTGAGACCAGTCAATGAGTCTGGTCCTCCCTTGGTGACCCCCAGGATAATCTGGAGTTCCGCCTACATCTACGGTATGAGTTCCTGATGCTGGGGATACAGCCTGTGATTGACAAGCTCCGGCAGCACGAGAACGCCATCCTGGACAAGTAAGGCCCACGCCGTCCATCCCCCCTGCAGATCTGTGGGGACAGTGCCTCAGCCGGGGATGGTCAGGACCTTTGTGAAGTCTGCCCTTCCCACCAGAGACCACCGGCCATGCCCCGCATAGATTCAGACTCAGCTCTGTGTGGGCGGATGTGCCCACCTGTCCTCTTTGCTGACCTGCCTGTCTCATCTCTGATGTTGCAGACAGGTGAACCCAGCGGTCCTCCACCTCCACTGGAGCAGGGGACATTTGGAAATATGTGGGGGTGTTCTTTGGTTTTCAAACTGGTTTGTGGGGGGCAACACTGGTATTGGTTTTTGGGGGCCAGGAATGTTAAATGTCCTTCCTGCTCAATAAAGAAACACCCCACCCAAAATGCGTGCTATAAAGCCCTGTTATCAAAGGGCACAATTAAACTCCCATGTGAGACCAGAGAGGCCCCTGCAGTTCTGTCCCAGTGGTACAGACTGGTTTATTATGCTGGGTTGTAAGGGAGAGAGGATGGTTCCTTTTGGGTGGGCGTGTGGATGGGGGTAGAAATTGAGGAGAGACTGGTTTTGTGGCTGACTCAGGGACAGTGTGAGGACACTGGGAAGATGGCTGTAGCACAATGCTCCTGGACTGAGGGTAATTTTATCCCCCAGGAGACATTGGGATGGCCGGAGACATTTTTGGTTGTCACACTGGGGAATGCTATTGGCCTCTAGTGGGTAGAGGCCAAGGATGCTGCCAAACATTCTACAATTTACAGATCAGACTCCCATAACCAAGGGCAATCCAGCCCAAAATGTCAACAGTGCCACAATTGAGAAACCCAGTCTAAGGGGAAGGGACCCTGGGGTGGGCTCCCTGAGGAGGGTCATGGGTGTCATAAAGCAGGAGAGTGTCATCCTGCAGACAGTGGCTTCTTTCTGCTTTTCCTTGGCCTCACCTGATAAAGCTTCCAGATTTAGCTGGTGGAGTCAAAGGGGCTCTGGCCCTCAACTCGGGATGTCCTGGCTGTAATGTCTACTCTCCCTATCCCCTCATTCTATCTAGGCATTTAGACTTCTTCGAGATGGTCCGGAATGAGGATGACCTGGAGCTAGCCAGGAGGTTTGACATGGTGAGGAGCCCTCGAGCTGGAGCGGCCGTGGCAGGGCTCCAGGGCCCACGGCTACTCCTCTAGACGCTGTGCTGTGGTGGGGCGGTGTGGGCGGGGTTCCCCGGTGGCACCCTCACAGCCCGGTCCTGTGTGTCACTCAGAGTTCACCGGGGAAACGTACCCAGTAGGCTGGCTAGCTAGCTAGAGAGACAGACAGATGGATGAGAGGGCTCTTATGAGGGGACTTGTCTCCCATGATTGTGAAGACTGAGAAGCCCCCTGAGAGGCCGCATGAAGCTGGAGACCAGGAGAGCCAGCGTGTGGCTCTCAGTCCAAAGCTGAAGGCCTGAGAGCCTGAGGGGCTACTGGTACAAGTTCTGGAGCCCAAGGCTGGAGAACCTGGAGTTATGAAATCCAAGAGCAGGAGAAGAAGGGTGTCCCCGCTCCAGAGAAGGAGAGAGAGACAGAGAGGATTCTCCTCTCCTTGTCCTTGTGGTTCTATCTGACCACTCATTGGATTGGATGGTGCCTGCTCACACTGAGTCACCGGGTGAGGGCAGATCTTCCTTAGTCAATACACTGATTCAAATGCCAATCTCTTCTAGAAACATCCACACAAACACACCCAGAGATAATGCTTTACCACCTATCTGGGTATCCCTTAATTCAGCCAAGTTGACACCTAAAATTGACTACCCCATCCTGTTCCTGGAGTGCTGGCAGTATGCTGCCCGGTGGCCCTCCCCTCGTGGGGTGCCTGCCCCAGAGGAGACTGAAACTCCCAAATAAAGAGAAAGTTCTCGCATGTGATCAGTCTCAGATACCTCTCCTCAGCTGATTTTCCTTTGCCTTCCGGCAATTTCCAGAGTCACCTCTCCCTATCCCTAACCAGATCATGTGCAGCAAACAAAATTGTGTTTTCCTTTGAGCCTTAGCAACCCTGAAAACACACAACTCTGCTGCTTAAATATTGCACTGCAAAATCCCTATCCAAATAGAAACCCACTTTGGGGGGGTGCTTTATAGTCACCTAGTGCCATCCCGTTATATTTTCACAAAAGCCCTAGATGTATAGGTAAAAAAAAACTGAGTGTAGAGAGGACAAGCAGCTTCCCTATTGTCACCCGACTAGAGAGTAGATCTGGGATTTGAACCAGGTGGTGGACCTATGCCACCTGCCACCTGCTACCTTGAATTACCTATGTCCCTGCTTCCTTTCCTTCGTTTGGATCAGTAGTTCTCAACCAGGGGCGATTCTGCTCTCCTCTCCCCTGGGAACAAATGTCTGGATACATTTTTGGTTGTCACAGCTGGCGTGAAGGGTGCCACTGATATCCGATGGGACCAGGGGTGATGCTAAACACCGTGCAGTGTGCGGGACAGCCTGGGCCGGGGGCAAGGGGAGAAGAGCTCGCCTGAGAGACGGGGCTCAGTAGATGGAAACGGGGTCTTGTCTCCCCTACTCGCTTCCTCTGCCGCCTCCCCACTCTCCATTCACCGTTCCCCCCTCGCCCCCAGGTCCACATCGACACTAAGAGTGCTTCCCAGATGTTCGAGCTGATCCACAGGAAGCTGAAGCACACCGAGGCCTACCCCTGCCTGCTCTCTGTCCTGCACCACTGCCTGCAGATGCCCTGTGAGTTCCCGGCACGCGCCGCCCCCCTCCGCCGGGCTTGCACCCTGGCTCTGGGCAGGTTGACGTGAGGCTTCAGTACCTCCCTGGGGTGGGGAGCCTGACCACACCTCCCTCTGGCCCTTGGGAGACCAGACCTGATGACTAAGGCCCCTGCTCTTCCCTCCTTGGAGCCAGGACCTCCACTGTCACCTGGAGGAGGAGCTGGGGACTTGCCTCTGCCCAACCCCAGCATCCCCGTCCAGCAAGCAGTAGCTTGATCATTGCAAGATCAAACAGCTTTGGCTGTCAACTCATGACAGGGCAGTGAGCAGTCCTCTTGGGGAGTTCAGAAAAGAAGTTTTGTGCTTGGGGGAGTAGCACAGATGTGGAATGAGCATTCCTGGGTTTTTTCCCCCAGGTTTTATCTCCTCCTCCATCTAGTCTTTGCTGGCCTTTGCCATAACAGCCCTGCTCCTGCGTCTCCCTACAAATACCAAATGTCAGCATCTGTAAGAGCAGATGGCTAAGTTCTTAAGATCCAGGTGTGCACTGTGATTAAATAAGTTATGTGTAATTGCTAATAGCCACCCTAGAATGCAATTTGAAATGACCTTTAACTAATTTGGAACTTAAGCTCTTCATAAAAGAGAATATCTTAAAAACTAGTGTGGTCTACTATAATGGTCAACCTAGCTAAGCTCTCCTCAGAGGTGGTGACGATGCTGCAGTCGTGGTGATGGTGATGACAACTATAATTTATCGTGTGCCAACTCTGGGCCAGGCACGATGTGAGGCCCTTCAGCACGTCATCTCTAAACCTCAGAAAGACCTACGGAGTGTGCAGTATGATCTCCAGTTTACGGTGAACGAATCTGAGGCTGAGGCGTTCTTGACATACAGAAAGGATTTTTGTTTCTTTGGGGTCAAGGGTTTAGGTAAAACATGTTCTACCTCTGTAAGTAGTTACCTGGCTTTACACTGTTCTCTTGTGGGAAAGGTAAGTGGAAAACGATGCCACTTTGCAACGCATGTGTTGGTGCAGTGGTGGGAAGGGCCGACGCAGGAGCCATCAGTTCTCCAGAGCTCAGCCCACAAGCTCTTGGTGGAAGACGTGGAAGTCCCTGGGAAACCTGACTTCTTTGGCTCCCAGGGTTTCCTATGTTTGATGTTCCATGGACAAAGTGAATGGGTCCCTCTATTCTGCTCCCAAATTGGGTTTTGCAGACCTGATCTTCTACCTGTAGGCACCGTGGTTTGACTTTGATGTCAGGATTGCACTTGTTGGATTTCTAGGGTGGTCAGTAGAGATGAAGTGCTTGGGATCACACACCAAGGATGGAGAGCCTGTGGCTGTCACATAAAAAGGAAGTCCATGTCCAGCCAGACTATCGTTAGAGGGGATGAGAGGTGCTCCTGTGAGATCACACACAGCACACAATGCCTTCGCCTTCATAGTTCAAGGTCACCTCCACGAGAAATCTTCTCGGGTTCCATTAAGCACTTCTTTAACTCATTTTAACTGTCTCTCAGTGCACACCTGTAATCAGCTTCCATTCATCTTTCTCTGTACAGCAATAGTGCAGATAATCCTAAAATCTTTTTTAAAAAATTTCCCCGAAGACTTCATTATTCAGCATGTAATATTTGGAAGCAGGTGCTTTTTATAGATAATGTAAAAAGTAATTTGCATTCCCAGGGCACAGTATGCCCTGGGTCCAAACAGGGAAGAAAAGCGCCAGAAAGCATTTCAGGGAGTAGAGAAATATACCAGGCGGTGGGGGGGCGGTTTGACACGTTCACAGAAGGTCAGTTGCAGATAATCAAGACACGACTGGATTAGAGAGTCGCCATTGTCAGCAGCGCTTCCTCCACCAGACAGGGCGCTCACCATGGGTGGGGAAGGGCCTGCCTCTCCAGCCAGAGCCCAGGCAGCCACTCCGGGGCGGGGCCCCTGGCAACTGCAGGGCTCAGTAAGGATGTGGTGCCTGTCATCCCCCAGACAAGCGGAATGGTGGCTACTTACAGCAGTGGCAGCTCCTGGACCGCATCCTCCAGCAGATTGTCCTCCAGGATGAGCGGGGCGTGGACCCTGATCTGGCTCCCTTGGAGAACTTCAACGTTAAGAACATCGTCAACATGTGAGCAGTGGCCAGCCTTTGCCCTGTCTTCCTCCACCTTCTCTGTCACTCTCCCACTCTGGTCAGCCAGGGAAACCTCGGCTCCCTTTCTCAACCCCGTCATCCCCAGATGGGTCTCCAGCAGCACTGGCCAATAGAACTCTCTGAGCCGATGGAAAGGCCTCATCTCTGCACTGTCCAGTGTGGTGACCAAATCTGGCTATGGAGTACTTGATGTATAACTAGCATGACTGAGGAACTGAATTTTTCATTTTATTCCATTTAAATTAAATTTGAATAGCCACATGACATGTGGCTAGTGAGGACCATATTGGGCAGCACAGAAGTGTAGGGTATATACTCAACTCTCAATGACCCATGGCATGGGTCGGCTAGAGGGGGACTTTAAACACATTAGCATAGAGCAGTTAAACACATTAACATAGAACGGTGGTCAGCAAACCACAGTGCATGCACTAATTCCATTCCTCCAGCTCGTTTTTGTATGGCCCATGAGCTAAGAATAGTTTTTACATGTTAAACAAACAAATGCAAGATTATATGACAGAGACTGTACGTGGTATGTAAAACTTAAAATATTGACTCTGGCCCTTTGTAGATGCTTGGCGACCACGGACACAGAGCATGGCCGTTTGATCATGAGTCTGCTGGATGAGGTTGTCAGAGCACGAGGTCTTCTGGCCTGTCATCGTTTACTACCTGGATAGAGAGAAACTCAGAGAAATAAATTTAAATTTACACCAATTAAATAATAAGACCTTGCACTAATATACTAATTTTTAACTTTAAACTTTTACTTAACTTTCAGTATGAGTTTGAGCCAATTGCCCTTAAGGAGGTGAGTTGGCTTGCAGTCATTCATTATATTGCATTCCAAAGCCAAGAAGAAAATGACTTTTGAGCTATACTTGCTACTGTTTTCATTTGCACAAAAAATCGGATGTGGATGTTCTAGAAATCCTAAGTAGTATGTTGGGAAAGTGCAACTAGTAAAGTAATCGAAAGGCAGCTTTAGTTTTATTTTCTACCAATTCTTTACATTATTTAGTGGGGAATCTTTTCCACCCCAGAGAATGAAAACTCCTCAGGCCCAGTGAAGCGTTTGCTCTTCCTTGGGTAATAAAAGTCCTAAAATCACTTGAAGCTGCAACATAGCCTCAAATCTGCAACTAGGAGGACTAGTCTCAGATGTGAATCAACATTCTAGACTTGGTTTAGCCTTAATCTTTCTCCTCTGCTGTGTGTGTGCGTGTGTGTGTGTGTGTGTGTGACATTTGCCTTCTTTTCTCTGTTGTTTCTCCTCTGACCCCTTCTACCTCCTACCCTGCCTTTCCATTAGCTAACTAGTTTCTGACCCCCTCCGCCTGGGGACAGGAAGGAGAGGGGAAAAGGTCTTACTTGATCAGATAATTTAGTAAACAGGCTTCCTGCGGCGGCTTGTCACATGGGTAAAGACGTCAGTGTTCCTGGAATCTTCCAAAGTTTCTTGTTGGGTGCCTCTCACTAGAGAACCCAGCTCACTGGCTATGCAAGATTTTCTTCCAGCTGGCCGGCTGGCTGCTTCCAGCCCTTCCACCAGCCCCGGTTCACCGGCAGTGCAGCACGCAGACACTCACAGTGCACACGCTCCCGATTTCCTCCCAGGTGCACCCCTTGGACAGGGCTTACGAGAGCTTCAGCCCAGATCCTCCAGGCTTACATCTGGCCACGGCAGCCCTCGTGCAGTCTCCTGTACCCGCAAACTCTAGGAGTGCCTGCCGGTCACAGCACAGCAGGGCTCTCCTGGTCAGTCCTTCCACACCCCTGGAGTGGCTCGGTCCTGAGTCAGACCCCAGTCCACGCTGACCCACTCCCAACTTCAGGGAGCATGGATCAAAACTCTTGGGGTGGGCCCAAAGAACCCCTTCCCAAGATGGTGGTGAAGGAGGTGGCACAATGGCTCTCTCCAGAGAAGTCTCTGCACCAAATATGCACCTCCCCACCCCCTTCATACTCTGCCCCCGCTTTCTACCCTTGATATGGTTGAGGAGACCAAGGGTCCTGGACCCGACTCTTCCATATTTTCAGATTTACAAAAGAAATGATTATTGCAGTATCACTTTGGGATTTCACCTCTCTTATCTACCTTGGTGTCAAGGTCAAAGCCTAACTTTGACACCCGGTTCCAAGAGTTTGACATGAACAAGCGCTTCCTGTGTTTCACCCTCAATGCACTCATTCTGCATTTTTGAGGGGAGCAATTTCTCTTGTTCTTAGACATTGGACTCGGGAAGCCTGGACCATGATAGAGCCAATATTTTGATCTCTCTCAAATGCAAAACCTGTTTTTACAAAGGGGTACAAAACATACAACTCAGGGAAGCCTGTGATCTAGTCTTAGCTCTAACATTGATCAGTTCTCCTCCTTCTCTGGTCTCTGAGCCTCCGTACTTCAACTGTATCACACAGCAGTTGGATTAGAAGGTATCTTAAGGTCCTTTCGGATTTCACAGCCCACATGGACACATCACATGCACTGGGCAGGGACAGGAAGCTGGAGAGACAGCTAGAAAGTCAAAGTCCTGGCCTCTCTAATGAGGCTGGCCAGACTGGACACCAGGGTAGCAGCCTGGGAGTAGAGAGATGGCACATGTTCTGGGGGCTGTGAGCCAGCAGTGAACAACTACCTCGCCCTCCCTCTCCTCCCCAAAGGCTCATCAATGAGAACGAAGTGAAACAGTGGCGTGACCAGGCAGAGAAGTTCCGGAAAGGTGAGGGGTCTGCCTAAGCCTGCTGCACACTCCACACCCCTCCCCTGCCCAGGCTAGGACCCCGTCCTCTCCCAGGGTGGGAGGCACAGACACTCACTCTCTCCCCCGTCTCCTCTCCTGCCGCCCTCCCCACCCCCATTCCAGAACACATGGAGCTCGTGAGCCGGCTGGAGCGTAAGGAGCGGGAATGTGAAACAAAGACGTTGGAGAAGGAAGAGATGATGCGGACACTGAACAAAATGAAGGACAAGCTGGCCCGGGGGTCCCAGGAGCTGCTCCAGGCTCGGGGACAAGTGGCAGAGCTGGTGGCCCAGCTCAGTGAACTCTCGGTATGTGGGCACCCTTCCCCTTTTATAGAGCTGCGCCAAGACCCTGGCTTCAGGACAGGGTGGGCAGAGCAGGTGTGGGGAGAGGCTGAGGACCCCAGAATGAGGGAGAGGAAAGAGGGGGCCCTCAGGCCAGGATAGAAGGGACCCTGGGCTGTATGGGTGGCACCTTTGTGTTAATTAGAAAATATAATTTCCCTGCCTCTGAGCGATGCTGTCCTAGGAAACACACCTTGGAAAGCAGAGTGCGGGTGGGGTTTGGGGTCCCCTTCTCCCTCTCAGCTAGAGACCCTTGTGCAGTCAGTAGCTTGTACAACGGTATGTGTCTATCCTGCTATTGCATGGCGGTGACTATGACAATGATTGTCCGATGTGTATGTGTGCGATCATATGTGTTCCTTGTCTGTGGTTGTGTGTGTGTGTGTGTGTGTTGGATGTTTGAATGCGGAGAGAGAGAATGGGGCTCAGCGCATGTGGGAGGCGAGAGCAGGAATTGGGGTCGAGTATAGATGGAGACTAGAGTAAGCAAAGGAAGGGTGGTGGGAGACCCGAATGGCATCAGGGCTGATGGCTTTGTCCTTTTGCTTTTTCTGTCTCCTCACAGACAGGCCCCGTATCTTCCCCGCCTCCCCCGGGGGGCCCCCTCACCTTGTCTCCCTCCATGACAACCAGTGACCTGCCTCCGCCCCCACCTCCTCTGCCCTTTGCCTGCTGCCCCCCTCCCCCACCACCACCCCTCCCACCTGGAGTGGCCCCCACCCCCCCAGGTGCCCCACCTTGCTTCGGCATGGGCCCACCCCTCCCTCAGGACCCCTACCCCAGCAGTGACGTCCCACTCAGGAAAAAGCGCGTCCCCCAGCCTTCCCACCCACTGAAGTCCTTCAACTGGGTCAAGCTGAATGAGGTGAGTGGCCAGGAAGGGCCAGCAGGGGCCCCGCCACCACGTCCTCCCTCCGGTGGGGAGTCAGGGCAGGCACGGTGGGTGCCGCAGAGGGGTTTGCTGTGCCGGGCAGCTCATCATCCGCGGGGAGATTGTGTGCCTGGGAGATACACTTGGCATGTGGCGACGCTCGCACTGACAGTCAGCTGCAATGGATGTGTGTGCTGAGGGTCAACGAGTCACAGAGACAGGCAAGGCGACGGCTGGGCTAGAATTTCAAGGACGGGGTCAATTTGTGGAAAAGCGTGGAAAAACAGGCAAAGAGCTTGGGGCGAGTTCTAATTCTTGGTAAAGATCAGGGCAATGTGTACGAAGGACTGAAGAGTCTGATGTCAAGATGTCCCCAGTATGACATCCTCCTGGGGGGAGCTGCACACACCGGCCACGTTTCCAGCCTCCACCAGTGTGTCCACTAATGATTGCCAATGCCAGGCCCACGTGTGGGAGTCGATTCCCCTGTTGGGCTGTCACGAGCATAGAGTAGAGATGCCCTGAGTTGCAGGAGACCCCTGGGAATGAGAGGCCAGTTCCAGCTGGGCCGGGCCCTCCTCTCCTTCTGCACAATGGCAAGTCCTACTGAGAGGACCAGGGACTTTGTCCTTGAGGTGAACGCTCACATGGCGACTGGTTTCAGTTAGCCTGACTCACACCCACACTTCAACAACAGCCATGCAGACACCAGTTTGGAGCTGGGACTGACAGATCCACTCTGGCCCTGTCATATGGGCCTGTTGGACCGCCAGGAGTTCGTAACTGCACCGTTCTGTTGGAGCCTCAGTGAGCTCAAAGTGGGGAGAGATGCGAGGTTGCTACATAGGTGCTTAGCGACCTGAGGTCTGCTTTATGTGAAGTTCTGTGCTGGGTTATGGTGGGTAGTAATAGAAGTAAGAGATGACGTTGCCCCGTCAGAGCTTAGCAGCTGGCAAACTAGGACATGTGTTCAAGGAAACACAGAGACCCTGGGGAGGGGTTGAGGGGAATATTCTTACCTCTAAACAGACCAGGTTTGGCTTTAACCAACTACCTGTGTAACCTGTGTAAGTCACTCGTCTAGTCTGTAACTCAGTTTGCTCATCTGGGAGATGATTTCTAAGAGATTCCTTCTCCCTCTGGTTTTATAATGTAAAGTGGAAAACCGAAGCATGAATACAGCCCATGCATAGTTTCCTGGGCCTCTGATAACATCTCCAATCTGAGTTATGAAAGTTTGAGAGCCACCTGTTAGCAGCATTTTGAAGCAAAACTGTTAAAGTCTGTGACAACTTCACCGCGCAGTTGTGCCCTGCGGACACCTCTCCGTGGCCACAAGGCGAGTCAGAAAGGCCAACTGCATGATGCAGGCAGACGGCTTTGCACAACCGTTGCTCACGATCACAAAGGATGTATCTTGTTCTTGTGGTACAAAGAGAAATAATATTCTTTGCTTCCTATACGCACAATTTATAAGGTTTTAAAAATGTAATGGGAAGTTATCAGGTGTGTCAATTGTTAAGGAAGACAGACAAGGCAACTAATATTTTTGCAACATTTTCATCATATGCAGCTCTGTGCTTGGGATTTTCTCCAAGGTCCAGCCACAGTAAAATCTACACAAATTCCCCAGGGCCCCAGAGCAGGCCAGAGTTGATTCCCAGACTGTCAAGTGTAGGTTTGTTGGACATTTGTAGAAGTTACAGACATTCTCAGCAGGGGTAAGATGGAGGAGCATTGAATAATATTTGAGAACCTGTTACCCTAGTCCCAAACTTTTAACTGTGTGATAGGCAGGTTATCGAATTATTCGGGCTTCAGGTTTCTGATCTGTAAAAAGGGGGTGATGATAATCTCCATCTCAAAGGATTGCTGTAAGGATTAATTGACTTAGTACCTATAAAGTCCTTGGAACAGTGGCCGACACACAGAAAGTCTTAATAATAACAATATTAGATTAATTATTAATAGTGGCCCTACCATGTGTGCTGTAAGTATGTTGTCTCACTTAATCACCATGTCAGCCCAGTGAGCCTCAGTTTACCCTTCTGTGACATGGGCAAAGCACAGTGCCCCTCCATCTGCCCGCAGTCCCACACAGCGGCAGGGCTGGGAGCGTTCGGCCCCTTGGGCCTGCCTGACCCCAAAGGCCATGTTCTATGAGGGAAGCGGAATGAAATGTGTTTTTGAGAAAGATTTCCCTGGCATGTAAGGGATATCTCTAGGGGAGGCAGAAGTCCCAGGAGTCTAGACTGGAGATGATGGGGCCCTGGCCGGAGGAGTGGAAAATTAAACTCGAGCGTTATTACACAAGGTGGGCATGTCCGGGCGACGTGCTGAGAGCTAGGATGGGGAGAGTACGAGGAGCAGACCCACCTCTCTCTGGCTCCAGACCTCAGTTATGCCTCCACGGAGAGCCTCAAGTCCTTCTGGCAAATGTGGGGAGCCGGGAGGTGGGGCGTGTTTGGGAAGAAGCGAGAGAGAGCGGGGCGCGCAGCCTGCTGCCCCCTGGAAACACTTCCCAGTGCCAGCTCTCCCGCTCCAGCCCTTTCCTTCTCGCTCTGGCCTCCCCACGAAGAAGGAAGGATGGGAAGCTTTATCTCTGCGGGCTTCTCCCCCCGACCTCCACCCCAGGCCTGGACTTAGCAGGAGGTCTCCTTGCAGAGTGGACTCTGGGTCCCGCAGCACCCTACGCTGCCCCGGCGAGCCCCCTCCCTGCCTTCCCTGATTCCATTCCCCTTCCCATCTCCTTCTGCTGCCCACGCCCCCCTTTCCAGGAGCCTGACTCCTCTCCCAGTCCCCTTCCCTACCCCACGCATGCTCCCGTGTGTGTGCACACACATGCACACACATACACACACACACAAACACACACACACACACACAGTGGTTGTTTCTGCCATGAAAAGAATGTGTCTGTGTTGGGTTTGGCCAGTTGCCTATATCCCTTGCTGCTCTGAGCTTCCCAGCCCGGCATTCCACGAGAGGGTCCCTGGCCTTCAGAAGGCCACAGGAATGTCCCCACCCCCAACTCTGGCCTAGCCTCCCCTTTCCAGAGTTTAAGAAAATAAAAGTGAGTGAAAGGTATGTTTCGCTCTCCAAGTCTTGCCGAGGGGCAGTGTAGGCAGGGGAGGGAGAGGCGTAGAGAAGGTTCCCCAGCCGCCCTCGAGGCGCAGGAAGGTGGGCAGATGCTACTGGGAAGGACAGCAAAGCTCTGGATCAGGTGAGGATTCCCAAGAGGAGAGGGTGGAACACCTCTGCAGGCTGCTGTCTATGCTCTAAGCCCAGCCTCCTGTCCTCTAAGCCACCAGCAAGGTGCTGCATCATTGCTGTGGCTTCTTTTTTGGCTTGGTCACCAGCTGCTCTCTAGACCCCAATGCAAGGGTCCTACGCAGAGACAAGGCGATGTCCAGATTGAGAGTCCTTGGAATGCAAAACCCTGGGGCCATGCCAACCATAAAGGATGGGGACACCTTTCCTAGGTTAGACCAAAGGGAAACTGTGGTGGAGTCTTGCTGGTCTGAGCAGAGTCACCACTAGTGCCAGGTGTCCCAGCCTTTGGCATTTGTCCGCTTTCTGGGAACCTGGGAAAGTGGGAGGAAGACCCTTGGGAAAGAAAATGACCACCTCACATACAGGAAACACAGCCTGTGCCGAGGCTTTGAGGATCCCAGCTATGCATGGCCCCAATCCCTCCAGTGACTGCAGCCAGGGACGGGAGCGTCCCCCGGGCACCCTACCCCGTAGGGAGAGTGGGCCTGCGTGAGTTCCCTGAGAGCACGGCTTCTGCCTTTGCTTTTCTGGAAGGAATGTAGTATACCCCCTTTCATGCTGCCCACCCTTCCCTCTAGCACTCCCAGTGATTTCTGGAACATGCTTGCGTGTGGCCTCAAGGAACAGGGAGGAGAAGGAGGCTGGCTCTGGCCTCCTCCCTGGGGCAGAGTACTGAAGGGGGGTGGAGGTTGGGGGAGCAATTGAGCCCTTCTGAAGTCTGAAACCCCGGTTGTTGTGGTATGTGCAGGTGGGGGACAGGTGGGGTTGGGGAGGCACTGGCATCTCTATAATGAAGGAGTTGAGTCAACCATGGGGCCGTCTCCCTACCCCAAATCTTAGGAGCGTGTCCCTGGCACCGTATGGAATGAGATTGATGACATGCAGGTATTTCGGATTCTGGACCTAGAGGATTTTGAAAAAATGTTTTCAGCCTATCAGAGGCACCAGGTAAGACCTCTTGGCCTTGACTTCCGCACTCCACACCCTTGAACCCAAACCTCAGCCCCTCCCTGCCTGCCTTACTTCCTTCTTTCCTTCCTTTCTTCCTCCTTCTCTCCCTCCCTCCCTCCCTCCCTCCCTCCCTGTCTTCCTTCTTTCCTTCCTGTCCTTCCTCACGTGTATACTGAGTGATTTTATTCTTTATGAGGTGCACATGCCTGCTGGGCACACAGATGTGAATTAGAGGTGTTCAGTCCAGGAAGGGGGAAGTCTGTTTACATTCAGACTTTAGTCTGGTTTATATTCACACATCAAGTAGCGCAGCAGTGTTTTATCCATTTCTCATTTTCCCTCTGCAGCGCTGGAGGTGGAGGCACAAGGCCTGGCCACTGCTGAACCTGCTCTCTTTGGCCCAGGATTTAGGGACTAGACCTAGAAGGCATTATCACCATTCAAACCGCTTTCGCCACCGTATTTTGTCTCCCAAGACCCTGTGGGCAGAGGGTGCTAACATTGCAAGGAAGGTGGCGGGTGCTGCTCCTGTCATCTCAGGGGCAGAGGCTGGGGCTGGGGCTGGGAAGGCCCCGAGAGGCCCTGGGCATCACTGTACAGGCTCTCCGTGCAGGTGGCTGGCCGGCAAGTCTGGTCCTCCAGCCCCGGAGGAAGTGGGGAGGGGGTGAGTTGGTGGCAGAACTCAGGGCATTCCTGGGCCAGGGGCCTCAAACTTTGCTGAGTTCCTGTGGGGATTGCCAAAAATGCTGATTCTCAGAACTTATCCTCAAAGGAATGTGATTGCAGAGATAAGTTGGGGCCCAGGACTCTGCATTGTAATTAGCACCACTGGGGGCCTTCCCCTTAAGTTCCCTTTGGGAATCACTAGCCTGGAGGCCTTAGGTGCTTGCTTTCTCTCTGGCCTGCCTTGGAGAGCCTGTTTCCGCTCTTTCTTGTTTTCTCTGTTCAGCCTAGGTAGAGGTCCGGTCTTGAGGACTTCCCCAGGGGCCATGAGTAGGGTCTGTGCCCTCCTGGGTCCTGCCTCTCTACTGCTCCGGAGAGGGTGCCCTGGCCGCTTTCTGCCAAGTCCAGGCCTGTGGATGACGGAGGACGCAGGCACCTGCTTCTAGGGCGTTGGGCAAAGGGATGGGCGTGGGGGTCAGGCTCTGGCCCTGTCTTCGGGTTCTAAGAAAAAACAGATGATTATTTAATTTAAATGCCACTGCATCTGGCTCTGTGCCCTAATTCCAGGAGACATGTTTAGCCCCACGCCCATGTCAGGCTGGCCCAATAGCCAAGGCTGCTGGAGCTGGTAGAGCTCTTCGGAGCACTGGCGCCTGTGAGTCGGGGCTCCCGCGTGGTGCCGAGGACAGAGAAGTGTGTGCAGGAGGTGTCCCAGACATGACAGTCACACGCCTTCTCCTAGTGCGAGAGTCTTCTCCAGTCTCCAGAGCCCCGTGGTGGGCTGGGGTGGGGCTGAGGACAAACTGGGTTTGGGGCCTCCCGGCCAGGGAGTTGAAAAGGGATGAGACTAAAAAACTCCCTTTTCTGTGCCCCTTGCCTCTCAAGCCCACTCAGCCCAACTCCTGCCCCCCTCTCCCTGTCTTGGAGCCCTGGGCAGTTGGTTGTAGGGCGGCGGGGGGGAGGGCCCAGGAGCCACGATCTTCCCTCCGTGCCCCATGCAGGTTCTGAGGTGGTGGCTTCAGCTCCATCAGTGTCAGGAAGGGAGAGTACAGGTGCAGGCGGTGCCTCCATAGCTGCCCTTGGATATCAAAGGACAGGAGGAGCGAGGGACAAGGCACACACTCAAGGACACTTGCTTTCTTCTGCTTGAATAGACACAACTTTCTACAGCTTCCAGCTCAAGTGTGTGTGTATCTCCTCCCCTGTTTAGAAAGGTGGGCTCAGCCCGGGGAGGAGGAATGCCTCCACTCTCTCAGCAGGCTCTCAGCAGAGGAGAGGGAAGACAGGCAGCCTAGGCCTGGGGGGTGGGGGAGCTCAGGGGCCTGGTCTGCCCAGACTGGGGAGTGGTGGTCATCCTGGGCAGGGGGGAGGAGATGCCTGATCTATGCTTTGTTTGGCTCCTCTGAGTGCATGTCTGCTGGAAAAAACTCCTGCCCAGTGTCACTGCCAGGTCCCTGTCTCTAACCATGGGGGTCTCGTTGGGACAAAGTGGACAGAGTAGACGGTGAGGGATCCCTGTATCTGTCCTGCTGTTTCTGGGTCTCTGAACCTCTTGGCTAATGTTGTGCATGTTTAATTCTCTGTTGGCTGTGGCTGCTACCTGCCTAGGAGCTGATAACTAATCCTTCTCTGCAGGTGAGTCACTCTTGGGGCTCTGAACACTCCAATTTTTAACCACTATCCTGGGCTGCTGCCCTGTGCCGGGCCCAAAAAGGAGGGCTGTCCAGTCCACCTCCTACCTTATTGCCCATCCATAAAGGGTGGCATGAGAGAGGGTCCCCAAAGAGAAAGAAGAAATGTAGCAGTGGAAGGTTATTCAAACAGACCCCTGGCAGCAGTGGAGGTGAATATCTACTGGAGTAAGGAGAAGGCTTCTAGATCTATTTTGTTACCCACCGGGCCTAAGCCAAGCCATTCCTGTACAACTACACAGGCTGGGCACTGCACAATTCCAGGGGCACAACTCACAGAGATAATGATGTGAGTGGCAGCCCCTGGCATTGTGTAATATGGAGCATCTCCTTGGATGGAGCTTCCAGAGCAGGAGTGGTACACTAGACAGCCTCCTGTCTACTCACCAAGGGCCCAAGAGAATGAAGGGGGTGGAATCTTTGATTTCTTGAGAATCTGCCTGCTAGAACCTCAGAAGAGAGAATTCTGCCTCAGTTTCCACTTCTCTGAACTTGTGGATGCCCTCTACCCTGGGCACATCAGGCTGAGCCTGCTTGGAACCAACTTCTCATCATAAGCCTGGGGAGGGCTTCTGGGTGGGATGGTGAGAGTGGGGGTTGATTCTGTAGGGGACATGGTAGGTCACACCACATTGCCCAAAGCCACAGGGAACAGGCACACCCTCCCCATTGGCACAGCCCCTTCCCTGGTTTGCCCAATGAGGACAGTCTCTACAAAGGGGGCTCCTCACTGTCCCCCCCACCCCATTTTAGCCTGCGGTAAAGTCCCAGATGTTAGAGACAGTTATTAGCCACCCTCTTGTCTCTCTTGTCTTTTTCTTTCCCTTCTTTCTTCCCTGCACACCAGGAGCATGTCCAGGTTGGTAGGGGGTGGCTCCCGAGGGGTGGGCGAGAAGAGGATTGGTGATAACTCACACCTCGACCTTGCACTTCACTTGTCGGTTGCAGAAAGAGTTGGGCTCCACCGAGGACATCTACTTGGCCTCCCGCAAGGTCAAAGAGCTGTCGGTCATTGACGGCCGGAGGGCCCAGAACTGCATCATCCTTCTCTCCAAGTACGTGCTGGCCCTGCCTCTGTGGCGTCTGCCCCGGGACAGGTTCCTGGTGAGAGGGAGGGGCCCGCCAAGGAGCAGGGGCCAAGATGGGGCCAGAGCAAAAGAAGGTGGTTGCATTGAATGCCTGGGGGAGAGAGGTGGCAGAGGAATGTACTTATGGCACTCTCTGGCCTCCCACTTTCTGCTCTCCCCTGGGATGAGGGGGCTGGCTCTGATCTAGAACCTTCTCCTGGGAACAGCAGTGTGGGGCTCTGCAGACAGGAAACTGCCCAGTCATGAAGCCCCTGACCAGCCTGGTCAGCGTCTGGCAGTTGAGTTGCTCTAAGCCCACAGAGGGCCCCGCTTGGCTTAGGCCACTGAGCAGCATGATCTCAGCCCCTAAGCATTTCCCGCGGCTGCAGAACAAGCAGGGCAGTATCTGCGCTAACAGCACGGCTTCTGTGCGGGGCCTTCCTCCTGAGCCAGGGTCAGAGGGCACTGCCTCCCGTACTATTCTTAGTGCTGCCCCAGCCGCCCTGGGGACATGCACCCCCCTTTCCTCCCACATGGCCCATGCCTCAGTTTCTCCCATTTGATGGTGGGGGAGAGTTCTAAATCCTCAGGGTTCCTCGTGGCTGTGCATGTGGAGGGGATGGGAAGGGCCATGGGGTTTGGGGGTGGCTCTTCCTCTTCTGGGCTGCATGAGACTGCCTGGGACAGCCCTGTGGGAGCCAAGGCGCTGTCAGATGCTCCAGCGAGCCTGTGCGCTGAGAAGGAAGCAGCAGGAAATTGCCCCCAACAGCTTGCGGATAGTCTGTCTGCCACGGAGATGATGCTGAACGTTGTTTAGGAATAAGGAGGAGGAGAAGGATCAGAAACTCTGTGCTTCCGTCTACACTGAGGGCATCCCGTTTACTCCCAAATGTCCCTATCAGCTCTGACATAGTCTCAAGCAAGAGACCAGAGACTCAAGCCTCTGTTTAAAGACTGAAATGCCATTATGGAGTTTATGGCGTGAATGCTGTTGGTTTGGTGTGACGCGGCTTTACGTGGGAGGCGAGCAGGCAGCGCTGTCGAATGCACTTCCAGTTCGAGTTAGGGAGAGCGGGAAGCTGAGGCTGCGTCTTGTAGAGAAGAAGGTGTGGGCGCCGTCCTGGGCTTAGGGGCTGGGCCAGGCTGCTCAGAGAGTGGAATTTTGCCTTAGGTTGAAGCTTTCCAACGAGGAGATCCGGCAGGCCATCTTGAAGATGGACGAGCAGGAGGACCTCGCCAAGGACATGCTGGAGCAGGTGAGGACCCTCGTGGGAAGGGAAGGGGGCTGAACCTAGGGGCAGCCATGCCCCTTCCCGACAGCCCCCAGAGAGGCCAAGACTCTTGGGTCAAGGAGAAATCAGGCTAGAGGAGTCAGGGAGAAGGTTCACAGAAACTTTCCTGGGCCAACCTTTCCAGGGGAGGGCTGGAAAGGCCAACCTTTCCATGGGTCCCAAGGCAAAGTCAGGGTGACCAATTGTCATATCTTCCCCAAATTTCTTCCACCTTAATTTGTTGTGTCCTTTAAGAGAAACCTAGAAAACAAAAGCACCATCAGTTGGACTTCATTACAATTAAGAACTTCTGTTCCTTGAAAGGCGCTATTACTGAGTGAGAAGACAAGCCACACAGAAGAAGATAACTGCTGTCCATAGATCTAACAAAGATCTCATATTCAGAACAAAGAACTCTACGTATCAGTGAGAAAATGAGGAAGAAATCAACTTAAAAATGAGCAAAGGACTTGAACAGACACTTATTGAAAGAGGATTTCCGAATAGCTGATAAGCATATGCAAAGGTGTTCAGTACTATCAGTCATCAGAGAAGGACGGTCAACCCCAGTGAGGTGGCCCAGTAGCTAAAATTAGAAAGACTGACAATGCCACATGCTGGCAAGGATGAGAAGCAACTGAAATTCTTAACCAGCACAGTCATTTTGGAAAACTATTTGGCAGTGTGCATGAGAGTGAAACATATGCCTACCCTACTGCCCAGTAATCCTGCTCTTAGGTATACATTCAAGAGTAAAAGACATACACAGGAATACAGTTGATGCTTGAACAAGGTGGGGGTTAGGGTTGCCAACTCCCCATAGTCAAAAATCCCCATATAACTTTTGACTCCCGAGTAACTTAGTTACTAATTACCTACTGTTGACCAGAAGTCTTAATCGACATAAACAGTTGATTGACACACGTTTTGTATGTGATATGTGTTATATGCTGTATTCTTACAATAAAGCAAGCTAAAGAAAAGAAAATGTTACTAAGAAAACCATAAGGAAGGGGAAATATATTTACTGTTCATTAAGTGGAAGTGGGTCATCATGAAGGTCTTCCTCCTCATCATCTTCACATTGAGTGGGCTGAGGAGGAGGAAGAGGAGGGGTTGGTCTGGCTGTCTCAGGGGTGGCAGAGGCAGAAGAAAATCTGTGTGTAAGTGGACCCACTCAGTCCCACCCCGTGCTGTTCAAGGATGAGCTGTATTTATAGCTATCTTATTTATAAAATCTCCAAACTGTGCACAACCCAACTGTCCATCAATAAGAAAGTGAATAAATAGACGGTGGTATATTCATACTGTAGAGTGCTACTCAGCAATGAATAAAAACAAGCTACTAATACGCACAACGTGGGCGAACCTTAGACTTTATGTTGCATGGAAGAAACCAGACATGGAAGAGAACATGCAGCATGAGGTCAAGAGAAGGCAGAGCTAATCTGAGGTCATCCAGTCCAGCTCAGAGCCTGTATTCAGTGCAGTAGCTTATTGAAGTGATGCGAGGCAACTTTCTGCGTAGACGAAAATGTTCTTTATCTTAATCTGATGGTGGTTCAGTGGGTGGAGAGTTTTGACAAAACTCATTGAACTGCACATTTAAAGTAGGTGAATTTTATTTTATGTAAATTCTACCTCAGTGAAGTTGGTTTTAAGAGAAAAAAAAACATTGAGCTACACAGTTAAGAATAGTGTACTTTACCGTATAAAAGTTCCATCTCAATTTTAACACACTGATTGCCACACTAGAAAAAAATTTCTTTTCCCCTGGGACCGTGGTGTTTTATTACAACAATAGAATAAAACCTCTGAAAACAAAAAGATCCTTTCCAATTTAATGACAAATTTATTTTTTTATTACTTTCTGTGCATGAGTTATATGCAGTTAAATTGTCAATATTAATCGTAACAATAAGAACATCAACAAGTAAGACTTTCACGAACCAACTGCAGGGTTTTGCCCAGGGGCCACCCATCACGTAACACGTAGGCTACAGCACGGCAGCGTGAGTTGCCTGTGCACCACGCGGCTCCCAGGGTAAAGAGACGTGTGAGTTACATATGCTTCATGAGGTCCCAGGCTCAAAACTACCATGAGTTAAATACAACTCACATAGCAGTTAATGTGTTAAAAGTTGAAAAAAAAAAAAAACTTTCGAGTTGGGTGCCCTGTTCAGGCAGGTGAAACATAAATCAGTCCACAGCAGGGGGCCTCTGTGTCGAGGCCCACTCCCATCTTGAGCAGAGTCAGTGTGTGGCTTCTCGCACCCTGAACCATGCCTGCTGCTCACCCGTTGCCTGTGTGACTTGCGCCTGCTCTTTGCAGCTCCTAAAGTTCATCCCTGAGAAGAGTGACATTGACCTCCTCGAGGAGCACAAGCACGAGATCGAGCGGATGGCCCGCGCTGACCGCTTCCTCTATGAAATGAGCAGGTTGGGGCTGCGGGCGTAGCAGGGGGGTTGGGGTTGTGGTGGGAGGTGGGGGGGCTTCTGCCGAGGGGAAAGGGAGGGAGGTGGGCAGGCTCAAGAGGAGGCTGGGGTGCGGGTGGGGGTGGGGGTACCTCATGACGCGGCTGGCCCTGTGAACAGGATCGACCACTACCAGCAGCGACTGCAGGCCCTCTTCTTCAAGAAGAAGTTCCAGGAGCGGCTGGCTGAGGCCAAGCCCAAGGTGGAAGGTAGGGCTGAGGGTTCCGGGAGGCCTAGCGTGGGGAGGCGTCTGGGAAAGCCAGGGTGGTGGGAGCCAGTGCACAGGGCCCGAGGAAACGCCTTCGTTATTCTCAACCCCAAAGAAAAACCACAAAGACAAAATTTAAACAGTGATTATTGTAAAGATATGCACATGTGCCAGCCATGTGACGAGTTCCCAGTGACTCAGCATTTGTACTGTCCAAGGTGGGGCATCTGTTGACATCTGCCCCAGATGGGACAGAGATGTTGAGAAGACAATGATAACAGCACCTAGACAGGTACCTGGAGCCAGTCGAGCTCATCAATCTTTACCCCATTGAGAGGTGCTAGATTCATAGACGACCTCTGGGCATATAATTTTAAGTGTGAGCTATTCAGAAAGTAGAGAATTGCCCAAGGTAGATCTCTGGAGGCATCTGATTTTCTGAGTCAGGGAACCCCTCCACCACAGGCCATTTCCAGATGAGAAATTTGTAATTCGTTGAGAACCATGTGCCAAACACTGGGTGAAGCAAGTTACGTAGGTGGTCTTTGGTCTTTAGGATCCCAGGAGTGGATGCTGTTACTGACCTCTGGTTCTCTCTTTCGTGTTAGTTGCCCAAGGCCGTGTTACTGGTGAAGTCAGGATAGGAATGTAGATGCTGTTCTGCAGAACCAATCCCTTCCCTCTAATCCTCCCGTACTGCCCAGCGGGCATCTCCCTGGGGCTGCCTGTAGGGCTGGCAAGGGAAGGAGGAGCATGGAGCTTGGGGGAGAGGCTGGAGGTCAGGAAGGTGGGAAGTCGTGTGCACCCAGGAGGGGACTAGCAGGAGAGGCTGTGAGGCTTATTTGTGGCAAGGACGGGATCCATAGAGCAGAAGAGAGCCTGTGTCCAGGATGCTGAGGGTGCCAGGCTGGGGGCAGAACAGAGCACGGGCCCCCCCTGCTGGACACCAGGGCAGTCAGCACTCCCGTGAGATGCCTGGTCCAGAGAGTGGCCCTTTGTGGAATCCAGTGAGCTCCTTCGGGGAGGATCCTGGGGGTAGGCCGGACCATGCAGAGCAAAAGGCAGACATTTTCTGTAATCAGACCCTGTTCCCCCTCACGCCACAGAAGGGCACGCACAGGCAGGGACCTGTAGGTGGTGATCATAGATAATCGGTCTGAGGGAGAAGGAAAGATATCCGTAGTGACTACCTCTCCAAGGTCTGGCGGTATCTCCTGCCCTGGTGATGGGTGTGACCCCTTATCTTCATCGTGTCTGTTGCATCTGCTGCAGCCAGCCTTTGGAGCATGCGGCACACATAAGGGGTCCAGCCCAAGACTTGTATTCTCAACTGTTTGTGTCTTGGGTCAGAGGAGCAAATGTGAGCAATTGCCCTTTGGAGCTATGGAACCACAATAGCTCAGCCACTGGAAAGGTTTCATCTTAGACAGCTTCCTGTTCCCAGGAGTCCACTCCTAAGCTCTCCCTAAGAATTAATCAGTGGATGCTCAGGGAAGAGTCTCCCTGGACATCAAGCTAAGCAGAGTGAGACGTGTTTGGGATAGCAAAACCTGCTGGCGAAAGTTACTCTTCTATAGCTCTGCTCCATCATATCGCTCGCTGCTTTCCTGAATGGTCCAGAGGTCTTTTCCTTCCAAGAGCTAGGTAGGGAGGAGATTCCTGAAGTTGCATATGCAGAATCATATCAGAGCGAGGGTGGAGACCAGAGGATTATGCAGAGTTGTAATTCCTATTCTTTCTCCCAGTTCTTCTAGGAAGTATTCCTGGGAGAGCTAAGATTTCACCTATCCCAGCTGGGTGATGCGCTATGGACATCTGCCTTCCCATCCCCTGGCAGGGGCTCTGGGTCAATTTGCCAAAAGCCAATTCACCAAATTTGATGCATTTACCAATTCTTCCATAAATATATTCATGAACTTATTCTTCTTGAACATTTTCTTCTTATGAATATGTTTATTGCTGAATATACCAAATTTACTGATTCTTATTATGAATACGTTCACTGAATATAGTTGAGATGAATATGGTTACAAATATAATATTCTTATGAATATATTCATGAATATAATATTCTTATGAATATATCTAAAGTGTCAGGGTTGCATATGGGAGTTTTCCCATTTACACTGATTTCCTTTGAACTCTTGTCATTTTCTGTTTTGCCAACATTTTGGCATTTTTAGGATGTTTCCTTTGCAGATTTTTCAAATAGCGTATCAACCTTAGAAAAACTATTCTAACTGATATAAATTGCCAGAAACTTTTCCAAGTAGTTTTTTAAATAATCTTTTTATTGAAAATATAACATGCATATAGAAAAGTACACAAATCATAAGATTCCTACTAGATGAATGGTTATGGAGCAATCCACCTGTGTAGCCAACACCCAGGTCAAGAAATGGAATGTTCCCAGCCCCCCCAGAGCCTTCTCCATGCCCCTTCCACCTTTACTCCCTCCTTTCTTGCTAAAGGGGACAACTAACTTGGCTTCTAGATTAATTTCATCTGCTTTGAACTTTATATAAATGGAATAATGTAGTATGAGTCATTTCATGCTGACTTCTTTTGTTCAACATTGTGGTTGTGAGTTATCCTTAGTGTTACATATAGTGGTGGGACCTTCATTTTCAGTGTTGCATTTTATTCCATTATCTGAATATACTATAATTTACCCATTCGATTTGTAATTTCTTAAAAACTAGAAACAACCAAAATATCCATCAAAAGTAGTGCTGCTTTTAGGTCATAGAGTGTGCACATGTTCAACTTAGAAGCTACTGACAAACCTTGCTTAGTAGTCATCTCCACAGCTTCTTTTTCACAGTTACTTATTTTTAACCGCTTTGGAAGTTTTCTATAAGCTTTTAGTCAAGTGGTTTTCATTTTATCTTCATAGCAGCATCTTAAGGAATGTGGAGTTTGGCAAAAGCCAAAGGTCACAGGATAATCTGGTCTTCTTATCACCACATTCAAGATTCGGAAAGCATTTCCATCACTAGTAGCCAAAGTCTCAGTGCAGGATTCGTATCTCAGTTCTGCAGCTGCACCGTAAATACACACCATTTGAGGAAGGGCCACAGCACACACATTAGAATGAAATACTGGAGTTTTGGTAACTCTTAGCTTCATTTGTATCACTAGGAAATATTAACATATCATTTAAGGCATTGGGGGAGAATGGTTAAAATGCACTAAGGTTGGAATAATCTTAAAAAGGATATTCAACAGGATGTCAAGTAACTTATTTCATCAAATCTAAGATACCATCAACTGTAAAACACACCATTATTGTATAGAACAAAAATAATATGGGAATATTATAATTGATGAGATGTTAATTGCTGGATTTTCTTTCCAAAAAAATCAATAAAATACAGCATTTCAAAATAGGCAGAAGCAATCCTATATATGTAAAATGCTGAAGTTAAAATTTTTAAGTGCTCCTTTAGAGAAGTAAAAGTATTATTAATGTATTCCTGTGTATATTTGTAGAAAGGCTATATTAATAATCTTTAAATTTATGCAAGAAAAAATCTTCCTAAACACATTCTCGGGAGGAGTCGGCACATTGTGGGAACGGGTCGCTGGTGAATTGTCTGCTTCCCCTGGAGGCGGGTGGATGAGGGATGTGAAGTAGGTTGGTCAGCTGAGGAGCAGGGATAGTCTCAGCCACCCTGAGAGTTGAAGACTCTTGACAGCCCCTTCCCTGAACTTTGTGGTGGCATCTTCCCGGGATGCAGGGGTGCCCGCTGCCCTGGCCTAGTCTGTGCAGGGCTCTGACAGGTCCCCCTCTCCCAGCCATCCTGCTGGCCTCCCGGGAGCTGATCCGCAGCAAGCGTCTAAAGCAGATGCTGGAGGTTGTCCTAGCCATCGGCAACTTCATGAACAAAGGGCAGCGTGGGGGCGCCTACGGGTTCCGGGTGGCCAGCCTCAACAAGATCGCCGACACCAAGTCCAGCATCGACAGGTAGGGGCCTCCCTGCTTCCTTAGCTTCCTCTCACCCCACCCTGTCCTCTCTCCTCCTCCCTCTTATCCTTCCTCTGTTTCCCATCCCAAGACCCATTGTCTCTTTCCCTTAACACCTCTTCCTAATTTCCCTCTGCCACTCATTGCCAATGTCCTCCGTACCTGACCACTGACTGCACTTTCATCCGCAGAAATATCTCTCTGCTGCATTACCTGATTATGATCCTGGAGAAGCATTTCCCTGACATCCTGAACATGCCTTCGGAGCTGCAGCATCTTCCAGAAGCTGCCAAAGTCAAGTGAGGGGTCCCTCCTAGACTTCCTTCTCCTGCGATCACCTGCACTCTTGTCTGACTTTCCTCCTCCCGGGCCCACTCTGGGCGTGCTTGGAGTGGGCAGTGTCTAGGGTCTGCTTCTGGGAGAACCAAACAAAGACAATTTGCTCTTAAATCCTTATTTCAGAGATGCTTCCAGAAAACACCAGTAGAGGAGCCAGAGATAGAAAGAATGCCAGTAGCAGGAATGTTACTAAGCCAATTACCACGGTGGGCAATTGGAACTTAACCCCACTAAGGCACACTGGGGGACAGTTATCCCACCCGCGGGGCAAGGTTGCTGGGGCAATCACAGCATCTCCCGTCAGTCTAGGCTGAGGGGCTCTGGCAGGAGCATGACTCTCTGGCCATGGGTATGGGCAGATGGGGCTGGGGCTCGGAAAAATTGCTCACGCAGTTGGAGGAGTCAGGGCCATGCTCTACAACGGATGGTCCAAGGAAATATGGGCGGGGCACCCGTATCATCTGCTACAGACGAGAAATCAGACCCAGATATACAGGCTGATAGAAGCCACCTCCATGAGAACCAGAAATGTAGTGGCAATTGGCCAACAGGTACTGAATGCTATGCATGCAAGAGCTTATAAGCATTCCCCCGGTGGTAATAAAAATAAATAAGTGTCAGTTAGACACCACGTGGAAACCTTCTGATATGCAGGATGGCATTTCTGATCTGGAGAGATCTGTAGAATGCAAGCTTCGCCACTGTTATTTTATAGATACACAGACAGAAGCATGGAGGGGACGTGATTTGCCAGAGCCACATATCAGCGGCTTGAGTCCCCTGACTCCCAGGCCATTGTGCTTTGCATTGCCCTCTCCCTGAACTGGCCTCGGCTCCCCAAGTCTAGAGCTGATGACCCCCTTTCCCCTGTGTCTCCTCACAGCCTGGCCGAGCTGGAGAAGGAGGTGGGCAACCTCAGAAGGGGCCTGAGAGCGGTGGAGGTGGTGAGTACAGTACCTGCGCCTGCCTGGGTTGAGGGGCACTGCTGGGAAAAGCTGCTCTTGCTGCCTGCCACTCCTCCCTGGGTTGACAGAGCACCTGGCACAGTGGGCACAGCCTCCAGCACAGGTCAGCCCCAGAAAAGGATGACTGGGTTATGTGGGGCTTAAATTTAAAGCCCTAAAAGGAGAACATCTGAGACTGTATCCACGTCACTGTCCACCATGGTGTCTGTTTGGCAGTGGAATGGAGTGAACCACGAATCTGCTGCATGCTTCAGTAGCGTTCAGCCAGATGGGAAAGAGAATCCTTGGCCCTTGAAAGCTGCCCAGTGTGGCAGCGGGACTGATGTCCCTAGAAGGTTCTTCTCTATGTCTCTTTGCCTCTTCCCTGGGCCAGTGGAGGACCCAAGTGCTGACTCACCTCTGGAGTGAGTGGTGGTCTCCTGATGGCTTCTCAGATGATACTACTTCTGGCCCTAGGCTTCCAGAAAGCACTAGTAGAGGAGTGGGGAAGTGAGCCCCACTGGGCCAGTATAGGGATGTCCTCAAGTCTTTGTACCCCACGCCTAGGAACTAGAGACCCTTCCCATCTCACCGTGGAGGGAGGGGGTAGGTAAGGGGAGAATGGACTTGGAGACCGAGGTTAGGTTAAGTATGAGAAAGAGGCCGGGCACGGTGGCTCATGCTTGTAATCCTAGCACTCTGGGAGGCCTAGGTGGGTAGATCGCTCAAGGTCAGGAGTTCGAAACCAGCCTGAGCAAGAGCAAGACCACGTCTCTACTAAAAACAGAAAGAAATTAATTGGCCAACTAAAAATATATAGAAAAAATTATCCGGGCATGGTGGCGCATGCCTGTAGTCCCAACTACTCGGGAGGCTGAGGCAGAAGGATCGCTTGAGCCCAGGAGTTTGAGGTTGCTGTGAGCTAGGCTGATGCCACGGCACTCTAGCCTGGGCAAAAGAGTAAGACTCTGTCTCGAAAAAAAAATAAAGTATGAGAAAGAACCTTTTGTTGCCACTGTGGGGTATGGGGGGGAGGGGTAGAATATTTCCAAATTTCCAATTTTATAGTCCTGTGAAGTGCTACTCAAAGTGTGGTCCATGGACCAGCAGCAGCCATGTCAGCTGGGGGCTTTAGAAATATGTCTCTTTAATCTGCACGTGAATCACCTGGGGGTCTTGTTAAAATGCAGCTTCTGGTCCAGTAGGTCTGAAGGAGGCCTGAGAGTCTGTTATTTCTCACCAATTCCCGGAGGGGGCTGCTGGCCTTAGACCCCTAGACCACACTTTGGGTCGCAAGGCTCTAGAGAAAGAAAGATGGCAGTGGTGGGCGGGGGAAGGGTAGTGGCAGGGTGGGCTGGCTGCTAACCTCCTAGTCTCTGCCGCCCTTAGAATTGTGAGACTTGGGGTGTTCCTTCTTCCAATGGGCTCAGTGTTCTGTGAGTGACAAGGGGGGCGGAGGTGGTGACCCTGCATCCCTGACACCTATCCTGGCACCCGTCTGAGCAGCATGTCCCTCTCCCTCCTCAGGAGCTGGAATATCAGAGGCGCCAGGTGCGGGAGCCCAGTGACAAGTTTGTCCCAATCATGAGCGATTTCATCACGGTGTCCAGCTTCAGCTTCTCAGAGCTGGAGGACCAGCTAAATGAGGCCAGGGACAAGGTAAGGGCACCCCAAGACCCCACTCTGACCCCCAGCCTAACCCTGACCCCACTGCTTTCCAGCTCAGCCTTATCTGAACACATCTCCTTCACCCATCCCTACCACAGATGGCCCAGAAAGGACAAACCCAGAGTCACAGAGCTTAGAGAAAAAAGTTTCTCACTCCTACAAGACAAGCAATGATAACTGCAGACTGCAAAAGTCCCAGTCCCTTTTTGGGGTGTCAGGCGCCATGTTAAGTGTTTTAATGACTTGTCTCACCACCTACCTTATGGGTTTGTTGAAAGGTTATTATCTCATTTGACAAATGCGAACACTGAGAATCAGAGAGGTTAAGTAACTTGCCCAAGATTGCCCAGCTGTAAATGATAGAACTGTGTTAGAATCCTGCAGCTCAGCCTTGGACTTAGTTGTTTCTCACACTAACATGTACATGGACCCTAAGTATGGGGGTCTTAATTAAAATGTGGATTCTCATTCAGGAGGCCTGCGGTGGGGCTTGTGATTCAGCATTTCTCCCAAGAGGTGTACCTGCTGCCGTCCACGAAACACACTTGAGTAGCGAGGTCTTTCTTAGAGGATACTGAGTGGTTTGAATAAGAGAGAGTAGCTCTCAATAAAAGTCAGAACGGTGCCTGGCACATATAAGTATAGCTAGTCCTTTGCATCTGTTAACTAATTTAACCTCACAACACCGCAATGAAGTTGATTCTATTATTATCCCCATTTTACAGATGAGGAAGCTGAGGCACAGAGAGGTTTAATTATTAACCAGGTTAACTAGTTGATCTCTAAAGTCCTCCTGAGCTCTTTCCAGGCTGCTCCTGATCTTAGGAAGGGCTTCCCAAGGTCTATACCTCCTGATCCCACACCCGCCCCTTAACAGCCCTAGAGGTGGCTCTGAGGGAGACTGTCAACGGGCCCAACGCCCCACCTCCCCAGGGTGTCAGCTGCAGTCTTTCCCTGGCCTTGTCCCTGGCCCTGGTGATAATGGGGGTCTCCCCGGCCCCTCCAGCCCTGCCCACCACGCCTTGGACTGGGCTCTGCTCTGACCGGAACCCAGCTAACCTCAGGCACTGAGCCCACCATGCTCAGGGGTGACTCTCCACCACCCCGTTCCCTCCCTTGACAGTTCGCCAAGGCCCTGGTGCACTTCGGGGAGCAGGAGAGCAAGATGCAGCCGGACGAATTCTTTGGTATCTTCGACACCTTCCTGCAGGCCTTCTCGGAGGCGCGGCAGGATCTGGAGGCCATGCGGCGCAGGAAGGAGGAGGAGGAGCGGCGGGCGCGCATGGAGGCCATGGTGAGGGGCCCGGGGAGGGAATGGCTGGGGTGAGCGAGGGGGGCCTGGAGGGGAGGGCAGGCTGGGCGTCTGGGAACGGGAAAGTGGGGCAACCAGTACAGCGGGCACCACGGCCGCCGCCCCCGGGAGTGACCCCGGGCTGGAGGGCCTGGCGTGGGCCTCGCCGGCTCCCTGAGGCCCCCTCTCCCCGCAGCTGAAGGAGCAGAGGGAGCGCGAGCGGTGGCAGCGGCAGCGGAAGGTCCGGGCGGGCAGCGCGCTGGACGAGGGGGGCGGCGAGTTCGACGACCTGGTGTCGGCCCTGCGCTCCGGGGAGGTCTTCGACAAGGACTTATGCAAGCTCAAGCGCAGCCGCAAGCGGTCAGGGAGCCAGGCCCTGGAAGTCACCAGGGAGCGCGCGATAAACAGGCTAAATTATTGACCTGGGACTGGCCACGCGGGAGGCTGGGAGACAGGGACAGCCGAGGGGCTGAATGGAGGTGGCGGTGACACTTACAGGATTTGGTGCTCGGGCTGAGCCCTGGGCTGGGCCCTGGGGTGGGGAGTGGTGTGTGGCTGGACCAGGTGTCCCCCCACACTCACCTGTGGGCTCCTCTCTTCTCCCCTTCACACGATTCCTTCTGTATCAGTCCCCAGGGGTCATGTCTGAGGCTGGCTTGGACACTCCTGGCAGGCCCCAGGCCTCTAGCCAGGCAACCCCAGGCTGAGGGCCCTGCTCCCCACCCCCACCGTGGGCACCCACACGTTGGCACAGAACTGTTCCAGATCTAAGCTGGAGAGGTCCATGACATTGTCCAGATTTCATGTGCAGGGAGAGTAACAGGACCCTGAGAGCCAGGGTGGGGAGTCCAGGCCCCGCCTCGAGGAGGCTCAGCGAACACTGATCTGGGGGCAGACTTTCCTTTTGGATGGAAACGGGAAAGGCATTATGTTTTCTAGCTAGATCAGCTCTGGTACGTTCCAGAAAAATAGCAACCGTTGGGAGGATGATGCAGGGACCAAAGCCACCAGAACAGAGTAGTAGTGCCTGTTTCCCATGTCACACGTCCTTTGGCCTCTCTCTGCCATGTCTGAAGTCTTACTGCCTACACCCCCCTGCCCACCTCCATCTAATCTACTAATCCACAACCCGGAAGACTCCCCTTTGGGTTCCGACTGTGGCTCACCACCAGGTACTTGCATCTGGTAAGGGAGGGGGCTCAAGTAGGACCTCATTACACCACACCTCATGCCTCGGGCATATCCCTACGGGTGCATCCCAAGTCCTCCCACCTCCCCATGCAACCTGGCCCCTATGCAACCTGGCCCCGTGCAACCTGGCCGTGGTTGGGAAGTAACCTCACGTGTTGCCTAGCAGTTCCCTGTGGCCCTGCACCAGAGGGCAGCACTTGAATGCCAGCTCCACCAGACAGCCCCCTGGTCTACCGCTTCCCGTAAATCGCTCACACCCCCTTTCCCTAACATCTGCCTCAGGGCAGAAGCCACAGTGAGCCACAGAAGAACTTCCTGCTCCCTCCAGCCTGCAGGAGGACACTTGGAACCAGTGTTCTGGCTGAGGCTGGTGGGGGAGTAGGTTCCAAGGGGGTCCCAGGGCCAGAGCTGCCCTCCACATTTACGCCTCTAAGGGTGGCCCCTCCTCTGCGTCATTCAGATGGGGGCTAAGAGGAGAGAAGGGAAGGCAACCATGGCAGCTGGGGATGGGGGAGTGCACTGCCTGAGGGCCCTCCCCCCATCTCTGGAACCCAAGTTGGTTCTTCAGCCTGACTTGCCAGGGACCCATTCCGGTGTTCCCGTCCAATCCCACCTTCCATTTTGTCCATCTTGAGCTGTCCTTGGTGGATGGGACAGCTGGCTCTAGACAAAATCTCTTCTAAAAGGAGGGGCCTGAGGTCAATTCCATGGCTTTTATGTTCAATAATGTCTCACTGTCTGCGTGACCGGCCCTGCCTCAACCCATCCACCAGCTCCCAGCCCTCCCGACCTCACCCCTGGCTCAGGGTTATTGCCAGTGCACATGCTGGTGGGCTGGCCCGCTCTCAGCTGCCTGTCTTCTGCCTTTTTCCTGTATCAGATTCCTGGGGGTGGGACCGTAGTAGCTGCGGGGACAGAAACACAGGGTTGGTGAGCCCAGCATGTGCGTAGGTTGGAGGGGGCAGGTGGCACATGTTTTCTGGTGGGAGGGATCTGAGCAGTGCAAGCCTGGCCAGCACAGGTGTGAAGAGCTATCCTGGAACCCAGGTGAGGGCGAGATGAAGGCTTCCAGGAAGAGCAGCTGCAGAGAGCCTCAATATACCCATCTGCACCCCCAAGACCCGCCCCCCTGCAAGATGCAGGTGTTGGGATGATGGGGACGTTGTGGGTGAGGCCTCTTAAGGTCCTCTCCCAAACTGGCCAAGCTGAGGCGGATCTAGCCCCAAGGGGAGCGCTCCAGTCCGACAAGCATCTCCAAATCCTGGCATTCCCGCCCACCAAGGAAGACCGGATATGCACCAGGAAAGACAAGGAATGTGGAAGCTGTTCAAGACACATTCAATCCTCAGAAAAGCAGAGTTTGGTTTACCTGTTTACAGAGGACACATCCATCGTTCCAGAGCCCAGCCTTCTCACCCCCAAAGATTTTTTCTTCTCTATTTATTATTTCCTAGATCTGGCCAGTGGCTTTGGTACCAGATGCCATTGCAGCCAGATCTCCAACAGTGCCTTGGACCACGGACCGTCGCAGTCGACTCACAAGGGGCTGGTGCCCAATGGGGTGGGTGGCTGCACTGGTCCTTGATATGTTACATGTTTCAGTCTATTAATGTGTTCCTTGGTCTTGCTTCCCTATGCCCTTCCCACCCCTCCTGCCACCTCTGGGAAAATTTTTCCAGCTAATTTTGTGTCCAGTGTAAAATTCATTGTCAACCTAATGCAACCTGTTCCCTTCTCAGCAGCAGCACTTACTCCCCCTCCCCCGTCTTAGAAATAAAGTGTTTAGGGGCAGTGGGGGGGAGAACATTCTCCAGGTGGATGGGGAAGAGTCTGGGGCAGGCTCTCCCCCAACCATCCCATTGCCACCAACCAGGGAGTTGTGACCGTCTCCCCTGACCTCTACCAGGGATGCCTTCATGCCAAGGCTGCTCTCACCAGCTGCCTCACATGACAAATGAGGCTAATGGACAAAATCTGCAGTGCCCTTTTCACCTGCACCTTTTTTATAAGAATATATTGTAATACTAAAAACTATTAAATCCATACCATCCCTACCCAGCCTGCCTTGAAACTTGTGTCTTCTTCCCATGAGGGGACCTGGGGTGGGCTGGGGAGCGGGCACGGCCAGTGGTGTCCTGGAGTGCCACGAGAACCAATTGTTTTACATTTTCAGGAGGTTTGCAAGCCGTTTAAAATTATATTATATTGGTAGCTTGAAATTGGTCAACATGGGAGTCGTGGAAATTGTCTGTTTTCCAGAGAGCTGCTTGTCAACTTTTGCCAGCACGCCGCAGCATAGGGCAGAGGGCAGGCAGGGGACACCACCGAGGACAGACCCAAAGGTGCCAATCCACATTAGAGGACCCAGATGGCCACTCCAGCGTTTGGGGATGTGAGAACCAGGAGACTGTAACTGCCCTGCCCTGGGCTCTAATAGCTGGTGGTACAAGCAGGGGGCTCGAACACTGCCTCCCCCCTTAAACATTTCCCTTACATGGTGCATTTCTGTGCCTCCTGCTTCACGGTACCTTCTCCTGCAGGGGGATATTCAGAGAATGTGCCCTGTATGGCTTTCCAGGGTTCCCTTTTTCTTGTCCTCCCCAGGGGAGTGGGTTTGGGGACAGGCTTGAGGGAGGGATGTGAAATTGTAGCAGCTTGGTGCCGTCCACACAGACACAGTCCTCGTTCTTGCATCTGCAAGGCTGGCATCGTGGCTTTATTTGTGCGCTGTGAGGGCAAAGGCGATCTTCACCTCTCTTCTTCCCTGACATGTTCCAGAATAAGGGGGGGGATGGCCTGGAGCAGGGCCAGGTGTGGGCTGTGTGGTCGGTCAGGAGCCCTTAGGGCCGCGGCCCACGCGTGTGCATCCTGTTTAGGAGGAGCGGGCTGAGGAAGGGGCTGGCAGGATGGGGCAGCTGCTCAGCTGAAAGCCTGCAAGTCCGGTGGGACGCAGGCTCGGGCAGAAGGCGAGATGGGGCAGAAGCTGGGACCAGGCAGGGTTGCGGCTTCACAGACTTGGGAATCAGAGCTGCTGGGGAGAAGCTGGGATACATTCTCTGTGCAAGCTTGTGCTTTTCCCTCCTCAAAGTGGGCTCCTCTGCTTAATGAGCCCTTATCCTTTCCCCAGGAAAGCAGAAGAGAAAACCCAAAATGAGAAGTTACGGGCTGGACCGTCTGAAACTGGTGGTCTGAAATAGTCCACAAATAACACGACGTGATTTTTCAGTTATCTTGCATTGCTCGCTGCAACCCCCTCCCGTGACCTTTGTGTCCTGGAAGGCTTAGGGGCTGCTGGTGTCCCCTCTGTATACAGGAAGCCCCACAGGTCATCAGAGGTCATCCGGCAGCAGACCTAGTAGCAAAGCGGGATGAGCTTGGGTTCCTACTGGTGAAGGTGAACAGAGACTGGGATTAAAGGAACGTGACATCTTTCCCTCAGCCCAAACTGCTCCCCATCCATATCCCTGGCTGGCCGTGGGTGAGAGGGGCAGGAGCTCTAAGCCCGATGGAAGTCCCCCCGCTGGCCCCCCGTCTTGCTGATGAGTTTGATCTCCCCCAGCACGATGTCCCTGCTGACCGCCTTGCACATGTCGTACAGGGTGAGCGCGGCCACAGCGGCAGAGGTCAGGGCCTCCATCTCCACGCCGGTGGGGCCCCGAGCCCGGCAAGACGCCCGGATCACCACAGCATGGCGCGTGCTGTCCAGCTCCAGCCGCACCTCGACGTGGCTCAGGGCCACGTGGTGGCACAGAGGGATCAGCTGGCTGGTCAGCTTGGCCGCCTGGACTCCAGCCAGCTGGGCCACCACCAAGGCATCTCCCTTTTTGAGCTGGTTCTGCTGGACGAGCCTGAAGGCCACTGGCCCCAGGAGGACCACAGCTGAGGCCACAGCCACCCGCTCTGTGTCTGGCTTCCCGCCCACATCTACCATAGCTGCCCGTCCTTCCGAGTCCACGTGCGTTAGTTGTTTTGAGGTTGATGGGGGTCCCGAGGGGGTGGCGGGAGCCTGGGACCCTGGGCTAAGGCACTTTGAGTTGGCATCTGAGTCTGTGTGGGAAGCGTAGTGTCTCTGAGGGGAGCCAGACCCCAGCCGCTGCTGGGCTATGGGAGGGGTCTGGGGGACCCCACGGTCTTTCCACAAAGTTCCCATCTGGCTGGAGAAGCTCACTCTGGGTCTCAGACCCTGAACGTGGAAGGGGTCCCAGGGGGAAATGCTCAGATTGGCTGGTGGGGAATCTTGGAACATCAAAAATAACTCTGGAAGGCAAGAAGGAAAAAAAAGAAAGACTAAGTCCATAAGCCAATTCTTTTTCCCACTTCTACTCTACAACCCTCTCCCTCTCCTGCCCCAAGTTCTTTCTTTCACAATGGAGAAAGAGGGATGAACAAAAAGCACAGACAACACAGAAGTGCATGGACAGGAGGTACCCACAGTGCAAGCTCACAGCCCTTCCCGCCAGGTGACGTGCAGGACACCAGTGACAGCCACGCAACGCTGCGGCAGGGTCACTCCGGGCTCCCTTCCTCATGAGAACTGTCTTGTTTCCCAAGTTCTCTTAAGAAACACCTAAGGTGTGAAGGCAGAAGCCTGGATCAAATGACCTCTCAATGTCCCTTCATTTTCTTAAAACTATAGCTAGGTCTCACCCGCAATTACCAATTACACTTACTTTCATCTTCACAGTCTCTATGAAGAGTTAACATAGTCATTTAGTTTACAGCAAGGTACTAAGGAAAATATTTAATCTACTTAAATAATGTCGTTCAAGTTCCCTTAAGCACGTGAGAAGTGCACATAAGACTGGAAGGCTGATTCCTGTGGTCCCGAGGGCCTGGGGACTTTGCAGGCTCTTGCTACCCAGAGGGTGGTCAGTCCGCGGGCCAGCTAGGCACCAGCACCTCTGAGAACTCACTAGAGATGCAGGATCCCACCCCCGACCTGCCGAATCTGAATCTGAAATAACAAACTCCCCACGTGATTCACACGCACGTGAAGGCCGAGGGGCCCTGGTGCAGATCACTCCTGGATTTACAGACAGCACACTGGGCTAGTTACGCGACATCCCCGAGAGTGATGAAATTCTGCAGGAAGCAAATGGCCTCCCAACTTCTGGATTCCCATCATGCTCCGACAAGTCAATGTCAGTGGTGCAGCCGCCCTTCCAGGGGGGGATGCCATCAAGGCACCCCTACTCCTTGCCATGAGGGGCACCAGCATGGGCCAAGGGGCAAACAAGAGGACCATGAGGTGGGAGGTGGGGGGACCGGGGACGATAAAGTCTGCCTCCTGATGGAGCGCTGCCATCGCTTCCCAGCCATGCCCTGCCTTGCCTTTATGGGGTGGAAAAGCAATGGTGGTCCTTGGGCTGTCCCTGGCCCATTCCAGCCTGCTGTCCCCTGGGCCGCTGGGCTCACTCTGCTCCAACCGCTGGAGAAAAGAATCCTTTCCTCTAGGTTTTCTCACTGCTTTCTTTTGTCCAATATTACAATTCAGGGGGCCCAGAGCTGGGTATGAGCAAAGGGACAGGGCCTCCCCTCTCTAACCTGGGCACTCTGCCAGAGGGGCAAAGCAGCCATACATACAGCCCCTGGGGACCAGCCCTGTCCCCTGGGGTACGGCACTACATACGACTTTATAAAAAAGGGTGTTTTGATTTGAAGCATCCTATGCACATGACATATGTCCTATGCACATGTTCCTGAGAGTTAAGAAATTGGGAAGTTGAAATTCTGGCTGTCTCCTCCCTGAAAACACAACATTATTAGTTTGCTGCCTTAAGCTCTGCCTAGCACAGACGCACAGTAACTACTGGGACTAAGAGTCCAGTTACACGCGCATGCACCGTTCCACACTGCCGGCGGGCGGGGAGGACATCTAAACTTGTATTCAAGCTGGGAGATTCTAGAGCTAAGGAAAAGGTCTCTATTTTAACCAGGAGCTCAATTCTCAGGGAACAACTAACTTGTGATTATGAAATCCAGGGATCCCCGCCCTGACTTCTGCTGAGACAGAATGGTCACGTCTGTGGCAGGTACAGTGAGGGGAGCATGAACAGGGAAGAGAAGGAACAGTAAAGGCGTGAAGGGGTGAGAAAAGATGAAGGAGGAATAGAAGAAACATAAGAATAAGAACATCAGGATGAAAGGTGGAGCTGGAAGTTACTGTGGCGGGGCCCCACCCCACGGGGTCCCCAAATGACAAGGGTGAGTGGTTACGTACTGATGGGTCACCCACCGATGAGGATCATGGGCCGGTTCTTCATCTGGGAAATGTTGAACATGCCTGGGGTAAGGGAAGGACGAGGAGGGAGAGGAGAGCAGGGAGGGGAGAGAGGGCAGGGGAGGAGGTTCACTGAAACGAACCTGCTCGGTCAGCCCCTGTGCACAGCATCAGCTACTCGCACCCCGACAAAGGGCCCACATGCACACCGCAAGGTCACTCGTGGCAAAGCCCAGGGACAGTCTATGGACACCCAGGACCCTGCCCTCCCTATCAGAAGGCAACATGTACGATGAGAGGCGAGCAATGCCACGCCTCTCCCCGTGCCTAGGAAAGCAGCCCATGAGAATTCCGGGTCCGCTCTCCTGCGCAGCCTCGGCTATGACAATTTCCCCAGAGGAGGAGGACCGTCCCCGCACTCTGAGTCTGGAGGTCTGGCAGGAGTGAGTGGGAGTGGGGACAGCATTGAGCCCTGCCAGCTTCTTCCCAGGTGCCCCTTGGCCCTCTCTCCCCTAACTCTGGACCTCCCTCCTGCATACAATGGCCCACTCACCATCCAGCCTGGCCTGCCCCGCCCTGCCCTTACCCGCATGCTGCCGCTTCTTCCTGCCCACGGCGGCCCCGATGATTCTCAGCAGCTCCTGTTCAGAGGCCCCAGCACGCAGGTGATCCCGCAGAGACACCTCGGAGTTCCCAAAGAGGCAGACCTATGTAGGGGTGAGGACAACACACCTCCCTGAGGCTTGGCCTCCTGCCCTCTAGGCAGTAACACCATCCCTTGAGCAACCCAGGCAGGGCACCAGTGCCAGGCCTCCCACGGCAGGATCATGCTGGAGGCAGGACCCCTGGCAATGAGGGATAGAGGTGCTGTATGGAAGGGTCAGGGGCTAGAAGAGCAAGAAGCAAAGTCGGACTTCCCAAGGCCAGTGTCTGAGTCACAGCCATGCTTCCTTCAGTGTACTTAATTTTTTTTTTTTTTTTTTTTGAGACAGAGTCTCACTTTGTTGCCCGGGCTAGAGTGCCGTGGCATCAGCCTAGCTCACAGCAACCTCAAACTCCTGGGCTCAAGCAATCCTCCTGACTAAGCCTCCCAAGTAGCTGGGATTACAGGCATGCGCCACCATGCCCAGGTAATTTTTTCTATATATTTTTAGTTGGCCAATGAATTTCTTTCTATTTTTAGTAGAGACGGGGGTCTTGCTCTTGCTCAGGCTGGTCTTGAACTCCTGACCTTGAGCGATCCTCCCGCCTCGGCCTCCCAGAGTGCTAGGATTACAGGCGTGAGCCACCGGGCCTGGCCACACCTTCAGTGAACTTTGAAAACTAAGTAGATGTCAACAGAGACAGCACATGAAAATCTGGCTCTGTACCTTCTCCCGGGACATTTGATGGAACGGCCCCCGCTCAGTTGGGGCTACATGCATCCTGGAAGTACTCCCAGGTGTGGCACGCACGTCCCCTCTCGCATCAGTCTCCTCCTGGTCCCTTCACCTGTGGACATCACCTACCTGTCCCTGCACCTGTGTGAGTCTGTGATCTCTGCGTGTCAGCTGAGCAGCTGAGGGCTGGGGGAAACTTCACTCAATGCTTCCCAGCTTCCAAGAGAGACTGGCTGCCGTGGGGCAGTCCCAGAGATTGAGGTGCCTACCACCCTTCATAAAACCTTATAAAGCACCCACTATGTGCCAGCTGTGCACAAGGCACTGTGGCCACAGAGACAGGGCTTCAAGGAAAGAGAGGTTGGGGCATTTGTCCCCTGCTTCCTCCCTGCCTGACATCTCTGGCAGCAGCTGCTTCCTCCACAGCTGAAGGGCCCACCGGGCGGCCCCTCCTCCCAGGCCGCAGCCCTCAGTGGGCCCCAGTGACACCTCTTCCTCCATTGCCCTTCCTGCCTACGTGGGAACAAGTGTTCGCTGCTGCCTGTCCTGAGGGCCTCAGCATCCCTTCTCGGGGCTCTTACCCCGAGACACTGTGAACAGCCCCTCCGTTACCTTCCTGTCAGATCCTACCTCTGTTTCCAGCTGGGACGCTGACCAATTCAGGCATTACCTACGCAATTGTACATCTCCAGCCCAGAAAAATATCCCGTCTTCTCAGCAACCTGCTGGAGGTCAAACTGGATGCATCCAAACCCACCCACCACCATCCCCCAACGCCCTCACTCCTAACCGGATCCAAGGCCCAGCAGCTGCCACTATACCTTCCTCCCCTTTCTCATGCATCACCCAGCTGAGTCTTCCTCCCGCCTTCACTCACTCTTACACCTGGAGCGTCGCCGGCGGCCATCAAATTGGCCTTTCTATCTTTACATCCAACCTGTGCGTTATTCTTCCTAAAACGTGGGCGGAGTCAATCGTGTCCCCTGTTCGGAAACCGAGCGCAGAGCCCTACTGTCAGCAGAACACATTCTCAATCAAAGGCCTCCACAGCGTGGTCTCCACGCACCTGGCTTTCATCCGCTCCTGTGAGTCAGCATGAACCCCGCACATGCACCTCCCCTCCTCGCCTCTCCTGCCCACTCCTGTTCTTCAAGGCCACCTGAGGTCCACAGTGCTCTTCCTCCAGGTCCACCACCCCAGCCCCCACCTCGCCTGCCATGAGTTTGACAAGGAATTATGTGCCACGACATGTCACCTCTTTGGTCTCACCAGTGAGTCTGTACCGCCCTGACATCCACACAGGATGTGCTCATTGGATGTGACTAACAGATGCCAGTTTCAGAGCTGAGCCCTGGGCTGGTGGGAGGGCCAGCCACGGTGGGCACTGGGCGAAGTGCATAGTGATCCCTTGGCCCTCCCGTCTGGTAGCACCAGGTGCTGGAAAGGGGGTCCCAATAAACCAGAAGCTACTTCAGAGACCCAAAGACAGAAGGAAGGAAGGAATCAGAGTGACATTTCCAGAGGGGCTGTGAGTTCACCCTCATCAGCTGCTCCCAACGATGCCCCTAAACTTCACGCTCTCACACCAGCCACCCCGTGTGCCCTGCCGGCCTCCTCCCTTGTCAGCGAGCACAGGTGGGAGGAGACATGAGAACACAGAGGTAGCCAGGGTCCTCGTGCAGGAGGGGACACTCACCTTGAGGTTCCCGTCTGCCGTGATCCGCAGCCGGTTGCAGGTCCCACAGAAGTGCTCGGACATGGATGTGATGAAGCTGATCTGGCCTTGGAAGCTAGGGATTTTAAAGGCCTGGCAGGGTGAAGCGGGCGGGAAAAGGCAGTGAGGGGACAGGAGGGGCTGCTGAGCCCAAGCTCTCTAGCTCTGACGTCGGGACCCCACTCCCAGCCCTCTCCGAGGGGAGCCCTGCGAAGGTGGCACCCAAAGCCCTCAGTCGACAGAAAACTCCGAAAGAACGGATGACCCGTGAGTTCTCTGCCAGAGCCTGGCTTGCCCGAGAGGAAACCTGCTGAGGACACAGGGACCCATGGGCAGCATGTCCAGAGAAGGCCACATGGAAGAGTGGGACGGGCACAACCCCACCCCCTACAGCATGTGTCCTCTGATCACTTAACCCCCGCCTGCCCAAGCCCAGTCTACTCCCCCACTGCGGAAACAGGCAGGTGTCGTGACGGCTCTGCCCTGCTTCCCGCTACCCCACACCACTGCCGGCTCTCCATCCTGGGGGGGCCGCCCCACCCTCCTGCTCCCTCACCTTGGCTGTGCTGGATTCCTCCTCGGGCAGCCTCTCCAGCTCTGGCCACTGCTGCCGGATGGTGTCCAGCATCTCCTTGTAGCTGACCATCTTCTTGAAGTTCCACTTGTTGCCTGTATTAGGGTTAGGGGATGGTGGGGGAGCTGTTGAATCACAGAGTTGAGGGGCCCTGGGGCCTTCAAGTCCACCCCCACCCCCGGCACAGAAATCAGTCGCCCAGCCTCTTGGGTGGGAGGACAGGGGGCCCTGCCTAAGATGGGTCGATCAAACCACACCCACACTGGACTCTGAGGGGCCGCCAATGCCCCAACATAGCCCTGGAGCCAGCGCCTGCCCAGGTGCCCCCATTCCTGGGGTCGGCAGTACCCACACGGAGAGCCACCCCACTCACCCCAGGCCTAGCCCCCTCCCCCCGCCCCGTGTCACTAACCATCAAAGGGCATGTACTCTATGAAGCGCACATCCAGGGGCAGTCCCTTGGTTAAGGCCACAAAGTCCAGGAGCTCGTCCTCGTTTAGGCCTCGCATCACCACACAGTTAACCTGCCCGAGGGACAATGGGACCATGAGGGCTGTCCCCCCCACCCCACCCCCCGTGTTCTCTCGTGGGATGCCCTTTGGGGGTCCAGCACCACTGAGGTCTTCCACTGGGGGGCCCGTTCCCTGCCTCTCCCCACTCAGTTCTTAAGTTGGGGGATTCCAGGGGGTCACTGGTTTTCTCCCTTCTCTCTTGGGGGCAGGCAGGGCTGGATGGGGCTGGGAGGGAGTGGGTGGGGCTGCAGGGTGCCCAGACGGGCCAGGGATCCGGGGAGGGCCAAGTCAGCACGGAGGCAGTCAGAGTCAGTGGTCGGCACGTCCTCACCTTCACGGGGCTGTAGCCCAGCTCAATGGCCTTGTGGATGCCCTCCATGACCTTGTAGAAGCCTGTGGGCAGGGAGAGAGAAACACAGGTCCAGGTTCTTCCTCCCTCTCCCTGCCCGCACCCACGGGGAAGCCAGAGCTATAAGGAGCCTCAGAGACCACCTAGCCTGGAGGTCGGCAAACGTTTTCTGTAGCAGGTCTGAGAGTAAATATTTTAGGCTTTGCAAGCCAAGGGGCAAAATTGAGGATCCTATATAAATACATGTCATAAGGTAGTTTTTGATTAAAATCAAAATATAGTAATAATAATTGAGTAGAGTTTCCTGTAATACAGGTCTACAAATGGAAGAATGAAATTCTTTTCGCAGAGACAATATTTTATTTAATTGGGGTCTATAGCTAATGTTCCCTATTATTAACTGATTTCAAATGTTATATGCAAAATCCATTCTTGACTCAAAACTCATACAAAAATAGGCAGGGGGTTGGACTTGGCCCAGACACCCAGAGGAAGGGACCAGGCCCCTCGACTAGCAACAGCCACACCCTCCCCAGCTACACCGGCCCTGTGTGGCATGCGATCACCTTTCCTGCGGACGATGAACTCAAACTTGGCTGGCACCAGGGTGTCCAGGCTGATGTTGATGGCACTGAGGCCAGCTTTCTGAAGCTGGGGCAGCAGCCGGGCCAGGTTGATGCCGTTGGTGGTGACGCCAATGGTCCTCAGCCCTTCCAGCCGCTGGAGCTGGGCTGTAGAGACAACGGACGGGGGCGTCACACAGCTTGTTCTTGGTGAGGCCAGGAGACGTCTGGAAGGCAAAGCTTTGTCCAAACAAGATGGATGGAAAAGAGGATTTGTGTGGACTTCTATTAACCAGGCTTAGCTTAATGAAAAACGTAAAAATAAAAACAATGACCAGAACAACCAAAAAATGAAGCACTGAGTGCTCACTCTGTGCTAGGTGCTCTGCTCAAGGCTCTACATACATGAGCTCACCAAAGCCTCAAAATAAGCAGTACCCCTATTTAGTTGACAAGGAGAAAGAGAGGCTCAGAGAGAATAAGAACATTGCTTAGAGTCACACAGTAAGAACAGCCGGGATTCAATTTCACGTGTACTTGACTCAGGACTCTGCTCTTAACAGCCAACTGCACAGGTCCTGATATTCTGTATAACAGAAGCAAGTAAGAGTTGGAATAATTATGTGCTATGTGACAGCTCCGTTCCACTAAAAATCTCTAGAAATAACAGAAGGATTTTTTAAAAATCCGTAACAGCATTGGAAGGTAATAAAGAATGCCACTGATGGCCTAGCAAGGCACAGAAGTACTGAAAGAGACAAAGCAGATGGGATCAGACGGACAGAGACGAGACCACTACCCAAAGCGTAGCCAGGACAGCATTCTGTAAAAACAAGGCAGGTGACTAGTGTGCACCAAGCTTAGCAGTCGTGGGTACAGGGAGCAGAAGGGTCCCAAGGCATGTCAAGGACATCCCCTGGTAGGGAAATTGCATTTGGAGGAGCTGGGCAAGTTGGCCTGTTTTTCCCTGTCAGCACGAGGAATGCAGCAGAGGCATCTGCCCCAGGGCTGGAGCACCAGTGTAGACGCTAAAGCCAGCCATGGGGGCAGCCCGAGTCTCCCGCAGACACTCAGGAGACATGGAGTCCCAAAGCCCACACCCCTTCTCCACCACCTCAGGGCAACCGGCAGAAACAGAAACAGCACTGCCAGGCAGGCCAACGAGACCTCAGGCGCTAAGATGAGTACACAGCCAAGAACCGCCTGACATTAAGGAAGATGTTGGGAAAGAAAGATAACCAGATCCCCAGACAGAAGAATGAAAGAAGAAAAAGAAGCAACAGAGAAAACAGAAGACAAAACCCTCATTGGGATAAATGTTGCATCCCTGGAAACACGGAAAAGAACTAATTAAGACTATTGGAAATTAAAAAAAAATATACAGTTATAGAAAGAAAAAAACTGAATGGAAAAGCAGAATGGACACATACGAAGAACAAATGGGAGAGCTAGGAAATTGAGCAAAGGAATTCCTGAAGAACCGTATATGTAGGAACAAAGAATGAAAAGAATGAGCCCGAAAAACCCACCTGCTCACATTCAAATGAAATAAAATCCAGATGTTCAAATGTTCACAGTAGTTATCTTTGACCAACAGGATTATAGTTAATGTTTATATGTACGTATAGTTAATATTTCTATAATGAAAAAGTTTTCTTTTATAATGTAGGGAAACACACCCCCCCCTTGGTTTTTAGTCGAGCTTGTGCTACACGGACAGTGCCAATGACTAGAACCTTCCGGCCACCAGACCAGGTGCTTGTAAGAAACTACGTGAACACGTCTCTTTGTGAAAAATCAGCTCGGTGCAACATGAGAGCAGAAACTAGGAGAAAAGTGCTCACCTGAAGCTGAATTGAGAAAAAGGCAGCAGGAGATTACAAAATTAATCATCAGCTTAGGCAGGCGTGCATTGAAATATATACACCCATGGTGTAAGAGTAAAATTATATAGCCTTTCCAGAGAGAGGTTATGTATAGAACTTTATAAAGCCTTTGACCTGAAATGGATGTGAACAATATTCACCTACATGGATGTTTGTTACAGACCAATACATGACACAGGGAAGTGGGAAATAATCCAGACAGCCAACGATAGAAACCTGCTTACATTATGTTTTCTCTGGATGATAGAACATTATGCCACCAACGAGGGTAAAATCCTATGTTAGGGTGTAAGGAAATGTACATGTTATAGTAAGTAGAAAGAGCAGGTTGAAAACAGTAAGCGCCAGATGCAGAAAAAAAAGGCAGGCAGGTCACCAAAGCAAGATACCAACAGTGGTTACGAATGTGTAGTAGCGACATTCTTTCGCTTATCTGAAATAAACATGTATTATTTCTGTTAAAAAAAAAAAAAAACCAATAGTTTAAAAATGAGAGTTGTTTGAAAAAGAAAGATAAGTGCTTCACTCCGGCTCTGCCAACAAGGAAAATCAGCAGTGGTTGTTTGCTCCCTCTGCCCAATCAACCCTGAAGAAAAACATAGAATCTAAGAACTTGAAACAAGAGTCTTGAGAAACTCAGGAAGATGGACAGCTGTTTTGAACGGGCATGGGCCGCAGGCGGTAGCCTGGGTTGAAGGCAGAGAATGTCACCAGATACAGGAAAGCAAGGCAGGTTAAGCTTTATTCTTGCCCTTGACCACTGACACGTTGGCACAATGTTTATCCCCTTACTGACGAAATCGGTGGCAATCGCCCAGAACTAGTTTCAGAACCGACTGGAGGCAAACTTGGGGAAGCTGCCAGGACCTGCTGGAAGAGGAGCTGAAGATAACAGGTGTGGACTGGCCAGACTCGGGCGTTCACTGCTCCATTTTCCCCACTCCAAAGCCCCAGGAATGGTGGATTAAAATCAAGAGTGACTGCCTCCTTCCAACTCTGCTTCTCCCTGAGGGATCCAAGGCAAAGACCTGCCGGATGGCCACTTACCACAACCCCAGAGGGTGTCATTCTCATCACAGTCTAAGTGAATAATATCGCCTGGAATTGTGCAGTGAACAACTCACGCAGTCTTAAAGGCAAGGCTGGTTGTTTGGTGGGGAGATAACAAACTAAAGTAAATAGCTGTGTTATTCTGGGACCTGAGACACTCCTCTCTCGCTTCCTTGAGCTCCCTCTGCCTATCAAACACAGGATCTTGCCTTAAACATCTTCACATTAAGCAAAGCAATACAGAATAGCCAAAACCCTCAGGGGAACCTAAACTCAGGTCTAAACTAAAGAGACCCTTGAGCAACCTCCCCCAACACCTCCCCAAAAGAAATCCTTTAACATGTACTGATAGAAGAAAAAAATATTAAAATGGTCAGACCAAGAACATAAGTATGATAAATATATAGTAAAAGAAATAAAAAATTAGAAAAAAAAGACTGTAAGAAATAAAATTGCTAAAATTGTACAAAAAAATGGGGGGGAATATTAGGTAAAAACAATTGTGAAATAAAAAACACAAGATATAAGAAAAAGAATTATATGGACACAGAAGTAGAAATTAGTGAGTTGGAAGATAAGATTAAGGAGCTCTCCCAGGAAAAAGAGGAGGAGAATATGAAACTCAAAATACAATTTAAGACACATGGAGGCTGGAAGTAGAAGGGACAACAGCCAGATGACAGAGGTCCTGGGAGAAAAATATTAAATGGAGAAAAGGAAATATTTAAAGAAATAATGAGAAAATTTTCTCCAAACTTAAGACAATGGTTTAGAATTGAAAGGGAAATTTCGACGAATGTCCTCAGAACAGATGAGGAAAAGCCTATTCTAGACACACTACAGTAAAATTCAAGAAAATCAAATACATGGAAAACACTGTAATAACTTTCAGAGCAAAAGAACATACCACCTCCAAAGGAGTAAGAACTAAACTGACATAAAACTGTTCTCGACAGCAATGCTGACTGTAAGAAGACAATGGGGTGACATTTTTCACATACTGAAGAAATTTGAACCTAAAACTTTACATACATTCAAATAACATTATGAAACTATAGGCACATTTCACTCATGGATATAGATGCAAAATCCTAAACGAAATATTAGCCAACTGAACCTAACAGGGCATAAATGTACTAAAAGCATTATGAAAACTAGCTGCGATACCAGATTTAATTAGATTTGCCATACAAAGAACTGCATTGAACAACTTTTAGAGGAAATACTCTAATGAAATAAAAAAAATTCAGCAGATGCTGCAACACTGTGAGAGTTAAAGGTGATGAGACACCTTGGTAAAGTTTGTTGTTGTATTCAAAGACACAGTGTGCTTTTAAAAGAGAGGGATAGACAATTCATAATAATCTAGAGGTAAAATTCCAGAAAATATCAACAATAAGCATGGAGGAGGGCTGCAGAAATCAGGGGGCAGAAAGATGTGCTAGAGTTCTTGTTTTAAGAAGTGGGGAGTATCATTTTAAAAACCAAAAAGAAGGAACAATAAAGTAAGACAAATTAAAAGATTATAGAAATAAGCCCAAATATCAATAATCACAATAAAGGTATAAGGACTAAACTCACTAGTTAAGAGACAGAGATTTTCAGATTTGAAAAGGGAAACAAAATTTAGCTGTTATAAGGAATATATCTAAAGTATAGGAACACAGAAAGGTTTTCAGTAAAAAGATGAAAACAGACACAGACATACTAAAACCAAAAGAAAGCTAATATAACTTAGGTAAAATACAATACATAGATCTTAAGACCAAAGTATCATTAAATAGAAAGACCTAGTACATAATTTAAAAAGATTCAATTTATCAATAAGACATAACAATTCTAAACACAAGCCTCAATAAATTTTAAAGAACAAGTATCATATAGCTAATATTCTCTGATTACCATACAATTAAGTTAGAATTTAATAATAAAACATAAGTTAAAAATCATCATATACTTGAAAATTAAAAACACTACTTATAGATATCTCACAGGTCAAAGAACAAACCAAAATAAAAATTAAATACTTAAAACTAAATTTTATGAAAGCAATAGGCTAGGCAAAGCTAGCAACAGAAATAATGAAAGAGAACACAAACATGTAGTGAAGAAATTCAACAAATCCAAAAGTTTGTTTGTTGAAGACTGACAAAATAGATAAACTTCTAGCAAAATTTATTAAGAAAAAAGAGATAAGGCACAAATAAATCATATTAAGAATAAAAAAGGCCAAAATTATAAGCAGAGATTAAGAAAATATTTTTCTTCAACAACTTCATTCTAACAAATTTGAAGTCAGAAATAACGACAAATTTCCTTAAAAAAATAAAACATAAAAAGATCTACCAAAACTGACTCCAAAACAAGTATAGAACTGGAATAGAATAAGTATTAGAGAAACTGAAGCAGCAGTTACTAATCTCCCTGCAAAGAAAATACCAGGCACATAGAGTTTTACAGGTAAGATCTACCAAACTTTCAAAGATGTGATTATCACGGACTTATAAAAAGTCTCACAGATAATAGACTAAGAGGGAATACAACCTCACTCATTCTTTGAGACGTGATACCAAATCAGTTCAGTCAGTCATGAGAAAGGAAAACTACAGGCCCATTTCACTCATGAATACAGACGAAAAAACCTAAAAAAAAAAAAAAAATTAGCCAACTGAACTCAACAGGGCATAAAACCATAATATACCCTCATTAGTTTGGTCTTATCCCAGGTTTAATATCAGAAAATCTATAAATATCATTCTAAGTAACAGAGTAAAAAAGAAACCCATAGATCATCCTAATATAAAGTAGAAAAAGCATGCAATTAAAAAAAAGAAAAGAAACTTTAGTAAACTAGGAAGGGAGCTTCATTAACTGGACAAAAATTACTTGTGAAAAATACTTAACAAGAAACATCACTCTAAATGGGGAAACATTAGGAGCATTCTCCTATTACCACTGCTATTCAATACTGCACAATGGAGGTCCTAGATTTTGTATTAAGAAAAGAAAATTAAAGGCATGCAGATAGGAAAGAAAAAAATTGTCTTTAGTTACAGATAATATGGTTGGTAGAAGAATCTAAACAGACATACTATAGCACTGACAGGAGGTGGCAGCCTGGCTGGGTAAAAAAGGAACCCAACAGCACAAAAAAACAAAACATAATTTTTAAAAATGAGCATAAAGTTAAGCACATCTCAGATGGTTAAAATGAAGGGACAATAATGAAAAGACTGCTTGCAAATGTGTGGGCAGGATCAAGGGACAAAAAAGTGGATAGCACAGCACTAAGACTAGCGAAGTTGGAACTCCGTTACCACGCCTAGGGCCAAGGAGACACGTGGAGACAATTAAGTTAGGAGCCCGGGAAAGTCACCATGAAGGAGGGGCTGCTCCGTGAGAGTTTTAGTCTTTGAGGGAATTCGGCTACTGTCAAAAACCCAGCATAGAGGCAGAGAGTGAGCCAGCAGACAAGGACTCTGAGCAGTGTGGTCCTAGGGGTCAGCCACAGAGAGCAAAAAGCAGGACAAAGGAGGTAGATAGCTCTTGGGGGGCAGGGAGGTTGTGAGCAAAAAAGATGTCAGTTCTCCCCGATTCAGTGAAATAAAAATCTCAACAGGATTTTCCATGGAACTTGATAAGCTGATTTTAAAATTTACACGGACAAGGCTTAGTATAGCTAAAACGCTGTTGAAAAAGAATAAAATGGACTTGCCCTACCAGACGATTAACTTATTACGAAGCTACAGTGATTAAGAGAGTGTTATTAAGAGAGTGGCACAGAGACAGACAGACTGACCAACCGAACAGAGTAGAACCTGAAACAGGTCCATGCCTACATGGCAGATTGAGGGAGGAAGTGGGGACGGCTCAATACAAGGAACTAGCAGGAATGGCTACCCATATGAAAAAAAATTAAATTGGATTTCCCAAAATCATCACAGATGAACTAAGGACTTAAATGCAAAACTTTAAATGTTTTAGCGGAAAACATCAGTAGTTGATTTGACCCTCTGTTAGGTGTTTCATTAACGTGATATAAAAAGCACTAACCATAAGAGAAGAAAACTGATAAATTTAAGAACTGCTACTGATCAAAAGAATCATTATACAAGGTGTAGCTTGATTTTTCAGACTGGGAGAACGTATCTGCAACATGTGTAAAGAAGTTTTACCAAATCAGTATGAAAGGACAAACAACCAAATAGAAAAATTGGCAAAAGACATGATCAGGTATTACACAGAGAAAGAAATATACGTAGCTAATTAACATGTGAAAAGATGCCTGACCTCATTCTTAAACATGGAGATACAAATCAAGATGATGTGAAATATAATTTTACACTTGTTCAACTAGCAAAAATCAAGAATGATAAAACTGAATGCTGGGGAAGATGTTCAACAGGATGTCTTATATAAGGCTGGTGAGCTGGGTAAATTGGCACAACCACTTTATAAAGTAATGCCAAATTGTTTTCCAAAGTTAAACATTCACCTATTTTATGATCCGGCAATTCCACTCCTAGAGAAATGGTACACCAAGATATGTTAATGAGAAGAGAATGTTCAAAGCAGCATTGTTTACTACAAAAAAACTGGAACCAACTCAAATGCCCACTAAAAGGAGAAAGTAGGGTCTTAGTCACATAATGGAACAGTAGACCCCAGAGGGAAAAGAAAAGAACTCCAACTCTGAATAACACGTATGCATTTCACCTGAGTCAAAAAAGCAAGCCCTGAAAGACTACACACAGCATGATACTTATAAGGCTCAAAACCATTACATTTACTTTTTTAAAAGCAAAGGAATGAAAAACACAACATTTAGGAGTGTTTACCTCATGTTGGGAGGTTGGGGTTGGGGGTAGGGAAGACAAAACAGGTGGTTAGAAGTTCTGGCCAGTGTTCTTATTCTTACAAAAAAAACCAAAAAACAAAAACAAAAACAAAAAAAAACAGTGGGGCATTGGGTTTCTTTAGGAATTTTATAACATTACTAAAACATGTAAGTAAATTAACATGAGTATATCTCATGAACCAAGGATTATGAATTAATCGAATTCTGTGCAACTGGAGTCTATCAAAAACAACACAAAGCAAAAAACTTAACCCTTTTCAAAATCTGTCAGCGGCTTTAGGCCTCTGTGGGCTTTGAGCTCTGAGATCCAGCTGCATTTTAAGAAAGAAAGGGAAGGAGGGAGGGAAGGAAAGAAAGACAAGAGGAAAGAAAGTAGGAATGAAACAAAAGAATAGAGAAATTAAAGGAAGAGGCTACAACACTGAGGGATTCTAAGCCTAAGCCAAGCTCATGTGACAGTTGACAAGTTGTTCTTGAAGTTAGGATCCAAAAGAAAGATCCTGCAAACTCCTCCAAAACTCTTACAATACTGGTGTATTTCATTCCATTCTTCCTTCTTTTGAAAAATCCCTCTTTCATTGTCCGACATGGCAGCTGCTGGCCACATGAGGCTATTTAAACTAATTAAAATGTAATAAAATTACAAATTCAGTTTCTCAGTCACATTAGCAGCAGATCAAGTGCTCAAAGCTATGAGTAGATAGTGACCGCCATATAGTATCAGACAACAGAGGTGTAGAATGCTTCCGTCATCTTGGGAAGTTCTACTGGACAGGACTACTTTAAACTCATGTCAGCTGAAAAGAAGGGGCAGAGGAACCTGTCCACACACCAGGCAGGTTGGAGAAGCACTGGAGAGGCAAGGCGTGGCAGAGGGCATCCCCATGACTGCAGACAGAGGGCACCAGAGAGTACTGAGGGGCCCGACCCTTCCCACGGGGAGTTCCGCAGCACCCCCAAGCCTCACAGAGCTTCAGGCAGGGACCTGAAACCTGTCATCTTTTCACTCCACCCTCAAAACTCTCACCTGGGAGGGCGGGCACAAGTGTTTGTGAACATCCCAGGCCTGACTTCTGTTCCCTCCCTTCACCCCAGCCCTCCTTCCCCTACTAGCATCCCCTGCTCCACCCTCCAGGGCTGCTTTGCTCTGAGGAGCCCCTCTGGGGAAAATCAAAGAGGCTAGCCAGAGAGATGCCAAAGTGTTCGCAAGAGCAGCACACAAGAACTCACGGTAGTGTGGTTGCCACTCTTTCTGAAGTGCTAGGGACGGGAAGGGCTGGAGATGAGAGGGGTACAGTCTTTCTCCCACCTGCCCACCCACCCCCTTGGAGGCAGGAGCCAGATCCTCAGGAGCGGATCGCTGCAGGCAGGTCCTTGTCCTGACCAGCACCTATTTGGCGATCACCCCCTGCCCATCCCATGCCACCAGCCAGGATCAATAATCAGGGAACATCACAGCAGTAAAGTGGCTCATCCACAGATGAGGAAACTGAGGCCAAGGTTGAGGAAGGAACCTGCACAAATTCATCTGGCCAGGAAGTGGCAGAATGGGACCAGGGCTGCCAACTTTCCTGGGTGCCACTCTTCCAACCGTGCCAGTCAGGGGCCTCAGTGGAGAGTTCTGAGTGCCCACATCTGTGCCCAGTCATCTGCCCCTCCCTGGCCAGCAAGTGATCCTCACCCGCTCTGCTCTCCCACGGGCCCTGGCACAAAGTGGAGCCCGTGCCAGCAGGTGGTGGTGGAGGGAGCAGTAGCCTGAATGAGGGGGCTGGGCCTGGCACGCAGCTGGGTTCAGGAGTTCGGCTCGTTCCTGGAAGCCAGCCTGCTTCTCAGCTCTCAGGAGCTGCCGGGAACAGGGGTTCAGCTTGCCTGTGCCAGCTCGTCCAACACAGGAATCGTGGCAGGATCCCAGTGACTGGGATTGGAGGGAGCAGGCCATGGGGAAGGAGGGAGGAGAGGGCTGTTAGGGGACCCCAGGCCCCTCCCTGGGGCTCCCCCAGCACCTGAGCTCCCCCTGCTCAGCCCTTCCATATAGCGGGTCAGTGCCACCCCAGGCTGCTTCCTCCAACAGACCTGTGGCTCATTCACCTGTGTGTCCCCAGCACAGATGAGATACATAAGCAAGTACTCCAGAGAACACTGATGAACCAGCGAGTGAGGCCGACAGCTGTGCTTGGGAGATCCCATCCAGAGCAGCTGGGGGGTGGGGGCAGCAATCGGGAACATGGAACCTTATACTCCTCTGATTTTATCATCTAGAATTACAAGAGCAAAGCTCCTTCTCTTCCTGATCTCGGGGCTTGGACGCAGTGCAAGGCAAGAGGCTGTGAGTGGGCATGGCTACGTTCCAATCAAACTTTATTAGTGGGCACTGAACTTAGAATTTCATAGTTTCCACATGGTAGAAAATGTTAATCTTCTTTGGATTTTTTTCCCTCATCATTTAGAAATACAAAAACCATTCTCGGCTCGCAAGTCAGACAAAAACAGGTGGCGGCCCAGATTTGGCCAGGGCTGTCGCTTGCCAACTTCTGGGAGCGAGTGTCTGGAGTGTGTGTGGGGACACACTTTGGACAGGATGGTTGAGGAAGTCCTTGCTGAGGAGATGACATGTTGGCAGAGGCCTGGGGGAGGGGCAGCAGGGAGTCCTGAGCTCCCGGCAAAGGGAACAACATGTGCAAAGGCCCAGGCCGTGTGACTGGGGACGGGGGTGAGGCAGAGGGCCAGGTGAGAGGCCAATGGGTCAGCAGGAGCCAGGTCATGTGGGCACCTGGGGAGGACTCTGGTCTTAGTATGACAGCCAGCCACTAGGATCTGTTATTTACCAGCTTCCCCCATAACCTTGGCAAGTTATTCGACCTCTAAGGCTCACTTTTCTATCACAATGGGAATAATAACAGTACCTGCATCAGAGGTGTTGCAGGACTCAGTGGGCACCACGCTCTAAATGAACATCAGCTGCTAATCTCAACATTAACACTGGAGTCCCGCTGGATGAGGCAGGAGCTGGGAAGAGTGGCGACGACTCGTGTCCAACTCACCCACGATGTCCACCACATCTGGTCGGATGAGCGGCTCTCCGCCCGTGAGCCGGATCTTGTTGACACCTTCCTTCACAAAGAGGCGAGCGAGGGTCAGGATCTCCTCTGTGGTCAGCAGGTCAGCCTTGGGGGTCAGAGGGACACCCTCCTCGGGCATGCAGTACTGACCTGAGGGCGGGACGGGACGTGGAGGTAGGCAATGGGCACGGCAGGCCCGTGGTGCCCCGGCTCCCCCACTCGCCAGCAGGCCAAGTCTCCAGGAACCCCATCCAGACAACGAGGAAGGACCTCACCAAATCCCAGGTGGTAGAAACTCTAGGCCAGCATCCCTCTGGCCTCACCTTTCTCATCTCTAAAGTGTCAACCCCCTGCTCCCATCTGGCTGTGACATCCCTCAGTGGGGGCTGAGCGCACAGCCTGGCCGGAGGTAGCAGGCGCCAAGGCTGGCTCCCTCACGGCTGGGCAGGGCCTGGCAGGGGTCTGGGGCTGTTCCTTCCACACTGTGCACCCTCCATTTCCTCCAGCTGAGGCAAACAGTCCCCTTTCTCTGCATGTGCCATGGGGTGAGGGCTGACTCCCTGGCCTGGTAAAAGCTGCCCTCCTTTGTGGCTACAAGCACCTACCTAGTACCTAGTTCAGGTCACCATCAGTCCCACTGTCTGGGTTGGAAAACTAAGGTGCTACGTGTCAGGGTGAGGGAGCAGATGGGGCAAGTGAAGAGGGCCATGGCGGGGGAGGCGCCATCCTCCACCAGCGCTTCCTGCAGCACAGTTTTGTTAAGGATTGGGTCAGGATCTGCCAGAGGGTCATGAAGTCTAATTAGTGATCTGGGTCCAGAACTGGTGTTTTGAGATTAAAGAGAATGAGTAAGAATGTTAGCATGTATTACATGTATCATGTTTTGTTTGGTTAAACATTTACTAAACACTTTTGTATGCATTTATTGAGCCTTGAAATAAATATATTTCCTATTGTGAGGTACAATGGAAGAAAGGAAGGAGGGAGAGGGGAAGGGAGAAGGCAGGAAGGGAAGGGAGAAGGCAGGGAGGAGGACCAGAACTCTGGCAGCCCACCAGCAGAGGGTACACCCCCAGAGTGCTCCCCACACAGGGTTATGAAATGAGTGCTCGGCCCGGCCTCAGCTGATTTGTCATGGAACTTGGGTGTCTCCATAGCTGGCAGTGTTGGCCAGGGCACTGCTGTGTATTTCACTTATTTATAACGTCCACCCCCCACCCTCGACCCCCAGCCACGTGCTGGACCTTGGGAACCACAGGGAAACAAGAGAAAGGGGCCCTAAAGAATGAGAGGTCCAGGACTCAATCTCAATCCTAGACCCAATCGTGATTCTGTTCTCAAGTCTAATCCCAAGTAGAACACAGTTTCCACAATCATAAAACTCAACCTTGACCCCAATCTGAACCCTGAAGCCCACCTGGCCTGGTAAGCAAGGAGTAGGGGTGGGGAGCTTAGAAAGCGGAACAGGAGGACTGGGGAGAATTCTGGGTATGTGCAGATTTCAGAATCACTTCCACAGAGGGATGGCGGCCCCGAGAGGGCCCAGGAAGGAACTCACATCTGAGGTTGCACTTCTCTGTGAGGGAGATCCGCAGGTAGCTGTGCTGCCGGCCGAAGCTGTCTGTGAGGAAGGCGGAGAAGGGGGCCGCGTGCTCCCGCAGGAACTGCCTCCGTCTGGACAGCTGCTGCAAGGACGGGACAGGACAGGGAGGGAGCTTAGGATGGGGTGGGGCACAGGGAGAACCACCTGGGGAGAACTGACATAGCCCCAGAGGTCAACTGCCACTGTCCCCTTCCTCACACTGACATTTGTACAGCACCTCCAACCTCTCCACAATCCTTGGGCGGCTGAGATTGTCCCTGTCATTTACAGATTGAGAAACAGGCTTGAAGGAAGGACCCGTCCCCTGGGCACTCGGCTGGGGTGTGGGATCTGTGGCTAGGCACCAAGGTGGAGTGAAGGCCAAGGGGAACTCTTTATCCTTCTTTATTCAGTCCTTGCACTTCACGCTACCCAGTGCCAGAAAGAAGGATTATGTACCCATTGTCTGGGCAGGGCCTACGCAGGAGGAGACTGCTGGCGGCTGTAAGCAAGGTCAAACTGTTCCTGGGGAGAAAAAGGAGGGAGCCAACCTCAGGCTCTTCCCACGCCTGAGTGTGATCTAGTCTTCCGATCTGCTCTGATCTGTCTTCCCTGCTCTCTTCCCCCCTTGGAGAGCACAGCCCTGGATCCCAACAAATGCTGCTGAGATAATTGCCCCAGGAAAGTAACATTTACCAAGCATCTTCAAGTTTCCAAAGAATGTTCTCTGCTCAATTCCCACACCCACCCCATAAAGGATAACTAAGGCTCTGATGGGGTCCAAGAACACACCCTTGGCAGAACCAAGATTCAAATCCAGGTCTTCTAATTTCAGGTTCTAAATTCTTTCCTCCGATTACACGGGGAGAGTCCAAGAAGGTAGGTAGGATGATGACTAAGGTGGGGAGAAGTCACTTCTCTAGAATCTTTAGGACGAAGACATCATGACTGTGGTGGTCATCCATGAGATCTACAGACAGGGCTCTGGACTGGGCCAGGTGTGACCTGGCATACTGGGAATGTTCCTCAACTTCTCCAGGACTGTTTTCCCAGTTGTCAAATAAGAACACAGTTAGGGGCTAGGGTTGTCTTGCTAGGAGTAAAGATATGGGGTGGCGGGAATCAGAAGCTGGTAGGTTTTAGGATTATCATGATCTTGTTAAGAAAGCAGAGGCCTTAGGCCCTCCAGAGCTCCAAGGTAAACTGCACGTCTACACCAGGAGAAAGAAATGGTTGCTTCAGCAAGTTCCTCAGCCCTGGCTACACATTAGAACCATCTAGGGAACTTAAAAAATATTCCACCTGAAGACCAAATGAATCCAGATCTCTGTGCTTCTAATCTGTAGCCAGGGTCAGGAGCTATTGATTAACTCAAAGATAGAAGGGACATGAGTTAGAGCGTGAGGGAGTGCTTTCATGATTTTCCTGGGTCTAAAAAACTCTCCTTACTCTACCCACCCGAAACCAGTTTCCCAGCCCCTCTGAGAAACCCTGCTCACATTCCCATGGGAAACACGCAGCAATCCCTTCTCTGAACTGCAGCCTGCTACACTCATGAACAGTCATTTCCTCCCTCCCTGTGGTGTGCTGGAAAAAGCTCACACTCACCGGCTGCCTCTCCACGGGTAGCCATGGGGGTGGGGCAGGGGCCACTCCAGAATCCAGAATCCCATCGGCCACCAGAGTCCAGATGAGACACCCTGGAATCCAGATTTAGAGCGGTGCTGCACCCTCCTGCCCATCAACAGCTATTTTCAGTTTAGTCATTTGTTAGTTACTCAGGGCTCTGCCTCTTCACTTGACAAGATGCCCCCTTACCCTAATCTTAACATATTGGGGTGGGGAGGGGGGCTGGGTGAGGGAGGAGCCAAAATAAACCCAGGAATTGGGAGCAGGTGAGAGGACCAAGGAGCATGACTCAGCAGAAATCCCAGAGCCAGCAGTGTGATGGAGCAGTAGATAATGGAATTAAGCATTTTTGTTCTGGCCACAGAGGGGCCGGCCAGATTTCACCTTTGAGAACTTCTGCGGCCTTATCTATGAACAGATTATTTCAGGCTGCACCACCAGTTCCCACTACAGCCTCCCAAACACACACACCCTCACCCTGTCAGCCATGCGAACTCATTACTGAGATACTAACAAGCCTCATCCCTGCATCTTCTCTCCTCCAACACTGCATGTCCTACTTTCATTTTTCCTCTTCCCCCCCGCCTTTTAAGTCCCTGGAGGAAAAAAATATGAGCACTAGTCAAAGGAGCCCAGGATTCACAGGAAATTACAGGATAGGGCTGGGACACGTCAGAAAGCCCTAAACTGCTCATATTCCCAGGGCCCCCACCTGGACCAGGCTGTTTCCTCTGCATGAGAAGTCATCCTGCCTGACTCGGTATCCCCAGCATCTAGCACAGCATGTTGGTACCAAGTGTTGAACCACTGTCTCTAACGTACAGAGAAAGGACGTGTATGCAAACCCACTTACGCTGGGGTGATCGTTCATTTCCAGGCTGGTCTCTACTGTCAAAGTGGTCTAGCCCAGTTGGGGTTCTCAACCCCAACACACATCAAAATCACCTCAGTAGCTTCTAGGAGGGACTGATGACAGAGCATCACCCCAGAGATTCTGACCCCACTGAGTGCCTCAGCTTTCCACTGTGCAGCCTGCGGATGTCGCAGGGTCGGGTGCTATTTTAATCCAGGGGTAGCTGTGGTTCTGAGCACAGGCTTTGGAGCAGGTGAACCTGGTCCCCAACCCACGGGCCGTGGCCTGGTACCAGTCCATGGCCTGTTGGGAAACGGGCAGTGCATCACTGCCTGAGCCCTGCACTACCCTCCCTGATACCACCACCCACAGCCCACCCTCCATGGAAAAACTGTCTTCCATGAAACTGGTCCCTGGTATCAAAAAGGTTAGGGACCACTGCTCTAAAGCTTAGTTTCCTCCTCTCTACAGCAGGAATAATAATCCTCCCGAACTCAAGGGCGGGAGTTCCCGGCACACAGTAGGTATTCAATAAGTGACCGTGGAGGAACACCACGGCATGTGCCATGACTAGTTTTCCCACTCCGTGTCAACTTCCCAGCCTTGTGAGACCCTGGCCTTCCAACCCTACTAATGGCGATGGCCTGAGGCAGGGTTTCAAAGCTGCTGTCCCACCACCCAAAGCAGGACAAGTAGGGTCTGAGCTGTCCCAGGGCCACCAGTGCCAGCTATAAGCAGGCACTAGACAGCCTGCTATATGCTACTGCTTATCTCTCGTCTACCCGCTGCAGAGAGGGTGAAGGGTGGGGGAAGGTGGTACAAAGGAGTCAGTTAAAGGGATACCCCACCCTCGAGTGCCTTCCCCTGACAGTCACTACCTTGGGCATCTGATTTGAATGGTAAAAGCTAGCCCCCAAATAGTTCTAGAGTCTAGGAGGAGCAGCAGAGTTACTCAGGAGAAAAAGAGCACATTCCAAACAAATTATCAGTGGCCCTGATTTACCTGCTATTATGATGATATATACCAGAGGTCCCTTAAAATTAATCTCTCTTAAATGAGAAGACCCAGCAAAGTGCCTAGCCCCAGACCTGGCTCTCCCTCCCACCCCCCTCAGTCCCACCCTAACTATGAGGTCTTTACACCTATGGCTCCTGGCAAGGATAGTCACATCTCACTGAAACTCAGATTCTGAGGAGCTGGGCAGACTGGAAGTCAAGATGACCCCCTGCAAAGTGCCCTCTTGCTCCTTTCTCTCACTCCCCATGCCCTGTCCTGCTGTGCCCCTCCCACCTCTCCCACACCCACTTCCTTCCAGCCTAACTCCTAACTACATTTGTTCTTTCTGGCCCCCTAAACAGCTGGGTGCCTTTGCCTTGCCCGGAGTCACTCTCTCCCCTGCCACAGGCAGCAGGCCTGTGTTGTTGCCCCAACAAAGGCTGCATGGAGTCTGAGAGGCAGAAAGAGGGGTGCAGTGCTCCCCAGCTAGGCTCAGCCCTGCAGAGAAGATTGTCTGGGCTGCCCCAATCAGGAAGGCAGGTCGCTGTGTCTCCCCCACCCAACTCCCCACTGACCCACACACCACCACGTGCCCTTTCCACCTGTGCAAGCTGCTCACCCTGTCCTCGGACCCAGCCCAGGACCCCCTTTCCACTGTCCTCACAGCCAGCTCCCGCTCACACTCCACTTCTCTCACACCCACGCCCTGACACACACACAGATAATGCCCGCTGGCTTCTCATCCTGGCTCTCCAAGCACCTCCCATCCCAAACCAGACCACCAGAGCCCTGTGGGGAGGGTGTGGGGAGAGGGACCCTGCAGGAAAGGAAGGGGGTACAGGAGCTCCAGATGCCCCCACCCCTGCTCCTGCCAACGGCACGCTCTGCAGATGAGCTGAACATATATTAACATATCTCCAAACTCATCTCCCCTCACAGATTCTCTTAAAGACAGATTTCTGTGTCCTCCCCATCTTAGGATGGGCTGGCCAAAACCTCTGGCCTTAGAGACATGAAGCAAGGAGAAGTGACAGCCCCAAGAGCCAGGTGAAATTGGAAGGGGAAAACATGGGACTCCGTGCCCAGTGCTCTGTCTACCATGCCATGTGACTCCCCACTATTTGGGGTTCAAACAGCCAAAAACACTTGCTGAGTCCAATGCCTGCACAACTTTGTGTTAAGCACTGTGGGGAAGTAAAAGGCGGAGGAGCACCCAGCCCTCAGGAGCTCCCAGTCTGCTGAAGTTAACACTAACGAGGTGTCCAGGATGGAAGGTCTGTGATCAAACAGTTGGCAGAATGCCTATCCCACATGTCCAAGTGGGAGGGGACTAACAGGACACAGCATGTGCCAATAGCAGCAAGGACAACAATGTGCCAGGCTTTGTTCTTAGTATATATGTTAACATTATGTTAATGATTTTAATCCCTATAAAACCCTATGAAGTAGACAGTATTACTCCCACTTGACAGATGAGAAAACGGAGGCACTAAGAGGTGAAGGGACTTGCTGAAGCTCGTACACCTAATAAGGGCTGGGCTGGAACACACCCCAGCATTCTGCCCTAGATTCTATGTTCTTCCTGTTCTGTTACCCCTTCCCTTGCAGTGTGAAGGGAAAGATAGGAGTAGCCTCTGTCCCTGGTCTCCTGGTAGGGAGGAGGTGTGAGCACAAGCCTCAGAGCAGAGCTCCTGCCCCCCTGCTTTTTTTTTTTTTTTTTTTTTTTAGAGACGGGGTCTCGCTCTTGGTCAGGCTGGTTTCGAACTCCTGACCTTGAGCTATCCACCCGCCTCGGCCTCCCAGAGTGCTAGGATTACAGGCGTGAGCCCCCCTGCCCCCCTGCTTTATGGCTCTGTGACCTGAGGCAAGTTAGCTTTGATGAGCAGCCAAACCTGAAAATACAGACTCTGCTCACCTCACATGGTTTATCGTGAGGACTAAAGGAGACCACATATGAAGTCACTTAGCACACAAGTCCTCTCATGAAAGGTACAAAATAAACTGGGGGGGGGGGGCAGAGAAGAAATTTCCCTTTTCTTAAATTCTTTAAAGATCTCTCAGCCATCTTTGTTTTCCTATCTTTTCCTCAATAAAGTTCAGAGTTCAAAGATACTAAAAAAATCCTCACTTCTCAGCAAGGGATCCTGCTTATCTGAGCATCCCAGAGGAGCTTAGACTTGGGGAACACAAACTAGGCAGAAGTCCTCCCTGTCATTGAGCAGCATGGGGGAGGGGCAGCAGTGATGTGATGAATCCCAGGACCTGAAGCCTAGTCCTGGGAGACAGGAAAAGAACTACTAGATAAGTCTGGAAATGAGGTTTCACCAAATGAGAAGAGATGCTTTTCTCTCCAAATTACTCCCTAACCACACGAGCAAAAGAAGAGGAACAAGCTTAAAACTTTTTAAGACTTGAAACATTCTGAGGGGCGCTGTCAAGGTCCGAGGGATCCTACCCCAAACCCTAAGGAGATGCAGGAATCCGTAACCTGGAAGAGGCCAGGTCCTGCTCTGTCCTGCTCTAGAATGAGGCTGGACTCTCCCAAGGTTAATACAAATCAGACAGCGAGAGAGAGTCAGCAAAGGATGGGGCACAGAACCCTGTGGCTACAAAGTGACAACTGACTGTTGGTGGCACCAAGGTGACATGTTTAGTCAGTCACGCTGTGAAGCAGGTGTCACAGGAACACTGGGTCACACACAGACACCCTCCTCTCAGGGGACAGGGAGGGAAAATGTTCAGGGAAGAGGTGGGGTGTCAGGCAGGGCTGAGGGGCACTAATAAAACACTTCGCTGGACCCAAAGTGCAGCTCCCCCGGTTGTCCCCGTTTCTGGCCAATGCTGCGACCTGGAAGGGGGCGGCATGGCTGGGGGCAGGGAGGCTTTGCAGCGAGACTCCGAGCAGCCCCGCCCGCCGGGTAGCGGGTGAGACTGAGCAGGGTAGCTGGAGTCCCTCACTCCACCCCTTGTGGAGCGCCGGGGGTGCCCTCCAGAAGCGCCCCGGGGACGGGCCAGGTGCTTCTCGGGTACCCCGGCCAGGTGCAGATGCGGGCGGGAGGGGTGGGCTCACCTCCGCGGCAGCCTGCGAGGGCTCCCCGGGGCAGGGCTGCGTCACCGGAGCCCCCGAGCTGCAGCTCCGGGCGATGGACCTCAGAACACGCCGCAGCATCCGGGGCAGCGGCCGCGCCGCCATGAAGCCAGCGCGCAGGGCCGAGGCTCGGCGGGTTGCCAGCTTCGGGAGCACACTAGCCCGGCGCTCGCCGGGTCAGCTCGCGGGGCGGGGCGGGGCGGGGCGGGGGCGGGGCCCGCGCGGCCAATCGGCGAGGGCGCCGCGCCGCGCGGCCCTCTGGGAGCTGTAGTCCACTCCCTGCGCCCCGTTCCTCGGCAGGGGATAAGTGTTCCAGAGCAGAAGGGTAAACTCGCGGGCAAGCCCAGTCTTCCTCCGGGCATCTCTGGCTGCTCTGGTCTGGGACTTGGGTCGTGATGTGACTGGTACAAAACGCAGTAAGCAGCGCAGGACTAGGGCCAGATGAATGAGACACTGCCTTGGGTGCAGAATTTAAGAGGGACGCCAAGAAAACTCGGTTCTCAAGATAAGAAATATTTTAATGCAGCATTTCAAAAGATGAAAATCAAGGTTAAAAAATTCATGAAACATCAACATTTTAAATAAAACAAGATCAATCCTGCCCTTGAACGACTCACCTCACTCATTTTGCCCTAGTCCAGACCACAGTTGTAGGACAGTCAGTTCTATCTTTCAAGATGCCCTTCTCCAATTGTGACCCAAAAGGACATTAACAATCTTGGTTTCTCCATTCAGAAAAGGAATATACAGGGAGAAGTCACAGAATAAGCGGATATCACTTTTTGAATGCTTCCTGCGCACCAAGAACCAGGCTAAGCATCATTTAATACAACAATCCTGGAATGAAGAGAGTGTCCATTTTGCAACTGAGAACACTGAGGCTTAGAGAGGCCAGGAGGTAATTTTCTCAAGGTCACACAGCTCACAGGTGACAAAACTGGGTTTCAAACCCAGAACAATCTGATTCCTGCACTATACAAGATTCAGTATGTGTTGGGAATGGTGGGAGTGTGCCTCTTTCTCTCTATGAGAAACAGAGTCCTCTAAGGTTGTGGATGGTAACACAGGTAAAAAGAAAATAAACATTTCAGTCCCCCTCACCCCAAATCCTTATACAAAAGGGAAGGTAAAGGTCTCAGGCATCTGTGAAGAACTGACCTCACAGATCATTCATTAAGGAAATTCCTTACTGACCGCTCATAAGCAAGGACACCCAAATTGTAACTTTAGGTTTGCAGGCTACATCTAGCTGCTAAAACTAAAGTCTCTTATATTCCACACTAATAAGGAATTACATGTTTATCTTTGCAAACAGCAGAGCAGAGACAAGACAGGATCAGACATTCTTCCACCTACCCAGGGACATCTATATAACTGATGTTTCCTTCACTTCCTTTTTCTCTTCTAACATTTGCCATAACTTATGCAAAATGTAGATTTTCCTGGGTCTCACAAGTACAGTAACCATCTTATCTCACTATCTCTGACCCCTAGCCTTTTTTTTCTTTTGTATGCTTTTAAATGCTGAAACTTCCAAATTCCCCTTTGGCAAAACAGCCAAAGTTTTGTCTGTGGTTTGTGTTTTTCCTGGGCGTGTCCTCAGCTTTTGGTAAATAAACCTCCATTGATTAAGAGTTTTGCCTCAGTCACTTAGTTTTTGGGTCGACACTCAATAATGAACTTATGTACTAAGAATCTTTATGCTCACACCAGCCTATCTGCTGTATCCAAAACCCTATCACTGTGAAATTGCAAAAATCAAACACCGACTGGTACAGACGAGCTGCCAAGTGTGTTTTAAAAAGTGAGGATATAGCTCCTGGTCTTGAATGACAGACTAGTGGGGGAAGAAAGAGTAACTGAATATAACCGACTTTCACAAATGCAGCAAGACTGTCCTAAGATGATTTTAGCCTTAGACTCAAGATGAGTTTCTCATGTTACTCAAAGTTCAGATAATACATTGTGGGGGATGAAGGTGTGTCTGGGTATGTTTGAAACCGGTGGGACAGGTCAGACAGAAGTCTATTTGCCTGAAGACCCACTGAGGGCTGTGGAAGCTCTGTCCATTGCCAAGTATAGGTATGTCTGGATTTATCAGGGGAACTGGGTATGAGGACGGGAAGGACAAAAGCCATTTTTGAGGGGGGAGGAAGGTGTGACACCTGAGGAGCATTCTAGGAGAGGACCCAATCTCAAGGAAGAAGCCACCTGACATAATGAACTTAATCCAAAATGCCGCATGGAGCCTTTCTGGATTCCACCCTCTTTATATAAATTGCATGTGATTATGCCTTTGCTTGGGCCTTACTGTCACTTTTTATAGAACCTTGGATCTCCCAAGCTGGGCAAAACATTAAAGCTTAGTCCGTTTCATTTGGAAGCTGAAATCCTCTCTCCATTAGCACACATCTGCTTGGACTCCTCCACTGTGGAGAAACTTGCTGGCTTCCTGATGTTACCTGTTCCACTTAAATGCCTGCCGTGCCTATTAAAATTCTTACTTGTATTGAGCAAAAATGTACCTCTTTCTTTCAACATATGGTGATTAATTTTCATCAGGGCCAGGTACTCTGCTAATGGCTGGGGAAAAGGAAATACTTTCAGGGGCTCACAGTCTAATTAGGTCCCTGATCTGGCGAGTCCACAGATGGATTTGGAGAGATCTATAGACGCTTGAAATGAGATGCATGGTACTGTATGTGCACATTTTTTCTGGGGAGAGATGGCTTTTATCACATGCTCAAAGGGGCTCATGACCTGAAAGACGGAGCACACTGGCCTAAAAATCACCCTTTGGTGATACTGTCCAATTGGCCCTGTTTTTAGCCACTGGGGCTATGTGTGCTTCCTTTCATTTGAGAATTCAACCCAAGTGCTCCCTTCTTCGTAATAAACAGCATCAATTATTGCCAACCCTTGTGCACAACATCATGTGAACCACTGCACCATTTTAGTCCATCTTCCTGAATACAACATGGTTTAAGTCCTGTATTTTGACAAAATGACGGTGACAATATGTCCTCTCTCACGTGTTCTTCTAGAGCCATGCTGTCCAACAGACCATCCTGCAATGATGGAAATACCCTGCGTCTTCATATGGCTATTGAGCACTTGAAATGTGGCCAGTGTGACTGAGGAAGTGAATTTTTAATTTTAGTAAATTTTAATTAATTTAAGTGTAAAGAGCCACATGTGGCTACTGTGTTGTTCAGTGCTGTTCTAGAACTTTGCTTTCTTCAGTAAGAGGTGGAATTAACTTTTCTCCTCTTGCACCGGGGTGAGTTTGAACCAATACAATAGGGTGACAGTGATGCTGCCTGATTTCTGAGGCTAGCTTGGAAAATGATGCAACTTTCACCTTACGACTTACCTCTAGTGGTCTGGTCTCTGGCTGATGGGAAGACACTATCCTCTTTATTCCTACACATCATCTCCTCATCTGTCTTTCAGCTCCTACCCTCTCCCGCCTCCAACCACATCCAGGATGGGATTTCTGGCCATATGTTCATTGTTTCTCTTTACTAACAGGAGCCTTGAGTATCCAGACCTCTGTATGAATACTCATTTAAACTCATCCCATTCTGTCAGTAGCTGAGGACTCTCCTTGCAAATTTAGACATTTTAATTAAGCCATGAAATAAAAAGTTTTAGAAAATATTGTATCAACTATTCCTATCATTTCTCTTTCTTTGGACCTTATTGAGGATGTTCTCCATTTGCTCCTCCAGCTCCTCCTCCACTCTGCTCTGAGGACCGGGAGGTGGCCCTCTACCGACTGCACTGAGGGGATCACCAGGCACCCTTACCTCTGGTTCCCAAGGGAATCTTGCCAAAGGAGGCACGGGCAGGAGATCGGCGGGCAGGAGGAGAGAGAGGTCAGAATATTTATTCTTCCTGACCCCTTCCTGTTTTTCTCTGCTTCTGGCAATGCCTGCACCCTTCCACAACTGTAGCTGGTGCTATATGGCCCCTCTGCCACGATTCCATCTGGTCCAGTCACACTATTTCTAACCCTCGTCTCTTCAAACTGGGCTGGGACTGGCTTTCCTCTGTTGATGGTCACTGAGTTTTGCAACATCCCTAATGGCCCCTTTAACTCTGCCCATACCTCAAAAATGGTCCCTTCAGTAAAATGTCCCTTCAAACATTCCAGCTGAGTATGTTATCTGTCTCTTGCTGGTTCCCTGACTGATCCAGGATTCATGGACTCCTCCCTTCCATAGTATCCTTTGCTAATAGTGGCAATTACAACAGAGTGATATAGTTTATTTATTTATATGCTTTCTGCACTCTAAGCCCTATGCAGGCTGGTGCTAAATCTAAATCATCTCTAATCATAGTGCCTGGCATGGTGTTTAACGCACAGTAGACTCCCAATAAATGGGGTTAAATGGTAGATTCCATATCCTCGACTTGCCTTTCCAGGGAGATGGCTGTTGCTATGGTTTCTTCGTTCCCACCAAATCTCATGATCAAATTTGATCCTCAGTGTGGCAGTGTTGGAAGGTGAGGCCTCATGGAAGGTGTTTGAGTAATGAGGGTGGGTCCTTTGTGAATGATCTGGTCCTATTCTTGAGGTAGTGAGTTCTTGCTCTCATGAGACTGGACTGGTTCTTGGGGGGAATAGATTCGTTCCCAGGAGAGTGAGTTGTTACAAAGCCAGGACACTCCTCAAGTTTGGCCCTCTTTGCACGTGCTTGCTTCCTCTTTGACCTTCTCCACCATGTTTCGACACAGCACAAGAAGCTGAGCAGATGCTAGCACCATGCTTCTTGTCCAGCCTGTAGAACCATGAGCTAAATAAAATTCTTTTCTTTATAAATCATCCAGCCCTAGGTATTCCTTTTATAGCAATACAAAATGGACTAAGACAGCTGTATCAGTCAGGATGGGCTAGATTGTACTGTTATAACAAGCAACCCCAACATCTCAATGGCTGAAAATCACAGGTTTGTTTTTTCTTTGGTGCTACATGTCCAGCAAGGGTTAGCTGGGAACTTTTCTTGCCATCAGTGCTGTCTTCACTCTGGGTGCTAGATTGATGGGGCAACTAATATCCACATAAAGCACTGCTGGTTACCAAGAGGGAAATGAGTGTGACAAAGAGGAAACTGATTCTATGAGCTCCTCCCTGGAAGTGTCACACATCACTGTATTTGAAGCAAGTCACGTGGCTATATCAAACTTCAAAGGAAAGAGATGCTTGGTCTTCTGCAGAAAGGGGAAGCAGACTTTGGTGAACAGTAAAATAATCTTACCATAGGAACAAAATTCCACTCGCTTTCTAATGTATCATCCAGCTTTTCCATTCTTCTGGACAATTCTTCCATTTATTCATTACTTTAGCTCCCACTGCATACTGAAACCAGCCGTGGAGGCTTTGTATGTCTGTGTATGTCACACATTGTCCCGGAGCCAGGAAGTGCTGACTCCAGGATTCTCTGTTTAGAGTCTGTCATCAGCAAAATAAAGAAGAGAGTTGTAAGACCACATTAACTCAGCTGTTCTCAAAGTGTGGATTTCCGAGGTCAACAGTATTTTCATAATAATGCTAAGACATTATTTGCCTTTTCCACTCTCATGCTGCTATGACTGTGTAGAGGGATTTTCTACCAGTTACACAAAGTGTGATATCACAACAGAGTGGAGAAGCAGATAGGAGAATCCAGCTGCCTTCCAAGCCAGACATGAAAGAAATTTGCAAAAATGTAACACAATTCCACTTCCCCCACCCCTTTTTTTTTTGCTTTGGAAAATATGCTTTTCACAAAAGCATATGTTAACATGTAATAAGTATTATTGACATTGTTATTTTTTTAATTTTTTTATTTCAACATATTATGGGGGTACAAATATTACAGTTATGTATATTGCCCATGCCCCCCTCCCCCCTCGAGGCAGAGCCTCAAGCATGTCCATCCCCCATACGTTGTACATCTCACTCATTATGTTTGTATATAAACATTGTTATTTTTAAACGAGTTAAATATTTAAAAAATTTCTCAGTTTTAATTTCTAATATCATAACTCTAAAATAAATTGATAGTCGATAGATATTAAATATTTCCAGAGCTCTATTGTACAACATAGTGACTATAGTTGACAACAGTGTATTGGATTCCTGAAAATTGCTGAGAGAGTAGATTTTAAGTGTTCTTACCACCAAAAAATGTGAGGCAATGCATCTGTTAATTAGCTCAATTTAGCTGTTCCTCAATATATACATATTTCAAAACAACAGGTTGTACATAATAAATGCATACAACTTTTATTTGTCAAATAAAATAAATTTATTAATTTTATAATAAAAATAGTTGTTAAATAGATATAACACAAGTAAACAAATAAGCAAAAGCTCTTTGGGATCTTTGCTATTGTAAGAGTATAAAGAGTTCCCGAGACAAACAGCTTGAGAGTTGCTGCCTTAATACACACTCTGTCATCCTGTGGAGACTCAGAGGTGTCCTAGTAGTTGTTTCTAACTGCTCTGTACCCACATCATCCTCCCCAGACTATTGAGAGTAGAATAGAATAAACTCTATCTCCTTGGGTTCCCAGGGTGCACCACCCATTTTGCTACAGAGATGTGCTCAGGGTCCTTGCTGGGAGACCAGGTTCCACAGGAGCACTGTGCCGGGAGCCAGCTCCACGCCTCACACCCAGCCTCTGCCACGGCGCTGCTCTCCACTAGTGTAGGTTCCTCACTGGCTAGAAATGAAGAACTGGTATTCAGCTTTGTTATGAAAATTAAATCACATAACACTTAAGCAAGTGCTCTAATGTTTTTATGTTATTGTCTAGGGGCAAGAGGGGCATTACTGGTGTTAGAGAAACCATCCTTTTCCGCACAAAAGAAGATTAAAGAGATTGGTTCCTTTGGATGCATTGTGCTTCCAGGAGAGCTTTTATTAGAATTAGGTAACCCCCATGAGGGATTTGTGGGTTCATTAAAAACCATGTATACCTCAGCCCAGATTAGTTTAGCTGTTTTCCAAGAAGTGGCAGCCAAGAGCAATAATGGGAAGTAGGGTAGGTATAATAACGAGTTGGGAAAAAATAAGGCGGCACAGGGATCACCCAGAAGGATGGATGGGTCCCAACTGCTAGGGAGGAGCAGGAGGAGGGGGGTGATGAGGGCACTGAGAACCTTCTCCTGAGATCTCCCAGATCTCTTGCCAGCAAGTCCTTCATCCCCATTGTGAAATCATCCTGAATGATTCCTCCTACTGATCTTCTGAGCATATGGTGGTTTTGATCAGGTCCAAAAATTCTGAAATATTCCTTACTTCAAAAGGCTGAGTCTGGTTCCCCTCCCCTTAAATGTGGGCTGAACTTAGAACTCTAACAAATAGAACACAGCAGAAGTGATGGTGTTAGACTTCTGAGAGTCGTCACGGAAAGACACTGTGGCTTCCTCCCTGCTCTCTCTCCTGAGTCACTCACTCTGGAAGAAGCCAGTTGCCATGTTGGGGCCTGCTCTTTGGAGAGGCCACGTGACGATGACTAAAACTTCCTGCCAATAGCCAGGAGGACCTGAGGACCTGAGGCGTCCAGCAAATAGCCATGTGTGTACACTATTTCATATGTGATCTCCCACTTCCATCCAACCTTCAAATGACTGCAGCCCTTGATATCTCCACTGAAATCTCATCAGACACCCTGACCTAGGACCACCCAGTGAAGCTACTTCCAAATTCCTGACCCTCAGAAGCTGTGTGAGATAATAAATGTTTGTTGTTTCTAGCCATTACATTTTATGGTAACTTGTTACATGGCAACAGAAAATTTAACAACTATGTATCAATTCCCACTGTGAGTTACTATTTCTTTAAAGATATTGCATGTCACAATTACAGGAAAGAGATGCCCTTTGATATCTGTATTGGTGGAATCCCATGCTGTCTGTTCTCCATTTGCCCCATCCATTCTCTGCCTGTCTTTGCCCCCTACTCTCTGTCCTAAGAGGTTGACTCCATGGTCCCCTTGCCTTCAGGCTCCTGCTTGGATTCTGTCAATGGAAGGCCCTGGTAGAGGAGCAGAGGGCCATACAGAAGAGAGAGAGATCTGGACATGCACATCCCTGCTTTCCTTCCCACCAGGCCTAGAGAGGCAGGAGATGATGTTACTAGTGACTTTATTCTGCTCTACCTGCAGAGTTGGAGTTCGTTGCATTGAGGCCCATGCATTTAGAAGAAAAGGAACTCATACTTGGTTGTACCTTTGAACTAGAAAATAGTCTTTCATTCCCCTAAGGCAATCAAATCCACTTACTCAGACCCAACTCATCTGCAAGCAAGATCAAGTTGTACTGTCTGGACTATGTGTTTGCTGTTTGGTAAATTGAGTTGGGGCAATTATCAGGGTGGAGATACAAAACAAGAAATATCAAAGGCTGATGTTTCTAGAAAAACCTCAGAAGCCTGTCCTACTCATATGAGAATTGGCCAGGTTGACCGTGGGTTGCGTTTCCTTCCTGGATCAGTCAGGGAAGGGCGAGCCTCTGTGACTAAGGCAGCTGATGAGGCGGAAAGAGCCCTGGCTGGGCAGCAGGGGCTTCTTACTGCCAGTCCTCACTTGCCACAAATTCACTGCCTAACCTTGGGCCAGTTACTTAACTTCTCTGGTTTCATCACACATCAGAGGGAAAGCTGACTATCTTATCTACGTCTCTGGGTGGTTGCCAAGAAAAATAAGATAAAAGGGATTTTGCTATATTATGAAAACATGAGACACAAAGAAGTTAAGTAACCAGCCAGAGGACACGCAGCTATGATACTCAGTGGGGAAGCGGGGAAGCCCATCTCCAGAATCCATGCTCTGAAGCGCTGTCCTCTGTTGCTGTCTTTGACCCTGCCCACACTCCTGCAAACTGTCCCTTCAGCAAATTCTGACTATTCCTTGGGTCTCTTATCTCTTTCCTGCTGCAATTCTGAACTACATTGTGTTTTATAATCTCATGTAATACTCAAAAGGGTGTGTGGGTGTTGGACGAGCCGTGCTGCCATGTTGGAATGCTCAGTATTGTCACCTACTGCCGCAGTCTGGACGTTTGTGGTTAACCCAACTTCCACGTGTTGGAACTTAATCCCCAGCGCCCTGGTGTTGGGAGGTGACTGGCTCACTAGCCTCCCTTCATGAGCACCCATGTAAAAGAGGACGGGGAAGCCCTTTCGCTGTTCCACATGTGAGGAAGCAGCTAGAAGGCACCGCCTATGCGGAACGGGCCCTCCCGAGACACCAAATTTACGAACACTTTGATCCTGGACTTCTTAGCTTCCAGAACTGTGAGCAATAAACTTCTGCTCTTCATTAATTGCTCAGACTGAGGTAGTTTTACTGCAGCCTGAATGGACAGCCCGAATGGACCTTGCCGACCTCTCTGCTGGGCCCAGCTGTGGGCTTCTTTCTGTATTGACTCTGCGCATGCATCTGGGCCTGGCCTTTCCATCACGCCCTCCTGCCTGGCACATCAATCTGCCTGCTGTTCCTCTTCTGGGCCTTTGTCACATCCCTGTCAGGCACCGCCAGACCCCTCAGTGATATCTGCATGACACATAGCTGGAACCAGGAAGGGCCTGGTGGCTGCTGGGGGAAGGGCCCTGCAATGTCACCCCTGTGAGTTATAAAAATGGGCATTTCCCATGTGGGATGCGAGACCCAGAGAGAATATAAAAAATAATACAGAGACCTCAAATGAGCTGATGCAGAGGGTAAAACTGCTCTCCGGCTGAGGGGTCCAAGAGCAGGAGGCATGACAATGAACTTGCTCTTTGTTAAACCCACATTTTCCACATCCCCATCTCATTTTGCTAGTTAATCAAGGAAAATTTCCTAGAGCTGTGGGTTGAGTTTCTTCACAAAGGGAGGCAGAGGGCACGGAAAGCTAGTAGCAGATGCCGTAAGCCTAGGGTGAGGCGTGAGGAAGATGCAAGGCAACCCGGGAGCAAAGGAAACACGGCTGCTCCTTGGGAAAGGAAAGATGGACGGGGGAGGGGTCTCTGCTGGAGGGTTAAGGCAGGACAGGAGCATGACCCTGAGCAGCCAGCGGTGCCATCTTGTCACAGGTGTGAGAGTCTGACTCCAACTCTAACCACAGACGTTAGCCTGGGGTAATCTTCCACCCAGCTTCTCTAACACAGTCTACACTCACTTCCTCTTAGATGCATACAATTGTCCCTGCTTCCCAGCATTTGACACTTCATGGGTATGCACACTTCTCCCCCACGTGTTGATATCCATGCAGCCCTTTCTTTCAGGCACAAGAAGGGCCCCTAGAATTGTGTGAAGACTGGTGATCAGGCAAAGACGTCAAAGGTGAGGTCATCAGGGCAGACCCAAGATTGCAGGGTGCAGTTGTTCTGATGGACTGCCGTGGCCTCCACAGGGATTGCTGTAGCCCTAGGTCGCCTAGTTCTCCCATTCTTTGTTCCCTCTTCCCTGGAGTGGGTATTCAGAAGGCATGGCTGTGCTCCCACCATTCTGCCTCTACGGTACAAAAGGAGGAAGTGCTAACTGTGCCACTGGAGACTGTGCTTAGGGACTTACAACCCTTCCAAGCTTTAGGGCAGCTTAAAGGACTGACAGCTTCTTCCAGCACTCCCTGTTTCACTCTTTCCCAGCCACACCTTGTTTTTCTTCCACCCTTAATCTTTGGAGAAAGGGATGGGTGTGGGGAGGGAGGGAGATTAGTCCTTGCCCGCTGGTTCATCTTTCTTCCACGCTCATTTCGAGATGCTGGCACAGTCCCGTGGCCCGCCATTTCCCGGCTGGGTCTAAGGTTCATTGCTCACCTCCAGAGAAAAGTTCCCCCAGCTCCTGGTGCATGGTGCATGATCAATAAACGCTGAGAAACGATGATGGTACAGGCACATGCCAATAAAGGAAGGCCAAGTCACTGAGCCATTTTAACACAGAGGGTACAGAGTCATGGAAATGAACACATAAGACCTAACGAGGTGCTCACCATGCCCCTCCCATGCTCTGCCACAAAGGGTCAAGGAGCAGAGCACTGTGATAACGTCGGCACCTCTCCCTGCTCCTGCCCCTAATTCTGGCCCCCACTTCAGGAAGAGAATGTGGCTGAGAAAAGTTTTTATCTACTGCTCACTGAGACCTCTCCATCCTCTGCAAGCCTTAATCTCGTGCAGCACGCTGCATTCTCATCCACTCTGTGATGCTAAGTCTCTGTCATGCCTGCCTTGAGTTGCGTTTCAAAAGGTCCCCTTCTCTGACCTCAGCCATGTGACTTGGTAAAGGAGTGGAAGGTCCTGGGTGGGGCTGATGCCCTTGCCACACTCCCTGGGCCCTCCAGAGTTCAAGGCAGCTGCGGCTGGCAGCTCCGGCATGTGATCTCTTCCTACCTGCACCCTGAGGGTCTCCCCCGATAGCACAGGAGCCAGCTTGGCAAGGGCGAGGGGGTGAGCTTGGTGGGGAGGATGTCCCCAGGGGCAGCCCTCAACCAATGGGGCATGGGAGTCAGTGGATACACGGTCCAGGGGCACCATTCTGAGACTGGTTCACACATTTCTGGGGTGGGGGGTCAGAAGGAATGTGCCTCAGTGGTGCACAGCTCTCTGGCCCATGGGTGCCCCCTTTGCTGCCTTTCCTATCTCCCTCACCCTACACTTCACTTGTGATTTTGGGATTTGCCTCCCAAATAAATCCGTTGTATCCAAGTACTTGTCTAGGGTCTGCTTTAGGAGAAATCTAAACAAAGATAGTTGCAAAGAAAAAACAAATTGTCTATAGTTGCTCTCTCCTCCTTTACTCTCCTACCCACTGGATGCTGGCTTCTGGCCCCGCCACTCTGAAACTCCCGGTACTGTCAAATCCAGTGATTTTGTCCTATCGTACTTGACTTTTAGGTAGCTGTTGACCAACTATTTCCTCTTTGGAACATGCTCCTCTCTTTGCTGCCAGGACAGCCTTCTCTCCCAGTTTTGCTCTTACCACTGAGCTTTTTGCCATTGCAAAGATGTCCTTTTTCCCCACTTCCTCCTTAAGTGTCCCTGTCCTCCAAGACCCCACCTGGGCCCCCTTCTGTTCTCACTCCCCACCCATGTTGAGAAGTCTCACCAACTTCAGAGGCTTCAGTGATAACAAACGCCAGTGATGCCTTAATCAGCATCTTTCGCCCAGGCCTCTGACTTGGGCCCACTATGTTGAACTGCCTACTGGGCAGAAACCCTGGAATATTCCATGGATCCTCACCCAAGCATGCCCTCCAGCCGAAGTCTTTGTGGGAGGACATTTTTACCCCAAGAAATTTGGCAGAGGAGGATAGAGCAGAGGCAGGAAAGTGAGGAGGTGGGATTGAGCACAGTTATGGACTGACTCTCCACAGGGAGGCACTCTACCGGAAGGCAAGGTGAACAGAAAGAACTAGTGACAAGGAGGAAGATAAAGAGACTGAGAGGAAGTTTCTGAGAAGGTGGGGGGAGAAGACTAGAAGGAAGGAGGAAGATAGGTTCAGATTCAGAAGTTCTCAAAGGTGTCTGGGAAGTAAGTTGATGGAGCTCGTGCTGGGTGACTTCCATGTCCTCCTTAAACCAGGAGGCCAGGTCGTTCGCTACGGGTGTAGTGAAATGGGGGGTTTGAGGGCAGAGGCAAAAGGGGCATCATTTTGGATCAGTTAGCATGCAAGCAATGGAAAGTTCAACACAAGTTGGCTTTAAAAAAGCAGTGGAGAGATTTAATGACTGATACTCTTGAAAGTCTAAAGGCAGCCCTGGGTGTAGGCACAGCTCGATGCAGAGGCTCAGGGTGGTGTCTTCACACCCCTGGCTCCTGCGATTCTCTTGCCCTTGTCCTGCTTGGCAGGTGTCAGCAGTCAGAGATGTCACGTCCACAGAGGTACATCCACAGTGAGTCTCTGCGTGTCTCACTGGCCCAGTGGGGTGGTGCGCTCCATGGTGCATCCATGATGCACCCCTCACTGTGGCCAGAGGAGGAGGAAGCTCAGTAGCTGAAGTCCATCAGTGCCCACCCCTGAAGGTAGAATCAGGTCAAACTCACCCAAATAACACAATTGAGAATGGGGAGGGACACTTACTCAAAGGCAATTCTGAATGATATTAGGAGGGAGAGGCAGAGAATGGATGCTGGGAAGCCAACCAAGCAATGTCCAGCATAGCTTGTTTCTAGGGAAAAGGTGAGAAGCAACTGTTGAAGGCTTTGCTAAGGTGGATGGTGCTGAGTGGGGGTTCTGAGGAGCATGCAGGAGAGGTTTGTAGTGGCTCCAGGCCCCCCTGCTTTTCGATTGTCCCCAGCAGCCCGAGTAGGCTGGTGATAGGAGAGGGAAAAGTGAATGATTGGATTGATCCAATATTGGAGGTTTGCCAGGTTCACACTCTGTAAGGATAACCGGGCAAGATTCGAGCTGAGGGTAATAGAGCGCTTGAAGTGATGGATGGGGGAAGAAGGGAATCTGGAAGGGTACTGACGGATTAGGATAGCGTAGAGTGGGTTCAGGGACTGAATGTGCAGATGGACTCAGAGAAGGTTGGACTGGGGGAGCCGGAAAGCGTCAGTGCGCACACAGGAGCCAGCAAGATGCAGCGAGCTAGAGGGAGTGCGAGTGCGAGAGCTAGCAAGGGAGGGCAAGGGTAAGACATTGCCACGTAAAACTCAGAGGGAGTCAGTGATGGCAACGGGGCCCCTGGGTTCTGTTTTCTAAATGAAGACATCATGACACATGCATGGCATGTAGTAGTGGGCTTGATAGCAACACAATAAATGCTTTAAAGCCCACACACCTGCCTCAGAAGCCTGAGACATGTCCCTAATATTTCCCCCACCTGGGTGTCGTTTCTTCCAAACGTCAGTCCCCCAAAAGGGCCACTGGGGGCTACTGGACATCCCTTTGCCTTTGAAAGTGAGAGGGCTCTCTCTGCAAAGGGTTTATTATTTGTTGTTTTGTCTTTTTCTTCCAGAGATGTGTCAGGCCACCTTGGTTCTTGGGACAGAAAAGAATAGAATGGGAGGATGATAGGAATAGATATAATCTGACTTCTAATTTTTAAAAAATCAAACTCATACCCTTGGAGTTTCAACAAAGGAATCTACAGTCCTTTGTTGAATGATTGGCTGAACCACTAACGTACTCTGCAAATTGAACCAAATGATCTAAATCAGCAGAGCCCCTGCATCTACATATGCAAAATGTGTGCAATAATGGTCTCCAGACCAGAGGTTGGCAAACTTTTTCTGTAAGAGTCCAGATAGCAAATATTTTAGGCTCGGCAGCAGCTCTGTTGCTACTACTAACTCTGCACTTGGAGAAAGGAACCAGAGACAGTCCCTAAACAAACAGGCATGCCTGTATTCCCATGAAACTGCATTTAGAAAATACAGTTTGCAATAGATGGCAGAAAGGCTTTGACCCTGAAGTGTAAAGGGCTGTGGGGAGGCTCATGTAACCCGTGGTCCCTGAGTCCCTTTGATCCAGGTTTGGCTACTAATGGGATTAAGTCACCCCTGTGGAATAAACGGCTTCTATCTCACCTAGGTAGTTCTGGGAGGACCAGCGGAGGTCTCCAAGCAGCTAATAAATACAACAGACACTATAGTTTCCCTACTGATCTCCCCACCACCTTCACATGATGTTAAGTGGCTGTGACCTACTCTGCCAAGTGAGAGACTCTCAGCCCTGCTTCCATCTTCCGGAGCGAGTTTAGGTGCCTCCCTGGTGCTATCCTGCACCAATGGATGGTGGCACCTTGAGCTGACAAATTACACAAGTTACACCATGCTCACAGCAAATGGAGTTGGCATTCTCATTTCTTGTGCTGTTAACATCTAACAGAGGACTGTAAGTAACAGATAAGCTAGTGTCCACTTAGGCCAAATGTAATGGGGAGAGAGATTTAAGTTTGGGGTGGGATAGTGGTAAGGCTAATAGATTAGAGTATGTAATGCTAGCTACTATGATTGATGAACTTTTATTGTCAGGCCTCTAAAAATGGATGGCTTTATTTTTCACTTATATCACAGTTCCATGCCTATTGAGGAGAGAATGGGGGAGAATCTGTTCCATGCAACCATTCAAGAACCCAATCTTCTTTCATAATGATTCCACCATCTTTTAGGAAGTTGTCCTTTTCTGAATTCAACTAGAGCATGAAAAGGGTGGGAAGGGGAAGGGGCATAGAGGATTGTGTGGGGAAGATTTTATAGGCCAGGCCTGGAGATGGCAGCGTCCCTTCCATCCACGTTTCATTGGCCGAGTCATGAGGCCACACTTAACCACAAAGAAGTGTAGTCAAGCTGTGGGTCTAGACAAAGAAACGGGTTTATTGAACATTCGGGCAGACTGCGACAGCTGGGGACAGACTGAGTGACAGGGACGTTCTACTCAGGATTTCCTTTCCTGGTTGACCCCTGAAGCACATAACAGTTGGAGTAAAATTCTCCATGGCTCATGTCTTCTGGGCAGAGGCTCTGGCAGCACTCCAGGCCATCTTTTCACGGATGTTTGTCTTGGAAGGTGGAAATAGTGTCTGCCTCCGACGCAGAGGGCAGTCTGACGTCCAGAATAACAAAGATAATGTCTCTCCAGGACAAGATTAGCCAGGTTTGCTCACAACCCCTTTAAAGATTGAAGTTTCTTAAGTTTGGGGTTTCTCAGGTGTTCCCAAATCTGTAATATGCTCAGCATCCATCTGGCTCAGCCCTGCATTCCCCACGGCACTGCGTAGGCGAGAGGAACCGACACAGAACTCATGCTGTCTTCTGTGCTATGAGTGGTACAGTTCCTGGGTGTTTCACAGAATACCCGGGCACTCTTGTGTCTTCTGGAAGCATCCATGAAACTTCCAGGCTCTCTTGTTAGTTTGCAAGTAAAGTAAAATCTCAGATCTTCACAGTTTGAGGGTCACTTGCTCAAATTTATCATAGTCAACACCTAGGAAATGTGTCTGGCATGCCAACCACATTTAGCCTTATGGGGCCCCAAAAGTAGACCTGATTCAGCCTTAAGTTGAAGCCCATGCTCTGGTTAAATAAAATTTTAAGTGGTAGCATTACTATGGAGTCCCTAGACATGTGTAACTTAGTATCAGGGCCTTCATATTGAACAACTCCAGGTGCATTTTCACGTGATAAGCTATGAATATGCAATACGGCTGCTCTAGTACAAGATTTTGTCGTATCCAACACCATCAATTGTAAAACACACCATTATTTTAGGTGTCAATGAGGGAAAAAAAGCTGCCAATTAAACAATGACAACATGATCTTCTGTTCTTAAGTTATATATTTATTGAAAGCTCTTTTATACACCCTTTGACATATTTACCATCTATCAATCTTGTGTATGCATAAGAGAAATTCCTGTTCAGTCCTGAAGGGTCTAGCCAGCACAATAAAGCAAGAAAAAAGAAATAAAAGGCATACAAATTGGAAGAAATAAAACTCTCTCTATTTGCAGATAACATTTTATTAATACATAGAAAATCAAAGAATATAAAATAAAAGCTACTTTAAAGCTTATCCTGGTTGCAGAATACAAGGTGAATACACAAAAATCAATTTTATTTCCACATACTAGCAATGAACAATTACAAATTTAAAAAGAAATGCCATGTATGCTAGCATCAAAAGAGCCCATGAAATATTCAGAGATAAATCAAATATAATATGGGTAAGGTTTATGCTGAAAACTATAAAACATTGCCAAGATAGATCAAAGATGACCTAACTAAAGATATACTGCGTTCCTGGATTGGAAGAGTCAATATTAAGATGTCAATTCTCCCCAAATTGACCTATAAATTCAACATAATCCACAAATGCCCAAATCCTCAGCAATTTTTTTTATAGAAACAGAAAGGCTGACTCGAAAATTTGTAAGGAAAAGCAAAGAACAAGATTAGTCAGTAATTGAGAAAAACAAGAACAAAGTTGGAAGACTTACATTACTTGATTTCTAAGATTCACTACAAAGCTATAGTAATCGAGACAGTGTAGTACTAGCAAAATGACAGAAATAGATCAGTGCAACAGAACAGAAAATAGCACCCACAGTTATATGGTCAATTTATTTTCAATAAAGGTTGAATTTAAGGGAGAAAGGATAGTCTTCTCAACAAATGACAATGAAACAATTGGATATTAACCCATACCTTGTAACATGAACAGAAATTAACTTGAAATAGATTATAAACCTATTTGCAAAAATCCAAAAGCCATAAAACATCTATAGGAGAACACAAGAGAAAATCTTTGTAAGCTTGGGTTTTGTAAAGATTTCTTAGATTGGACACAAAAGTATAAGCCGTAAAAAGAAAAAAAAATGACAAATTGGGCTTCATAGAATTTAAGGCTTCTCCTATTTGAAAGACACTGTAACAATAATGAAAAGGCAAACCAGAGATAGTATTTGCAAGACACATATCTGATAAAGAACACCCAGAATATACCATATGAAGAACTCAATCACAGGAACACAAACAATTAAAATGATCAGAACATTTGTTCATCAAAGAGGATATACAGATAGCAAATAAGCCCATGAAAACATTCCTATCATCATTAGTCAACTGAGAAATACAAATTAAAACTACAATGAGATACCACTGCAAACAAATGCAATGACTATAATTTTTAAAAGCTGATCCTCATGCTGATGAGGTTGCAGCATAACTGGAACTTTCAAAGGGTGAATCATCACTTTTTGTTGAGTTTTTCCACACTATCAGCCCCTGGGTTATCAGGTGCTTTGGTGGTATTCTTAAGAGTGCTCCACGATTGTCTCTGGGATTTTCTTTCCAAACTTCTGATGCTCATTCTATATGTTTTGCTGCTGGCACTTTATTAATTTTAATAAAAGGTGTCAACAAAAGGTTTGCAGATGACAATCAGGACTCACATTTCTAATGACATGCTAGAAAACTGCAACCCTCTATGTTGCAGTCAGCAAACCACTTAAAGACCATTCAAATGAGAGCTAACACTTAAGTTTGCAAATGGGCAGGCAACTACAACTGTATCACAGGCTGCCACTTAGGCAACAGGGATGGTCACATTTTAAAGGTCACTGTCAAATTCATAGGCCCTGCCCTTGAAGTTCCTCACCCTTCAAGGCTTTTTAAGGTATGTTTTTTCTCTTGTAAAATGCCTTGAAGAATCTGATTAAAAACATAACTTTCACCCTGAATAAATATAAATTATATGCACAATCATTTAACTTAATATTCTTTCTACACAAAGAATGTGAATTCCCAATGCAATAAAATCTTATTTATAAAAAAAAAAGCAAAGCATGGCATTGTTATTGAGAAGTTGTGTCCCAGAGCCAAAGTACCCAAGTTGGAATCATGTTGCCACTGTGTACCAGCTGTGTGCTCTTGAGCAAGTCAGCCAACCTCTTTGTGTTTGCTTCCTCATACATAAAGCGGGTGCGGCGGCATGAGAATGCACCTGGCAGACCCTCCAGCACAGAGAGCATGACTGGCCAAGGGCCTAGCTGCTGCTATTTGGAATCCATCACAGCACTTGTGCCAAGGCTACATCTCTCATGGGCTGCTCCTTACCAGTGACTAACATGGCAGGGATACTGGGGCACACCCAATTGCTGAGAGACGTGGGACTCCTTTGTCAGCCAGCTTTGGCTCAAAGATCCTCCAACAGCTTTGCCAAACATTTCTAAGACCGTTCTGTAGTCCAAGACATTTTTAGCCCACCCTGCCCTCCCTTTCTCCTTCACTCAGGGTTAGACTTGGGTTACAGACTCTCGCAGCCCTTACCAGCTTTCCCCCGATTTCTTTTTTCACTGACATTTCCCTTAATAAAATCCTTTGCACACTTATTCTGGTCTTGACATCTGTGTTTTGGAGGACCCAGAACTAACACAGTGGGGATGATCAGTACTTACCTCATAAGGTTGTTAAGAGGATAAATGAATTAATTCATTTAATATGTTTATATAGTACTTGAAAAATAATAGCTCAATTCATGTCAGTTATTATCTTTAAAGATAGACCTCATCTTCCATTTCTAGCATTGTAGAAATGTGGTGGCACTACAGCAGATTAGATAATCCCCAAAACCTTCCATTATAAAATACCATGAAGGTATGATAAAATATAAGAAATAGTCTCCCCTAAATGCATAGCTATGCTTATAAGAAAATAATTATATATTGTAGGGGCAAAATGAAGAGGAAATTGAAAACGAGAGTATTAGTCTTCAGCTCACACTGCAGTTGGCCTCAGGGGGTTTGTCTGCCTCAGAGACCTTGCTGAAACCTTTGTGCATAAAGCTGAAAACTGTCAAAAAGTTACTATATACCTTTATAAAAAGGGTAGGAACTAAAACCAAAACCAATCCATAAGCAAAGAGGGGTATCAAGGAAGCTTATCTGTCTTTACTTGTATCTGGATAAAGGGAACTGATTCCCTAAGACACCTGCCCTCCCTGATGGCAGAGTATGGCATTTATACTACTTATGTGGCTGAATACTCCCCAGCTGGTAATACATGTGACAAAGTGAATGCAAGTTCTTTCTGGAGGGACAAAAACTCATCTAAGGATTCTCAGGGTTCCCTTCAACACAGTCCTCTGAAGATAAACTCACAATCCCTAAATCACAAAACACATAAGGTGAAATCATGGTGAAATCATTCACCATGAGCGAGAGTCAGCAGTTTGAAAAGCAGGATTAGATTCTCAACAATGTAAGATAATTACTTTAAAGAGTTTTAAGGAGGGGATGGGTATATACACACCTAATGGGTGTGGTGTGCACCATCTGGGGGATGGACATGGTTAAAGCTCTGACTCAGGTGGGGCAAGGGCAATATACATAACCTAAACATTTGTACCCCCATAATATGCTGAAATAAAGAAGAAGAAAAAAAAGAGTTTTAGTCTCTGATAGGTAGTTATGTTAGTAACATCAAAAAACATAACCTTTAAAAATATGAGGTAAGGTCAAAATTCTCAAAAAGAACTAAACAAGAGTTTTAAAGACTCTCTTACCTCAGGTTCTCTAGAAAGCAGAGCCTGAGGCAAGGATTAAGATGCAGATAATTTATTTGGCAGTTCCAACCCCAGTGAGATGCAGGTGAGGAAGAAAAAGGGGAAGGGATGCAAGGAGAGATATGAAGCAACATAATGTGATGCATCACATCATGTGCTGCACAGCCCACTCATTCCTGAGAAGCCATGAAGAAACACAGTGGGTCACATAGCAGGGTCACATATTTGCTTAGCACACAGGACTTTTCTGAAAGGTTTTCAAAAAGAAACACCACCTCTGATCAGAAGGAAGAAGGGAAGGGGAATTTCTCTATCCAGCTCCCTCCTGTTTCCCATTTCCCATTGCTCAAATTCCACTCCTTGGAAAGCTAACTCATAAGTGTTACATTATTAATCCTTTGATGTCGCTCAGGATACTGGATCCTATACTTGGAAGTGGAGAAGCAAATTGGTGCAGACGGGCATGGTGTGCAAGACGGGAGGGCCGTGCAATCTCAGGCCTCCGGCCGGTCTGAGCAGCTCAGGGAAGGGAGCAGAGTACCTGTTCGTTCTGTGAGTTAGTGAAAGTAGGACTAATTTTGAGGACAAAGGAGACAGTGTGACCCTGAAGAGTTAACCTAGGTTTGTGTCTGATGTGAAATGAGAAATAGAGCCACTGAAATTAAAGACAAATTCCCAGTGGATAGATTAATCAGATCCAGGTGAAGACAGAATTGAGCATTGGAAGAGATAAGTTATTTCTCCGTGCTGCATTCTGGGTAAGAAAACAGAGGGAAAAAAAATGAGAGGCATGAAAGATAGAGAGTGAAAAGGTTCAATTTACACCCAATAGGAATTTCAGAAGGTGAGATTAGAGAGAATCAGCAAGAGATTACATTGATAAAGGACATGAGTCCTTAGGTTCGGTTTCCATGTGAGATTTTTGAAGTTCAAGGGCAGCTTTTGTGCACAGAGATCATTATTCTCATTTATTTGGGTCTGATTTTTAAAATTTATTGAAATTATAAAATTGAAAACAGTTTTCCTTAAACTCCTAAATTCACCTGATAAATTTTATTATACTACTTTAAGCCCCATACATTTTAAATAAAATAATAATCATTTTCAGGGAAACTTTAATATAAATTGGGCTGATTACTTAAGGAAATTCAATTTTGATTAATGTTAAGTAAACTTGAGTTGAACAAACTAATTTTCCTTAAGCACTTTAAATATCATTTATAAACTTAATATATTTGAGTTTCTTTAAGAAGTTAGAATGTCTAAACTCAACAAACTTATGACCCAATAAGCTAATTCTTTGTTATTAAGCAATGCTTTAATACAAATTCTCTTCACTATTCTAACACCGTTTATAAATTAAGTCACTTCCTCTTATGGCATTTAACTTCAAATCAAGCACACATTTAATTTGGAATCACAAGCTAATTTGTCATTTACTTCAGTATGCCAAATTCAATTATGTTTTACAAGCATTTTAAATACCTTACACTCAGAGATTACCCTTAATGTAACACAAACTAATGCCATGGCTTTGATACATTTCATAATTTCTATATTTCTTAGGTTAAAAGACACTTAACCCACCAAGCTTTATTATTACTTTAGGTTACTGGGACAATAATTCATGATAATAGGATTTTCACCTTAGGCAAGCTGGAGTTGCAACTGGACAGAGACATTTGGTCCAGGGATACCAGACTTGGAGCTGCCCATGTCCAGTGTAATTCTTCCTACATCACATATTGACACTGAGTCCAGTTTTAGTAATCTCTAGATTATAGGAGACCCCCAAGTCCACAGTCTTCAGGTAGGGTCAAGTACCTGTTTCAATTATACCATCACACAATACTTTCTGTAATCTCTTTCCATTTTGATTACTTGATTAGAGTCATCTGAATTCTACAACCTTCAACACGCATTCGGCTGATTTTCTTCACTAATTTCATCACTGCCTGACTAAACTCTGTATTTTCATTTTTTTCCCCTAAATCTTTGGGCCAAAAGGTATTGGCAGAATCCAGAAAGACTCTTCTTTTCTCTTTTTCTTTGACTAGCTCTATGGTCACACACTCCTGAATGGCATAAATAAAACTAGGTACGCATTTAGACACGTTGAAGTGCAGAAGAACAAGAAACACAAAAAGAAACACAAAGAGAAAATCTTAAAACAACCAGAAAAATGACAGATTGCCAAAGTGGAATGATTAGACAGCAGACTTCTAATCAAAAACTCTCAAATAATACAAGGGGTCTGCAAAAAGTTCACAGAAAATGCATGTTATGAAAAAACTATGCATGGATTTCAAAATTTTTTTGCACCAAAATAAACTTGTACTAAGTTGTTATAACATGTCTGGTTAAGATCTAGTTTGAGTCACCAGGAAGGATATGACATCAGTTTGAAAAGAGGAGCTATCAGAGGAAATGACTTTAAATCCTGTTAAAATTGAAGAACAAACATCAAATTTATGATGACACTTCGGTGGAAGAATAGTGAAATCATTAATGCTTTATGAGAAGTTTATAGGGACAATGCCCCAAAGAAATCAGCAGTTTACAAATGGATAACTCATTTTAAAAAGGGATGAGACAATGTTGAAAATGAAGTCTGCAATGGCAGACTATCCACACTGATTTTAGGAGAAAATTAAAGTCATCCATGCCCTAATTGAAGACGGATGATTAACGGCATAAAAAATAGCCAACACCATAGACATCTCATTTGGTTCAGCTTACACAATTCTGATTGAAAAATTAAACTTGAGCAAACTTTTCACTCAATGAGTGCCAAAATGTTGTGCCCCGATCAGCTTCAGAGCAGAGTTTTCAAAGGAAACTTTAAACAAGTGTGATCAAGATCCAGAAACATTTCTTTTAAGAACTGTAATAGGAGATGGAACATGGCTTTACCAGTACAATCCTGAAGACAAAGCACAATCCAAGCAATGGCTACCAAGAGGTGGAAGTGGTCCAGCCAAAGCAACAGTGGACTGGTCCAGAGCAAAGTCATGGCAACAGTTTTTTGGGATGCTCAAGGCATTTTTTCTTACTGACATTTTGGAGGGCCAAAGAATGGTAGCATTCTTCGAGAGTGTTTTAAGAAAGTTAGACAAAACTGTAGCAGAAAGTACCCAGAAATGCTTCACCAGATAGTACTTCTCTATCATCATAATGCTCCCCTACATTCCTCTCATCCAACAAGGGCGATTTTGTGAGAGTTTTTATGGAAAATCACTAGGTACCCACCTTACACTCCTGATTTGCCTCCTTTTGACTTCTTTTGCTTCCTAATCTTAAAAAATCTTTAAAGAGCACCCATTTTCTTCAGTTAATAATGTAAAAAAGGCCACATTGACATGGTTAATTCCCGGGACCCTCAGTTCTGTAGGGATGGACTCACTGGTGGGTAGCGCTACTTACAAAAGTGTCTTGAACTTGACGGAGCTTGTCTGGAGAAATAAAGTTTATATTTTTATCTTTTAATTCCATTTTTTTCCCCAGGAACTTTTTGAAGTCACCTTGTATATTTTAAGTGTTGAAAGTAACAATGCTGAACTTACAATTTTATACCTAAACTATCACTCGGGACTGGAGAACAAAAGTCATTTTTGACAAAGACTAAATTCACTACCAGACTCTTTGAGGGGGAAAAATAAAAACCCTACTGAATTGCAAAAGTCCTCTATGAAAACTCTTGCTATCTACTATCTCAAACTTTGGAATGAAATAGGTTTGCATAACCTGGTATACCTTTCAATCTTAGTACCTAAACTTATTATCCAAACCTAAGAGCCAGAAAGTTCAGATGGTGAAGAAAACTTATACTAAAGGAAGACAGAAATTAAGCCCATAAAAGAAAGAAATGGCACTATCAAGAAGGAATGGCAAGCAAGGAAACTGATAAACATATGGGTAAATCTGAGTGACCATTGATTGTTTAAGAATAATAATTTTTGGAGGTATATAAAAAAGTGGAAATAAAATATATACTGATGAACATATAAAGTAGGATCGGTGATCAGAATGAGAAGTTCAAGGTTTTGGCAATGAGCACGAGGAGATAAGGAATACTGATTGTAGCAGACACTACTGCTATGCTGCCCATATCCTCTGCCCACCCAAGTTCACTTGCAGCTGTGGTAGACGGTTTCCAACAGATTAATAGCTCCCACTCAAGCACGTCTCTCCTATGTCCAATGTCTTTGTCCTGCACCATGGAAACTTGCTTTGCCTTAAGCAGGCACAACCTGGAAGTTTAGGGAAGTTAATACCCAGGACGACCTTCAACCACTGGAGGAGTCAGTAGATAAATGCCCTGCTTGTGGGTGCTCCCTGAGTGGGCTTCTCTCTCTTTCTTGTCTCACTTTCCCCTGCCTTCAGTTATGTTTCCTGAGGTCACTTCCCTAATGCTTGTACTCAAGTTCTCGTCTCAAGGGCAGCTTTTAGAAGAATCCAAATAAGATACTAATTAGCTTTAGAATTTAATTAAAGCATGCTTGCTACAATTTTAAGAGTAATCACAAAATGATATAAGTTGAATGTGAAAATTCCAAGCAAGTGTAGAGGAAAAAAGGAAATAAACCTTAATCAAGTCAATAAAGATAGGAAAGGAGTGGGGGAGAGAAATTTAAGGAAAAAAGTAAACATCTTATTTTATAGAATCTAAAATGTCTAAGATGACACCATTTGTAAAATACACCTAGATTTTATATGCTACTAAAAAAGAAGAAAGCTGCTAATTACATAAATTATAAGAAGCATTCTAATTTCAATAAATTATTGTTAGCTATAGTCAGCCTATCGTACTACCAAATACTAGACCTTATTCATTCTAACTGTATTTTTGTACCCATTAATCACCCCTAATTTATCCCCCCCCCACTACCCTTCCCAACCTCTGGTAACCATCCTTCTACTATCTCCATCAGTTCAATTTATAAAATTTTTACCTCTCACATAGGAGTAAGAACATATGAAATTTGTCTTTCTATGTCTGGCCTATTTCACTTAACATAATGCCCTCCAGTTCCAACCATGTTATTGCAAATGACAGGATTTCATTCCTTGACATGCACTAATATTATTCCATTGTATATAAACACAACATTGTATACTTTAAAATAACTAAAAGAGTGGAACTGGAATGTTCCTAACCCAAAGAAATGATAAATGCTTGAAGTGATAGATACCCCAGTTACCCTGATTTGATCATTATACATTGTATGACTGTATTGAAACGTCACATGTACCGCATAAATACATACAACTATTATGTACCCATAACTAAAAACAAAAATTTTTTTTAAAGTACTCTACCTTCAAAGATATAAAAATGTGAGGAAAATGTGTCTTTTATTTGAAATTTGGTAGCATAAAAAATTCTAGAAATATGAATATTCAATCATAATTAATATAAAAAGGATAAGTCATTTAAAAGATCAGATTGTCTAGTTGGATATTTAAAAAATTTGCTCTATATCATTCATAAGAGATATACTTTGCACATGAAGGAACACAAAGGCCACACATAAAAGAATGGGAAAAAAATAATACCAGGCAAATATTAACCAAAACAAAGTTGGTGCAGTTATCTCAAAATGAGACAGACTTTATATCGAGAAATACTTTTTTTTCTTTAAAGAGGGTTACTCTATAATAATAAAATTTCAATTCATTAAAAAGATATGACTTTTCTTAATATTATATATCTAAAATAGCCTCAAAACATACAAAGCAAGATATTTAGAGAAACAAGGAAAATGCCAAATCCAAAACAACTTCGTTTTTACAGGTTAAGTAAATGAAAACTATTAAGTGTTTGGAAGATGTTAATAACATGTTAATAACATGGTGACTGTGATATAATGGACATTAAACACTGTGATATAATGGACATTAAACACCAAATTAAAAAATATAAACTTTACCCAAACACAAGGAACATTTGTGAAAATTAGCTACCTATTAAGGGCACAAAACAAACCTTTACAAATAATAAAATAATTGATATCATACAGATTATCTACTGCACTACAATGAAGTTAAAAAGCAACAACAAAAATATAATATAAAATACATCTGGAAATTTTAAAACAACACTTAGTTTCTGAGTTAAAGACAATACTGTAAGGAACATAAGGAAATTTATCAACTGAACAATAGTGAAAATCTACATATCAAAACTCATGGGGTGCAGCTAAAGGCTACCTTTAAAGAAATTTACAGCCTCATATGCTGAAAGAAGTTGGAAAATTTATGAGTTAATCATCCAACTCGAGAAATTAGAAAGAGAACAGAGTCCAAAGTAATTAAGTGGAGGACAATAAAGATCAGATCAACAATTGTTATATATTGGATTATTGGACTCAGTTCTTCACCCAATAAAGGATTATACATCCACACCCTTTACCCACAATGGAAGAATACTGCAAAGTTACCAGGTAGAATATATATAGTCCCCTGCCCCATTGAAAAGGGGCTTCACTGTCAGCTTGCTTTAGCCAATGGAATGTTGGCAAATTTGGTGAGATGAGGGGACTTAAATATGTTTGTGCAGTTGAGTTTGGTTTCTTGCATGCCTGCCATTCACTAAGAGAAGAACATGCCCCAAGTCCAAGGAGGATAAGACCTGAACACAACGTGAACTTGTAGTCTGGATCTGGGATTTCAGCCCAGCCCAGCTGAGTGCAGCTGACTCACACATCCTTTAGTAAGAAATAAATGCTTGTTGTTTAAAAGCTGAGTTTTGGTGGTTCGTTATGCAGTCTTATTGCAACAATAGCTAGCTCACTAATAAAACAGAAAAGATATAATAAACCATCATCAACAAACCTAAAATTCAATCTTCTGAAAAGACAATTACAGACAAACCTTTGCCAAGTATAATAGGGAGAGGGGAGAAAGAGAGGAACAAATAACGAAGATGATAAATAGAAAAAGAAACATATCAGTGGATATCAGGGAACTTTAAAATGCAAGAATGCTGTGAACAATTTTATGCCAATAAATTTGAAAACTGAAATAGACGGTGTCCTAGAAAAACACATAGCTTGTTGAAATTGACTGATAGAAAAAATAGAATATCTGAATAGGCTTATAACTATTTTTCAAATGAACTAGTAATTTAGACTTCTGATGGAACACATGATGGAGTAGATGTACTTTCCCCTATTCCTTCTGCAGAGTACAGCGGGTCCTTGAATAACATTTCATTTAACATCATTTTGTTATGACATTGATGAGAAAAAAGAACTGATTCCCAACTGGGGCCACTGTGTGGAGTTTGCATGTTCTCCCCACGTCTCTGTGGGTTTTCTCCAGGTCCTCTGGCTTCCTCCCACGTCCCAAAGATGTGCGAGTTAGGTTCCTTGGCTTGTCTCCACGGTCCCAGGCTGAGTGTGGCTGTGTGTGTGAATGTGCCCTGTCCCTGGCTGGTTCCTGCCTGGCATCCTACGCTGCTGAGATAGGCTCCAGCCACCTATGCCCCTGAATAAGTGGGTACATAATTATCTTGTTTTTATTAATCTTTCAGGGTATGCATAGTTCTCATTTATTTTAATGTTTAATGTTAGAAGGGTTTTGGGTCTTTATTCAGAAGTTTGGTTATGTTTTCGTGACCAGAAATGCACCGTAGGAACTTAAGTCTTGTTTATATCAATTAGCTTATGGTATAATTGGTTTCCTTACACGTCATTTCACTTAAAGTTGCAATTTCCAAGAAACCTATTGACAATGTTAAGAAAGAACTTTACAACTAAAAACCCTGGATGTTATATAAAAAACAAACGCCAGAAGGCTCTGAAAGGAGGAGAGAAGAGGGCAGACCAGCTAGGGACCCCAGAACCCAAGAAACAACGTGGTGGTGAGTTCCCTAGGTTTTCTTCTTGCCTCATACATCCAGGATTTGAAGCTGAAGTGCCCCCAAACCAAAAAGCCAACAGCACAGACAAAAAAAAAAAGTCTCAATTATACCACGCCTTGTCCAGCCACAGGACCAGGAAAAGGATAGCCTAGCAAAATGGGAACCTCTTAGACAATAACCACTCTACTCCAGCAAAACACCACAGGGAATAACTGTGCCCCACCTACTCCCGCCCTCAACCCTCAGGCCAGCAGAGGCTGAGTGGGGAGCCGTGGCCAGACCTTAAGGAAGCACCAAAATCCTCCTTCCTCCCCAAACTGGTATCAGAGAATGCCAAGCAGGGAGTGGGAACATCCACTCTGCCTGGCAGGAACAGGCACCCCTTATCCCCTGTGGGGCTGGTGAAGACCATGTGGCAGCCTAGACTTCCACATTCCTCTGGAAGTAACAAGGCACTTACTACTTCCTCTCCTGCTGGGGTGGTATCAGAGGAGGTCTAGTGCAGAGCTGGGCCTTTAACCACCACGCAGAGGTAATGAGGCTGCCATCCACTCCTATGGTGTCAGGGGAGGCCACCTGGGGAGCACTCATGGGCCCTCCTGCCCCTCCCAACCAGGGAAGCCTCACAGGCAGCCAGAACTCTCACCCCTGCCCAGCAGTGACAAGGGGCTCTCCTTCACAGGGGTTAATGAGGGCCAGGTAGGAAACCTGGAGCCACCCCCACCTGGCAGTGACAAGGTGGCACTCCCCACTTCCGCTACCAGGACAGTGTCAGAGGAAGCCAGCTAGAACAGAAGGTTTAAATAAGATCCAGAGTCTCATGACATAGTTCCCAAATATCCGGTGTTTAATCACAAATCACTCATCATTATCAAGAACCAAGAAGATCTCAAACTGAATGAAAAAAGACAATCAATAAATGCAGATACCAATATGACACAGGTGTTAGAATTCTCTAACCGAGTTTAAAGTGGTCACCATAAAAATAATTCAAAAAACAACTAGATTGGAGAAATGTCTATTCAAGCCTTTTGCCTGTTTTCCAAAGAAGATATACAAATGGCCAATAGGCACATAGAAGGATGTTCAACAGCACTAATCATTAGGGAAATGCAAATCAAAACCTCAATGAGATACACCCATTAAGATGGCTACTATAAAAAAACCCCACAAAATAGCAAGCGTTGGTGAGAATGTGGAGAAATTGTAATCTTTGTGAACTGTTGGAGGGAAAGTAACATGATGCAGCCACTGTGGAAAACAGTATGGCACTTCCTCAAAAAATTAAAGATAGAATTATCATGTGATGTAGCAATTCCACTTCCAGTAAAAATCACTGAAAGCAAGGAGTTGAAAAATTATTTATATGCCCATGTTCACAACAGCATTATTCCAGTGATGGACATGTGGAAGCATGTCCATCAACAGATGAATGGATAAGAAGTAGTATATACATACAATTGAATGTTATTTAGCCTTAAAAAGAAAATTCTGACACATGCTACAACATGGATGAACCTTGAATGCCTTATGCTAAGTGAAATAAGCCAATCACAAAAAATACCAAATACTGTATGGTGGTCCCACTTACATGAGGTAGATTAGTCAAAATTAGAGAGACAGAAAGTAGAATGGTGGCTGACAAAGGCTGGAGGGAGAGAGAATGGGAAGCTATTATGTAATGGGAATAGATAGTTTTAATTTTACAAGATGAAAAAAGTTCTGGAACTAGATGGTGGTGATGGTTGCATAACAATATAAATGTACTTAATACCACTGAGTTATACACTTAGAAATGGTTAAGATGGTGATTTTATGTTATGGGTATTTTACAACAATAAAAATATTTTTTAAAGAAAAAATCAAGCAGCAATTATGAACATGATTCAAACATGAAAAATGGTCTCAAAGTAATAGATACAAAGAAAAATTAAATAGAAATTTTAGAACTAAAAAATAAAAATTTTTTAAATTTATTTTTAAATGAGCATAACAGCAAAATAGAGGAAAAATATCAGTGAACTTTAAGGTAGAATATTAGAAATTATGCAGCGTGAACAACAAAAAACACGATGGAAATAATTAACAGGACCTCAAGGACTTGTGGAAATATAAAAAAAGATGTAACATTTGTGTCATTAGTGTCCCAAATGGAGACAAGGAAAGAAGATGAGGCTGAAAATGTCTTTGTAGAAATAAGGGCTAAAATTTCCCCAAATTTGGTCAAAGACATAAAACTACAGATTTCAAGAAGCTAAGAAAACTCCAAACAGGGTAAACCCCTCCCAAATCAATGCTAAGACATGTGCAGTCAAACATCTGAAAATTAAAGACAAAGAAAAAACCCTGAAAGAGAGAAATGATACCTTACCTATAAGGGGAAAAGTTTTCAATGAGAGTGATTTCTCATGGAAAACCATGAAGGCCAGAAGGAAATGGCACAATATTTTTCAAGCATGAAAGAAAAGAACTGTCAGCCAAGGATTCTATGTCAGCAAAAGTCTTCTCCAGGAATGAAGAGGACATCAAGACATTCTCAGAGAAAGAGAAACTAAGAATTTGTCACCAACAGATCTAACCTAAAATGATGGCTATAAGATCTTATGTAAGCTTAAAGGAAATGATAAATTGATATATCAAGAAGAAATAACAATAGAAAGAATAAAAACAATGGGTAAATATAATGCATTTTCCCTTTAGTTTTCTAAATTATTTGATGTAAAAATAATAACACAGGTGTGGTTCTAAACCCATTGAAGACATTTAATTTATTATAAGTGGGGGAAGGTGAAGGGACACTAAGGGAGCTAAGACTTTTATAATTCATTATAAAAACTCTCACAAAAATAGGAATTAAAACGATCTTCTGCAATTTGATAAATAGCATCTACAAAAAGAAATCTACAGCTAACATTATATTTCATGATAAAAGATTGAATGCTTTCCCCTTAAGTTCAAAAACAAGATGAGAAAGTTCTCTCCCACCACTTCTATTCAATACAGTGTGGAAGCTCTAGTCAGCACAATAAAGCAAGAAAAGGAAACAGTATGCATACAGATAAGATGTAAAACAGTCCCTATTTGCAGATGACATGATGGCCTATGTTAGAGAATCTCAAGGAATATAAAACAAAACAAAACTGCTAGAACTAATAAGTGATTTTAGTAATGTCACAGGATACAATTAATTATATTTCTATATAATATTAGCACATGGATACCAAAATTAAAAATATAATACCATTTGCAGTTGCTCAAAATTATATACTTGAGTATTTATCTAACAAAACATGTATAGGGCTTGTATGCAGAAATAGCAAAATGCTGATGAAAAAAATCAAATGAAGGGAGATATACTGTGTTCATGCACTGGAAGAAGATGCCAGTACTCCACAGGTTTAAACCAATTCCTATAAAAGTTTCAGCAAGATTCTTCCAAAATTTAGACAGAAAGGCAAAGTAACTGGAATGATTAAATTTTTAACAAGAATGAAATGAATCTGTCTATCCAATTTTATGACTTATTATATAGCTATAGTAATCAAGACTGTGTGATATTGGCAGAGCTCAATGGAACAGAACAGAGAACTATATGAACCAATTAGAGGAGACAGTGGTATATCTCAGTGGATGCCATTCTATGACATTCTCAGTTAACAAGGGATACAGGGGAATTTGCTTAATCTAAAAAAGTATATCATTCAAAAACCTATAGGGAAGATTCTTCATAATGAGTATTCTTTAAAATCAGGAATGAGATAAGGATGCCCATCATCAGCATTAATACTTAACCTTGAACTGGCAATCCCATACAGTAAGAAAAAATAAATAACAAAGATATAAGGATTGGATAGATAAAAAGCAAACTTTCACTAATTGTATATGATATAATTATTTTCATTAAAAATCCAAGAGGATCTAGAGATTTTTTACATGCAAAAATTAATGGTTATTTGCAGAAAAAAACTGTAATTCCAATATCCCTGATTTCCCCACTCTTAAGTAGCTAGCCTTCCCTTTAAAATTCGATTTAAGGGTTTGAAACCTTTCCAATGGACCATGGTAAGCCCATTCTTTAAATCAAGTTACCTGCTCAACAAAATGTCATAGAATTTCTGTCCGAAGGATACAATTCCAAAATTCTTAAAAGCATTTCCTGCTATGTACAGATGGTTTCTACTGCCTACCTGCTGGTATCATACTAGCTTGTATCATATTGGTCCCTTGTCTCTGCCTGCAGGGAGTATTTGGCTGAGGCTGAACACTGCATCCTTCCCTTAACTTCTTTATAGTTAAACTAGGATGTGGTGTCCCTTACTGAAAGTTTTAGAGTAACAGAAGATGATTACAAAGCAGAAAGGAAAAAAAAATTGACACTGGATACTGAACATCATTGCTTCTAGAATCTGAAGTCTGTGCCCATTCACAAGAGGTCTCCTCCAGGCCTTGACCAAACCATCCCTCTTCCCAGTCCCAGCTGCCCCTGCCTCCAGCTATAGAAGGAAGACCTGTCCTCTCTCCATCCCTCTCCCTGTTTCCCCCAGATAGATGCATTCTTTATGACAGCTCAGGCTTTGGTCCCAAGCCCTCAGCTCTTACATTGCTGCACTGATGTGGACGATATAATACAACTCCTCTAAAAGAGTGGCAGTCAGTGTTGGTTTATCTCCCTCTCCTCCTTTTATGCCCTTAGGTAACTGACAGCAGATTCTACTCCACATCCTTTGGTCATGACTCTATCCCCCAGACAAAGCAATGAGAATACTTAAAACTTCGTTCCCTAAAATTTTCTTTTTTTCTGGAATAACATTGTTTTGGCTTTCACCTGTGATTATTTTTAGGCTCCCGCTACCAGCAGGAGATAAAGATATGCCTTCTGATTCTTTATGCTACCCGTCCTCTGTGCACATTCCAAGAATTACCTGCAGGGAATAAAAAGCAACCCCCACCCAGAAGCAGATATATTAATAAACAGCGTTCTAAATTGCACGAAGGACATAGTCTTGCTAAAGTTAAACCAAACTAGCATTACCAAACAGACCACTTGCCATCCCTGCCTGCCACAGCCTGAAATGAAATCACTCTTAACCTGAGTGTAGACAATTTTTTCTAAGAGTAATAGATGAGTTCTTATTTCATGTTATAGTAACTAAAGATTCCACACTTATACTTTTTCTGAAACAAGAGTTTTTTAATATTTAAATCTCTAGAAGTCCTTTTAAACATTCAAAACTTAAAATGATAAAATTAGTCACGTACATAGCATGAGCAATGTTGAATAGTATAGAACAAATTAAAATCTCCCTCAGCCTGACTTTCCAAGAACCACTTAAATTTCTGACTTCAATTCTGTTATCTATGTCACTGTAAATAATAAACTTATAAATGTTTTCTTGTCTACTCTCATTCAGACATACCTGTTATGAAAAGTGAGAAAATTACTAAGCTTCTGCACTTTTTACCTCCCGACTAGTATTATCCTTTTTCACTTTGTCAAGGGTTACTATGTTTTTGTTCTGTCCTTTAACTAAAATTACTTCTGTGCTTTTTCTACAGATTGACTCTAAAAAACAGAAACCCAATCTACTTATAAGATTACGCTTATTTAGCTTTTATTTATAGCAGAATCTCAAGCGGTGTGATTGAACCCTTAGTGGAAGGAAGTGCAGTGTTTTATCTGTGTCATTTGAAGGGGACCGATGTTCCATGCGATTTCTTTGATGAACCTCTTTTGCCATTCTGGGGTGTACTCAGTGCCTACTTTCTCTCTCATATTTCACTCTTTTGGGGGGATATTTTTTTTTCTATAGTACATCCTTCATTTTTCACACACCAGGCTAGTGGGTTGTAAACTTTCTGAATCCTCGCAAACCAGAACACATCTGTGGCTGCTGTGAGAACAGGCCCCTCAGATCTCCACCCCCGGGGAGTGTAATTGACCCACGTTCCGGCTGCTGCCTCTGAAATCCATCAGCGTGTTGGTGCTGAGGCTTCTCATAGGCCATCCCCAGCCAATGGCTGGGCAGCGAGGCAGGGACTTCGCTTGACTTGAGGACTCTCTGCAACCTTTCCAAACTCTCCTGCAATTGCAGCATAGTCTAATACTCACACTTGCCCTTCCCTCCTTCTCCCCTTCACACAGAGCCAGATCACCATCGCAGGCTGACAGCTCGCCCAGCCTCTCCTGGCCACGTGTCTTTCACAGTGATACCCTAATACGTTTCTTGCACACATAATCCTGCCTTGGAATGTTTCTTGCAAGACGTGGGCTTCCACAGCATCTTCATATTTCCTCACATTTGATTTGATATTCCGCCCTAGAATTCCATACTGGGCCATTCTCTCGGATTTCTGAGGGCATTGCTCCATTGTCATTTAGCCTCCGGAATTGCTGATAAGGTCTTATGTCTTTTTGATTCTTGCTCCTTTGTACTATAGAAAAAAATATTTTCACATCTCTGAAAGCTTTTGAAATTCTCTTTATCTTTGAGATACAGAAATGTTTCTAGTTTATACCTAGGTATGTGTCCTTTTAGAAATTCTGCTTAATATTTGATGGGCTCTTTTAAAGACTTACATCCTGAGCTATGATCTGAATTATTTCTTTTCCTCTTATGCTACTACTAGCTTCTCCATTCTGTTCTTTTGAGACTTCTATTAAGACTCCCACCTCAGTTTTAAAGTCGTGAGAACTATGTGTTTTGGAAAAAGAGTTGGTTTTATTTGTGGTTTTTTGTTTTGTGGTAGTTGGTAGAAATATGAGAAGGCCAGAGTAAGTTGTAGAACCAGGACAGGATTTCCCTGGGCGAGAAGCCCTGAGGGAACCACAGGAAAGCGGATACCAGGCCAGGTGTGTGTGGCTTCAGGTTCTCACCAGGTGAGGCTGTGCACTTAGAAATATGCTATAAAGCCCTTTGCGGTCATGGATAATTTATTTCGGTACAAATTGTCTTTATTCTCTAAATTTACAGTGAGAATATGTAATTGTGTGATGGGAAAAAATTGCTGTATTTGAAGGCCACCACGGCCACCCTTCTCCAGGGCCCTGGGAGCCCGAGCAGTGCGGATCGGGAGAGCCGGGCTCAGAGGGATGTGGCAGTCCTTCGCTGTTCACCGGGATGCCAGGGACGGAACTAGGAGGATGTGTAGCCCAGAGTTATTTTAGCACTAAATTTGCATATGTCATTAGGAACTGCAAACAGTTCTCAGGGCTGAGCTTAGATCTCCAGAGCCTAACATTCTCCTTACTTGTATCCTCTCAAGATTCCTCTCACGGGAGTGAAAAGGAGCACTGGATTGGGAGCCGTGACACCGAGTTCTGACTGGCATGTAGGCAACTTGCTTTCTTACAAGGCCCTTAGACTCCTCATTTGGCTGCCCAGGGCGTGGCTCTGACCCTTCCCTCTCCCTGTGGCTGCAGGCTTTCCCAGGGCTACCCTCCCGCTGTCCCGCGCGGAGTGTCTTGGTCCTGGGCCCGTCCTACCTGCAGCGCACTGGCAGCTCCCCACGGCGCATCCATGGCCCCCTGCGCAGCGCTGACCTGGCCGCAGCATGCACGCGTCTCTGAGCCCCCTTTCCCCACGTTACAGCTCTGCTCAGCGTCTCGTCGCCACAGAAACACAATTTCTGGATACTTGGTGTGACAGAAAAACAGACGTTTGAAACCCACAGGACTTGGGAAAACATAGGCACTGCCTCAGGGACGAGGTCCAGACCCTTGAGCCTGACCATGAACTTCCTTTATCATCCTCAACCTCAGCAGCTCATCCTTCCCAGCATCTCAGAGCCGTCAGTTGCTGCCACACTGCCCTCCCCTTGTTCGCCGAACACGCCAGACCCGTCCTGCCTCGGCTTCAACTCGAGTCACTTCCTGGACTATAAAACCCCTCCTGCAACTGGCAGCCATCCCCGCCCCCACACAAATGCAGTTCTGAGCCCCTCTTAAGAACGTGGCTCTGTGGGGTAGGCAAAGGTGGACACGACCATACTGAACCTGTGAGTCTAGCGGGGGTGACAGACACAAGGGCACTGTGATGACAAGTGCAGCAATAAGGGAACAAAGGCTAGGCACACAGAGGAGACAGCAGTGAATTCTGATGGGTAGAGGAGCCAGGGCTGGGAGGAGATGGCCTTGACAACATCAGGGGGCGATGTTTGAGCTGGCGTGTTGAAGGCCTCATGGTAGAATCCAGGCATGAGGATTAACTTTGGCCAGTGGTCAAGAGTGTGCGTGGTAGTTAGGGGGAGGATTACACTCCCCGTACGTAATGGAGTATTTGTGTGCAGCAGCAGAGGAGGCTGGATGGAAGATGGGAAAGCCAGATTGCCTGTCTCAGTGGAGACTTACCTGAATACCCGGCAATAAACGTGGTCTTTCTCGTGAAGGATTTTGGGCAGAGGAACACTATGACCATCAGATCTGAGTTTGATAAGGATGCTGCTGCTGGAAGGTGAGTTTGGAGTGAGGAAGGCAGGAGACTGTCCACATCAGGGATGAACTGGTGGTTTGCTTCCCAGGCTGGGAAACAGTTGAGAGCAGGGTGAGCAGTTGGTGACCCATCCAGGATGTTGGTGACAGGGAGATCGGGATACTGAGAATCAAGGTGACACATGTGGGACTTTGCCCAGAGAAGAAAACTAGGAGAGCTCCTGCTCTGCTCCTCTGACAGAAAAAGAGGTAGGTGACGTCACTGTGAATGAAGGAAAGCACATTCTCTCCCTCTTTCTAACCAAGAGGTCGTTTGTAGGATGTGAAGGGGCAGGGATGGGGAAGTGGAGGAAACACTGTGGGACCCGGTGAAGAAAACTACCCAGCAAGGGCTGAGAGGAGGACACAGCAGCCTCTAGGCCCACCTGGGGCAGGAAGACACGAATGTGTGGAGGACCACGTCCCAGGCTGCATGGGTAGACACATCATCTTAGTGACAGCCCAGCAGGTGGTCACCTCCAGGACACTGAGTCATCCGGTCTCCTTCTATTCTTCTGGTAACTTTATCTCAATCTCTGTGGTTGGTTTTCCCACCCTCTGGACCTCTAAGTGTCAACGTATCCCCAGAGCTTCATCCTTAGACATCTTTACACCCACTCTTTAGGTGATCTCACCTAGCATCGTGGCTTTAAGCATCACTGGTAATCCAGTGGCCCCATGTTTATATCGTGTACCAAACTGCCTACTTAATATCTTACTTGGACAGCTAAGACATCTCGAACATATAGGAAGCATCTTTGGTTTCCTCTTCATCCCCTGCCAACCTAGTCCTGTCCCATGACTTGTCTCATAAGATATCAACACTCTTCGCCTTAGAGTCACCAAGGGTCTGTCCCATCCTTCCCTGTGACCTGTACCTACCTGATCCACTCACGGATCCCGTCAGCTCTACCTACAGCCCGCGGTCTGCACCTGAGCATTCCCATCGCTTCGCTGACTGTGCCCTCCTCGTAGGAGCCCCACGCTCCTCCCCAGGGTTCCTGCAACAGCACCTGAGAGCTCCCTGCTCTTCTCCAGGGATCACATCACCCCCCCGCCCCCCCGTGCTCAGATGTTCCCTTCTCCAGTGGCTTCCCATCACATTTAGAGTGGAATCCAACACGGCCACAGGGCTCTCTGAGCTGGCCCCTGGCTTCTCTTTCCTACCACTGTTCCTGTCTACTAGTTCACACGGCCACATGTCTTGCTGCTCTTTGCACACACCGATCGTGTTTCCCGCACCAGGGCCTCTCTGCCTGGAATGTTCTCGAGGATGTTCTCCTGCCTCAATGCTGCACTTCCTTTAGGTCAGAGAGGCTTTCTCTGACCACTCTTATTACATGATATTCTATTGCATGTTTACATTTTATTATATGTTTATCGTTTATATGAAGCTTGTCCACTGCTTCTAGAACACAAGCCCAGAAGGAATTTTGCTCCTCACTGAAGTGTCCTCAGTGTATAGAGGAGCCCACAGAAGGTACTTAATGAATATTTAAGGAATGGATGGAAAGCAAGGGTTGGACCAAAACTGGGGATTGCAAGGCAGTGAGATCAAAGATCAAGGCCAGGGGCAATATGAGGGAGCTGGGGAGAACACAGCTGGCCTGGCTGCTGTGGATCCCAAGAAAGATAGGGAGGTAGGGCGGCCAGGAGGCTAGGTAAGCTGGGAGGTGGCTGGGGCCGGTCAGGGGTCAGCGAGCGGGTGCAGTGAGAGGAGCAGGAGACAGGGGCTCTTAGTCACGGAGGGATGCCGGAGAAAAGGAAGTGTGAGTTGATTAATTACACATTTTCTCAGAACCATGGTACATTTCCTCATCTATCTTCTGTGTCCAGTACCGAGTTTGGCACATGCCAGACGCTCAAGAATCCATTGTGAATGAAGAGACACAATGGACCAGACTCTGCAGGCACACAGCTTTATCCTGGTTCCTGTATCTCCCAAATCCTATAACGACGTATTGTTCCCATGCCCTGTTTGTCTTGCGGTCCGTGTTTCCCTCCCTTCGTTGCCACGCAGGCACCTCCCTTCCTCACACAGGATCTTGGGGTGATGCAGATCAGGCCGCCTGAACTGGAGACAGAAAAACGTATCTGATGTTGCCCAGAAATTGGGGGCAGAACCAGGACTCAGCCACTACATTGGTACAAGAGCAGGTTCAAATAGATGTTCCCCAAATTCTCCTCAATTTCTGACACTGGAAGATTTAAGATTTCAGACTCATACTATTCTAGCAATCTCCACAGGACTATTTTTGAATTTGCCCTTTCCAATTTCTGCCTTTTTCCACTACTGAATAGCTTCCTCTTTCATTGGTCCTACAGTCTTGTGTAGAAGATTCAGAGTACTTTTCTCGGTGTTTCCCCATAGCCATGAAACCCTCTGCCACGTTGTGGATTCCATACCCACAGCACAAGCTCTGGTACACAGTAGGCACGCAACACAAGCTTGCTGCATAGCCCTGAACACGTTCAACACAGGGACAGTGATGCAAGAGGAGAGCCGAAAGCCAGGCCTTCTGCTCCGTGGACCTGAGCTACTTCCCTCCTCTAAAGGCAATTCAAGTCCTGCTTCCGCAGAAGCCTCTCCACTCACCCCTTGCTCTATGTTCTTTCCCAGGAGATGGGTGGAGTAGACAGGCCCAGCTTCCCAGAAAAGCAGGGTGGAGTCTTCAGCCAGCAGGAGAGAACAGACACAATCCCTGGGATTTATGCTGGCAATAGAAACCTTGCAAAATGCATGACCAAAAAGAGACAAAACAAAATAAAAATACCCCTTCACTCTGTTTCACTGCTGGAGAACTGGAGACCAAGTCAGTCCATTTCAACAGTTTCAATTCCACATTACATGAAAGAAGGCAGAAGTCACATCCAAATGACCTGAAAATGTGGACACTTTCTACTTTTTTTCATAGAGTTTTGATTGTATTCTCCTTGTCCTTATCTCCCTCTCCCTTCTGCCACTCCTCCCTCCCCTCCCCTCCCATCCTCCTTGCTCAGTTGGGTTCCAGGCTGGACATGGTATGTAGCAAGTGCATGACTTCATGCATTTCCTGGTTCTAGAAATCTGCCAAGAATGGTGCCAGGAGCCTAGATCATAGGATCCTGAATCATCTGCCCTTTTCTCAAGGAACAGGCCAGTAAGGCATGACTCTCTAGTTGTTCTTTTTCTGCCCAGTCTTGGCAGTTAAGTATTGGGAAAGAGAAGAATCACAACCTGCTTTGGCAGATTGAGCCCAAAGCTGCTAATGGAAATATTGCTCTTCTATTCCTAGATTTGAAAAGAGAAGCGGCTAGAAGTTAGGGTATAGAACTAAGTAGAATTGGAAGTAGGAGCGACTTTCTCCAGTAGGAATATTTTGCCAGCCTTTGGACTGTAGAGCAGAAACCTAATGTCTTCATAGAACATTGGGCGTATAAGAAAGAGTACCAGTTGGTGACAACTGCTAGTGGCAAGGGGAGATGTGGAGGATGAGGTCCCGGAGTAGCAACTTTGAAATAGCCAGTGCCCTTGACCCTGGCACGGGTAGCTCAGACATTAGAAGACACATGGTGATGGTGGCCCTTTCAGCATAGATACCAGTGCCCCCGAAATCTCATGCAGGCTTTGGTAGCTCATCAAGGAGGTGGGGGTGTGAAGCTCATGAATGAACTGCACCAAAGGACACATCGGCCCAGTGAGCCAAAATATGGTTAAAAACCGACATGGCAGATATTACCGTCACCAAGATGACCGGGGTTGTCAACTGGCATTGGCAATTCCCAAAATTATGGAGGAGGAATATGACAGGCTGGAGGCCATTCAACATAGACAATGAGGTATCCAAAGGAATGCCACGTTTGTACGGTACTATCATCCTAAGTTCATGGGGACGCAGGACAGAGTGCTGTAAGCACATGTTTTTGATAAGGGCCACACAGGCTGACAGCTGAGCATAGCCTGCAGGCTGCAGAGCCCTGTTCCCACGCCGGGAACTGTGTTCCTGTGCAAGGTGCTGGGGCGGCCAGGGCCAAGGAGCTGGTCACTGACAGACCAGGCACAGGGGTTGGCTGTCCCTGCCTCCTACTAGGTTGATGAGGTTCAGAAGCCGGCATGATCCTGTGAGGTGATTTCCAAAGGCTCCCGCTAGATGGCAGTGTTGGTCAGCGCGTGAGTGAGCAAAGGCTTTTTCAGGGAACCTTTGATGTCATTTCAGAGATGAGAAGATTGGCTGGCGTGGGTGGGATCAGGGAGGCAGGGGGACTTGGCCCAAGATCCTCCGTGACTAGAACTGTCCCATTCTCCCTTGCCTCAGAATTCTAAGGGCCATGCAATGAACTCAGATTCCCCTTTTCTAGTTATTTTTAACATCCAATCTCTCTTTTACCACCCAAGAAGTGCCAGTCTGGGGCAGATAGTTGTTTTGATTGAATAGAAAGGTCGGGGGTTTTGGGTGGTAGACCCTGTGGCTCCCCATCCCCTACAAGATGAAGTCCAAATGCCACAGAATGGCTTGTGAGATATTTCTCATGCTGCAGAATTTCCTTACTTTTACTGCAGTCTGTATGTTACTAGAAAGTCCTTAAATTCTGCCATGGTGCTTTTGGGGTTCTGAAAACCTATGCCTCCAACAGGCATTTCTTTTTGGGGAGGCATGCCCTGACCCATTTAGGGAGATTCGATCACTGTTGATTTTGTGCCATTCCGTTACCTAATCTCTCCTGGGAAGGAGGTAGGTTGGAGTTGGTATGATGGCCAGGCACCCACCTACACATCTTCCCCTCACAGTACTCTGTGAAATCAGTCAGGACTCTCGCTTGTGACAGAATCCAATTAAATCTACCCTTGACAAAAAGGAAATGCTACTGGCTTCAGGAATGGCATGGGTGCAGCTGGGGAAGATTGGACGAGCAGGATTACATGATATCTCTGGAACATTCCTGCAGACTTATCTGTTGCTTTGAGGGTGGAAGTCTTCCATAGGAGAGAATAAATGACTTTCTCCCTCTGATAGGGGGACAGGGGTTCAGGCTTCTTTATGCTCACCTCTTCCCAACTTCACTACCAGGAAGGAAAAGGCTCTTCCCGACCAGGATTTGGTTTCAAAACAACAAGGACTGATACTCTGGAAAGATGAGCACATGATCAAAACAGAGCCAATCATTACTGTTACTCTGATTGGTTGGTCTTGGGTCATGTGCCCGCCCTATAGACTGTGATTGACAGTCTCCCACTCAAATTGCATGATTGGAGTGAGGAAGTCAAATTTTCCAAAAGGAAGGTGCTCTTACTGAAAGAAAAAAATAGTTGGGAGGAGGAAAGGGTGTTGGTCAAGCAACAATGAATGTCTATTCCCCTGCTCCCCAGGCACCTAAAGGATGCATTTATATAAAATAAAAGCATTTTTTTTAAATTTCAAAATATTAAGGGAGTACAAATATTTAGGTTACATAGATCTCTTTTGTAATGCTGAGTCCGACTATAGGTGTGCCCATCACCCAAATAGTGTTCATAGTACCCATTAGGTAGGTTTTTTCCCCCTCTCTTTCCCCCTACCCCCGGTTGATTTCCACTGAGTCTTACTTCCCTCTGTGTACACATGTGCTCATTAGTTGATTCCAATTTAATAGTGAGTACATGTGTGGCAAAATTGAACTCAAAGTGCCTCTTTATTACTAGATAGGTCCGTGCCAGTCTGTTTTATATTGCTGTATCAGAATACCACAGACCAGGTAGTTTATAATGAAACTTCTCACTCACAGTTCTGGAGGCTGGCATGTCCAAGTTCGAGGGGCTCGCATCTGGTGAGGGCCTTCTCGCTGTGTCACCCAGTGGTGGGAAGCGTCATATGGCTGGAGAGTATGAGAGAGGGAGAAGGAGGGGGCTGAACTCATCCTTTTGTCAGGAACTCACTCCTGCCATAGTGGACCCACTCCAGCAATAACGGCATTAGTCCATTCATGAAGGCAGAGCCCTGAGGACCTAATCACCTCCCATCCCATTAGGCCCCACCCTCCCAACACTTGCATTGGGATAAAGTTTCCAACACAGGAACTTTGGGGGACGATTCAAACCACAGCAGCCAGTGGCATGTAATCTTTAACATAGAGCTCTGAATGAAGCACGAGGCTTGGGTTTGAGGATTAGAGCAGGCCTTGCTCCCTATCCCCTGAATTCGAAAGTCATAGATCAGTAGCCAATATACTTAGGAACAGAGAGTGGAGCTTCCAGCTTGCAACGAGGAAGAATTTGGTGAAGTCACCCACTTGATAAAGACAATGAAACTTCCTGGAGCTCTCTCTCATTCCAATGGACAGAACCAGTGCACTGAGTCAGGACCCCCCTAACAGGCCCCACCCTGCATCAACTTGTAAATGAGACCCAGTCAACACCTCTGCATTCTTGTTAGACAGCAGGCCCTCCCTAGGTGGTGACTAGAAATCAGGGAGTGGGTTGATTGGTGGAAATGTTTCCTCCTTGACATTTACCCACTTGGTGTTGTTAGACCAGCGAGCTCAAGTTTAAAGCCCTTCCATGGAGTCCTCACTCAAGGCTATGGTCAACCAGGAATGAGACAACCCCCTTCGGTGGGAGACACCAGCCACCACAAGGGAAACCCCTGAGGCGGCCTCTTAACCCTCACCACTGATTTTTATGCATTCCTGTGTCCAGGGAAATGGGCAGTTCTTCTTTGTGCTCTAGAAGCTTCTGAAAGGATAAAATAAGACACTTGGCCCAAGGTCATAGAGTCACCAAATATTGACCTCCTATTTTATTTCTCAAGTCAAATCTTTCATAGCCTTATAGATCAACCTGGCTCACTAGTACAGTAAGCACCTGGGTAGCACATGTACAATGCCCACAATATAAAAAATATTCTACATGGAAATCATATGAATCCCCTCTCTTTATTAAATTCCCTCAGAGACACTTAAGTTCCAGTAACAAACTCTCCCTATTTTATGTGTGTGTTGCCATGGAGAAAATAAAATCTCCCTTCCCTTGGGGAAATTAAAGTCCCAGAGAAATTAAAGGCCAGAAGTCACCATAGTTTTCTGATTGTGCTAACCCAGCTAGGGACAGCCATGCTTCTCCCTTCCCTGCCCCAGCCCCATCTTTCTCTGGCCGTTCTCTGCCCTTCGCTCTGCCCAGGATGCTGGTGCCCGGGACCTGCACCACTCGGGCCCCCTTGCTAGCTGGCTCCTCACCAGGTTTAGTCAGCAAGAGACACTGATAGGACACCGGCAGGTGGGAAGAGTCAAGGTGGAATATTTCTTCCAGCTTTGGCCACATTTGTAGCGGTGGCTGTGTACTTGAACAACTATGGATCTTCTTCAGCAGCCCCTTCTTCCCAGTTCTAGCTCTCACAGGCTAAGATAACACTATCTCCTCTCCTTTTATTTGAGGGGATTTCAAGGTTCGGGCTGATGCTTGCGATGGGTGCTTTAAACATCCTGGTTGTTTTGCCTAAATCTGGCCACACCTCTAAAAGTTCTTCCATGAGTCTTCTTCCTTTGAACCATTTGGGTTGCAGCCTCTTTCCTGCCGTGAGTTTGACCTCACACTCCCCAAGTACCTGGCACCTGACAGCCTGGGTAGAGCGGGCAGTGTTCTGGGATGTCCTCTGCTGGAGTGGATGTCATCATTTCAGCACATGTGCCATTGGATTAATTCCAGCTTTGAGTCTCATTTGTTCCTCTTTCCAAAGGGTACCCTTCCAAAGGCTAAACAGGACCTGCAGACATCATAGCAACAGCTCTAGACCCCATACCATCTAGTTATAACAATAGCGCTTCCTAAACAAGAGCAGTGATTCCAGAACACAGTATGTATTTCAGTCTCTAGACCCGCGTTGCTGTCACCAGCTGCAGACACTCACACAGATAAAGTGCTGTCTGGGGGAATTAGGTAGATGAGAAAGCAAAAGAAAAGAAAATCAGGGTTTCAGTTTCACTGGGATCCAGTTGTGGTTGTCAATAATGCCATTCAGCAATATTCATCCACCTTCGCCTCTCCAGGCTCTTTATGTGGGGGGCGGGGAGGACTGTATTTTTGGGTCCCTTGTGGTTGGGTGAGATCCTATGATTTCATCGATGACTTATGAATGGAAATGAATGGAAATGCTGTGTCTCTTTGGGGCTGGGAGACTCTCCAGAGTGTGTGTCCATCTGGCATTGTGACCTGCCAAGTTCAAATTGGTGGCTGTTTCACCTACCCGGGTCCCTGAGTGACAATGATGAGCAGAACACCGTCAACCCATCATGGACATGAAATATGAGAGAGAAATAAACCTTTGAGCCACCAAAATTTGGGGATTGTATGTTACTACAGTACAATCTAGCCTATCTTGACTGGTTTAGAATATTTTTTAACATAGAAGCACAATGAACTCACCGACCCCCGACCTTTACCATTTGGGTCTCTCCTAAGCCTTGCAGAAGCCCAACTTGAGCAACTATAGAAACTACCTGTGATTTCGTGAAATGAGTGTTTGGTCTTCATTCCAGTTTCCTGGCATGTGTACCTACGGCGAAAACCCTTGTAATGTCAAATAATAAGAGCATCTTGATAGTCATGCAACGACTGGTGGCTGGAGTTCCCTATGTGGCTTCAAGATCAGGATTAGTCACTCAGAAGACCAAGGCATGATTAGAGGGGTGGGGCTGAAAGTCCCTAAACCTCCTGGGAGGGGAGAGGGGCAGAAGGTTGAGCTGATCACTAATGGCCAATGATGTAAGCAAGCATGTCTACACAACGAAGCCTCCATAAAAACCCAAGAGGACTGGGTTCCTGGAGCTTCTGGATGGCTGAACACATAGAAGTGCCTGGAGGGCGACATGCCCATGTTGGGGAGGGCACTGAAGCTCTGGGCCCCCTTCTCTTATGCCTTGCACCTCTGTTCTATCTGACTGTTCATCTGCATCCTTTGTAATATCCTTTTGTAATAAACAGGTAAATGCATTTTTCCCTGAGTTCTGTGTGTCACTGTAGCAAATTAATGGAACCCAAGGAAGGGGTCAGGGGAACCCCCAATATATAGCCGGGTGGTCAGAAGTATAGGTGGCAATCTACTACTTGTAACCAACATTGGGAGCGTGGGACATTTTTGTGAGGCTGAGCCCTCAACCTGTGAGATCTGACACTATCTCCAGGTACATAGGGTGTGGCTTGAACTGAGTTGTAGAACAGCCGGTTGGTGCCTGCTGGGGGATTGATTGGCGTGCGTGGGGAGAAACCCAGAGGGGAAGTATTCCATGTTGACTTTTAAGAAAACAGAAAAAACACCTTTGGTTTTGCCAATATCTCAGACTGCCCCTAGTTCATGCTTCAAAAATCCAATGAAATACATTCAGGACCTCTGCTCTACATTCTACAGTGTTGTCTTATTTTAGCCTTTGGATTCCCCAGGCCTCTGTTGATTTTACTGCTCCAAAGGCAACAAAAAAATCCCTTTCCTCTACTATTTTTCCTGTAGCATCAGAACTGTAGTTTCCCTGAAGAGTAAAAAAAAAAACTCATGAGCATCATTTGAGAACAATTTTTTGAGATGAGGAAGGAAGAGTTATGATCACAAAAAGGCATCATGCCCATCAAAGATTAAAGGGCTTGTTTTGAATTGCACTTGCTCCAGCCCCGGCGAGAGCCCTGCCCTCTCCATGTGGAATGAGGTTGGCCTGCAAGGACTCATGGTGGTGCAGCCACTTCCACAGTCTAATGTCTCTGAGTATCTGCGACCCTAGAAAAGATGATTCTAACGCGGGCCAAGGAAAGATACAAGCTCTATTTATTTTAAGACCCTGGACCAGCTGTACATCAGAGACCCCAGCTTTGCAATATAATACTTGACTCTCAAATTCTGTGAATGTACTCACTTGATCTGCCATGATTACAGTTTAATAGCATTCAATGGTATTCCCATGGGACTCCAGAATGTCAGTCATCCCTCCAGCTTGGTGTTCCTTAGAAAAGGACAAGGAACTGGACCTGAATGCAAAGCAATAACTGGTTATTAAGTGGACTAGGACTTCCTCCTTCTGGTCTTACTCCTTGCAAAAGCTGGGTGGGAGGTCTAAGAGGGTGTGGCAGCCAGCTTCCAAGATGGTCCCCAGCGAACCCCACCTACTGGTGTTCCTACTCTTGTGTAGTCCCCTCCTGCTTTGTGCCAGGATTGGCCTGTGTGACTCATAGCATGCAGAAGAAGTGACATGCCACTTATGAAATTAGGTTATAAAATATACTGCAACTTCTGTTTTGGGCTCTTTCTTCCTCTTGGATCATTTGCTCTGGGGGAAGCTGACTGCCGTGTGTTTTGATCATGCGGGGAGCCCTGTGGTGAGAAACTGAAGCCCATGGGAAACTAAGACCTGCCAACAACCACGTGAGTGAGCTTGGAGCAGATCCTCTAGCCCTGGGTGCCTGGTGCCCAGTCAATAGCTTGACTACAGCCTCTGAGCCGGGACCATCAAACTAAGCCATGCCTGAAGTCCTGACCTTTAGAAACTAAGTGAGATAATAAATGTTTTGTTATTTTTAAGTTGACACATAATTATACATATTTAAGGGCTACATAGTGATGTTTGTTTTAATCTGCCAGATTTTGGAGTTTCTTGTTGCATAGAAATAGATAATAACAGGCAGTGGCTCTCTGAACCCTGGGACCTTCCCAAACCTCTGGTCACTTACACTGTACTGGGACTTGAAGCAACATTCAGCCTTCTGGTTATGCATTTTGGGTTTGAGAAGCATGGCCTTGGACACTAGTAAATGTGGCCCACTTATCAACTCTTTATTCTTTTAGGGGAAGGGGGTCAAAAGAATAGAAAAGGAATGAGTATACAAACAGATCTATAATAGGTAAAGGGGGGTTGAGTATTTTCACTTTTATATGTACCTACTCTAATACTACTCTTAATTATCTGTATATTTTTTGTTGGCTGAGCTGGGCCTTGCTCATTGTACAGACAACAACCTCACTCCCTTTCTCCCCAATGTACCTGTCTATGTGCATAGATACAGGATGAGAATTTTCGCTTTGTCACTTTGGGGAGCAATTTTGGTTGGAGAGGGAAGTTCAGGAAGCAAGCGCAGACAAAGGTGAGAGGTCCAAGTCCTATCTGGCCCTAACGGAGTGAGAGGTTAGACCTGCTCTTCATAAGAGACTCTTTTCTCCATCTTGCTGCTAGAACCCAGGAATCTGGGTATCTCTAGGATGTAGAACCCAGGATGCATGCCCCAGGAGATATCACATCCCCTGGCTCCCCGTTCCTCAGAGACAGGGCAGGTTGGAGTAAGTCCCCAGAAGTAGGGCAGCTGACACCCACTCTGAGTTAAATCCCCCCTTCTGAAGTACCTGGAGAGTGGTTTCTGTTTTCCTGACCATACTTTGTTAACATAGTCCCTATCACCTAGGAAATCAGAGAAAGAGGAAGATGAAAAGAATAAACATGATCTTCTAGAATAAAGTGGAGAGGAACTGAACAACTTTTAAATATTACAAGGAGCACATGGAGGCCATGGTTCTGGGCCTCTGGCCACCTGCCCTGAGTCTCCAGCCTGGTCTGGCCCAGGTGGTGTACATGTGTCTGACAGATCAGTGCTCTCGTCACCTGGCAGAGTAAAGGAGCCAGAAGCAGGAGATGCTTTCAGAAAAGAGTCACTTCAGGCAGAACTGAACACTTTTAAAAATGCATTGCTCTGCCTGTTTAGGGATTATTTCAAGCAGTGTCCCAGGTGAAGGTTTCCTTTGTGCTAGGCCAAACCTATGGTATGGAAAGAATACAGACCCTGTTACCTTGAATATTTAGTATTTTTTTACTGGAGGTTTAAAGCATAAAGAAAAATGAGAATGTGCAACACATGAAGCAACAATTCTTGGCTTCAGGAAAAATCAAACTAAGCTTATGTTGGTTTTACTACAGTTGAATTGCTTTTATAATTTGGCAAACAACCCCTACAGGAAGCCTATAATTTTCCTCCTAAAATGTGGTTTTATTCCTCATATTTTCCCCTTCATATTAATTTTAAAAAAATATGAAACTGAAAGCTTTATTACCAATACCGAAACCCATTTATGGCTCCGTGGTACATTTGATTAGATCCAAGCTGATGTTTGGTTTCTCATATTGCACCTGCAGAGAACCAAGTTTGCATTGGCTGCATGGAAGAGTCGGTCACATCTCTCCCTGGGAATGGGACCATCTTCATTTGAAGGTAAGGTGTGATGCACTGAAGTGAACTGAGGTTGTTTCACTTGCTTTAACAATTTTCTATAGAGCAAAATCTCCTGGATGCAAACAAAACAACAGTTGAGACTTACCCTATGGCGTTCTACTGCATATGAGCTTTTCAAAAAATAAAATGAATCAATAAACTGGAGTAACTTTTTTTACTTCCATATGGGGGAAGTGTACATAGCTATGGTAATAGACATACTCATAAGTCCCAGAATGTGTGTATTATGGTCAGTAATGTTTTCATACACTTGCAAATGTTGAGATAAAAGTCAAAATACTTCAGCCTTATACTACGTATGTATATGCAAAGTTCTGAGTGTTTATTTTATTCATTTTTAAAATCCTGTGGTTTTCAGTATGTGGTTGGGAGGACTTTTAATTCTTATTTGTGGATTATCTACCTATATTTACATTTTTGCCAAAATTCTTGCTTTTATTGTTTATAACGAGATTGGTCAGGACATTTAAATATTTTTAGAAATTAAAAAGTACAGAGTAAGGTCATATAAAAAGAAAACTCTTTAAATCATGCAGTGGGGATGCCTGGTACATTTGGGTAACACACATCTGATGCCCTGTCTGCCAATGACTTATTAAACACGGGCTATTGGCACTGAGTATTTAAGAATGTTTATTGTATTGAATGAAGAGAAAGAAATCTAGATTCAATTAGCTGTTTGGCCACTGCTTCTTTACATTTTAGGATCTGGTTTCCTCATCGGTAAGTTGAGAGTCTTAGATAAGACTTATAAGGCCAGGAGTAAACAAGGGTCTGTTTTAAAAAACTCTTTAAAGCTGAGAAAGCCCAGCCTCTCAAAGCCAACCACTGAACAGTTTCTCCTCTCCTAGCTGTAGGTCAGATCGCAGGTTCCCAGACTCAGCTGCACGCTGGAATCACCGCGGGAGTCAAACCGTTCCAATGTCCAGATCTCACTCCTGGATTCTGGCTTAATTGGCCTTGGGTGTGGCCTGTGCAGTGGGCGTTTTAGAAGCTCCCCAGGTGATTCTAATGTGCACCAAAATTTCAGAACCACTGGGCTCCGTCTTGTGTCAGAATCACCTGGTTTGCTTCTTACAGGTGCAGCCGAGTTTGAGAACCTGTGATCTGCCCTATAGCTAGTAGACAAGAAACTGTTAAGTGGCTGACTTTGAGAAGCTGAGGTTTCTCATCTTTGAAGCATTTTAAAGGTGCAGTTCTCCTGCTAATGGCTCAGATTCAGATTCAATGGGTGCAGGAGGGAGCCCCCAAATCTACCCATTTAACAAGTTCATCCAGCCCCCAGGGCAAGGGTTCTCAGAGCCACACTTTGAGAAGCACTGTTTAGATGCTAATCCTTGGGTGCTCATTTAAGGCTGTTTCCACGTACCTGCACCATAAGGAACAGCTTCTCTAGATTAGGATCCAGCCTGGGGAAGCTGGGAGAGGATGAAGAGCGGAAGGGAACAAGAGGCCCTTCCTTGCAAATGTTATAGACTGAAGTCTGCTTGAGAGAAATCAGGACACTGTTAAGACAGCCGGCTAAGGACAGTGGGAGAATCCCTCCAAATGCATGGAATCCCCTGTAAAAACAGACTCAGATCTGAACGGTATAGACATAATCACAGGAGACCAGGGTATAGGCCAGAGTGACTAAGGCTCAAGCTGCCTGTTCCTCCCTCACGACCCTGGGTTCTCACCTGTTGCTCTCAGTGAAGTGGACAGTAACATCCTGCAGTGAACCCTCTGACGCAGTGTCCCTGGGTGGATTCATCAGATCAGGTGCTCAGTGGGCTGGACTGTTCTGCTAGTCTGGTCTAATATGATCACCTCTATTGTCCAAGACACCCACTCCACCCAGGCCTCTAAGTAATGGTGGAGAGAACCAAAGGTGTGTGGTTGGGTGTAGAAGACATCACTGGTGCCCCGGCCAGGCTCCCTCGGCCCCTTGCATTTCAGAACATGCTGGCCTGGCCAGCCGTCCACCCATCAGCATCTGCTCCTCCTCCTGAGGACTTCCTCTTGCTCTGTCCTCACGCAGTGATCCGCACACACACACACACACAGACTAGTGGCCCTCGACTAATGACTGATGGGAATTGGTATCAGCTTCCCTACCTCTTGGGTGGGCTGACTCTGAGGCATGTTTCCCAAGATGGCTCTCAGAATTCCTCCACGGGATTAAGTTCCGATGGCAAGTAGGCAATTATGGTGTCCTGTGTTGGCTACGTCCCTTTTTTGTCTCACTTCCCCACTCCCTAACCAGTGTTTCCTGGGATTGCATCCAAAATAAACTATGTGCACTTGAATGTCAGTCTGGGTTTCTTCACAAACAGATGCTAAGACAAAGACATTGAGATTGCTGGCTTCTTGTAACTAATCCCCGTGTTTATAGCGCGGCTACGCCTGCATATTTCAATGTGACGCCCTTGGATAGAAACAAGCATTGTCTTTGGTTACATAGAAGGTTCCAGTGCTCAGATATCTGAACTAAACATCTTTAATTGTCAATAATACTCAAAGGGGTTCTTGAACTTTAGACTTTATATAAAGACAAGAAATTGGTTCTACAAATTGCAAACAATTTAATTTGTGATATACATAGTCAATCATTTTTGGAACAAATAGGCGTGAATAAATTTAAAGTGGCTGGTAGGCTATTATATTAAGCTTAGCTTACAAATGTCATTTCACGTTCTACACATGGCACGAACCGGGTATTGTTAATCCTTTGTGGTAGGAAATTGATGCCTCCCTTAAAGGACCTCCCCTTCCCCACCCTGGTCTGCATCACTTGCTGGCCCTCCCCTGGGCCCATGCTATTCCACACCCCTTACAGGCCTGTGGTCCACCTCTCTGTTGCAGTACAGAAAACAGACACAAGGTGAACTTTGTACGTACAAGGGATTACACGCAAATATTTGTTCCATGCTTTCATCGGCTGTTTTTATAGTTCCTGTGTTATCCATAATTTGCCACACAGACCTCTGATTTGGAGCACAGCAATTTATTTCCCTGCAACACACTTTGTGAAGTGACAACCACCAGTAAAGTGGCTCTCCTTTTTGGGTAAAAAGCCAATTCTTCTCGACTACTATCTGGAAGTCCTCCGTGCTGTGTGGGACATAAGTGAACATTTGCTGGTTGAACTGTGAACTTCTGGCAGGTCCAGAAGCCCATGTGTCTCTGGCATCACATGGCATGTGTGGACAACCCATGGCAAACACTGGGGTCTTCAGGGATATCATTCATTTTCTATATTTTCTCATCTCAGAGCCAACTGAAAGGTAAATACCAGGGACATCCCAGCAGAGATCGAGCTATAAGCCTCGTTGCTGGTGGAGGTGGACTGAAGAATGTGACTGGGTCCAAATCCCAGTCAGACTCCCACAGATTCTCCCCTCCCCCAGCCCTGCCAGTCCAGCCTTACACCCCTAGAGCAGCAGTTTGGCCTACAGAGCAGAGACAACATGCCCAGCATCAGCGGGAGGAACCTGCAGCCAGAGCACGGAGGGGCCCAGGCTCAGCCTACCAACTTCAGCCACGGGCGAGGCCTGCCGCAGGGTGCTGGACATGCAGCGGAGAGAGGGAAAGCCATGCCACGTAAGAGCACTGCCACGATGACCCTGCCCACGAGCGAAGCGTGGCTCTGAACAGCAACCTGTGACCTGCTGTGTTAGCTATTCCTCTCCTACGGAGCAGCGAGGGCGCTCAAGTGTGGTCCTTTCTTCTGTGGACCATCACCCCCTGCATCCCAAGTCCACTAGCTGGATGGACTTACTAAATCTCGTTCAATCTTCCCACTATCTCAGGGAGGAAGCGGGAGGAAGGGGATGCTTCCGTCTCTTTCACCCTTCTTATAAGGACACCAATCTCGTCATGCCCTCATCTAAGCCCAATTACCTCCAAAGACCATCACGTTGGGGGTCAGGGCTTCAGCATACACATCTGGGGGGACACAAACGTTCAGTCCCTAATAAGCCTCCTGCGCAAATTTTCTTCATCTGCCTCTCCACGTCCTTCTCTGTGCCCGGAGGCTGACCTTCGCAGACCACACCGCCCAGGTTCCCCGCCTCTGTCGTCTGCTGAGGTCAGGCCACGGGAAGCATGGGCAGGAAGTCAGCCGTTAGAAGGCCATGGCAGTGGGGTGTCCCTCTCCCTTCCCGCTGGGCATGGCTTGGGCAGTGGGCATTTCTCTGCAGCTGCAGCTCCTGTCAGGTGGCCACTCACGCACCAGGTTCAACAACACAGCTCCGTGGCCTTGGCCCCTGGGCTTGGAGTGGTAAAGGCGTGGCTGTCGCTTCTCCCCAGGTGCCATGCTGTCCCTTCCTGGTTTCCTCCATCTGCTCAAGGCTCTGCATACAGTCCTCCATTAAACTGCCTTCAGTCAAACCCTGCGAGTGTGCTGTGTTTCCTGCGGGAACCCTGATCCACGCTCTAAGTGATCTCCCTGCACACGGCAGGTCAGAGCCACTTTCCTGAAATGCAAATCTGATATTTGGTCCCCTGATGAACACTCCAGAGTGACTAACCACCTTTGGGCTAAAACCCAAATCCTGCATGGCCCCACAGGACCTGTTTATTCTCACATTTCCTTTTGTCGTCCTCCCCTTTGTTCATTCAGTCCAGCCAGACTGAACCTTAGTCAGAGCGGCTCCAAACCTCCTCCACTCGGGGTCACACATAACTGTTTTCTGAAATATACCTTCTTCCTCTTTTACCTTCCACCCTCATCCAAACCTTTGCCTGCATAGATCCCACTTGCACTTTAGGTCTCAGCTGGGGGGTCACCTCTTCTCCTATGAGCAGTTTGGATTAGACACCTCCCTTTAGTGTCCACAGCACCCACTTATTTGCCCGTAGGTCCCAACAAACAGATTTCCCTGCCTTTGCGAGCTCTCAAGTGTCCCATCGTCTCGCCAGTCACTGGAGCAAGGCCTGGCAAGAGAGGAGGAGGAAGAGGGTGCTTGATAGGTCAGTAATTACTACATTTGTTCATGGTCCTATTTCATGCAGGAATTGCCTCCTGCTCAGCCTTTAACTGTGGTATATAACTAAGAACCTTGTAGAAAAAGGAATATGATACATGACTCTCAGGCTGATTGGGATCCTCTGACCACAGGTCACCCTGTGACTTAATGCCGGTAGATGGTGCATATCCACGTGTTCTCAACCCCTGGGCAACTGAGAATCTATCCAAATATATACTCTTTTTGCAAAGATCTTAACTAGTAGGACCAGTTCTGTCATTGTTTAAAATCTCGGGTACATAGAATTGGATTATAATCTTGGTTCATAAGGCATTCATCATGGATCGTGAATAAACTGCCACTTATTTAACTATTTTTAATAAGGACTTATAAAATATTCCTATATCCCTCCAACTCCCCCAAAATCAAGATTTTGGCAAAAATCTACATCTGACAATGCGATTTTGTTCTTTCCATACCCCAGCTTGTCCTATTGTGGTTAACCACCATTCTGGATCCTGCGGGTATCACTGTCCTGCTTTCCTTTCTTTCTATATGATTTTATTACACCCATTCGTAGTCTTGAACATCCGTTTGCATTGTAGTTATTTTTAGTTTTATGAGGGCATCTTGATATAATATTATGCGTTATATATGTAAATCAGCTTTGGGGTTTATGTTTCCACCTTATTTACATTGTTAACGCTTATACGTATTGTTGTGTGTCACTGGTTATTTTCCTCACTGCTGAATAACCTCCTGCTGAGTAAACACACCAGAGTCTATCCATCCTCCTTCAGGGGACAGGTATTTGGGTTGTTTCCAGAGCCACTATGAACGCCGGTGCTATGAACAGTCTCGTACGTGTCTCCCGTTGTGTGTGTATCAGAACAGGTCACAGCATTCTTCAGTGACAAGCCACTCTCACAGTCTCGTCACCTTAAAATTGCAAAGGCTTGTTTGCCACCTATGCTACATGTCCTTCGTATTCAACAGGGAAGAACCCTGACTATACCCACTCAAGGACCCAGCTGACAAGACCGTCACCACCTCCAATGCTGACGGTAGCTGACAGAGGGAAAGAGAACTCTGAAGGATCTGGAACCAACATTTCAGTGCTCTGGCACACATGAGACGCTAGCTGATTTCCACTCAGCTCGTTGGCCAAAACCAGCCCCATGGCCCCACCCAACCACGAGGGGCCAGGATGCACATTTGACCAGAGAAGGGATCCATATATACTTGAGAAAGTTTGAATGTTCAGCTGTAGAATACCGAATACTTTACAACCCCGCAATTCCTCTCCTGCATACATACACAAAGAGTTTTGTGCATTGTAGTATTAATGCTGTCTTACAAAGTTAATGCTCATAACTTGACATAAGACATCTTGTGGATTCAGTTTTTCCTGCTCTTGGTACTGTCAGACTTTTAACATTTTTGCCAATTGAATGAGTATAAAATGGTGTCTCTTTGTGACCCTGACTTGCATTTTTATAATCACTAATAATGAACATCTCTTCATATATGATGTTTCATTTTCTGTGAAATGCACATTTGTGTCTTTTGCCCACTTGCTGCTTATTTGTAGGACTTTTTATATTCTGAATATTTTTCATTACTAGTATATATTATAGAAATCTATCTTTCACTTTTATGAATTAACAAAAGTTAATTTTAATAAAGTTTTAGTTTTCCTTCATAGTCAATGTTTGTGTGTCTTAGATTCTTTTCAGCTCCAAGGTTCAAAATTAAATCTTTATGAAAATACAAGTAGAAAATATGGGTGAATTATTTAATTCGTGTTAAATTATTGGGCGTGGTATGAGGCAGGGACCGAACTTTATTGTATTCTACAAGGTTAAAGTTTTCCAGCTATATCAGAAAGAATTCTTCCTTCCCCCATGACACTTCATCCCACTGTCGTGGCCTGTCTCTGGGGCTCTCTATTCTGTTCCATTTGTCAATTTGTCTATCCTGTCAATGTCAACCAGTTTAAACTGGCATGCCATAGCTATTCTGATATAGAAATATTGTTCTTTTACTGGACAACATATTTGGATATTTATTATTCCTATAAAATTTAGTCTTGAGTTGTGTAAAATTCCAGCATTAAGCCTTCCATCAATAAATGTGCTATAGCTCTCCATTTTAGATCTTTTATATATTTCTTAATTAGGGTTTATTTCCCTATAGAAATCTTACACAATTTTTGTTGGATTTCATCTTAAATCCTTGATTTTCTCTGATTGTGTTCTGAATAGTATCTTTTCTTAATTACATTTAGTTATTTGCTGCTGGTATATGGATATACAACCATATTTGAATATACTACGCTTGCACCTAGCCATCTTAATGCATATTATTTCTAATCATTTGTATGTAGATTACTTTCTTATACAAATATTTTCTTCTCCTTTCCAATCTTTAAGCCTGTATTTTTTCTCATTTTATTGTGCTTGCCAGGATTTTCAATACAATGTTGAATAAATTAGTGAAAATTCTTTTGTTTCTGATTTTAAGTAGAATGCTTTTGATGTTTCCCTACTTAATATTCTGCAACTACTTGTGAAAATTTTTATCACATGTTTTATCCTGTACATTTTTTGATGAGAGTTGTCAAGAACTGTGAAGGGGCTGAGATTTCACCCTACTTGCAAGCTAGTAAGTTAGCCTGCCCCAGTTTTATAGACGCTGGGAGAAGACACGAGACTCACAGGTAAGAGACATGGGACTTTGCTCATGGCACGACAGGCAGCGTCATCTTATGTTCACATCGGTTCCCCCTGGAAGGATAAGGGAAGCCGAGGTAGGTGCTGCATGTGTAGATGCGCATCGCAGCTAAGGAAACCTGAATCTTTTAAAACGGGCTACAAAGCAAACCAGTCCGACGTTTGGTCTGAAGCGAGACGTTATCTTTATTATACTGGATAGTAAGGTAACTCTCTGTTTCAGAAGGAGACACTATCTTTCAAGGCTATTTTCTATACAGTGATCCTTGAGAAGATAGTTTGGAATAAAGGTCATGGGAGCTTCTGCTCACAAGTTGTGCAGAAACAGAAGAGGTCCACGGGGAATTGTCTTTAACAAAAACTAAATCTCAAAGAGCTAAAAATAGAAATACCATTCGACCCAGCAATAGTATTATTAGGCATCTACCAAAAAGAGCATAAGACATTCTATTATAAAGACATCTGCACCCGAATGTTTATGGCAGCACAATTCACTATTGCAAGGATGTGGAAACCACCCAATTGCCCATCAATTCATGAGTGGATTATTAAAATTTGGTATATGTTCACAATGGAATATTACTCAATTCTAAGAAACGACAGGGAGCTAGCACCGCTTATATTGTCCTGGATTGAGCTTAAGCCCATTATCCAAAGTGAGGTGACAAGATCAGAATAATGGGCTCCACAGATACTCGCCATCGAATTGGTACTAATACTATGGTGCTCAAATGGTGATGGTGTTCACCAGAGATTCAGGGGTTGGGGGGTAGTCCCACATCTGAGGGATGTGGTGAACATTGTGGAGGGGAAGGGCATACCTCTAACCCTTGCTAGGGAGAGGCAAAGATATAAAATGTAACCAAAATGTTAAAAAAAAACATTTATTGGGTGTCGGGCAGGTGGGAGGGGGGAGGAGGGAGTGGGTACTTACATACATAGTGAGTGCGATGCATACCATCTGGGGGATGGACACACTTGAAGATTTGACTTGCAGGGGGAGGGGAGGCAAGGGCAATGTATGTAACCTTAACATTTGTACCCCCATAATATGCTGAAATTAAAAAAACCCAAATATTGTTAAATCTGTTGTGACATTTATGGGATTTCTAATATTAAACCATCTTGGAGGTGGGAGGATTGTTTGAGGTCGAGACCATCTTTATACATTCCAGATTGTGCCATTTTTTTCGTACACTTGGATGCAAAAATTGTAATAATGTTAGTAAACTAAATCCATGTTTATAAGGGTAAGTGGTCACAATTTGGTTTTTCCATAATGTTTTCCACTAGATTTGGTTGGGGCTGGTCTCCTGGAATGAGTTGCGAAATACCACCTCTTTCTATTGCTTGTATTCTGTAAAATAGAATGTGTTCCTCGACAGTTTGATAGAATTCCTCTGTAAAACCACACAGGCCTAGTCTTATCTTTAGAGAAAGGTTTTCAACCACTGTTTTTCAATATTTTGAATAGGAATATTTGAGCTTTTTATTTCTGTGTCAGTTCTGGTCAGTTGCCTTTTTCTAGGAATTTACCCATTTTTGTCTAAGTTTTCAGACTTGCTGGCCTATAATTGATAGTGTTTACTTATTCTTTTGAATCTTTAACTATAGCTACATCTCCATTGTGTGCATAGTATTGTGTCTTACTTCTTTATCTTGGTCAGTCATATCAGAGGTGTCTATTGTGTTATTCAACAATCCCATTTTGGCTTTGCTTGGCTTTATCTTATTGAAGATTTTTTAATTCATTTTCATTATTTCATATGATTTGAGCTTATTCTTATTTTCTAACTTCTTGACCCATTACCTTTCAACATTCTTCTTTTTAAACGATATTTAAGGCTATTAGCTTCACTCCCATGGGCTGTAATATAATTTTATCACCACTTAGTTCTAGGTATTTATATTTATTGATACATAGTATAAATATATATTTTGGGGGTACATGACATTCTGATATACTCATATAAAGATCAAATTAGGGTAATTGGGATATCACCTTAAATATTTTTCTTTATGCTAGGAGCACTTGAAGTCTTCTAGCTATTTTGACGTATACAATAGGTTATTAACTATAGTCACCCTACTGATCTCTTCAACACTAGGACTTATGTCCTCTAACTGTATGTTTATACCCATTAAATCAATCTCTCTTCATATCACTCCCTTCCTGGCCTGTGGTAACCACTGGTCTACTCTCTATCTTCACAAAATACTTTTTTAGCTATTACATGAGAGAGAACATGTGATTTGTCTTTCTGTGCTTGGCTTATTTCATTTTACATAATGACCTCTGGTTCCATTTATATTGCTGCAAGTGGCAAGATCATTTTTCATAGCGGAATAATATTCCACCATGTATATATACCACATTTTACTTATCTGTTCATGCACTGATGGGCACTAGATCAATTCCTTATTTTGGCTACTGTGAATAGTGCTGCAACAAACATGGGAGTGTAGATACTTCACTGTATTGATTTCATTTCTTTTGGATATATATCCAGTAGTGGAATTGTTGAATCATATGATAGTTCTATTTTCAGTTTCAGTTTCAGTTGAGGAATCTCCAGTTGTCCATTGTGGATAGTTTACATCCCAGCCAATGGTGTGCAAGTGGGTGAGATTTGCATTTCTCCGAATTAGTGATAAGCATTTTTTCCCATGTATCTGGTGGCCATTTGTATGTCTTCTTTTGAGAAATGTCTATTCAAATCTTTTGCCCATTTTTTGATTTTTTTTTTTTTTTTTTTTGCTATTGAGTTGAGCTCCGTATGTATTCTGGTTATTGATGATTTGCAAATATTTTCTCCCATTCTATGGGTTGTCTATTCACTTTGTTGATTGTTTCCTTTGCTGTACAAAGCTTTTTAACTTGATATGATCCCATGTCTATTTTTGCTTTTGTTGCTTGTGCTTTGAGGCTTTACACAAAAAATCTTTGCCCAGACCAATGTCTTGGAGCATTTCCAATAGTTTTCTTCTAATATTTTCAGGTCTTACATTCAAGTCTTTAACCCATTTTCATTTTTGTGTATGGTGAGAGAGAACGGTCTAGTTTCATTCTTCTGCATGTGGTTATCCGGTTTTCCCAGCACCACTTGTTGAAGAGACTGTCCTTTCCCCAGTGTATGTTCTTGGTGCCTTTGTCAAAGATAAGTTGGCTATAAATGCATAGATTTATATCTGGTTTCTCTGTTCTGTTCCATGGTCTTTATGCCAGTACCCTGTTGATTTGTTGACCATAGCTTTGTAGTATATTTTGAAATACCTCTAGCTTTGTTTTTTTTGCTCAGGACTGCTTTGGCTATTTGGGGTCTTTTGTGGTTCCATATAAGTGTTAGGATTTTTCTTCTATTTCTGGGATGACCACCACTGGTATTTTAATTGCTTTAGGTGACACTGACATTTTAATATTAATTCTTCCAATTCATGAGCATGGAATCTTTTTGTGTTTTCCATTTATTAAAGTAATTTACAGTTTCCCTCATATAAGTCTTTCCCTTTGGTTAATTTCTAGGTATTTTATATTCTTTGTAGGTACTATAAAATGGGATTGCTTTCTTGATATTTTTGATTGTTTTCATATACAAGTGATACTGGTTTTTGTATATTGATTTTTTATTCTGAAACTTCATTGTATTTGTTTTAGTTCTAACATTCTTTTGGTGGCATATTTAGGTTTTAAGATGTCATCCTTGAACAAGGCTAATTTGACTTCTTTCCAATTTGGGTGCCCTTTATTTCTCTCTTAATTACTCTGGCAAGCACTTCCAGTATTGTTGAATAGAAGTGGTGAAAGTGGACATCCTTGTCTTGTTCCAGTTTTAAGAAAGACAGACTTCCCGTTTGTCCTCATTCAGTATGCTTGTTGTCTATGGGTTTGTCATATGTGGCCTTTATTATCTTGAGGCATTTTCCTTTTATACTCAGTTTGAGGGTTTTTACCATAAAGAGATGTTGAGTTTATCAACTGCTTTCAATATTTTTGAAATGATCATGTGGTTTTTGTTCTTGGTTCTATTAACACAATGTATTACATTTATCAATTTACATATGTTGAATCATCCTTGCATTCCTGAGATGAATCCCATTTGATCATGTGGAATGATCTTTTTCAGTGTTTTATTGAATTTGGTTTGGTAGTATTTTGTTGAGAATTTTTGCATCTACGTTCAGTGTTCTTGGCTTGTAGTTTTCCTTTGTTGTGTCTGTATCTGGTTTTGGTGTCAGGGTAAGGCTGGCTAGATTTGGAAGTATTTCATCCTCTTCAATTTTTTTGAAGCGTTTGAGCAGAATGGTATTAGTTCTTTAAATGTCTGATAAAATTCAGCAGTGAAGCCATCAGGTCGTGGGCTTTTCTTTGTTGGAAGACTTTTATGGCTTTGACTTCATTATCCATTATTGGTTTGTTCAGGTTTCTAATTCTTCATGGCTCAATCTTGGCAGGTTGTATGGAATTCAGGAATTTATCTACTTCTAGGTTTTCTATTTGCTAGCATGTAGTTAGTTCTTCACAATAGTCCCTAATAATCTTTTGTATTTCTGTGGTCTCAGTTGTAATGTCTTTCCATTTGACTTTACTTGGGTCTTCCCTCTTTTAGTCTAAAGGTTTGTTGATTTTATCTTTTCAAATGATCAACTTTGTTTTGTTGTTCTTTTAGTCTCAACTTCACTTATTTCTGCTCTTTGTTATTTCTTTCCTTCTACTAGTTTTGGGTTTGGTTTGTTCTTGCTTTTCTAGTTCCTTAACATACATGATTTAGATTATTTGAAGTCTTTCTACTTCTTTGATGTAGGCCTTTTTTTGTTATAAACTCTCATCTTAGTACTGCTTTTCCCATATCCCACAGATTTGGGTATGTTGTATTTTAATTTGTTTTAATTTCAAGGCAAATTTTCTTAATCTTTCCATTGACCTTTTGATTTTTCAGGAGTGTGTTTAATTTCTATGTGTGGTTTAAGGTTCTTTTGTTGATTTCTAGTTTTACTTCACTATGGTCCGAAAAGATGTTTGATATAATTTCTACTTGTTTGAATTTGTTGAGACTCATTTTTGTGGCCTAAGAGACAGCAGTCCCCAACCTTTTTTGCACCAGGAACTGGTTCATGGAAGACAATTTTTCACAGACTAGAGGTTAGGGGGAGGGTGGAGCAGAGCTTAGGCAGCGATGTATGGCCCGTCACCTAACAGGCCATGGACTGTGGCCCAGGGGTTGGGGACCACAGGCCTAAGATATGGTCTATTCTGGAGAATAGAATAGACCATGTGCTGATGAGAAGAATGTATCTGCAGCAGTTGGGTGAAATGTTCTGTGTCAGGCCCATTTGGTCTGGTGTGTAGTTTAATTCTTTTTGTTGATTTTCTTTCTATTACTGAGAGAGAGTGGGGATTGAAGTCCTCTATTATTGTATTATAGTCTATTTCTCCCTTTTTTTATTTCAGCATATTATGGGGATACAAATATTACGGTTATATATATTGTCCATGCCCCCCTCTCCCCTTGAGGCAGAGCTTCAAGCGTGACCATCCCCCAAACGTTGCATATCTCACTATGTTTGTGTATACCCATCCCCTCCTCCCCCCCCACCCACCTGACACTTGATAAATGTTATTCCTATATGTCCACTTAGGTGTTGATCCGTTAATACCAATTTGCTGGTGAGTACATGTGATGCTTGTTTTTCCATTGAGATACTTCACTTAGTAGAATGGGTTCCAGCTGTATCCAGGAATATACAAGAGGTGCTATATCACCATTGTTTCTTAAAGCTGAATAATACTACATGGTATATATATACCACATTTTTATTAATCTACTCATGTATTGATGGGCACCTGGGTTGTTTCCACAATTTTGCAATTGTGAATTGTGCTGCTATGAACATTCGAGTGCAGGTGTCTTTTTCATAGAGTGACTTTTGTTCTTTTGGGTAGATGTCCAGTAATGGGATTGCTGGATCAAATGGTAGATCTACTTGTATCACTTTAAGGTATCTCCATATTGTTTTCCACAGAGGCTGAACTAGTTTGCAGTCCCACCAGCAGTGTAGGAGTGTTCCTCTCTCTCCGCATCCACACCAACATTTATTATTTGGGGGCTTTTTGATAAAGGCCATTCTTACTGGAGATAAGTGATATCTCATTGCAGTTTTGATTTGCATTTCCCTGATGATTAGAGATGTTGAGCATTTTTTCATATGTTTTTTGGCCATTATTCTGTCTTTTGAAAAATTTCTGTTCATGTCCCTTGCCCACTTTTGGATAGGGTTGATTTTTCCTTGTTTGATTTTCCTGAGTTCTAAATAGATTCTAGTTATCAGCCCTTTATCGGATGTATAGCTTACGAAAATTTTCTCCCATTCTGTGGGTTGTCTGTTTGCTCTCTTGACAGTTTCTTTGGCTGTGCAGAAGCTTTTTAATTTGATCAGGTCCCATTTGTTTATTTTTGTTGCTGCTGTGATTGCCTTTCGGGTCTTCTTCATAAATTCTTTGCCTAGGCCAATGTATTTCTCCCTTTAGATATATTAATGTTTGCCTCACATATTTGGGTGCTCCAGTGTTGGGTACATAGATATTTATAATTGTTATATCCTCTTGCTATAGTGCTTACTATAAAGCTTATAAAAAACAAAGGGTATAACAAGTTATTTGTCTCTCTTAATGGATTTTCGATAAATTTGGTCTTTTAGATTTTATACTAGAATTGTGAGTGGATGGCACACCACAATTGTAGTATTCTGGGTTTGTGTACTTTTAAAAATGGGTTTATGCTTTCCAATTTTTGCACATTAGTGAGTTTTTCTCTTGGATTAAAGGACTATTTTGCATTTCTTATAGGACAGGTCTGCTGATGGTGAATTCTTGCTTTTTATTTGTCTGGAAAGACTCTCCCCTTAACATTTGAAAGATAACTTTGCTGGATACAGTATTCCTGAACGGCGGGTTGTTTTTTCCCTCAGCACTTTGAGAAAGTCATTCTGCTCCTCCTTAGTCTGTTGCCAGATGAATTGGGGTTCCTTTATATATTTGCTTCTTTTCTCTTGATAGGATATCTCTTTCAAGATAGGATATCTCTTTCAGGATACTATGTCCTTGACCTTGAGAGTTTGATTGACTTGGGGAAGTCTTATTTGTGTCAAATCTGTTTGGTGTTCTGACCTTCCTGAACCTGAGTGTTTATTTTCCTCAAGTTTTGGAAAGTTTTGTTATTTCTTTGAATAAGCTTTATGACCATTGCTCTTACTCAACTCTCTTGGACAGCAATTCTTAGAATTGGTCTTTTGAAGTAATTTTTTATATCTTGCAGGCATTATTTTTTCCTTTTTTCTTCTCTTTATCTTCAAATAGCCTGTCTTTGAGTTCACTGATTTTCTTGATACATTCTGCTGCTGAAAGCCTCTTAATTCAAACATATTTCTCAGTTCTAAGATTTCTGTTTGATGTTTATTTCAATCTCTTCATTAGATAGATTTGTGTTAAATTCCTGAATTGTTTCTCTGTATTATTTTGGAGATCATTGAGTTTTTTGAATTCTTGGTCAGAGAGCTTACCATCTAATTAGGGTCAGTTCTTGCTTTGAGGTCATGGTTCCTCTGTTAGATGTTATTCACAAGAAACAGAAATGTCTAAACATTGAAGGATTACTTTATTCCAGTCTTCTGTCTGGCTTGTTTTGGTTTTGAGTGGATATGATTGCTTAGAGATTCTTTGTGATTTACCTGTTGAATTTTTTCCCCACTAGGTCGCTACATCCTTTTTTGGCACTAGATGGCACCCTAAGCCCAGGTTTGCCTTGGCTTTACGGAAGGATCAAAGTGCTGCCCATCATGAATGGGGGAGGTCCTAAAGAGGATATCCTGGCAGCATAAGGCAGCTTGTTAGGGGTTCAGTTCCCAGGAGTGGAACGTACCTCCTACAGAATAGTGCTACTGAACAGCCAGTCTGATTTTGTATCTCTTTTGGCTGAGTTACAGAGCAGAGTATTCAAGGCTGGGTATGGTAGTTCCACCTCCCCCTGTTGTCTCTGGCTGTCCTCAAGGACATTTCTCCCTTCAGCCACTCACTATGCTTCTCTTGAGAAAGGGACAGGTCTCTTTCCAGGGGATCCAAAATAGTGGGGAAACTGGTTGCCCATCTTGATCTAACTTTTTCTAGAATAGAAAGTGAGTTGAGGGGAAATTTTCTCATGCTTGGGGCCAAGAAGATCTGAGGAGGGGCATTGTAGATATGAAATCCCATTCTTTTACTGTCTGTTTAGAGTTTTCATTTTCGTGTCCCTGGAACTGTCATCTTCACATATTTGAGTTCTAGCATATTGCTGGTGATAATCTCAGCCCTGTGTATTTATTTTTGGTTTTCTGTGTTGGGGGGTGGTGGTGTTGGTGAAATCAGCTTGCTTCTACGCCACCATTTGAAACTGGGAAAACCAGTTCTGGGTATTTTTGAATTTCCATTATAATTTCTTATTTCATCTAAGTTTTTAAGACCATCAGATTTCTCAGCAGAAGACTTACGGGTCAGGAGTGAGAGAATATATTAAGAACGATTGGGAGGGAGGGGAAATGTCAACCAAGAATATTACATCTAGCAAAGCTGTCCTTCAGAAATGAAAGGGATATGAAGACTTTCTCAGTAAAACAAAAGCTGAGGGTCAATTGATCTTCAAGAAAGGTGCCAGGAATACAAAGTAGAGAATGGATAGCTTCAATAAATGATGGTAGGGAAAGTGAATATTCATATTTAGAAGAATCTCAATGAACCATTATCTCACACCATCTACAAAAATCAACTCAAAGCAGATTGAAGACTTAATACCTGTAACCATAAATCTACTAGAACATGGGGGGAAAGCTTGACATTGGTCTGGAAAATAATTTTTTTTTTTTTGGCTATGAGACCAAAAACACAGGCCACAAAAGTATATACAAGTAGGATTGAATCAAACTAAAAAGCTTCTGCAGCACATCAAAGAAAACAATCAGAGTAAAAAAGTAACCCACAGAATGGAAGACAATATTTGCAAGTCACATGTCTGATAAGGGAATATTTAAAATATAGGAGCTCAAATAACAGGAAAATAGTAACCTAATTGAAAAATGGCCCAAGGACCCAAGTAAACATGTTTTTTTTTCAAAGACATTCAAATGACCATCAGGTATATGCAAAGGTACTCAACATAACTAGTCAGGAACAGACAAATCAAAACCACAAAGATATCTCTTTATACTTATTTCAGCATATTGTCGGGGTACAAATGTTTAGGTTACATGTGTTGCCTTCCCCCCTTCTAAGCCCCTGGAGTCAGAGCTTCAAGCGTGTCCATCCCCCAGATGGTGCACATCACACTTATTATGTATGTATATCTCCTTATATTTATTATGGCTATCAATAAAAAGACAAGTTAACAAGTGTTGGTGAGGATGTAGAGAAAAGGGATCTCTTGTATACTCTTGGTGGGAATGTAAATTAGTACAGTCATATGGAACAGTTTGGAGGTTCTACAAAAAGTTAAAAATAGACCTACCATATGATCTATCTGGGTATATATTCATAGGAAATAAAAATCAGTTATCTTGAAGAGACACCTGCATCTCCATGTTTATTGCATTATTCATAATAGCCTAGATATGCAGACAACTTAAGTGCTTGTTGACAAATGAAGATGAGATGTGGCAATTACATACAATGGGATATTCAGAATAGTTCCTTAAAAAAGGAAATTCTGCCAATTGTAACAACATGGATGAACCTGGAGGACATTATGCTAAACGAAATAATCCAGAGACAAATTCTGCGTGAGCTCACTTATATGGATTCTAAAACAGTCAAACTCAAAAGCAGGGAATAATTATGAACTATAGGCGCCATATTGTACAATGTCTTATTCTTGAAAGTTGCTAAATAGTTTTGAGTGTTCTCACCATAAGAAATGGTATGTCTGTGAAGTGATACATGTTAGCTTGATTTAGCCATTCTATAATATGCATTCCAAAACATACAGTATGTAATAAATACATGCATTTTTAATTTATCAACTAAAAATAAATAAAAGCCATATGTAAAAAAGAAAATGGAATGGTAGTTGCTTGTGGATGGGTGAAACGAGATGCTGGTCAAAGGGTACAAACTTAAGCAGGATAAATAAGTTCTGGAGATCTATTGCACAGCATGGTGAGTACAGTTGTTAATTTATTGTACACTTGAAATTTGCTAAGAGATCTTAAGTGTTCTCACCACACACACAAAATTGCATCTATTAATATGAGGCGATTATGATAGCTTGATTGTGGTAATCATTTTGTGATGTGTATCAAAACATCACATTGTATACCTTAAAGGTGCAATTTTTATTTGCCAAGTATACTTTAATAAAGTTGGAAAAAAACTATATGAACTTGACAAAACTATTAGATATTTTATGGCAAGCGTCTAAGGTCTTGCTTTCCTGAGAATATTTAAATCATGTGTCTTAGGTATTGTTATAGACACACAAAACAGACTGAGACTGGTTATAGTGAACAAATGTATTGGCTCACAGTTCTGGAAGCTGGGATGTCCAATATTGAGGTGGCATCCGCTAAGGGACTTCTTGCTGCATCCTCACATGGCAGGAGAGGGTGAGTGAGAGGTGATAAAAGGGCAAACTCATCCTTTCATAATATCACCAATTTCACCTATGAGAGTGGGGCCCTCTTGGCCTGTACCTCTTACACATCCCACCTCAATACTGTTACAATGGGAATTAAGTTCCAACATGAGTTTTGGAGGGGACAAACCACAGCAATTAGCTTGGCTGGATATATTTTTCTAGAAAGTACCCCGTACTTTTCTAGAAAGTAATTTTTAACACTGAATGCAAAAAGACATTCAAAGTAATGTTGAATGTAAGAATCTTTCTCTAAATTTTCTATTGTTTAAAATATTATTTCATAACATGACTATGAATTTTTTCTGTTCCCTCTTCTTTGGCATGCTATAGGCTCTTTCAATCCAAAGTATCCTCAGATCAATTTCTGAGAAGTTATCACCATTTAAATATTTCCCCACTCTCCTTTTCATTGAGCTCTTTCTAGAATTCCTATAGTCCTGATGTGAACACTTATTTATTCCTTCTCATATTCCCTCAGTCTGATCTTCCAATTTGTTAAGTCATTTCTCATCTGTATCAATTTTTCACCTTTATCTCATGTGCTTATTTCAGTTACTATACTTTCATTACTATTATTGCCTGCTTTTTGGTATTTTCTTGTTCCAAATTGTGAAGTCTCCATCTTTAGTATGTTTATTAGGCAAGTTTCAAATTCTTGGTCTATTTTTCTAATATTTCTTTTGGTAGAACCTCTTACCCAGCATGTATGTGCACATGTGTTTCAGCGGTTGACTCCCCAAACTCATTTTGAACTTTGAGCTTATTTCCCCGTAGGGTTTTCATTCTTCATGTCAGTGAACACTTGTGGGAAAGCCTAAAGTCCAGTCTAGGTTGCCCAGGAAGAGCTCAGGGGTCGTGGAGGGGACACCTCTCATGTGGAGTGCTTCAGGTACCAGGAACTCCCCATCAACTACTGCTTTTCTCTCCTTGGAGAAAAGCAGAATGAGGAGATATTTTTTAAATCCCCCAGTCCTGGTAGGAGGTGAAGTTTGCCAGAAGGAACTGCCTGAGTCAGTTAATCCCTGATTTTTGCACTGCTTGTCATGAGCATGGGGCTTTCCCGCTGCCCTGGGTTTAGCTGTGAGGCCGCTGCACGGCATCATGCAGGTACTCTCTGCTGCACCACAGTAGCGAGAAAATGCAAGAGCAGGATTCTAACAAGTTTTCCTATTTGCGCTCTCCTATTCTCCCATAACATGCCCACTACACACAGGCCCTATGTCCCACCCCCGTGCCCCCCACCCTGCCTAGGGTCTCCTTGCTTTCCTTCTTTGGTGTTTCCTGCTTTAGTGTCTCCAGTATTAGTTTTGGAGGAAGGAACGATCAACCAGCTAGTTCAGCCCCTTGATAACCTCTGCTGGCTCATCTCTCTACCTACTAAACCTGCATGCGAGGGGTAGGTATTTCTCACCTACTTCTGATGGAGAAATTATGGTGCATGGGATTCAGTGACCAGGTCAAAGGTCAGTGTCCTCCACACCCAAACTGTCCCACTGAGGCCTGGGCTAGTCCCCCCTGACATTGCACCTGCAAAGGTCTTGAGCTCCTCCCTTCTACTTCCCTGCCTCTCACCCCAAGGTGAAGAAACACATGGCTTGGCTGGGAACCACATTCCTGTCACCTCCCACCACACCCCACATGTGACTGAAGATGCCTTTTCTCATGCAGTTTTAGTTAGGTTTCCCCAAGCAGGCCACATGGATTACAGAGTGGCCACCATGAGGCTCCGCCCCACATGGGTTTCCAGCAAGACACATGTGCCAGGCCCAGCCTGATGAGAATGGAACCAAGACATGAATGGGCAAGTAGCCATTTGGTGAATCTAAGCCTACCTGAAACTCCATTGCATGATCCCTATCTACCCTGAACCCTCAAGCTGGAAAACCCTCCCTAGTTCAGCATCTCCCAGCTAAGTATTTTCTTCACCTCCTTCTCCTCTCCCCCTTTCCAAACTTGTCAGTTCCTGGTTCCATCTTCATTTTTGAAAGAACCATCTGTACTGCCAGAAACAATAGATGCAAGCAGGTTAATGGCTTTCCCCTTCAACACAGGTGCTATCTTGTTAAATGCTCAGATTTCCATAAGAGTGGTGGAAATATCTAGAGGTATATAGGTAGATACCTTGGAGAAGGCACATATTAGATGTTCTTTTCTTATGACCTGGTGTTGATTCTCAAAGGCGGCTGGCATGGAGGAGACAGCCTAGCAACTGGAGCCAGGAGGAAGAGCATTTGGGGCCTTTAGCACACCTGCAGGGATGAGTCTGAGCATAGGTAAGAGCTATAGAGAAGCTGTGGTCTCGCCCATTTCTAGATCCCTGAGGCTGCTCAATCCCGGACTGCACACACCTGCAGGCCTTCCATGTCTGACTACATTGCTTGAGAGAGCCAGGAAGGCAGTGGGAGGAGGGATGGTGGGATCCATACTTGGCCTCCAGCTGCTCACGCCAATGTCGTGGGCTGGCCATCAGCTGTCCTGGGGGTGCAAGCACACGGCGGCTGCCTTCACTCTTCCCAGTATCCCCACCTGACTGAAGCAGGTAGGGAGAGCAGGAAGACAAGTCTTGGATGTGTCACTGAACGAGGCACTTCCTTTTATTCTCCTACTTGCCCACCCCTATAGCTGTGTCAGAACTCCGGCCATTCCAATATGCCAGGAAGCCAAATGCCACCGAGTGTATTGGGCTGAGGGTACCACATGCTTCTCCTACCTAAACCTTGTTTAAACAAGCCTCCTCCTAAATGCATTTCAGCCATTACCTATGAAGGCTTCTAGTGATCTACCCCCTTTCTCACCCCCTTTCCAGGAGTGAAAACTGTTCTATTTACTAATGGTATCTATAAAGCGTAAGATACAGAATACCTCTCGTACCACATGACCGTGGGTAACTACTCCCCTTTCTAAGCAGAGTTTCTTAAAAGCAAGGAACCCCTCCCTCCGTCTCCCCATCCCCAGTGCCCAGCATGGCAGCATACCTTAAGCTATTTCTGTAGGGCACAAGGCTCAGAGTCCCCTCTCCTTATTCATCCACAGGCCTAGGGTGGCAACAGCTCCACTGTCCTTTGTGATTTCTTTCTACTCCACCCTTGCTTTGTAAAGAGCTCCCTTACAGATAAATAAGCCTTACTCCAATTCTCACACTACAAGTGAGCTGTCAAAACCTGGACTGAAATTATAAGCTATATAAATTCTAATAGTTTTTATAAGATATATCTTATAATTTGTATCTTATAACTAAGCTATATTTATAACTTTATAAAATAGTTATAAGTATTCTTATACTCTGAATAAGGTTTATTTTACTATCTATTTCTTCTAAAAAAAAATCAATGTATTAAGGGACCTCTGATCCAACACGGCATATCAGAGAAAGCGAGAAGACAAGATAAGGCACCTGACCTGCTCGGGGCGCTAACCCCACCCTAGGGACAAGCATCCACGTTTCCTGGTGGTGAGCAGCAATGTCCGCGCCTGGCCCTAGCACCGCTAAGCATGGGGCCAGCCACACGCAGACTGGGGTCTGATGGAGGAGCCGGCCCCTGCTGGGACCTGGCCGTGCTGTGGGCAGCCGTCCTGCTCAGGCTCCGCCATGTGGCAGGGTCACTGAGCAGCAGGGTCACTGAGCAGCAGCCACCTCCAGCCCAGGCCACGTGAGGCAGAGGAGCAGGGCCTGCTGACCCGGTTGTGGGCTGCGTGGGCTCCACACAGGCGCCTCTCTTCCGAGGTCTCAGAGCCACCCAAATGGCGCCGATGTCCTTATTAAATATTCAGACTTCATTTGCTGGAGCAGCATGGAAGGTGCAATTAGATTTTATAGGAAAAGATGCTCCTGAGGAGAACAAGTTCCTCTTGTACCTGAGGATGCTTTTCTTTTCTTTCCAAGTGTTTCCACGGGGAGCATCTTCCTGGGGCCCTAATTGTGCCTCAGGCTGGGCTACAGCTAGCTGAGGTGTGGCGCTGGCTAGGGGAGACGCTACAGGTCCCGCAGGAATGGAGGGGGCACGAGCAGGTGGGAGGGGGTACAAGAGAAGAGGTGGACAGAGGCAGGGATTGTAGACAAATAGGCTCTTGCAGTTTGGGCCTGTTGTCTACAACTGGGGAAATCTTGGTTGATATTTACAAGCTTACAAGACACTTTTCATTCTTACTAAACCCTCAACAGATCTGGAAGGTCAGATGAGCAGTTATAAATTAAACAAGCTTAGAGAGTTTTGAGAGCATTTCTCCAAAGTTATACACTGCAAGTCTGATGACAGCTCTTCCTATACCAGGGTCACCCCCTCTGGTGGCCCGGTGTCCTCTCCGCCCACCCTTTACTCCAGACATGGTTGTCGCACCAACTCTGGGCAGTGGTACAGCCCCTCCTGGTCTGCCCAGGGGTTTCCTTCACTCCTGACTCCCGCATGCACAGCTGGGAGCAGCCAGGCAATGAGCAGTTCACATCCAACTAGGCCACTGTTGACCAGCGAGGGAAGGCAGATGGGAAATGAATGGTCCCCTCTCCTGTCCCTTAGATGGAAGATGCTGGAGGGTCCTGCTACAGGTCCAGGAGGGTCCCAGTGAGTGCACACCTCACCAGCTTGCTACCTGACACGTGCTTGTTTTCACTTCCCCTCCTTTCTGGTTTTACTTAGTTTCCCCTTGCTAAATTTTCCTAGAGTCACTCCTCAGACTGAGTTGCCTCCAAACGAGCCCTTGCTTCGGGCTTTGACCTGTGTCTTTAACACTGAGACATCAATTCCTCCTTCTGCTAGGTCAGGCGGTGAGGGTAGAAGGACTGACAGATAGTAATTAGCAAAGTATTTGTTTCCCATGGCTGTTAGAACAAGTCGCCACAAACTGTGTGGCTTAGAACAAGTTTATTCCCAGTCTGGAGGCCAAAAGTCTGAAATTAAGGGGTCAGTGGGGCCATGCTCCCTTTAAAGGCTCTAGGGAGATTTTCTTTACTACTTCTAGCTCCTGAAGACTGTGTACCTTGGCTTGTTGCAGCGTAACTCCAAGCTCTGCCTCTACCCTCACATAGCTTTCTTGTGTCAAGTCGTCTTCTCATTTTTCTCATAAGGTTGTCAGTCATTAGATTTAGGGCCCATCCTAAGTCCAGGATGATCTCATCTAAAGATACCTAATTGTAACTGCAAAGATTCTATTTCCAAACAAGGTCACGTGCTCATGCTCTGGGAGTTGGGACTTTGATATATCTTTTTAGGGGGGCCACCATTCAACCCACTATCTTATATCTTTGCAGAAAATATGGAAATATACGAAGCACCTTGAGCTGAGAGTCTCAGGATCTGAAAACCTAGAGCAAAAGGTAGAAGAGAAGGTGTGATCCCAAAGACAGTGCTAGATACGCCAGGTGGAATGGTGCAGATGTAGCCAAAGTCAGACGCTGAGAAGGCACCCAATATGCCCAGTGTGAGGGCACCTCACATGCAGCCTGAGGCCTGGTCCTGCAAGGGACAGCAAAGCAAGAACAAAGTGTGCAAGCCTGGGATTGCGGGCTGGCCAGCTGTGGGCAGATAGGAAGTTTAATATTCAAGCCCCAAAGAGGAAACAGGCATCTTCTAGAGTAAATGGTGGCAGGGTGTCAATAAGATGGAAATACAAGGCCCCTGGATATTTTTCTGGACAGAAAGTATACAATATTGAGAGCCTGGGTTGAAGGGAAAGAAATAGAAAAAACAGGCTATGAGCATTGGCAGTCCAGGAGTTGGGCATTGTTAGGAACTGTCCCAAATCTAATTAAAACCGTATAACATCACAACTAGAGATTTAAGTTGCAATGCATTGAGTATGGACACATATACTGTTATATATTTTTTAGAACTCAGAAAAGCATAACTGTTGCCTGTAATTAAACCAAAGGAAAAGAGCCAATTATATTTAATGTCTACAAAAATGGATTTGTCCTCTAATGTTTTTAATTCACACTTTGCATTTTCCTGTGTCAAAGTACATTTCAACATTAATTTTTTCATGGCCGTGGAACATTCTGTTGTATAAAGCTACTATAATTTAATCATCTTACTGCTGAGCATTTAAATTGTATATCTTTTTCTATTATAAGTACTGCAATGACTTTATATGCTTGTTTAATGACAAATTCTCAGGAAAATTTGCTGAGTTAAAGGGCATTTGTCCATTTGTTCTCAAGCCTAATCTTTCATGGAGGTAAAGTTTACATATAGAGAAACGCATAGATCTTAAGTGTACAACACAGTGAGTTTTAACAAAGGCATATACCTATTTAACCACTCAGTACATAAACTAGTTATGTGTCAATCATGGGGATACATTCTGAGAAATGTGTCTTTAGGTGATTTAGTCTTTGTGCCATCAGAGTGCACTGACACAGACCTAAGTGGTATAGCCTACTGCTTTCTCAGGCTACAAACTTGTATAGCGGGTTATTGTATTGAATGCCGTAGACAGTGAAAACAATGGCAGGTATTTGCGTATCTGAACTAAACATAGAAAAGGTACAGTAAAAGCATGGTATTACAATCTTACGGGACCACCTCATATTCAGTTTATTGAGACCAGAATGTCATCATGCAACGCATGACTACGTTTCCATCACCTAAGCTCCCTCATGCTTGCTTTTAGCAGTCACTCTTTACACTCTGACACCTTACAGGCAAACCCTATTTTGATTTGTATCACAATAGATTAGGAATCGTAGTTTTCCTTTTGTGCCTGGCCCCTTTTACTGAATTCTCATGTTTGAGATGCATCGACATTGTCACATGTACCAGTTCATTCTTGGTATGGTTTGAGTGTGTCCTCCAAAGGTTGTATCTTGGAAACTTAATCCCCAATGCAACAGTATTGGGAAATGGGACCTTTAAGAGGTGATAAGGGCAATGGTGATAAGGTCAACGAGGGTTCTGTTTTCATGAATGGATTAATGTCATTATCATGGGAGCAGGCTAGTTATTGCAGGAGTTTCTGATGGAAAGGGTGAGTTTGGCACCCTTCCTCCTTGTGCTCCTCCCCTCCCTGCTCTCACGTGATGACTTCTGCCTTGTTATGACGCAGCAAGAAGGCCCTCCCCAGATATGGTTCCTCAGCCTTGGACTTCCCAGCCTCCAGAATTACAAGAAATAAATCTGTTTATAAACTCCCCAGCCTCAGGTATTTTGTTATAGCAACACAAAATGGACTCATTTTTTCTCCAATTGCAGTGACTGTTAGTGGCTTTTCAGGCCCCAAAAAAGTCTCTCTTGATGAGGCTGTCACCCAGTCAACCATCTTCACTGTGGAGTCCTAATCACTCGATTCTGCTCTGTAGATCATGAAGAGTCCTTGAAATGACCTCTTTTCCATTCCTTCCTGATAGATGAATGTGCTTTCAGAACATGTAACCTGTAAGGCTGGTGGCGGTCCCCCCCACTCCCTAGATCAAAAGGAAAAGGCTCATGAGACCAGACCCACCAACGACAACTCCCAGGCCCTGCTGAAAACAACACCTGGATGTCCACCCAGATAAGTTTACAGTTCCTGGATTCCACAAATACTGCCAGCCCCTCCTATTTCTCAATAACCGCCCAAGGTCACAGTGGAAAATCCCCAGCCCTTCCCGCCAAAAATCCCGTCCACCTCAAACAGTATAAAAAGCCCTAACCCCCTCCAAACAGGCACGACTTCTCAGGCCAGCTCTCTTGGGACCCGTGAACCTCACCTGGGAGCACTCAATAAAGCCACGTTGTATGGCCCCACTCTCTCTCTCTTTCTTTCGCTGCCAGGAAAACTTTACATCTGGTGCTGAAACCCGGGAGGGGTGTGTTGGTTGTGCCGGCCTGTGTCAGGGCCATGGTCACACCATCCCCTGTCATGTCTTCCTGACCTTGGACTGGGACCTCCACCGGACGCCAGTTGACTAATTGGCCTGGGTAAGTCCCTCTGCCCTAGCGGTCCTAGCCCAATTTGTCCATTCTAGGGTCTCTGTCCATAAAACCTTGGGCCCAAGTCAGAGATTCTCAGCCATAAGGACCTGAGTGTCTGGGGGACACATGAGCCCCTCAGTCAGTCCTTCCGTCCATAAGGCCCTGAGTGCTTCAGGGATACCTGATTCACTCAGTCGGTCCTTCCATCCAGGCACAAGATACCGTAGGAGACGTCCTCTGTATTCTTGTTGCCTTCTTCCCAAGGCTCAGAGAGCCTTCTCTCCAAGGCCTGATGGGAGACCTGGGATGCCGGCTCCCTGATCTCGTCCTTTCTCTGTTGGACTAGGACACCATGGGCAGTCAACCCTCCGAAATCAAATCTAGCATGCCTCTGGGCTCTTAGCCAATCTTACAGCCATGGGCCTCAAGCCTGATATTCGGCCCAAGCGACTCATTTTCTATTGTAACACTGCCTGGCCAATGTACAAATTAGATAATGGGTCACAGGGGTCTAAAAATGAGACTTTCAACATCTTACAAGATCTCGATAACTTTTGTCACTGAAATCACAAATGAGGGGAAGATCCCTTATGTCTGGGCTTTCTTCTATCTGCGCTCCCGCCCTTCCCTGTCAGACCTGTGACCCATCACAGATCCTCCTTGCACGGAGGAGCCCTCTGCCGTCCTTGGCCTCTTCCACCTCTCAGCCAAAGGACCCGTTAGAAACCTCTTCCGCCTTCTCTGACCCGCCTGACTCCCTTACCTCTCCCCCTGCTCGGTCTCCACCATATCTGGGTCCTCCTCCTCCTCCTAGTGCCCCAGTGTCCTCCGCTGCCACTCATGCTGGCTCTGTGCCAACATCCCATCAGTCACCACACTCGATCCCACGTGGGACCCTCAGACAAAACCCTTCTCTGTCCCCTGAGAGGGGTAGCCGGTGCTGAAGGGGTTGTACATGTCCATGTTTCCTTCTCCCTTTCTGATCTCTCTCAGACTGAAAAGCATTTAGGCTCCTTTTCTAACAGCCCCATAGCTCATACCAAAGAGTTCCGCTATCTTACACAAGCATGTGATTTGACCTGGCATGACATTTTTGTTATTCTGGCTTCTACTCTTACTGATGAAAAGGAATGTGTCTGGGCGGCGGCTCAGGGACATGCCGACCAAGTCCATCTAATGGACCGCACCATGCCGGTTGGGGCCGAGGCTGTCCCACGCAATGAGCCAGAGTGGGAATACCAGCCAGACACCCCCGCCAGCTGGGATGGTAGACCCCACCGAGATTGCATGCTGCAATGAGTTCTTGCTGGCCTCCAGGCCACTGCCCATCAGGCCGTTAATTATGATAAGCTTAGAGAAATCACTCAGAAGCCAGATGAAAATCCCGCGGCCTTCCTCAGCTGCCTTGCGGATGCCTTCATCCAATATACCCGCTTAGACCCTACTTCCCTAGCAGGGGCCACCATCCTTGCAACTCACTTTATCACCCAGTCCTCCTCTGACATTAGACACAAACTTAAAAAGGCAGAGGAAGGCCCTCAGACCCCTATCCGAAATCTGGTGAACATGGCATTTAAATCTTTAACTCCCGAGATGAACAGGAAGAGGCCCAAAGGGAGGCCCATGTCTACCAAAAGGCACACCTGCAAGCCCAAGCCTCGGTTGCAGCCCTGTGGCTGGTGGGGCCCAAAAAGCCAACCTCGTCTAAAGTGACCAGCCGCACTCCACCGGGTGATTGTTTCAAGTGTGGTAAGGAAGGCCACTGGGCCAACTGGTGCCTGCAGCCACATCCGCCCACTAAGCCTTGCCCGACATGTGGTCAAGAGGGACACCAGAAGAGTGACTGCCCCTTAGGACAAAAGTCCAGAAGGTCAGTCCTTCCACCCCCAGATCTGCCACTGGTGGTTTTGGGCTTGGCTGGCGAAGACTGAAGAGGCCCCCAACTCGGTGACTCTGATCACCCCCGCCAAGCCCAGGGTAACCACCAAGGTAGCAGGTAAGACAGTGTCCTTTCTGGTTGACACGGGGGCTACCTACTCTGTCCTACCTTCTTTTTCAGGCCCTACTTATCCTTCCCAGGTGTCAGTTATGGGTACTGAGGGCAATCCATCACGGCCCCCTACTACTGGTCCTACGTACAGCTGCCCTTTCCTCATTAATCACCATCTTCCTGCCCAGCCTCTGCCACTTGCGTCCTACCTCCCTTACCTTTCTCTCCTCAGACAGCTCCCCCAGGCTCACACAGACAGATATCTGCCTCAGGCGCCAGAGACTGACTCCGATACCCCTCATGCAAATATTCAGCCTGGTGACTTGGTACTCCTCAAAACTCGTCATCCTAAGCCCCTTGAGCCTCGGTGGACAGGGCCCCATACAGTCGTCTTAACACCACCTATGGCTGTAAAACTTCTGAATGACCCTGCTGGTTCTTGGCATCACATCTCATACATCAAAAGGTCTCCACCTGAAGATGCTTCCCCATCCCACTCCTGCCACCAGTTCTTCTGGTGCAACAGAACACTCACCTGCTGCATCAAAACATCCATCCCGGGTCCTTGTTTCCCTGTCATGATGGTCCTTCAATTAACTCTATATGGTGAGTCTGAATTCAGATGGCTTCTCCCAGGACCCCGGCCAAAATGAGCCGTCTTTTACCCGTCATGGTGGGTCTCAGCTTGGCCTCTTCCATTGCAGCCTCAGGGCTCATGGGAGGTGCCCTGGGCCACAGTATCATTTCTGCCCCAAATTTTGCAGATCGCCTACAAGTCGCCCTAGAAACCACTTCTGCCTCTCTGGCTTCACTGCAAAGTCAACTAACGTCGCTGGCTCAGGTTACTCTCCAAAATCGAAGAGCATTAGATCTGTTGACGACTGGAAAAGGAGGAACCTCTGCCTTTTCCTTCGTGAAGAACGCTGCTATTATGTCAACAAATTGGGCCTTGTAGGACAGAACATAGACAAGCTCACCAACCTAAGTGAAGACCTACACAACTGCCGATGCCAGGATGTATCCCCCTTCGGCTGGATACAATCCCCTTTGGCTACCTGGCTATTGCCACTAATAGGACCCATTGTCATTTGTCTAATCTTTCTCTTTGCTCTTTTACGGTTCTTCCAGTGCTGCCTACAAGAGCTGTCACAAGTGGCAGTAAACCAACTACTTCATCTGTACTTCCCCCTACCAGTCACCCCTCCACCAGCCAGCCCCGGCCTATAGCCCCTAACTACGCCCACTCCTAGCAGAAAGTAGTCAGAGTGGAAAGAGTGGAACCAAAAGGCTGGAATGTAAGGCTGGTGGCGGGCCCCCCTCCCCTCCCTAGATCAAAAAGAAAAGGCTCATGAGACCAGACCCACCAAAGACAACTGTCAGGCCCCACTGAAAATACCACCTGGATGTCCACCCACATAAGTTTTTGGTTCCTGGATTCCACAAATACTGCCAGCCCCTCCTATTTCTCAATAACCGCCCAAGGTCACAGTGGAAAATCCCCAGCCCTTCCCGCCCAAAGTCCCAGGTCCGCCTCAAACAGTATAAAAGCCCTAACTCCCTCCAAACAGGCACGACTTCTCGGGCCCCCTCTCTTGGGACCTGTGAACCTCGCCCAGGAGTGCTCAATAAAGCCACGTTGTTTGGCCCCACTCTATTTCTTCGCCACCAGGAAAACTTTATATAACCTTTCTCTGATATTTTGAGGTGGCATATGCTGGTCTCCTATGTTGTGTTCTAAGCAGGTTGTTTCTTCTCTGCTGTCATTAATATGCTTTCATTACCCTCTTAGCATAGTCAGGGCATAACATGTTATTCTTCCAGGCCCAGGGGTGAGAAATGGCAGGCTGGTAACAGAAGAGAGAAATCATCCTCCCAGGAGTGGCAGGCACCTAGGCCTGACCTGAATGAAACTGCAGGTGAACCCAACCATTCGTGTCTGCTGAGAGCGCTTCACCTTGGATCACACCCCACCTGATGTCATAGAGTTGTTCAGGAAGGCCTCAGAAGCAGGAATGGAACGTGAATTCCCAGCCTTAGGCTGAACAACTCTTGCAATCCTTCCTAATATCAACGAAGATTGCCAAGGTGACAATATCTCTTAAACAATATTAGTCTCTTCTGCTTTCTCATTCATCTGCAACTTTCCTGCAGCCTTGCTCTTGGCTCCTTGTCTTATATTTCATGAATATGGCAGTAATTTGCTCCTTTGTTGTTCCAGGGATATCACGTGTCTGTTCAGGATAAGCATGCCGCTGAAGCCTCAGAAAAACTATTTTCTTGCCATTGGTACTCAAATTGGGTTGTCGGCACCAGTTCCACAAAGTGTCTCAACACACATTAATGGGAGGGAGCAAAATGGCTGTCAAGGGAAGAATTGGTGCTTTACCAAGCTTACCAATCTAAGCTTTTGGGGGAGCTTTAAATTGTTCATTTGTTGGAGGTAGATGAACTTCATAGTGTTTCCCAGGCTTGTTTAGTTTGACATCAGAAGTTGAAGAAACAGTTGATTCCAGTTGTTCTGTATTTGATTCGTCTCTAACTGGAACCAATGTCAAAATCACCTTTTCCTCATCATCTAGTTCTTCCTCAGAGAAATTCTTCTTGCTGCTTCCATAATTTGAGTCTGACATTTTCAGCAAGACCTAGGCAAAGGCAAAGCCCACAATGTTCAGGACATGTGCAGTTTTACTTTTATTTTTTTTATTAGATGACCCTGCGGTACGCTGGCCTGAGAGACAGCACCCAGAGCCAGTTTACTTTTAATCTCCAAAATGGTCTAAAACAATTCTTTTGTTATGTTTTATGTCAGTTTGTATTTTTTATTCTGTTGTAGGAAAATCAGTTTGCCTTCTGTTGATTTTATACTACATCGTTATGTATTTATTACATCGTATGACTATGCCATAACTTATGCCACTGTCGCATAATCCTGGCTTATGGAGAAGGTGCTAGAAAATCTTCTAAGTCCTAGAATGGCAGGATCTAAAAGACCCTTCAATGTCCTGAATGTTTGCAGCTTCCCAAAATTCATGATGTCAAAACCTAATTACCAATGATGGTGTTAGGAGGTGGGGCCTTTGGGAAATGATTAGATCATGAGTGGAAAACTTCATGAGATTCATATCCTTGTAAAACAGGCCCAGCCTCAGAGCTGCTTTGCCCCTTACACCAGCAAAAGGTGCATCTTTGTTACAGTAGACTGAACGGACTCAAGAAATCGATACTGAGAAGTAGGGTGAGTACTTCTGTAACAAATACCCAAAATATAGAAGGAACTTTGGAACTGGAAACAGGGTAGAAGCCAGAAGCATCTTGAGGTCTGAGCTAGGAAAGTCTACACTGCCATGAACAGACTAAAGGGCGATTCTGGTTAAGGGCTCAGAGGGAGAAGAGCTACAGAGAAACCTCAGCCTTCTTAGATAATACCCAAATGGGAGTGAACAGAATGCTGGTAGAAATATAAACGGCAAAGGGTCTGATGAGGTCTTAGATGTAAATAAGGTTATTGGAAAATATAACAGGGATCACCTTTCCTCTAGAGTGGCAAAGCATTTAGCTTAATTCTATTTGTGTTTTGTAAAAGGTAGAACTTGGAAGCAATGAAGTAATAAGTATTGGGCTGAAGCAAGTTCTAAGCAGAGTGTTGAAGGTGCAGCTGGATTCTCTGGAATGCTTATAGTTAAAAGCAAGAACAAACTATTTAAAGATGGAGTTTTTAATCAAAAGAAGCAGAACTTAAGTTTGGGAAATTTTCAGGAATGAGAAAGCATGTTCAGGAGAGAACCGTCTGATGAGATTAGTCAACAATCTAAAGAGAAGCCAGGACCAATTGTCTAAGACATTGAAAGAATGGCCCTGAAGTCAAATAAGAAGTCATCAGGGTGCCACGCCCATCACAGGCCTAGAGTGCAAGTGTCTTTGGGCCAATATAATTTTAAGGGAGGGGCTGCTATGGTGATGCCACCCCACAGGTTCTGCTCCAGTGCACTAATGTCATACTCCTTGGCCACCTGGGCACAGCATGTGCTGTACTCAAAGCTGTGGAGATGTGGTTTCCTCTACCCGTATGACAAAGAATAGCCCAGATAGCTTTGAGGCCCAGGCAGAGAACCACTGTAGGGGCAGGGTCCACCACAGGAAGACCCTGTTAGGGCAATGCTCACTGAGTCGGGGGGGCAGGGTCATTCCCACCTCCCAAACTGGTAGAGCTACTGGTAAGAAACTCCAGCCTAGGAAAGCCACAGGTGGTACTCAACTACAGCCCAGGAAAGCTGTGGTATGGGCTGCACCTGGCAAAGCCAGGAGGGTAGGGTCACCCAAAGCTTTCAGGGCCTAACCCCCACCTCAATGTGTCTAAAAGGCAGGACATCAAATCAAAGAGCGATCATTCTGGAGATTTAATGTTGGCCCTGTTGAGCTTTGGACTTGCTTGGGACCTGCTACTTGTTTCCCCTCCCCCTATTTCTCCCTTCTGGAATGGGAAATGTCTATCCTATGCCTGTCTCTCCATTGTATTTTGGAAGCATATTTTGATTTCATAAGTACATAGCTGAAAAGCAATTTGCCCTAGGATGACTCATACCTTAAGTCTTACCCATATCTGATTTAGATAATATTTAGATGAGACTTTGGACTTAACTTGCTCTAGCATCAACTTTGAAGTCTGACTTTTGGTGCTACTGGAATGAAATGAATGTATTTTTCATGTGAGAAGGACAAGAGTTTTAGAGGGCCATGGGTAGAATATTATAGTCTGAATGCAGTACCCCCTCGCCCTCAAACACCAATGTGATATTGGGAGTTGGAACCTTTGGGAGGTGATTAGATCATGAGGGTAGAGCCTTCATGAATGGGACTGGTGCCCTTATAAGATCTGAGAGCTGCCTTGCTCCCCTTCCACCAATGTGATGACATACTGAGAAGACACCATCTATGAACCAGAAAGGGAGCCCTCAGACACTGCAGGCCATTGCCTTGTTCTTAAACTTTCCAATCTCCAGAAATGTGAGAAATAAGTTTCTATTGTTCATAAGCCATTCAGTCTATGGTATTCTGGTATAGCAGCTCGAATAGATGAAGACAGACTCCCATGTCTTTGCCCCTGAAGATAACACTTTGGAAATGATATGACTGAGGGAACAGTTATTTGCTTATAGTCGGAGTTCTACAGGGTTTCTAAGTCTCCTTAGAAGCTTTGGGTCAGAGACAGCTCATTTGTGCCTTCCTTCTAAGATGGGGAGGGAGTAGAGGAGAGAACAATGAACATATAACATTTGGGCTTCTAGATAATAGAATTTCCCCCTGCCTGGTAATTTAACAACTCCAATACTCCAGGGGGCAGTAACTCTGGAGGAGGTTGGTTAATTACTGCCAGCCTGAAGAATGAAGTTTCCCCAAGACCCCCGTTTTCTGGGCTGCATTTCATACCAATTAAAAGTGTAATCCAATGGGACTCTTTCCCAGCAAGTTGTCATGGACTTTGAACCGATGCTTTTAATAGACTGGCATTTTGGTGGCCTCAATCACAGCTGCAACTCCTCCTCCACAAGGTCAGCAAGATTAGATCCAGGGGGTCTGAGCCATCGGCCCAGGTGGAACAGCAGCGAGGGCAAAGGAAAGGAGGAAGTTCTGTCAGGAAAAGCACTTTCGATGGGCTTGATTTTTTGACCAACTCCATGGTCAGCAGCATCTGAAAAGTCAGTTCCACGGTAAGATTTCAATCATTTGAGTTCTTATATGCTGGACACTGGAAAGACGATTTATTAGCATTCAGGATCTAGGATCTATAGGGGGAAAGAAATCTCTAATGTCCCCACACCCTCAATACATGTGTATTCACCCCTCAGGGTCATGCCTCATCTCCCTATGTTCCAGTTGTTCGTATGAACTAAGATACTTTATCTAGAGTGTTCTGGTTAATAACCTACCCTCCCCCCCACAAGGGTATAAGATACTTTACACTATGATCCAGCCATGGAACCCGGATAGGAGAGCTAGAGTAATAAACGGTGGAGAGAAAGACAACCATACAGTGTTGGGAGGTGCATGATATGTAAGAAACGGCTTGGGTGATGCCCTAGTTAGTATGATTTGCTCCAACAAAAATACCTTGACAGAAGTGCCATGGTGGGAAAAATCCTTAAGGATGCAGTTTCTTGGCCCGTAATTTGTAAATGGAATTTTCACGAGTATTTATGGTACAGTTACCATACTACCCTGTGGGGTAGGATAGAAAACTCTAGTTAAAAGAAGTACCATCTCTGGTCTGCAGGATGGTGCTACGAAATATAGGGCATTTCATGACTGTACTCTCAGATGGAGCCCTGCCTAAAAATTTTAGGTTTATGAAAGTACACAGAGCCATTCAGGAGTTTGGGTTGATAACACCGGGGAGTGCATGAAATTTCAGATATCAGATTTTAAGAATTTAACACTGGCACTTATTTCTGAGCCAAAAAATCAGGGGCCTATGGTTTGAAGTGTTATGTTTACTCCTACCACAAGTTCAGCACATTCCTTCCTGTTGTAAACTGGTTCAGGCAAGCAGCAGCCCTTAACACTACCAACAGCTCACCAGGAATAAGATTATGGTGGAGATGTCTATCTAGTCCCTCTTCTGGGGGGGGAGGGTTCTAGATAAGTCCCTAAACAAGTCAGATCTAGGAAGTTGTCCAGGATGATCTTGGAGAAAACATTGGAATATTCTCACCCTTGCCAACAGAAACATTGGTGATTTGAATGCCCTAGACTTTCTCAAGCTAGGCTCTTTGTCCTTGCTCTAGGTGGGTAACAGAGACATCTGACAGCCTAGGATAAAAGTGAGAGAGAATGACCATAGGTACAACTTCATTCCCAAACCACCACCTTGGGAATAAGCTCCTTCAGAAGGTAGCTTTGGATGGTTCAGTAGAGTTGTTCAGATGTGTAAGCAAGCATCCCTAGACTGTCTTCCTCGACCCACCCTGCACGTGTCCATTCCTTCAGTTCAGCCTGCTCCCTTCTGTCCCAGACGAGGCACATCTGGATGGATGAGAACCTAAGGAGCGTGGTGGTCCATCCTGCCTGTGGGGAGCCTGGGAAGGAGAGGAGCACAAGCAGGAAAGGCGAAGCGAATCCCCCCACAAAACTTGGCTGCCCACTTCACTCGGTAGTTTCCAAAATAGTTCACTGGGCCGGGCACTTTCATGAGCTCCAAATGTCAAGACTGTAATTACTTCTCCCCTCCAAGGACCCTGACATTTACAGAACCCAACTCTCTGGGCTTAAGCTCGCCTCCAGCAGCCCAGACAGCCCCCAGGAGCTTTTCTGCTCAAACAAGCATTTCTGAGCACAAACACGATCACATTTATCACAACATCTTGCTTGTCAAGTAGGGACTAGAGGTGGACGAGACAGTCCTGCCTTCCTTGAGGTAGCTTATAGTCTGAAGTTTGCAACCTGGACCAGTTTTCTGGTTCTCTCTGCGATCAAGATTTGGTCAGTTCCATGGAGTTTGTCTGCAGCCCTGCTCAAATGGGCCACTTGAGAGCCGGGATGCTAAAGACTCACCTTGTCACCCTAGAATTGTCTGCACTCCTTACCGGGGGGCAAAATGGTAAACTCCTTGTCCACCTGCACAGTTTACTCCCAGCTCCTCAGAGCTGATCTCTTCCCTCCCTTCCCATAAGTTTTGTTCTGAAGTTATTTAAATTGGGGGGGGGGGAATTAAAAATACAGAAGTCACAGAAGCCTAGTAATCTAGGTGAGGAAACCAGGGGAATCATCCTAAGGAATTTTAAGTTTGCAGAATCCTATTGCACCCTTTGCATGCTCTCTATGCCACGCAGCTCCCCCTTGCCAGCTGCCCTGCTCCTTCTCCACAGGGCCACCTGTTAGAGGTGCCCCAACGCAGAGCGAGGGAGGTGTAGAGGCACTTCCACGTACCAGGGAAGAGCTAATGAGACTGATTAAAAGTAGTGCCAGATGCAATCTGATATGCTGATAGCAGATTTATAAATGATATTTACCTGTACAGGACAGGACACCATTTTCAAATTAAGAACTCAGTTTCCTTTGTGAAGGTCACTCATTGTCCTCTGCTCCTACCATCTCAGTGCCACCAAACCACCATGTGCCCGACGGTCAGCACACCGAGGGAGAGAAGGGGCCCATGAAAGAGGCCCAGTCCATCACCCCAGGAGACCACTGTCTTCCCAGAACAGTGAGACTCTAAATACCCCCAGGCGATCTGCAGTGTACTGGGGGCAGGCGACATAACCTTTAATGCTGAACCTTTAATCAAGAAGCACCCTCACCCCCAATAATTCTGTGGGTACAGGGAGAGGCAGTTGTCTAGAAACCAGAACACACTTCTGAGGGCAGTGGCAGACACCCACACAGCACCCCCCTCAAATGGGCTACACAGGGCACAGATGAAGACTCCCCTTAGAAATCTAGAAACATCCTTATACCTTTCTGCGACCAACAGGTGGGTATTTTTCAGGGTCAAGTGACAAAGAATTGACACACCTTGCCTCCCTGCAGCTATCTATGCCCCAAGTTCTGAGAAGTGAATCTTCAAATAGCCAAATGGACCCCTGGAAGCTTCCTGGTCCCAAATCCCATAACTGCATCACAGCACAGCTGGAGAGCTGCCCTGCTCCTCAGGAATTTTGGGGACAGAAAGTACAGGTGTTCATACACGGGGGCCTGATTGATATTCAACAATTCAGTATATGAGGCTGGTAAGGAATTGACAAAGCCAGGGTCTTAGTTTACGTTCCTGCGAGGATTTAATGCAAGTGCAGGACGACTGGGGGGCAGAGGGAGTGATACAGGGAGGACGAGGGCACTTGGGCAGTGGTGCAAAGTTAATGCCTCAGGATTCGTCACCCAGATCGGGGGTGGGCTGAGAGAAGAGAATGCATGGGGGTATTTATGGCCCTGCCAGTCACTGGTCGAGGGCAGCTCTTAGAGAATGCTGATTGGCTGGTGCTCTGGGTCTACTGCCAATTCCCCTGCAATTTCAGAAAAAGCTGTCAGGCCCAGAAATGCAGATACTGAGAGCTGAAAGTCAGCCTCGAGTAAGCTAAAGGTCCCAGGGAAATAGGAGTCTAACAGGTTTGTGCCCTAGCCAGTAACAAGTCAGGTATACATTACTAGAAGACTCCCAAAAGTAGGATCAGTGAAGGCAAGACCTTGCATGGCGAAACCAGGAGTCTGCAGGACATGCACGGATCTTTTTCTAACTCTCTCCCCCACACATAGTCAGCGATCCTAGAAATCCTTCCAAGAACATAACTCATTTTATAACAAGTAGTAATTGGAAAATGGTTTTACTAGTCACTTTAAATCTAATATTCACAAATCCAGCCATCTTATGGATTCTTTAACTCATATCAGAGGATGTTTCATGTTAAACAGTAAGCTCCCTCCTGGCACATTTAAAGTGATTTAATTTGCACAGGTTCAAGAACACGTCTAGGGTGGGCACAGCTATGTGCAGAATCTCAATTTGTAATAAATTTGCTGGAATGTAATTTGGTTTCTTAGATTTGAAGGAGGTCAAAACATTTTTCATACATATTATCTACCTCACTACTTCTAATGAAAGTCCCTGATCAGGCAATGAGATACACAAGGTTTTAACAGAAAAGATTTAGAAACAAATTTGTTTTGAGAGCTTTTGGTCAGAACGGGGTCCAGACAAAGCCTAGTGAGCCTGAACAACAAGATTAGCATGCATCACTCACATGGTTTGAGGTGACTTCAGAGTCTCATCTGACTACCCGAGACTGTCAACACCCCTTACAACTGCCCAGGCAGTGAGCCTGCAGCAGCCTCTGTTCAATACCTGATAGAAGACAGTCCCAAGTCCCAGGGGATCCACTATCATTCAGATGGTCCTTCTAACGCCAAACAAGTCTGTCTCCCTGTAACTCCTGTCAGGGCCATACAGAATGACCATCACCCCCACTTTGCAGGCCAGCCTGAAGGACACGGGGTGACAGCAACCGCTGCTTGCTGACATTTGCTATACGCTAGACCTACCCACATGGCAGCTGGAATCTTAACACCCTTAGGAGCGAGTTATGAATCCTCATTTTACGCATTGAAAAAGCGATGCTGTGAGTGGAAATCCTAAGAATTACCCAAGCTTTCTTGGCTTGTAAGAGATTAGGTCAAATTCAAACCCAAGACTGACTTGAAGGCCATTGCGCCTCACAGGACCATCCAGCCTCCTCTTCAGGAACTTTCAAGTTCTCTCTCAGTCCCATCTATCTGTACTTCAGTCTTGAATATTCTTCACCTCCAGAAATGCCCCTTGGATTATATCACACCCAGAGTTTATCATCTAGACTATTGCCTCATCTACCTTTGAAAATATTACGCTGTCTCCCTAATTAGCTTCAAAATTCCATACCACAAGAGACCATTCTCTGACTTCCCTTTTTCTCTGTAGCCCACACCCTAAGCCCAAGATAGAATGCCAACTTCTGCACCAAGATGATGTTATGTGGTTCTACCTGTTGGATTCCAAGGTATCAGGCAGTGTTAGATCAGCACCCGTCAGAACAAAGAGTGTGTATTGTGGATTGGTTGATACAATGAGATTAAGATCCCCACAATACATCATGTTCCAGGATCCCAGAAAACCCTGTGTGCTACTTCTTGGCTTGTGGATGTCTGTTGTGTCCTAAAATTCCTTAAGAATGCCCCTCATTCCAAGATAGCACCAATAGATTTGGCATTATCATGGAAAACTAGGGATAGATTTGACAGATGGAGTTGTCCCCAGGCTTGAGCAGCCAAAGGGCCTCGCTTGAGCCCACTGACATCTGGAATCCAAGAGGGACATCGTATGTACCACGTCTCCATTTTCTGTTGCTACAACAGAGTACCTGATACTGGATAATTTATAAAGAAAATTTCTTATGCAGTTTTAGAGGCTGGGAAATCTAAGGTCTAGGGGCTACACCTGTGAGAGCCTTCGTGCTGTGTCATCCAATGGTGGAGGGCATCACATGCTAACACAGCTTATGAGAGAAGGGCAAACTGGCTTTTGTGATAGACCCACTCTAATGACTAACCCAGTCCCTTCAATAGCCCATTATGTGTGGATTGGTCCATTCATGAAAGAAGAAGCCTCATGACCTAGTCACCTCCCAACACCGATACATCGGGGCCCAAGCTTCTAACACGTGAATTATTGGGGGACACATTCAAACTGTAGCATACCACCAGTTCCAGTGAGCCAAGCCTGTGGGGCTCAGTCCAACTCAGGCTCCTCAGGGAGCAGGAAACTCCTGGGGACTCTTCTCATTGTCCTCTTGCCTAGATTGACTTCACCTGAAAGGCAGCAATCTTGACCATAGTGCAGATGGCAGCAGGCCAGAGGGGTGGTGGTTATTGTGCTCACACCAGGGATGAGGACAGAGGTTTAGGTCTCCATCTAAGGACAAACTTGGAGGATTCATGTCAGATGAGCCCCTGGGGACTTGTTAGTCTGAATAGTCTCAGGATTTCAGAGATGTGGCATCCCTGTTTTACAGATAACTGGGCAAGATCATTCTGCTTTCAAAATATGTCACACAGCAAGTAAGTAACAGCCATGGGAATCAGCTGAGCCAAATCTAGGACTTTTTCAGGCCACTTCTAGTTTAGGTATCCAGTATCTTGGGCTCTGACAGGAGGCCCAAGAGAGATTTGAGCACAAAATATTCGGAGATGAGCTCAGGAAAACGCTAAGGAAGGAGAGAATTGAGATGAAGGGAAGAGACATCCAGGTTGTGTTACCAAGCTCATTACCACTATGGGCAACCGTGGGCAACTGGGGACTTCTGAGAAGTGGTAAGAACACACATCCCCCAGAATTCTTCTTCTGGAGGGGAACAGGAACTGGGTGCCCTTATGTCAATTCCTGCTGGTGAGAGGCTGAGGGCTTCCAGTGGTATTAACTCCGGAGACTGCTGACTTGCCATGCACCAGATTTCAACAGCAGAGAAAGCCCTCAAGTGAGGAGTCCAGGTGCTATGTGGTTGGCAGTCCATCTCGAGTGTACTGAAGTGGTAACAATGAGTGGAAATGGCAGGCCACCAACTGTGTCTCACTTCAGTGAGTTTCTCACATAGAATGCCAAGTCTGGTGGCATCTCTTTGAAGGGCATTGTAACATGTGCTAAGATATCCAGGGCTTTGGAACCCCAGCCAAGTGGGATTCTGGGACCCTGGGGAGCCTGGCCCTGATCCCAGAGGAGATGGGCTTAGCTCAGTCCTGAGGGGACATTTGGAGACATCGAGGCACACTGTCTGCTACAAAAGTGGGGGATGAAAGGTTTCATGTTTCCTCTGGAGTTGATTTTCAGAATGAGTCTATGTCAAGAGCTGGCAAACTTTCCCGTGAAGTGCCAAGTCCTAAATATTTCAGGATTTGAGGACCATATGGTCTCTGAGATAATCAATCCTTCCATCATAGCATGCCACAGCAGCCATAGGAAGTACATAACTGTCAGTCCAGGAAGGCCAGGATGAGCTGTCATCCTAGCCAGAGGTGTGTGATCTAGCCCCAGTCAAGCCTGCAGATGACTGCAACCTCCTGAGACACCCTGAGTCATAGCTTCCCCACCTTCCTGACCCATAGAAGCTGTGAGGTAATAAGTGTCCAAAAGCCTCTATTCGTCATGCATCAATATATCAAAACAAGCACATAGGGAACCAACCTTCTAGCCAATGCTTGGGAATAAGCTTTCATGGGGGCCACACACTTAAGCAGTTAGAACTCTTGTACCAGACCTGTCCCACTTGTTCCTCAAGATACACTCTTCCCTGGAAGCAGAGATGTATACCTACATCAGTTGTGCTCCCCTGTACCGTTTCCTGGCTGGGTTCACTTCTTGGGGAGACTGGGTACAACATCAAAATAGGGAAGGGGAGAAAGGTCACCTCCAGCTGGCTGTGTCCTTGATCAAAGGCCTTTGCTCCTCTCGAGGTTGCCTTCTCCTCAAACTGGCTCCTTGGGTTTTGGTGACCTCCCTGCCAGCCCCTCATACCTTTGGGCTTGGGGGTGGTTAACAGCTTTGCTGCTTGTTACTCATCACTCCTTGTTTTCCGCTGTGGTCTAAAATGTCTGCATCCCCCCCAAATCCATGTTGACCCCCAAGGTGATGGTATTAGGGCGTGAGGCCCTGGGGAGGTGATTAGGTCATCAGGGCAGAGTTCTCCTGAATGGGATTAGTGCTTATAAAGGAGACCCTGGAGGGCTGACCTTGACCTCTGCCGCATGAGGCGCTGCAGCAGAACAGCACTGCCTACGCACCAGGAAGCGGGCCCTCACCAGACACGTCTGCCGGCACCTCGATCTTGAACTTCGCAGACTCTGGAACTGTAAGGAATGTTTGTTGTTTATAAGCCACCCAGTCTGTTTCTTTACAGCAGCCTAAAGAGACTAAGACAGTTCTATCCACCACCCACAGCTTGGAGATTAGTTCCCTTGGAAATCAGCCTTTTTTGAATAACCCAAGTTTGACTGCACCACCCGTTTCCTGTTGGGGACCCGTTGACGCAGATTCAGGGAGGTGAGCTGCTAGAGCTTGGCCGGCCTCAACATCACTCCGATGGCAGACAGCTCTCTCCCGACAGAGGCAGGGGGATTTGGGAGCTGGTCACGACTGCTGAGTGGGACAGCCTGAGTGTTTGCCACATCTGTTTCACCCCCTAACCTGAGTAGCAGTGTTTCAGGCCTTCTAGCCATTCCCCTGGCATCAGCGTGCCTGTAAGGAGCCCCCGCAAGCAGGATGTACCCCAAGGCAGGGGGAATGGCACAGCAAACTGGAGGTTTTGTGAAAGTAGCTCTCAGGGATAAGAGCCTGGACAACATCTAGGCCACAGGGCCTTGGGATCCCCAGCCAGGTGCCATCTTGAGACTCTGGGGAATCCAGCCCCAGGGGCAAGGGCTTAGCTCAGTCCTGAGGGGCACACGGGAAGGTCTTGTTACCCAGACACTTCCAACAGCCCTCCCGACTATAGCTGGAGGGAAGTAGGCAACACAAGCCTCACCTGTCCAGACCATCTCAATGGGACAAGTGATGAGGTATTCAGGTGGTTACAACTGGGGCAGGGTGGGGACAGAGGCAAACAGGCCATGGGTGTCACCCTGCTGCACAGCCTTGAATGAGAAACCACAGAGGGGAAAGTCAGTGAACACTTATGGGAATCCTGAGGCAACCGCAGCTGCTCCTGGGGTTAGCATGGCCATTCCTTGGCCAGGCAGCAGGGCAAGCGAGCCTTCATGTTCTTGACACCTTTACACAAAAGGGTGAATCTACAGGGAGTGGAGCGATGGGCAAGAGCAGCATCTGGGTGGAAGGGCTTGGGGACGAGGGAGCCAGTGTGACTCAGCTTGTCTACTGCAGAACTGGAAAGTATTCTCCCCTTTAGGGAATGCCAGTTTTGCTACCTGTCAATTACCAATGTGTATCTAGTTACCCAGTTCCTAATGCATTTACTGGTCCACAATCACTAGCTCCGAGCCCAGGGAGGATTCCCGTAGGCCTGCGTCCTAGTACCTTAGTCCGAGTCTGTCTTAGCAGAGAGGGGAGCAGAGGACATGCCAAGGGGGCCGTGAGTGTAGGTTCAACCAATCTTTTAAGACAAATTCAAGTCACAACAACATACAGCCTTTGACTAGCAGGAACTACCGTGATCTGTCACAGGACCCCATGTGTCTCATGTGGGAACAGCGTCTCCTGGCCCTCTATCAGATTCAGGGACTGTCATCCTCCCTGTCCGTAGTCTGGAATCAGCACACATTGGGCAAAGAGCAGCCCCATCCTGTAGGCCAGAGCCACAGCTGGGGGAGTGCTTTAGACACAGATGTGCCACCCATGTCCCCCACAAGAACAGACTTGAGGGCCGTGCCTTCGTGGGGCAGTTTGTGCCCAGTGACAGGGGCAGGGGTGTAGAGGCCTGGTCATTTTGGCCCAACAACAACAGGCTAGAGTACCTACAGTTCCCACAGGGTTGGCCAAGGTTCTCTCGTGTGCTTTATGAGTTCAGCTTCTGTCCCATCCTACTTTTCCACAGGCACTGATTGATCTTGCACCCCAAACTCTATCCCAACATCTCCCTGTGACAGGGAGAAACTTGACATATGGAGGAGAAAGTCACATCCTTTAAATGCAAGAAAATCTGGGTGAAATGCAGAATTATAAAAAGGGCCAGAGGGGACTCAGAACAAATGGCGCAGCAGTGACAACTGCAACTATGCCTTGAGCCTACATCAGTGCAGCAGCTCGCCAGCTCTGGTCCGAGGTGCACAGGAGCTCCCCAGTGCCCCTCGCACAGCCCCCTCGGGGCATGGGGCACCATTCCCCTGGAAGCAGGCAGCCCACCATGCTCCTGGGCCGCCAGCCAGCTCCCTGCACGAGAACCTCATTCCGACTCACTCAGGTGTGTCCTTGGGAGCCTCCTGTTGCTCTTCTCCCTGAGAGGATGCTCCCGTCACTGAACTGTTTAATCACCTCACTTAGAGCTGCATCATTTAGCATCACTGGAGTTTTCCTTGACAGCACTTGGAGTCTCTCAGGGCCAACACGCACGTAGGCCACTGGAGACACAACTGTGCCAACAGCCTCGCACAGTGTGTGGAGCGTGGCGGGCATGCACACCTGATTGTCTTAGCTCCCCGGTTTCCTACAGGTGTCCCCAGATGGTCCAGGACTCCTCAGGGGTACCAGGTTTATTCTTTTCCCTCAGTATAAGTTAGAGCAATTGAGAGTGCAGAAGTGACAGGTAAGTGTAGATTGTTCTGTTTACCCTTCTAGAGCAATTCTGTCTTGCTCCTCATGCAGGTTGACCTGCATGATTGTATCATCCATCTCCCTTGCTCTCATGGGTTAGTTTCTCTGAGGGGACAGTTTGGGATGCAAGATGTTTAACTAGGTAATCCACACCTGCAAAAGGAAGGGCAATAACAGAATTAGGCAGAGAAAGCTATCTGACTGCTGTGCAGGCCCGACAGCTTTGACCAGCTTGGCGAGGAGCTTTGAAGCAAGTATTGTCCATCTCAGTGTCCTGCGTGTGGGTGACATGGCTATGCCCTTGCAGCCTCACCTGTCACTGGATGAGGGTGGTTTCAGGTTGGCATGATCTAGGGGGAGCCACTTTCTGTACCTGGGCAGCAAGCCTGGTCTTGCAGGGGGTCTTGGTGGCATGGCTGCAGCCTTCACACTTGCCGTGTGGCTCTCAGTGGACTCAGCCCCTGAGAGGTACTCAGAAGGTCAAGAGAAGGAAGAATGCCGTGGGGTGGGGTACTTATTCCTTCTGCACCCTTCCCTACAAGGCCATCATAGGCAGTGCTATGTATTTCTACCAAAAGCCACAGCGCCTGCTGGGTGACCCCTGCCACATGGCTACAGCTTGTGTTGGGTTCTAGAAACATCCCCCTTCACACCCCTCTAAGGTCCTGGTGGTGGTAACTGCTCTCACCTGTTGCTATTCCCTTGGTGCTTCAGTTCCCTTAATCCCACCTCTACCTCTTTAAAGAGTCCCTTTATTAAAACACTAGTTAAGCCCACTGAGGTATGCCTTTCTCCTGATAGGACCCAGCTAGACCTAAAAATTAAGCGTTTTGTTCTTGCTAATTCTCTACTGTCCCACATTCCTGTGTAATATTCAGTATCTTTTGCAAATCAGACAATCTGGTTTTTCTACCATGTATGAGAAAACTCATGTATAATAGAATACCCCTTTTATCTTTAAAATCCTGAGAAGCTACAAGCTATTATTTGTGTATAGAGAAATGTAATATGTTCTTTGGATATTAAAGTCTGTTTCTAGGGAATATAACCTGAGATGAGGATATGAACAGATGAAGAACGAAAGGTCTGCCAGGAGAAACTGGTAAGGAGTTGGAAGCAGGACAGGGAAAGAGACAGCCAAGCAGGGGTATGATTCAGACAAGCTCCCACAGGGCAACTCTGGAGAGTTATGACTGACAAGTGCAGAGCTCTTCTGCCTTAGGTGGGGACAGTCACTGGCCAAGGACCCTTCCAGGGAGACTCCCAGACACTTTTGGGTGGCTGTGCTTGCAGATGAGGTGGTCCCAATCCTGAAGGCAGACCTCCCGAGAGTGGTGCATGCGTGCAGCTATTGGAGGCAAACACACACCCGAGCCCAGGAGAGGTGCACAGCAGTGGTGAGGGGAAACTGAGGGAGTGAAATCAAGAGGGCAGAAGAGCACCAGCTTTTCACTCCCCCCTGGAAACACTGAACATGCAGATCAAAGCAGCTTTGTGAGAACTTTAGAAATCAGTTAAGCTGCAGCAACCAAGATAATGCCTAACCAGAAAAAGCCACTCTCAAAGTGATAGGGAGTTACCCAGCATTTTTGTTCTCCCTTGCTTCACCACATCTGTGAGTGGTTAGAAGGAAGCTGCTCAAGTCCTGGCTCTTTCCTTGAGACAGAAAATGGAACTTGCTTATAATTTTTCAGCTTGTCTATGAGAAGCCTGAAGGATTGGTTTTTGTCTCACTTGACTCTGAGCACTGGTAGAAACGACAGCATAGTTTGAACATCAGTTTAAAGGCTGTTGGCAGCAGTGGCTGATGCTGTAAGCATGGGATGCAGGGGGCTGTAGACCCACAGGCACCTGGGTATAGAAGATTATGGGCAGAGGACCATAACACAACAAAGCCCTTGAGAAGGAGATTTAGATGTCTTGATTTTTCCCTAAAAGTAAATATAACTATAAACAAACAGAACTCCTAAATATATAAACATTGAATTGAAAAAATACAGTTCTATGATAATAGTAGGAAATAAATGCCCTATTTTCAATAATGAATAGAACCACCAGATAAAAGGAAATAGGACTTGGAAAACATTATGGACCAATTGAACCTAATAGATATGTGTACAGAACACTCAACAGCAGCACACACATTTCTCAAGTGCACATGGAACATTCTCCAGGATAGACCATTGTCGGGCCACAAAATGAGTCTTAATAAAGCTATTATGAAAGAATTTAAGTTGTAGTGTCTTTTCTGATCACAAGGGAATAAAACTAGCAGAAGAAACTGGAAATTAAACACTTAGATTAATGGATCAAAGAAGATATCACAAGGGAAGTTGGAAAGTCTTTAAACAAATGAAAAAATATACTAAGACTCATGGGATGCAATGAAAATAGTAAGAGGGAAATTTATAACCATAAACACTTAAACCTGAAAAACAATGTAGCTTCACACCTTAAAAAAGGTATAAATTAAACAAACCTAAAGCTATTAGAAGGAAAGATGAGAAAATAGGTAAGAGAAAAAATGAAATAAGAGCAATGAAGTTGACAAATCTTTAGACTAAAAGAAGGAAGACTCAAGATCAGAAATGAAAGGGGACATTACAATTTTACAGAAAGGTTTATGAGAGAATACTATGAATGATTACATGCCAAGACATTGGATAACCCAGATGAAATGGATAAATTCCTGGAAACATACAACCAAAAATGAATTAAGAAATAGAAGACCTAAACAGACTCAACCAGTAAGGAGATAGAGTCAGTAATTAAAAACTTCCCAACAATGAAAAGTCCAGGACCAATGGTTTCACTGGTACACTCTAAACTTCAAAAATATGATTATTAATGATCTTCCCCAAACTCTTCAGAAAAAAAAAATTGAAGAGGGAACATTTCCATACTCATTCTATGAGGCCAACATTACTCCGACACCAAACCCCAAAACACTACAAGAATACTGCAGAACAGTACGAATGAATGCTGATATAAACATCCGTAATAAAACACTAACAATTTTACAGCACATTAAAGAATAATGTACTATGACCAAGTAGGATTCATTCCTGGAATTCAAGGATGATTCAGAATATGAAAAAGTCAACATTAACAGAATGAGGGGGAGGAAAATAGTTGATGTAGAGAAAGTATTTTTTAAAAATTCAACACCCTTTCATGACTGAAAACAGACGAACTAGGAATAGAAGGAAACTACTTCCACATAAAGGTCAGGTATGAAAAGCCCACAGCTAACATGCTCAATGATGAAAGACTAGAAGACTTTCTTCTAAGATCAGGAATGAGAAAAGGATGCCTGCTTTTGCCACTTGTATTTGAGAAAGTACTGGAAGTGTTAGCCAAAGCAGTTAGGGAAGAAAAGTATAAGGCATCCAAATTGGAAAGAAAAAAAATTCTTTGTACAGATATGATTCTATACGTAGGAGTGATGCCACAAAGAGAACCTATTAAACAGATTAAGTTGCAGGATACAAAAATCAATACAGAAGTCAGTTGTGTTTCTTATACTAACGGAACAATTTAAAAAGGAAATTAACAATTACATGAATAGCATCAGAAAGAATACTTAGGATAAACTTAACCAAGAGGGGTGAAAGACATACCCTGAAAACAATGCTGCTGAAAGATATTAAGATGACACATGTGACAACATCCCATGTTCATACATTGATAGATTAATATTGTTAGTGTCAATACTATCCAAGTTTACCTACAGATTAATGTCATCCCTACAAAACTCTCAATGTTTTTTGTAGTAGAAAAATCTGTCATAAAATTCATATGGAATCTCAAGGGACCCTGAAGAATAGTCCAAAAAATTTTGAAAAGGAACAAAGTTAAAGGTCTTATACTTCCCGACTTCAAAATTTATTGTAAAGCCACAGTAATAAAAGCAGTGGGTTCTATCAAAGACATAGACCAGTGGAATAGAATAGATAGCCCCAAAATAAACCCTTATTATTTTCTTTAAAAAAAAACAGGAGTGCCAAGACCATTCAATAGGGAAAGGACAACAAATGGTACTGGGAAAACTGGATCTCCACATGAAGAATGAAGCTGGAACTTTACCTTATGCCACATACATTCAGGTCTTTAATCAATTCAGTTATATCTTGTAAGAGCCAAGACTACAGAACTTCGACAAAAATAGAAGCAAGCTCCACGACATCAGATTTGGTGATGCTTTCTCAGACGTGACAAAAAGGCACAGGCAAAAGTAAAAATAAATTGGGCTACTTCAAAACTAAGTTTCTGTGAAAATGACACAATGAACAGAGTGAAGAGGCAGCTTATGGGATTGGAGGAAATATTTGCAAATCACACATAAGGGGTTAATATCCAGAATATATTAAGAAGTTAGAATTCAATAAGATAGGCAAAGGACTTGAAGAGACATTTCTCCAGAGATGATACTCAAGTGGCCACAAGCACATGAAAAGATGTTCACTAGTAATTAGGGAGATGCAAATCAAAGCCACAGTGAGGTACCACCTAACACCCATTAGGATGGCTACTATGGGAAAAGATGCAAAGTGATGCTGAGGATATGGAGAAATTGGAAGCCTTTTTGGCAGAAATATAAAATGGTATATAGCCACTATGGAAGAGAGTATTTACCATTCTTCAAAATTATAATTACCATAAAATTCAATAAGTCCACTTTTGGGTATATGCCCCAAGAAGTTGAAAGCAGGGTCTTGAAGAGATTTGTACACCTGTGTTCACAGCATTCTCAGTAGTCAAAATGTAGAAGCGACATATCTGTCCATCAACAGATGGATCAACAGTGATAAACACATACAATTGAATCTCGTTCAGCTGTGAGAAGGAAATTATGCTACAACATGGATGAACCTTGAGATCATACTAAGCAAAACAAGCTAGTCACAAAGACACACACTATATGGTTTCACTTATGAGGTACCTACAATCAGATTCATAGAAAGAATGGTCATTGCCCGGAACTGGGGGAGAGCGGGCAAGGGGAAAATGGTGTCTGATGGATATATAGTTTTAGTTTGGGGGAAATACAAAGTCCTAGAGATCAGTTGCACAGTATGAATGTACTTAATACTGACCGTACTTAAAATGGTTAAGATAGCTTTCTTGTGCATGTTTCACCAGTCAAAAGGAATTAGGGGTTGGGATGGAACACTGAGAATCTACTATACTTAGGAATAATTTTCGTTTAAAAAGCCTTACGTAATAAGGTTAAGAACAAACGGTCAAACTGGTGCCCTGGGATTCACTTGTAACATGATCTCCTGTGATTGGGACTTAGAAAAGGGCGGATACCTTTTTCCTTAGTGTGCAGAGTTAGGAGATAAAGGCGAGACGTCTTTGGAAGTCCCTGGACTCCTCACACAGTGTCACTATTACTTTTCTAGATTGGGGGACAGTCTTAGAAAATATAAGGTCCCCAAAACAGGATTTCCTAGAGAAAGAGGAAACTTTAGGCTGATAGTCTGTAATCAGACTAACATTTAACTAATGCTAGATTTTCACTTGAAATATGAACATCGTGTTTTAGAAACAGTTGGGCACAGGAACGTGAGTTCTAAAAAGCTGAAACTTTCCTATTCCAACCTGGGATCCCACGGCAGCTTTGACTGGATCTGGTTCAGCAGAGCGGAAAGGCATCCCGGATAGACCTTAGGAGCACCACCCTGTGGACAGACAGGAGTGGACAGGGCAAGCAGGCTGACCTTCCTCCACGGGGCAAATGTATGCACAGGGTTCTCATAATTTGGGGCCATCTTAAGAATTAGACACTGGATTTATTGAACAAAAGTGTTAGACAAAGTTATTGATAGGAACTATTTTATATTCATTTGAGTAGACAAAGTTCAAGATAAAGGCATTTTGAGTCATTGGTGCTCCAATCTGTGCCACCACAGGCTGTTCTGATATGATCTGAACTCCAGCACTCAAGAACACTGACTGTGCCCTTACTGGGGTCCAGGCACCATTCCAGCTTAAATGTTGGGGATTCCTACCACTTTAGTCCAGGTTTTTTAGGTGGCTTGCAGAACTCAAGATAGCACTGTTACCCATCTGTTATAAAGTGTATTAAAGGGAACAGATGAACATCCAGACAGAAATGCACAGGGCAAGGCATGTGGGAAAGTGTCCCAGAGGTTCCATGCCCTCTGGGCATAGCATCCGCCAGGCACATCCACGTGTTCAGCTACCCAGAAGCTCTCTAGGCCCCATTTCTCTGGGCTTTGGTGGAGGTTTCATGATGTAGGCATGATTTATTGTATCATCGGCAATCAACCCAATCTTCAGCCTCTCCCCCATCCCTGGAGGTTAAGTGTAGGCCTGGAAGTCAACCCTCCAATCAGGCCTTAGTCTTTCTAGTGATCAGCCCCCATCCTGAGGCTATCGAGGGGCCACTGGTCATATCATTAGCAAAGACATTGTCACTTCAGAGATTCCAGTGTGTGTATATCAGGAAACAGTGATGAAGACCAGATATGTTTTATAATATCCCTCCATATCAAACATACAGAGCTGTCAGGCGATAACGCGGCTCCAAAGAGAACACAGGTTCTAGGTAGCACCATCTCTACCTGGAGTCTTTTCAAAGGAACAGAGTCTGACAGTTGTCACAGATACTATGCTTTCCTAAGTAAAATCTTCAAGAATAACTGCAGTCCCTCGTCAGTAAGACATCGGACATTTTCCCCACTGATGCTCCTTCACCATGCCCTGGAGAAGGCAGCTCCTCCCCAAGTTCTGTTTTACCTACAAAGTCCTACTCTTCCCGGTATTTTTCCCCTTTAACTTCTACACTAGTTTCCTTCCTCTGGCAGCAAGCTCACTCCTTCCACACACAACTTCCAACTCTCACGTTCTTTTCCGATTTCCCGAATCTGAGTAAGGCCCAGGAGCTTGGGGGCTGGCACAGACGAGGGAGGGGTAAGCAGGCAGCGGCACACGCTCATGTGACTATTGCACTGGTGACTAATTGCTAGAAGTTAACAGAGTGTCATGCAGCAGGATGCTGGGGCTGGGGTGAGGCAAATATCAGAAATCCCTCAAAAACTCACCTCAGGATAGATGGAGTCCAATTAAGTGAGTGTCTTTACAGAGACTCACTCTGGTGCAGTCTCTCAACCGTGAATACGAAGTGCCATGTGGGGAAGACTAGCCAGGAGACCTCAATCGATGCTGGTTCAAGACTGTGCTAGGGGTCACCTGACAAGTGGTAAAGGAAGTGAGCAGTCTCGCAGAGACACCGACCCTGGGGGCGTCCTCATAACCAAGTTTTAGATGCTATTATAAACAAGCCTTTTAAAGATTTTTTAAAAGTAATAGAGTTACACTATAGGAAACAGTCTACGATCAGTGGTATAGGGGCAAAGACTGATGTCACGTCAATGGGTCCTTGTGGCTTGGGTTCAACTTTATAGTGGTTATATATAATTCAGATAAAATCATGACTAAGCACATGAGCCTTGAAAAACTTAGGTGACTCAGTTTGTCACTAGTGATGACAATGCTAATGTTAAAGCTATATATAAATGAGTAAACGAGGTTTTATAAGTTTAGACCAAAAAAAGAACGATGTTTTAAAGTCACAAAGATTTTTAAATGTACATATAACCCAGTTGGTAGATATTTGATGGTTTTTCTTTAGCCCTAGAAGTTTGTATGTTCGAGGTATACAAAAAATGTTTGCAGCTTCCCATTGAAGAAAGGAAGTGGCTTGTATCTGTGTCTTATATTTGGGCATTAGGGCACCTGTTTGCCCGTGTGGAGCCCAGGGCCTTACTCTACCCGTTCTCTTCTGGTTGCAGAGCTTCTTGGCAACTCAAACTGAGACGGCGCTCACAGGGTTAATGAGCATCACAAGCCAGGCTTTAGGCAGAGTTATAGTCAGGCATTAGCCCAGCTGCACTTCAACTCATTTCCATGCAGCTGCCAACTATCCAGCTTCTGTTCCTACAGGGAGGATCTGACGCTAGAATAAGGCTTTTGCTCAAGCACTATATAAGTTTTGTAGACCCTCAATTTCAGAATGGCTGACACCAACTGGTCTGAACCCCCTCACACACCAACACACCAAGAATACAACTCAGCATGAAGTTGCTTGCCTCCCTGTCCCATGATTTCACCCCTTGCTTCTCAACCAATCAGGGATCCCCCACACTTCAGCCTACCATGCATCCTATCACCCCCATCCAGATCCCGTAAGATCGCTATGCCCAAGCACCTCAAGGAGGCAGATTTGAGGTTTCTACTTGTCTCCTCGCTCAGCACCTTACGACTAAACCTCTCTGCAACCCTCAGAGTCTGTGTTGACATGCCATGTTCCCAGGCAACGGACCCATTATTGTGATAACATCTAGTGGCGAGCTAGCCAGGAGGCCGCTCATAGGCCTTTGCTCACGGCTCAGTGCCCCCTCATTGTTTTGGCGGCCTGGAGACAAGCCCAAGTGGCTGCTTGGCTCCTTAAGCCAGGGCCACCTCCAAACCCCTTCTTACCAGTGGGGCTTTGCTGACCTTTAGCACATACAGTTGCTTGCAGCAGAGGAAGTTTCTGGTTCTGGAAGACATCTCTGGGGAGTGCTCAAGTGCAGCAGGTGGCCCCGTTTGAGAGGACTTTCACAACCTAAGGGGCACTGTCAGGGAGAAGTACCTCTGGGTCTTGGTTCTGTAATTTTGTCTTGAAACTGACTTGTGAGGCCTCATGTCTTGCCTTGTTTGAGTGGCATCCCTGAAGGAGACACTAGCAGCTGCTCAGCAGGCTCCACTCAGGGAACCTGTTTCACCAGGTGCGTTCCATGAGCCCTAAGGGAGTCACCAGCGGTGGCCTACCTCAGGGTGGCTATTTTCTTCCATTGTACAGAGTGACCGTTCACCAGAGGCCATCCCTCCCCGACCTTGCATAGATCAAAGGCATCACATGCTAATGGAGGTAAGTTTGCGTGAAACTTGCTAGGCTGAAACTCAGCATAGCAACTGGTATTTGCGTTTGTTACATGTGCAGTGTAGTTTTGTCTCAATATGGGAAATGCTAATTCAATTCCTCCAAGCAGCCCATTGGCTGTGTCTTATAACGTTGGACATCCTTCACTTGTGAACCCATGAAAAGAAAATGATTTTTGTAATACAGCAGAGCTCTAGTACCCCTTAGAATATAGGGAAAGGTGGCTTAGAAGTGGTTCCCTTAATTACAATACCATCTTGCGGTTAAACCTGTGAGGAAGAAGAAAAACGGGATGAAATACCTTGTGTGTTGCTCTGGCAAAATAAGCCAATACAAAGTGCAACCACCGCAGTACAACAGGATGTTAACACAAATAAGTCTGTACTAGCAGAGTCACAGGAAGAGAATGACGGGGCTTGGCTAGTTCAGCTGAATGAGCCATCAGCTTCCCCGCCCCAAACTTATGGGGGAGCCATGGCCATGCCATCAGCTTCTGAAACAGTCCCCACCTCCAGAAGGCCAGGAGTGGTCTCCCCTTCTCACACCTGTCAGGGAGCCCAATTTGGCCAGGTGCCACTTCAGCCCCACCAGGGCAATTCCCCCTTGGACAATCACTCACAGGAGGCACTGATGCTGACACAGACCACCGTGGGGCTCCCCTCTGGGGCCATTCTCTATTCTGACTCAGCTGGAAAGCTGGTCTGCCCACCACCCATCAGGATGATTCAATAGAGAGGGAAAATTTGTTCTATATCTGCAACTCACAACCCCAACTGGGCTGTTGTCCAAACCTTGTTAAGCATGCTTTTAGCCACTGAGGAGCCACTTAGGAAAGGCTGGAGGGGGAAGGCAGATTGTGTACATGCTGATTCTCCCAGTAATCCAGTGCAGGCACCTGCCCAGGTTACAGTGTCCTCACAGCTGGCCCCGGATGGAATGCTGACACTAGAGACAGGCTTAAGATTGAGCATTACCACAATTGCATTCTTGCTGGACTTGGTAAGGCTTTTCTGCTTTGGTAGTCCTTTAGCAAGGCTCAAAGCCCAATGAGACCCCCTTGGAATTCCCATAATGAATTTTTGGAGCATTCAGGTGATATATTGATAGTGACCCCAAGGCCCCCCAAAATTTCAAAATTGTAGATGTGACATTAGCCAATGCATCTAATATTTGGAGAAAGTTGCAAGAAGGGCAATAAGTATGACTTTGTCCTAATTGGTGGAGATTGTTTTTAAAGTGTTCACTGACAGACCAGGTTCAGGAGAAGAATGAAAAATACAACAGCAAGCCACCCTGCTGGCAGATGCTCTAACTCAAGGAACCCGGGGGGACCTTAAGGCAAAACCCCAGGTTCCCCAGTGCAAGTCCCAACCAACGTGCTTACTGCAGAAAGGAGGGCCACTGTAAAAAAGATGACACACCCTTCAAAAGGGCCAATATTGGGGAAGACAATCTCCCATTTATGCCTGAAATAGCCAAGAGATCTAGGGCTGAGGACTTTGAGGATCAGGAATCACAGGGCCTGGGGTTCCTCTGACCCAGCCAATACCCTTCCTATTTCTCATATGGAGTCCTGAGTTGTTATGGAGGGAAGTCAACTTTTGGACTTTCTAGTGGATACTGGTGCCATCTATTTTGTATTAAATACAAGCTGGTTCAAACTGTCCTCAGAAACTATGAAAGTGACCACTCCTCTAACCCCTGGATTGTCAACTGGGACAGTCTTAAAACATGGCTTCTTGTGTGCCTGAAAGCCCCACTCTTAAGGACATGATTTCTTGACTAGACTGAATGCAAAGGTTACATTTTCTCTGGGATGGTTGAAGGTCAGAGTGTCCCCAGATCAAGCCCGTGCCTTGCAAATTGCATTGTTACACGCAGCTCAGAAGCCCACTCCCATCCCTGAAGAACTGCTACAAGAGGTGAATCCAGATGCCTGGGCAGAAGGGAGACCAGGGAGGGCCTAGTCCACAACACTAGTACAGGTCAAGGTGTGTGCAGGGGTGGCACTGCCACATCTGACACAACACCTTGAGAGAACAAATGTGATGAGGTGCTCAACCTTTGTCATCTGCTGTCATCCAGTTTGGACTTCTCAGACCTCGCTGGTCCCCATGTAACATCAGTCTTGCCAAATCCAGAAGCCTGAGACTGAACAATGTAGGTTTGGTCAGGATTTGAGAGCAATTAAGCCAAGGTGTAGAAGACATTCATCTGGTGGTCCCCAATCCTTATGTATTACTTACAACCTTAACTGGTCAACTCTGGTTTATGGTCTTAGATCTGAAAAATGCTTTCTTTTGCATTCTTCTGAGTCTGGAGTCAAAGTTACTTGTTTTTGAACAGGAGGACAGAGACCCAGTTACTAAGGCAAAACAGTAGTGCTGTTGGACAGTTCTCTAAGATTTTAAAAACTCTCCAAACACCTTTGGGAAAATACCTGCCAAGGACCTCTGAGACTTTGCTACGGCATGTCAATGACATTAGTTGCTAGCACAACCAGGGAGGCTTCTGATCAGAAACTGTGTTAACTTTCAGTTTTCTGGCTGAACAGGATACAAGGTATCCAAGAATTTTCACAACCTTCAGTTAAATATTTCAAGGTTGTAGTTCCCCAGGGCAGAGAAATTTGCTGCCCAACTGGAGGGAGGCTTTTGCTAGAGTTACTAGACTCACTACCCAGTGGCAGCTGAGCCATTTCTTGGGCATGGCTGGATTTTGTCACATTTGGATCCAACTTCAGACTCACAGCAAAGCCATTATATGATGCTTTAGAAAGGAGATGGACCCTTAGAATAGACCAAACATGGGTGCCAGAGTCCTGGTATAACAGCTCCCTGATATAAGGAAGCCTTTTGACCGATTCACACAGGAGAGATAAGGAATGGGCATTTAGTAGTGCTAACCTGGGCCCTGAAACACAAGATGGCCAGTTGCAGTCACGCAATTATACACTGTCACAAGAGGATGGCCATGTTGCCTTCAGGCTATTGCTGCCACCGAGACCTTCAGGAAGGAAAAGAGTTTACCCTGGGCCAGTCCACTGCAGTGCACACCCTTCACTATGTACTTCCTTTATTGGTGGAAAAAGGGGGCTGTTGGCCAATCTCTGGAAGGCTAGGTAATATCAGGCTATCCTACTGGATAACATATGTTAAGAGCTGTAGCCACTTTAAATCCTGCCACCTTGCTCCCTCAGATAGCATCTGAACCCACATATGACTGCTTATGAATTGTTGAGAAAGTTTACTCTTGCCAACCAGACTTGAATGAAATGTCCCTGGAAGATCCAGGTCTGGAGATCTACAGATGGAAGTAGCTTCATGGACCAGGGACAGCAAAAATCCAGGTATGCTGTAGTGATGTGTTGGCACATTTTGGAAGCTGAAGCATTTTCCCTGGGACATCAGCACAGGAAGTGGAAATTATTGCCCTCATCCAGGCCCTCTGACCAGGTGAAGACTCACAGGTGGCCACCTACATGGATTCTAGGTATGCCTTTCTGTTGTTCATACTCATGGGGTTATTTGGAGAGAAAGCACTTTTAACTTACAGTACAGAAGAAATCAAGCATGCCAAAGAGATTTTAGCTCTGTGGAGACAGCCTTGGTCCCTAACGTGGCTTGTAGTTTACCGCCCTGGGTATCAATGGACAGTTTGGTGGCAAAAGGTGATAATCAGGCAGACAAGGCAGCAAGAGAAAAGGTCCCCTAGATTTTAATGCTGTTAACACCCCAAATAAACCTTGATCTCACACCACAACATACTCAGGGGATCTAAGACACCAGTCAAAAAGCCCAGGTTGGGTGGATTATGGAGTGAAGAGGGGATAGTCCTGGTGCTCAAACATCTCATAGATGACATCATTGGACATGCTCCTGACACCACACATTATGGCTGGGGTGCCACATTCTACGGATTCAGAAATATATTGTTGGCCCACATATGAATAAGACTGCTCAAAAGGACATACAGAAGTTTTTCCTCTGCACCTGGGACCACCCCAAACTGATCCTCCACCCTTGATACTAGGGGTGTAGGTGAGGGGTGAAGGGCCAGCGGAGGATTGGCAGGTCAACTTCACTATAATGCCAATGGCAATGGAAAACTAAGTATCTGCTCATGTTTGTAAACACTCTCAGGATGGGCTGAGGCACTGTCTTGCAAAACAGAAGACATCGGAAGTTGTTACAGATCTACTTAAGTTGTCCTTCAGTTTGACCTGCCCCTCTCTATTCAGAGTGACAACAGTACCTACCTCCTTTGTGGCCAAAGTCACTCAGGATGTCTCAAGCCCTTGGTATAACATGGCAACTCCATACAGCCTAGAGGCCAGTCTATAGGGAAGATTGAGAAGAGAATCATGCCTTAAGACTTTAGATAAGATTTGTCAGGAAACCAACCTGGTCTGGGATAAGGCTTTGCCTATTGCCCTGCTCAGAGTAAGAGTGAGTCCCCCAAAGTGGGCTCAAACTGAGCCCTTTTGAAATCCTATATGAGGGAACCTTCCATTAAAAGGCCCCAGTGACTGCAGATTAGTACTGCCTCTATGGAAAACAGTCTGGAGATTTCTTAAATCAAAGTAGACCTATCATTCAATCCAGTAATCCCAATCCTACTGAGTATCTACCCAAAAGAAAAGTCATTTTATCAAGAAGAGACCCCTCAATTCGAATGTGTATTATAGCATAACTCACAATTGGGAAGATATGGAATCAACCCAAATGCCCATCAGTTCATGAGTGGATTAACAAGATGTGGTATACTGAGTACTACTCAGCCATAAGAAAGCAATTTAGGTGGAACTAGAGATTATCCTAAGAATGGAAAAATAACATGTACTCTCTAATTATGGAACCAACCAATGGGCACACATGTGCACAAAGTAAAAGTCATTGGAAATCAAGCAGGGGGAGTGGGAGACATCAAGGGGCAAACACCTCCCTAATAGATACAATGAACACTATTCCGGTGATGGGCACACTTGTCCTGACTCAAGCATTATAAAAGCTTTCCATTTAGCAGAAACATTTGTACCTCCTTAGTATTTTGAAATAAAAGAGGCCCCAATAACAAACATAAGAGCTGGATGCTATCAAGTATGTGCAATCCTTAGGTCTGTCATTCACAAGTTTGCTTCTAGCAGGTTGTCATTTCCAGCAGATGTGCCCCTTCATCATATTCAGCCTGGAGACTGCATGTAACTAAAGAACTGAAAAAACCAGCAGCCTCACCATCGGCTGATGCCTCAGTGGAATAGACCATGTGACGTGTTGCTGGTGACCCACTCCTCCATAAAACTCATAGGAGGTTAAGTCTTGGGTCTGCTGGCCACATGAAGCTCACCCCATCTGATCTACGTCGAGAGGGGAGTCGTACACAGACTGCTCAAGTCTCCTCTGCAAGGACTGGTGAACCCCTGACCAACCTCATGCTTCAATAAAAAAAGCTAGATAATACTTAACTTTATAGTTTAAGCCTCTATTTTGTTCCCTGCTAATGAATAGCCCCAACTCCTTATACTGGGATTATATTAAGTACTTTTGGATTCAAAGGCAACAATGGTATGTTAAAAAAAAAAAAGTTACCCACTTCTACCCTGCTAAATTGCCCAGACCTTATTTCATAATTGCTTTGACCATCCTAACTGCAGGAGTTTTATGCATCTTAGGTACTTTTATGTAGAAGTAGTCCCTTGTATTCTCCTATAGATAGATACTCATAGGTTATGAGTCTTTCTTCAGAGAACATTATTTTACTTTTGGTAAGTATTTTGCTACCTTAAAGAATCCCCAGAGTGTGCCCAGTAGTTTCCTGGAGTTCTTCTGAGATTATGGTTCCTCCCTCGGTTTGAGTTCTTAAAAGACTATTATAAGCAATCAAATTTGCTTTGACTTAAATGGATTATATTTTGTCAGCTGGGCTACTGTACTCATTCACCATATTGCATAGCTTATTTCACTGAAGCCAAAACATAAGAATCTCAGTTTATAGCTTTGATAGAACTGGGTGTACTTATTTGTTAAGTCTTTTTTTTTTTTTTTTTTTTTTTTTTTTTTTTAGAGACGGGGTCTTGCTCTTGGTCAGGCTGGTTTCGAACTCCTGACCTTGAGCTATCCACCCGCCTCGGCCTCCCAGAGTGCTAGGATTACAGGTGTGAGCCACTGCACCCGGCCCTGTTAAGTCTTTTTAATTGTCCCTCTGGGAGCCAATCAATGTGATTTTGGTCTGTACCACTGCTTTCTTGACCCTTGCACTTGCATTGAGGAGACAACCCCGTGGTTAGAATTTCCCAGACTTTGGCCTCTTTGGGAAATTTAACTGATATGTCATTCTAAAGCCTTTTCAGTTCATGATCATGCTGACCCCTTAGTCATGCCTACTCAAGTTGTTCCCAGGTTTGCCATAGAACACAACACTCTCCCCAGTGACCTATCAAGAAGGGGCATCAACCCAAGACGCTACATCTCAAGTTCTATTTCCTTCTGACTCCTTTATGGAAGGATTTAGGATTCATTCTTTGCCCTCTGGTTGTGAATTACCCTGAGCCACTTAACCCCAGTATTTAGCTAGCTATATATAATCTCATTTCCTGACCCAACAAGAAGAAATTGCATAGAACAGTTGTTATGAGCCCCTACTTCTTGGAGCTAACATTGATTAAGTTTGCTGAGGAGGTGACGTACCTTCCCCCTTCCCCTCCCTGCCATACTTAGTTTACTCCAGGCTTGTTAGGAATATTAGTAGCACCAGGCCTGCCCAGAGATACTGCTAGAATCTTATTCCAAATCTCTCCAAAATTCAGCAAAACTCCTTACTGGAAAGCAATGCCTAGGAATAAAAATAAACCTAAACCCTCTGGCTACAGGTCCTTGGTTTAATGCAATCCCTCAAGCTCTGCCATGAGACTAAACTTGATCTACACAGCCTGAGATCCTATGTATCTCCAGGATACCTGTTTGTGTTACCAGGGAACCCCTGGGCCTATGAGTGCACCAAAGCTGTCATACAGGAAGAACTTGCCTATTAGGTTAATCATTCCTTTTCCCATACATGTCTGCTGAAACTGAACACTGGACCAGCTCCCTAGAACTGCTTGGTATGACAAAAAGGTCTATATATTCACTTTGGGGATATACCAACCAGTAGTTGCCTGGGTATCAGGAAGATGGAGCTGGGTACTTCGTCAGGTGGACTTTGTTACCTCGGTGGGGAGTGGTGTCCCATGAACACATAGTTAGAAACATTTCCATTACTTTGGGAATTCTTGCTAATTAAATGGCATTGGCAATAGCTGCCTAGAAGAGAGAAATGCAACTCATTGGCTCAGATTGCCTTAAATGGAATAGCTTTGGATTACATCCTGGCTGAACAGGGATGAGTTTATGTGATAGCAAATACACACTGTAATTATGTAAGCCAAGCTGCAGAGGTAGAGACATCTAGGAAAGATTAAACAGGCCATCCGGTTGCAGGTTTCAACCCCAGAACTATTCAATTGGTTTTCTGGATTTTACTCATGGATAATCCAGGGCTTTCAGTCAGTTTTTACAAGGACTCCTAAAGTTAGTATTTCCCTTCTAACAGGGCCAAAGATTGGGCTCATACTTCAATGTTCTGTTAAGTTGTGCTAAAACCATAGATAAGAGCACTGTTTTCACTATGCAGGGTAAGAGGCTCAGACCTGGCACTCCAGAAAGCCTACAGGCCACTGTAGAACAGTTTCATCTCTCCAATCCTGATCAGCATACACCCATCCAGGCCCTTGTCAGCAGGAACCCCTCACAGGGTTAAGGACCATCATAAGCCTAGCTTTAGGCAAGACTATAGTTAGGCATTTTCCAGGATGCTCTGGGGCACTCGGACCCACGTCCCTGCAGCTAACAGTCACACAGCGTGCTGACCACCTGCTTGCTCCCCACTATTGGTCCTATAGATAGAATCTGATGCCAGAATCATAGGACCTGTTTGCTCAAGAATTGCTTATGCTTCTCAGAACCTGAATTTCAGTGGAACAGCTGACACCAAGGAGCCGACTCAGCACAGGGTGCTGTTTCTTCATATTGCTGTCCCATGGCTTCACCCCTCATTTCAACTAATCAGCAGTCCCCACCCTTCAGCCCATCACCCATCCAGACCCCTCAAAAACCCTATCCCCAAACCTCTCGGAGACGAACTTGAGCTTTCCTCCTGTCTCCTCGTTCGTCTGCCGTATGATTAAACTCTCGGCTACAACCCTGGTGTCTCGGTATGTTGACCCATTGTGCATTGGGCAAACAAGCCTATTATGGCTACATTACATAGCTTCAAAATGATTCCACACACTTAGTCTGCTACATGAATTATGTACGCTGTTATAATTTGGAGCATATCTCCGAGGATGAGGTTTTACCAGACCCTGGTATGTAAGAACTCCCTTTCCCCTCAGGAATGCGATGTCATACCTTATTAGCCCCCTTGTGAGTTACTGACCTCAACTACTGGACTGAAACAAACAAGACTTGACAGTGATCTATGGTGTTTTGTGAGCTTAAATATCTCAATGGAGTGACTGTGACAACCGACTCAGCCCCCAGTGAGATTGCCGATACACGTGCATGACAGACTAAGGTGACAGCACCTGCCATCACCAGGCACCTGAGACCTGAAGAAGTGCAGCCAAGAGGCAGGTGGCTGAGATAAGGACCACGGACACTCTGCGGGAGGCCGTGGAAACAGCAAGAACACTGACGACAGCTCCGCCTGGGAGAGCGGTGAAGGCTGAGTCTGCAGCAGCGGCTGCCGCTGGAGGGAGCTCTGCAGGGAGGGGACAGCAACCCCTGCCCCACCCCACCAGGGTCTCAGGAGAAGTCCAGACCTGCGGGGTCTCAGTTGGCATGCTGACCTCCTGAGCTACTGGCTGTGGTTCATAGTCCCTTCTTCCCACTGCCTGTGTGTTAAGTGTACTTGCATGACAGGTGGTACGAAGCCCTCAACAATGAGCAGAGTTTGAAAGCATTAAACTTACCACGCCATCACTGTGAAACCTCCCAGCCTCCACCCCTTACATTGCTAACTTCTGATAAAGACACCAGACCTGTAAGTTGACTCTCACTCATCCATGCATTGGTTGGTCAAGCATGAAGGAAAAAAAACATGCCTCCCAGAAACATGGGTTGTTGAGCTGGAGGCAGCTGACGCAGGGGAACTCTGCCTTTCCTGTTTGCCTAGAAGCGGGACAGATATAGAGACAAAGGTCTTTCTATTCTCTTCCCCTTTCTTGCCTAAAGAAATTCTCCTCTAACTTCCATCAGCTCAGAGACAGGACAAGAATCCAGGATCAGATTTTACTCCTTCCCATAGGTCTTTCCTGCCTTTGAAGCCCAGGACTTTTTTTTTAGGACCTGTTACTTCCCTACAATGGATTGCTCCTCAAAGATCTTATATGAACCAGGACTCTAAGCCACTGCCTTGATTTATTTTCCTCCCACGTGATGTACATTGCACGTGTTAGGCTTTATTCTCTCGTTAATCTGTATTACAGAAACTAGTGCCAATGACAAGCTTATGAGAGTTGAGGAAAAGTATTTTCTCCCTTTTAGGGAGTTCCTAGGACATGAAACATGGGAAGGCATTCTCCAACTGGAGATGCTGGCCAAGGCTCCCTCAAGCATAGCTCTGCGTGCAACTTCAGCAATCAATGTGTTGTACTAAGCAGATTGGTGATGTTTAATTTTAACTACAGTAATACCCACAATCTGGGCAGACTTGATTTACAGACTGCTACAGTGAAGCTACAGTTTGAAGAAATAAGCACCCGAGAACATGAGAATTGCAAAGCTGATCATTTCTGTTCCTAGTATGGTTCTTTAATAGACATTATGGAGTAAGACAATTACTTCTACCAAGAAATCTGCCAAGGGATCAACTGAAGTTATCAAAACTATTGGGGAAAGATCTGCCATTAATATCAGATAAATCCCTTCCCTAAGTATATACAGTGCCTTGATATGTTAATTTTTGAAGTCTTGCTAATCCTGATAAGTATATAGAACATGTATCTACAATTACATCAAGTGTTATGTAGAGTTACCTGATTCTCACTCCAATGCTCCATGAGACTTCACTGAACTTAGCAATAAAATGTTTAGGAGCAAAAGAAAAATCCATTTACCACTAGGGGAACACTTGGTTCATCCCGCTATGATAGAAATTGCTAGGATACACTGGAAAGAGAACCAAATATTTATCAAATACTATTGGCAGATACACAGAAAATACTAAGAACTTGAAGAATGAAGCTTAGAACAAATTATATGCTATGGGAGTTTGCTATACAGTTGGAGGAAAGTGAAAATGCTTTGAACGTGTCTCAGATTATGGTATCTGCCAGATTCTACTTCAAAAATGATATACCCAAAATTGCTTTTGTGAGCCACATTCAACGTTAAATGATACCCTTCAAGGAAAATGTAGCCACTGTTGATACCAGGGTGAATTTACAGATATCAGAGGTGCAATTCATCCATTGCATCATTCACAAATGGAGTTGCCAAGGAGTTGAAAACAGTACATTGTGGACAGAAGTTGTCATTGATGGGACTACCTTCATGAAGAATTTTACACCATAGGAGATATCTTATACTTTGCAATTAGAACTAGCAAATGTCTACAGTGTAAAAAAGTTTCATTACTCCCTATCTCATTAAAGAGAAAAAAGTTGTACTTAAAGATGAGTTAAGCATTTGTCTTTTTCAAATGTCAGATGTTCTACATTTGCTGACCTTGGCACAATTGGATGCTCTGAGAAACCTGTCCCTTCAAGGTAAAAGTTGTAACAATGATAAAGAGGAAGAAAACTTTTTGAAGAATTCATGCAATAGAGAATACCGTAAAAGCAGACTTTTGGACATGTTTCCAGTGTTGAAATTTTGTTCTGGAAAAAGTGTCTAAAATGTCTTGTATCTGCACATTAGAATCTAGACATGTTTTAAGTTAGATTGTTTTCAAACAATTTCAGGGAGGTTTTGGACTAATTGGTTAAGAATGTAGAAATGCAACACCTTCCAATTAGTTTACAACAACAGAATGACAGAATGGGACTTTTCCAGAAGAGCCTCAAAGAATTTTACATAATTGGTAGATGGGACCAAAGTTTCATGATTTAATAAGAACAGCAAACAGTGTAGTTCTTTTACTTGGAGCTACCAGTCTTCATGAAATATTTCTCAGCTATGACAACCCTTAAAACCAAGAGTCAAAACAAACTAAACTTAGATCTTTACAAATGCTCTATCAGAGTGTTAAGCTTTGGAACATAGAGCACTTTCACATCGCTGAATAAAAATCAGTATTTTCATTTAGCATAAAGGTTTGTATTGTTACAAAAGTATTTTGTGACACTAATTTGAGAATGTTTAACATATTGCAATGTAGTAGTGTATGCATATGCCAGAAATATGCAACTATTAGTATTGACATCACCGGTCTACCTAGATTGCAACCCACTTACCACTTAGTAAGTTGCAGCCTTGCTTCTATTTCTCATCCCAGGTTTGTATCTTAAGCCAATGACTTCCCAAACTCATTGGTCACAATTCATTTTGTGAACCATTTCTGCTGTGCTTTCTAATCTTTCTTAAAGTCTTGTCCCTTTAAGTTTGTGGCAACTGTTTATGTTTCGTTTGTTATTAATCCTTTAACTATTCCTTCAATTTAGTCTACATATCTTTTTTTTATTTCATCATATATATAATGGGGGTACAAATATTGTTAGGATTACATACATTGCCCCTACCACTCCTCCCCCCCCCATGCCAGAGCTTCAAGTGAGTCCAGTCCCCAGGTGGCACGCAAGACACACGTTATGTAACTCTACACTTCCTCCCCCCTCCCGCCTGCCCTCCATCCAACAGAAGATTTTTTTTTTTTTTACACTTTGGATACATTGTATATCTCATGTTTCCTTTGAGCCATTGCTACAGGGACCAGTTTCACCCAGCAGCAACCCAACGCTTTACGCCTAACTTGGCATACTGTCCTGGAACTTCTGCAATGTCACATTGCAGAATGTGACTGTAAGGAACCTGTAAGATGCCTGGAAGGAACCTGCCTGGCACGCATGCACACAGATCAGAAAGCCCAGGGAGTCACACTTGGCAACACTCCATCAAGGGGGCAATGAAGCCTCTGGTTAAACGCTTCCTTTTCTTCCTTTGTTGGATGGCAATCATTTGCCACAATGGTGACCAACTATAAAGCATCTTTGTATCCTCTTTCCCTTGTTTCCTGTTACCACTCTTGCTATGTTTCTCAATAGACTACCTGCATATCCGTTTCAGGCCCCCAAGAGTAGGGCCTGAAATAAAGACACCAGGTAAGCTCAATCACTGACCACTTTACCTACAGATGCCCTTTACCCAGGTTTCTGTCCAGCCTCTAATTGCCAATATTCATTTCCCTGACCAACCCATAGGACTCTCAAGCACCAACAGAATAAGACCTCCTTTCATTCATTTTGCCTCTTATTAATACATTAAGGTATTATTGGGTTGAGCACTTATGAGGACCATGGCATCATTCTTGAGATCTCTATTTCCAACATTCAAGAGGTCACAGAATTCTGAATATTGTGCCACTTAGCCTTATTTCAAATCCTCCTAAGTACTAAATCCCAAATACTCCTCCATCTGGTTTTGTTCACCCCAATTATTTTTGGTCTGCTAATTGTGTTTTAAAAATATGACAAGAATTAAGCAGACACCTGTGTATATAAACAACTCAAGAAATACCATTTTACTAATACCTTTGAAGCCTTTACTTTTGAATCAGGATCCAAATACAAACCCATTTTTGTTTTAGGGTTTTTTTTTTTAACTAAGGTTCCTTGAAACTGGGTCATTTACTCTAAATGGTTGCAAAACTTTGACATTGCAGATTGTCTCCATGGTGTGATTTATGTTTGTCCCTTATCTCCTATGAATTGAAAGTTAGATTTAGATTCTCAGTCAGATTCAAATCTAAGTTTTGGCAAGAACAGTTAACAGCGGACTGTTTTAGGCCAGGTGCCCTGGCATGTAGATCCTGAGGCAAGAACACATTCGCTGATGTTTTGTAGTAGAGTCAAGTCCCAGCAAAAGCAGGAAGGGAAACGGCAGGAAAGGAGGGATGGCAAATGTGAGAAAGGGTGTTGCTTCCTGGCAAGTTGATTGCTCAGTCTACCCAGGAGTCTTTATAGAGGCTGAAGGAAGTCATCTCTATCCCCAACAATGCTGAGGAAGAGAAATTAGTTTATCCACCAGCTCTTTTCTCCCACGGTCAAAGTCTGCCCTGGAGAACATTAACTCCCTACACATCCAGTGTGCACAATCAGAGGGTCTCTAACAGCCTCATGACCACAGGGTGAAGCACCTCAGGGCAGAGTTACAACCTGAACTCTTATTGTGCAGGCCCTGGAATTTCCTTGTTCAGTGGCTGTGGCTGAGGTAGCAGCAACGTCTCCCCAGACTGCAGGAAAGGTACAGACCCAGTGTTAGAGAACCACCTACGCCAGGACTCAAGGTAGGTGAATGAGCCTAGGACGGTGCATATCTGAATCTAGAACTGTTAACTGTGTCTTCCGAGCAAGTTCACAGCACATCTAGTTTTTAGTTTGTTTTTTTTTTGTTTTTTTTTTTTTGAGGTCAGATATTGAATGCCATTCTCTAGAATGATTATTTCATTCGTGGTGCAAGATCCCAATGAGTCTCTCTTTGTAAGGTTCATCCACATTGTTCACCATACTTATAAGTTCATTATCAGTGTTAAGCTCAGTCTTTCCAGGCATCAGGGTGCCTGGGTCAATAGCTGTCCCTCAACTCTGGATGTTCCTAGCAGGAAGCAGGTACCCTAGTCCCTAATTATACAAGCTGCCTACCAGCCCCTTCTCACCCTAGTTGATCAGGATGACCCAATGCAGATGGGTCCAAGAACACTCCTAACCCTGGGCTCTGGAGTGAACTCACGCTGCAGCAAGTGGAGGACCACCACTATCAGTTAAGGAGATAGCAGTAAGAAACCACAGGAAAAAAAACAAAGAATGGGATGAGCTGGAAAAAGGAAGGAAAAAACTCAAGTACCCACACTTTATAGGGAAATAGTAGGTGGCCTCACACTCATGAAAAAATGACAGCAATAACCAGTCTTAGTAGCCCAGGGGAGAACAAGTCATGTGGGCAAACAGGAAGGCACGCAGAGGGGAAGTGCAAGGACAAGGCCCAGACTGCTGCTGTCTACACTCCCTGCTCAGGCTTCCCACGTGCCTTCAGCTTCCCCACTGCTCAGTCATTCTGGAAGCCCAGCCTGGCACACATGGCTGTTTTCCTGTCACCTCAGCCTAGAATCTGCAAGGTTACAGCTCCTTCTGGGTCTACACCTGTCAGACTCCTTGCTTTGGGTGATATTGAGGCCTTCCACACCCTGTAACTGGGTGAAGAGGAGAAACATCCTGGTCGTTTTGGACCAAGATGGGACCCTATAAGCAATACACACAGTTCCCCCACTGTGTGGGCTGAAGCTTTCTCTGGCCTGCTTCGGTGTTTGACTTCTCCATCTGCCTGGTCTGCTTCCTCCCCATTCTTCCATGGTTGTGGATCCTTAACCATCTTATACCTCGAACTAAGCGGGTACCTGCTTCAGGAGGACCCCAACATGTAAGCCATCACTTCTCATGTTTCTTCCCCTATCACCTGCACTGAAAGTTACTCACTCTAAACCCTTAACTTGTATGGTCTAGGTTACTCGCAAAGAGGGGTAACTCAAACATTCATCCCTGAAGGGTCGAGTCCCTGGTTATGAGCCCTTGTCAGGACACAGTTACTGAAATTCCTGGTTGTTACCAGTCATAGGATTATCAAGAGGTATCTAGTGAATTCCAGACAAGCTGAGGCCTGGCCACATGTAGCAGCTGCCCTTGCTCTCGTGATCAGAGATTTCCTTCTCTTCCTTCTTTCAATCAAACATTTCCTTGACTATTGATCCCAAGATGACCTAGTGGCATCCTCAGTTTAATGTGGAGCTCTTGTGCCCAATGGTAGGAAAGTCTTTCTCCCTCCAGGAGTGCCTATGTTGTCCAAAAACACGAAGTTGTGGCAATGGGAAGCACAAGTGCCAAGTGGGTCTCTAGAAGGGCTGGAGAGTAACCACTCCTGTTTATAGCCTCTTGATGACAGAATACCCTCAGATTCTACCTGTTGTGTCAAGTAACAGATATTGGTTCAAATTACACGTATTTCTCAAGACACCTGGTATCAAAGGCACCAAGGCTGTTGCAACAACTCTGGACGAAAGGTTGGCAGGCCAACAGCCTCTGAGCCGTGCACTACACTGCAGTGGTCTGTGATCCTCCGTTGTTCTATTCCATCACCTGCAATGAGCCCATCTGACATTTGCAGGGGCTGTACAGGTACACAGAATGGGGATGTGATTGATTGGGACCACTGCTCCCTGCATCCTTTAGGACTGTAAAGGAACGTTAATTTCTACCATTCAACTCAGTTATGGTATTAATTCTGATTTACTGTCTTGGCTTGAGGGCAGTTTTATGGTCTTTGAAGCCATTACCAACCCTTAGTCTACAGAAAAGGAAATAAAAGCAGGGGTTTTGCCAAGTAGGTCCATCTATTTCAGGCATTCAGAGACCAGGGAAGTGTCCAGAGTAGATCCACAGACTCACTGGACTAGTCTAGAGACTAACTTGGGTGAGGACTGTAACTCAGCTCTACACCTTTACTCTAATAGGAAGGTCCCTGGTCTTTCCTATCAGGGAACTTGACCCTGCATACAGCTCCTGAAATATTGGAGTCTTTTCCTTTCCCCATGGTATAGTTCCTCATGTAAATGACCATAGATTCATTTGGGGAAGGACATGAGGAATGGGTACTACATTAGCTTGTCATGGTATTGTGGGGTCCTCTCTGAAGGGAAGTTAGCCAGTATTGACGAAGTGAGTGTTGAGCAAGGGATAGTGACATTCCATTGGGGTAGCTGGTGTCAAGCTTTCTGCTCACCCACTTTTCATCTCTTGATAGGTGAAGCAATACCTTCGTTGGCCACCCATGTTTGTCTATTACTAGATACTCTAGTAGCCTGTGAGTCGGGGCTTTTGCTAGCCCTGGCTTTGAGGCTCAGATGGCAGTTACATCTATGTTGCCTGGCCTTTGCTGTTCATGGATTCTACCATGCCCATGGACATCAGGGAGTCCATAACCACCTCTCCTATCATCAGTCCTGGCCTACAAGGGACAGCTACCAGCTTCTCAGTGAGGCTGGAACCCTTTCCACTAAGGTTTTACTTTTGTTTTAGGAAAGAACTATCTGAGGGTCATCCTTGGAAACAGACAGCTGTTGGCTCCTCTGTGCACCTATTCAAGCCACCCAGGCCACCTACCTTTCCATCCCTATCAATCAGGATGGCCTGATGTGGTTGTGCCCAAGAACTCTGCTAGTACCGGGCTATGGAGGGAACTCATGCTGGGGTAGGAATGGGACCATCACTACCAGGTGAGGAGACAGGAGATAACCATAGCTTTTCTTGAGTGGGATGAGCTAGAAAAAGATGAAAGCAAATACTCAGACTTCAAGGAAACACACTAAGGTGGTCTCAACCTCAGCAGGGCACAGGGCCTGAAAACATCTGACCAGGGAGATGACTGAAATAAGGGACAGGATGACTGAAATAAGGGACAGAATGGATACCGACAGCTGGACCACCTTGGCAGCCCAAGTGAGAACAAGCCTTCTCAGGCAAGCAGGGACATGGGCAAGTACAAGGATGTCACCACGGCTGCTACTGTGGTCTACGTGCCCTTGCAGCTTCCTACACAGCTGTGGCTCCCTCCACTCAGCTACTGAATCACACCCAGCATGGCAGATGTCACTGTCTGCCGGCCAGCCTGGAATTGAACATACAAGGCTACCAGCTCCTTCAGGGTCTGCATCTATAGAGCCCCCTTGCTTTAGGTGATGTTCTTCCTGGGGTAGCCCACACCCTGCAACTAGGTGAAGAGGATAATCATGGGCCTGGGTCCTTTTGGCTCAACACAGCATTGATGGGAAATACTGAAGCTCTCCTATTGGGTGGGGCTGAGGCTTTCTCGGGCCTGCTTCAGTGTTTGACTTCTCCATCTGTCCAGTCTGCTTCTTCCTTGCAATCACAGCTGTGGATCCCTAACAAACATCTTATAGCCCAAACTACATGGGTGCTTGCTTCACGAGGACCCAACCTGCAACTGGTCACTGATAAAATGCTTCTCCTCCCACCCAACTCTAGATTTTTCGCTTCAGCTCCCATTTGGATGGTCTAGGTTGCTTGCCCAGAGGGGCAACCCAGATGTTATCACAAAGGAGTCTGAGACCCTGGTTAATGAGATCAGGCCATGGCCATTGAAATTCCTGGCTGTTGCCAGTCATGCAAGCACCAAGGTGTCTCCTGTGAATCCCAGGCAAGCCACTGCCTGGCCTATGTCACAGCCCTAGCTTCCATCAGAGTCAATGATGCAGGTCATTTTGGATAAACAGGCAAAGAAAGATGACAGCCAGTATTAACTTGTATGTCCCTTGGTAAGAATATTTTACTTTTCTCTTCCCCTAGCAAGATCCAGACCCTCTATGGTCACAGGAATGGGAGATGAGTTCAAGTCAGACCCTTAAACAGATAACAAGAGTGACCATACCTATTTCTATTCATGGTAGGAGAATATCCTTCATATTCTACCTGTGAGTCACAAACAGCTGTTGGTTCTAAGTACACAGGCACTTCAAGACAGCCAAGTGTCCAAAGCACCGAAGTTGATGCAGCAGCTTCGGGCAAGAGGCCAAACTCAGGTCTATCAGGCCAGGAATGGTTTTCTATGATCCTTTGTTGCCTAGAGTTGCCCTTGATCATCCACCTTGAGTCCATCTGACTTTCGCAGGTGCCGTAACAGGCACGCTGAGCAGGGGACACGATTGACCGGGACCCTATTCCTGCATCCTTTACAACTTCATGGGAACATTAATCTCTACTGTTCCACCCAGATACAGCATCTATTCTGGTTTGCTATCTTGAACTGGGTAGTTTTGTGGGTCTCTGCCTGGTCTTTCCTATCTTTTAAATCTTATTTCATTCTTAGGTCAAGAATAAAGCTAGGGGTTGGGTCAACTGCCAAAAGTATGTCCAACCTGTTCAGGCTCAGTTAGTGAAATGACCATGAAGTAGATTCCAAAGACTCATTGGACTGATTGCAAGACCTACTTGGGAGAGGAATTTTGACTGACCACACATACTGTGACCCTAATATGAAGGTGATTAGGCTATTTTTGGCCCTTCACATCAGTAACACATCTAGCGAAAGATTTGAGTATTTCTTTCCCCAGGGTAGAGTTCATGTGTCCTCATTACCACAGATTCCTTTGAAGGACATGGGGAATCACTGCTGTATGCATGTTTTGGTATTGTTCTTTCTTAAGTAGACTTAGCTAGGACTGGCTCAGGTTTGAGCATTGAGCAAGGGATAGTGACTTTCCATCTGGTCAATTGATAAACTAGAAAGAGATTGGGTGAGAAGACTAAGAAATACCTTTCTGACTGCCCATCTCACTGTTTTTGGTGGTCTAGTAGCCTTGTGGATTTAAGACTTTTGATTATTGTGTAGAGCTACAAAGCCAGAATAGCAATCACATCTGCCTTGGCTCTGATGGTTAAACGCCGTTGTTTAGATCTGCTATATCTAAACTTGAACATCTTCACCAATATCAGAGAGCCCAGTTCCATAATAACTTCCCTCACCAACCCTGGTCTACAGAGGAAAGCCGCCATTAGCTTCTTGGTGAGGTTGGTGCCCTTTCTTCGCTAGTGCTTTCCTTTTGTTTTAGGGAAAGGAACAACCTTCTGGGGCCTCTTGGAATTATCCTGGCTTCTCTGGTAATCCATAATAGAGTTCTAACAGGCCTACATCTGAATGGCCTCGATTCCTTTCTCAAAAACTCCAAAGTAACTCTGGCATCTTTCCCATTTGCTATACACCAGTGGTTCTCAAGCTTGGCTGTATGCCAAAAGTCACCCCAGGAGTTCTAAGAAATACTGATGCTTGTGCCCTATTTCCAGAGATTCTAACTTATTTGCAACAGGTTGTAGGAAGCTCAGAAGTTGAGATTCTTAAAGTCTGAGGATTTGAATGTATGTGTATGTTTTTTAAGCACTGCTATCATAGGCCATCATTTCCCCCCACCTCCTATACCAAAGTTTCCCATAGCTGTACCAGCAGTATTTTAGGACTGGTTACCGATGTTCTTTGTAGAACATTAGTCCCAGGAAGATCACTATACAAACTCTCCATTATCCAGCTTTCTCCTGCTCTATCACATCACCTTTAAGGCTCATTCCTGGGTCTGTTCTGTTCCTACTAATAGAGTAGCCAGGTCCCACAGGTCTGTTGGTGAGTAATCCCTTCCCTCATAGCAGGCAGACTGCCCCATCTGGATCATGCTATGACTCGACACTAGTAATTGGCTTGGAAGCCACGGGGCCTCATTATTCTATGTGCTTGTCCTTATAATACCCCAGTTCTACCTATCCAAAACACAAACCACCGTGGGTTCATTCAGGACCTGTCCCAGAAATAAACCATATTGTTATTCCAAGGTATATCCAGTGGTTCCAAATCCCATGTATTATTAAACACCTCAATACCCATTGATAGGTTTTTCAGTCATTGATCTGCGTAGCACAGTCTTCAGTATCCCAGTGCCTCAGGCCAGCCAATATATTTTTGCCTTTACCCAGGAAGGTCAATCACCTGGATAATAATGTCCCAGGTTTTACTGAAAGCCTTTCCTATTTTTCTCAAATATTAAAGGCAGACTTGAAGGATGTGGTCCCTTCTCCTAAGGCTCTGCTACAATATGCAGGTGGCCTTCTTTGCTCCCCGTCACAGGTAGCCTGTGAAAAACACAGCATACATCTGTTAAAGGAACTAGCTGCTGAAGGTCAAAGTCTCTAAAGAGAAACTGCAGCTAGTAAAAACTTAGGTAACTATTTGGGCCTTTGAGAGAATTGATTGCAAAATGCCTTGAATCCAGTCTGGGCTAAGTGTAATTTCCTCAGCCAAAAACCAAGTGTCAATTCCATAGATTTCTAGGATTTGGTTAACTTTCATAACTGGATCCCTAAAAACTTCTCTTCTGGCCTAATCCCTGTAATGCTTCAAATTTACCAAGCCTGACCAATATTTGGGTAGAATCTCAAGAGCAAGTTTTTAAACTAGAAGATCATGATTAGGGTGATCTAGATGTTCTCAGAGGAACACTTGTATCTTTCTCCAGATAACTGACAACGCTAGCTTTGAACTTCTGGAATGAATCAACTGTTTCTAAGCAGCTTATGTAAGCCTTTTTGTTAATAAAAGCTTCCTTTTATGCTTCCCTCATCAAATGTACTCAGGGCTTGCCATTCCATGCATTCCAGATAGTCATTCCCAAGTAAACTCAACATATTTAAAGTTTTGTCTTTTGACAGTCAACAATGAGGGAATAGATTGGCAGCAGTTAGAGGTAGAGATACCTGGCTCTATCAGTCTGAGTCACAACAGGAAACAAGTGGCTCAGTCATAATAGGAGAATTCATTTGCGAAAGGAGAGCACACTGGATAGTGTAGTCACCAAGGGGAGAAGTGGTTACCTACCCCAACGGACCAAGGAGGAGCAGCAGTTACCTTCTTTTAGATCTTAGATCTCCCACCAGCGTTCCCCATTGGAGGCACCAAACCAGAGACCAGAGGGTCTGGCGGCTTGAGTGATGAAGTTCACTCAGGTCAACCTTTGGGAGCACAAAACAAGGAGCAGACAGAAGACCCCTGGAACTCTGGCATGTTTGGGACCAGGAGTGATGACATGTTTCATACACAGCTGGTGCAAATGTAAGACATACACCTGTTCTGCAATAGCTTGGTGCTTTCTACTTACCTGTAGGGACCACATGGCCCAACAAATTCCTGGATATACTATGAAGACTATCTTACACATGTATGCCAGGAAACATCCAAGAACGCTAGAACAGTATTGTTCAGATAGCAAAAACCTAGAACTATTCCAAGTCTCTGACATTTATCCCCAGTTCCAGTCGTTACCCTTCTGGTTCTCGGTACCGTGGGGGCAGACCCTCGTACTCACAGGCTGTGTTTCCAGGCGCATCCACCTAGCCCACAGCCAGGTTCGGTCAGTGAACGGCCTGGTGGGGATGGAGGGTGGGAGAAGGAGAGGGCCGGGGTATTCCTGCCCCTTCTTTGGCTCAAGGCGGTTTCCTCTGGAACTCAAGCCAACTTGGTTTCCCCATCTCCAGGTGCCCCATACCTTTTGGTTCCTAACTCTGCCTCCCTCCACCTCTTCCAGCCCAGGGGTAGCTGAGGATTCCTGGAGCTGTAAACTTCAGTTTCCTCACCACGTCCATAACCCATTTGGCTCCCTGCACCTCCATCCTCAGAGTTACATGGATTGAATTCCCTTTGTAAATACTTGAAGTGTTTTGTTTTCCTGCTTTAAGGCCCTGAGAGGGTACATTGCATAAGAAAATGCCAAAATAAGGTGGCCTGTTTTATGAAGCTAGCATAGTTTTGCTACTATACACATAACAGCAAGCTATTTTATTAATAGACGCAAGGAGTCTAAAAATATTAGGAAGTCAAATATGGCAACATACTAAAAATAGGGATGCAGTAGGATATGTCTCAAATGCAAGGACAGATCAACATGGGGGTGGTTCATTGCATTAAGAAAAACCAGTTTTCTGGTGGAGCAAGATGGCTGATGAGAAACACCACTAGACAGAATGTCTCTGCAGAAAAGACAGCTTCTAGAAGAAATTAGAAGAAAGAA